>LR990144.1:2517500-3767500 GCA_905147285.1 Hypena proboscidalis
CTTTTGAAAATATTTGATAATAAGCATACAAAATCTACGATACTGGTAATTTTATTTTTTTAGTTGCCAGCTAGTGAAAATATGACCATAGTCACAGCTTCTACTCCGCTTTTTGAGGTGGTGTTGCCAACAATTTTTTCTGTGCTCAGAGCATTTAACTATATGTCAATGATCAGTTTCCTAATGTATCGATGTGAGCAAACATACAAACAGAGCGAAAATATCATAGATTCAATTGATGACTGTCTAGTCAATCATGAAGAAAGTGAGTATGATTTAAATAAGAAAATAATATATCATTCTCAGTTCCACCAAACCGCACTTTTATCTTTCAAAAGTACAGTGGTGATCAGAAGAACACGCTGTACGATACCTCGCCAAAAGAATGTCGGAGTATTGTTTATTCTTAGGGATAACACTGCGTGCACGTAACAATATGTTAGCGTTACTATTCATAATATTACTATTTCCTAATCAACAGACGAATCCACAAGAGATCAACTTACAGCTACCAGACTCACGAGAATTTTCACTTAATCATGCAATTCCTTTTTCCAGATGTAGATTTACGAAAAAGTCTTTTGGAATTTCGCAATTTCCTCATCACAAGACCTATCAAGTTTCACGCCGCTAAGTTCTTCACTATGGATTACTCTTCACTTGTCTCACTTACTTCAGTGATTGTTACATATACCATCATTATACTGCAGAGTATGGACTAAATATAATAGTCATAATATAGACAAGGTGCAATTTTGCTTCGAAGTAAATTGCTTGATATGTTAGCGAACTATTTCTCCATAGATTGTCATGTTGGTCACTATTATTATAAGAGATATTGTCTGGAATATTGTTTTATTTGGATGTTATTAGAATTTGTATGAATAAAGTGTTTCAAAGTAATTAAACTTGATACGGTGTGCAGTATCTTGGTTTAATAGTTATTTATGCAACTGTTCTATAATGAGGGGTATTAAAACACGAGTGTGGGTTTATCACACGAGGCGAAGCCGAGTGTGATAATAGTATCACATGAGTGTTTTAATACTTAATTATAACAGTTGCATACAAGACTTTATCTACACCCATGATAAATATGAATCCTCTATAAATGTTCTGAAACCATAGGGTATTAGGGTACAGTGTTGTAAGAACTCTATGTAAATTCATGGAAAGTTTAATTAGTGAGTATCTAATACAAAAAAAACTATGTATAGGTAATAATATAATTATTTATTGTAATAATTATTTACATTTTGGATCGTACAATTATTAAAAAGTATTTTTTCAATACTATTATTGAACAAAAATGGCGGGATACGACGTCAATTCAAAAATTCGAATAAGTTTTTATTTAAATTACGGCGCTGTGGTAGTGAAACCGCGCGTGCATGACATGTTCTTTTTTTGAAATTCATAAAGATGCCATGAGAATGTGGCTGTTCGATGAGTAAAAAAGGAGTTGCATAATGAATTTCAGTACAACATTATAACACCCGTTTGGGTGTTATAATGGTTATTATGACACTGGCTGTTTTAATGTTGGCAATTAGCTAACTGTTTCAAGAACGTTTATAGAGGATTTATAGCATGGGTGTAGATAAAAATAATTAAAATAATATAAAAAGCAAAAAAAAATTGTTTACGTGTTCGATAAAAAAACAAAATTCACTTTATTTAATTATGTTCATGAATGTACGCAAGTAATTTATTTAAACCATCCAATGGCAATGAAACATGGTCGTAGGCACGTCATGTTGTTTTTTTAATGGGAAGTAATGAGTAAAAAGCAATAACAATTAAATATGCCACCAAGAATGTTATATACCATTACATTAATTAGAGTAAGGAGTATACGGTCCCTATTACATACTCCATTGACGACACTTTCGATAACCAAGTGAAAGGCCGATCAGCTTAATTAAAAGTACATCGAATATCACTCGTATATTTCATTATTATTATACTCAAATCTTGGGTAAAACTATACTGCCTTGATGGCCTAGTAGTTAACATATGCGCCTCTCACCGCAAACTGTTTAAAACAATTTAAATTCACAAAAACAGCACGCAGTTGGAATTGTGCCCGGTGGATGGTGTTAGGAAATTCCATCATCCCATGGAACCTAAGCGTAACAGGTAAAATCTGGGTGTTGTTACACCTCTGTCATATTATGATCAGATATCTGATGTTATCTGATATTATGCTATGCTATAACTACACTTTTGATTGCAGGGTTCTCATGAAGACGTTTAGAAAGGCCAATATCAAACAACAAAGCCAGAAACAAAATCAGGCAAACAAAATTAAATGCTCTTCACAAGTTGTCAAAATCAACAAAATGTTCAATGTAAAAAACATGTTCTATTCTCTGGCACCTTTAAATTTTCTGCTTAGAACCGCAGCTTTGTCCCACACTTTTCGTGATGGTACAGAGTTACCAAAGATTTGGTCTATGACCAAAAGCATATTCTACGCAATCACTTTGAGCCTTCTCAATTTACTGTGTCTATATCAAAAGATTAAAACTTTCAAGGGCAACTTGCAAGCTGGTATTGTAAAATTTACTGACTTTGTTCAATTGATTTACTGGTTTCCTTATTTAGAATACTTGGTTGATGTATATCGTTTACAAATATGACCGTGAATCTACTTTAAACTACTTCGTGGTTTTCGATCGCATTGACTTAATTATGGGTTTTCCGAACTTTGACAAAATTCGAAAAGATATCGTCAAAGTTACAGTAATTTCCTTAGTCATTTTTACCAGTATTCATTTCTTTGATTATTTCTCATGGTTTGGCGTTGAAGGCTGGCTACCTCCAACTGTATATTCCATCGAATATATTTATTTCTTCTTTAACATGCTAAGTGTCCTTGATATAATTTCGCAAGTGATTCAAGTTCAATATCGTCTTCAAATTTTTGAATACTTTTTGCAAGTAAGTCAATATCACGTTTAGAGCATTGTTTACCTTTTGAATCTAATAACATTTTGTATGAATATATATATTTGTTTTTATTTGTACACAGAAAAACATTTTTACTAATTTTAACAAACTGCTAGTAAATGAAGGAAACAGATTAATGAAAACTTTGAATACCTCAAAAAAATTTTACATACTACTTTTGAAGCAGGTTACTTTTATAAACACTAGCTATGGATTTCGGGTGAGTTTCCCTTTTACATTGATTTGTTAAAACTACAAATACAGTCTATGACAAAAAAATATATATTAGTTTTTATGAGTACCTAACAGTTTAGGTATAATTTATTATCAAGCGTTTAAATTGCGCGTGTTTTTAATTTTTTTTGCAGGTTTTAGTGTTTTGCGTGAATCTGATCATCAATGTAATTAATTTATTCAATGTGGCAATCAGAATCATTGGTAGATCTTTGGTATGTTTAATTTTTTCTAATATATTTATCCTCTCATTCTTTTTCCTAGCTATAGTCAAAGGAACTAACTTATTGTTAATTATTAACTAGAACTATAATATATAACTAAATTATAACTTTTTAAAATAAACTTTTACCTACTCAGTACCAATAATACTGTAATTAATTAAAATATAATATTTTATATTACATTATTGCATCAAATTTTCTGGCTTTAAGACCAAGGCTGAAATGGAATTGACGTTCTTTTACTATTTTAGGAACCATTAGTAGTTAGAGATGACGTCACAACTAGCTGTTCGTTTCTTCAAATTCTGTTGCCTACCATTTCTAGCGTGCTAAGAGCTTTTAACTACATGTTACTGCTCATCTTTTTGATGTATCGATGTGAGCAGATCTACAAACGGAGAGAAATGATCATTGATCAAATTGATGAGCTGCTCGCTACTGATAATGAAGAAAGTAAGACAAGTATGATTTACATTAGATAATGAAAATTTGGGGGTGCATTGGTCTGGAGAACAATATACCTCGTTTGATCGCGGGGGGGGACTACAATCCTTGCTGCTCAAGAAAGCATGCGGTATAAGGCCAAAAACTTGCCTCTGGGCTTTAACTCACAACATAGGCAACAACTGCCTCGATGGTCTACTGGTTAGCGTATGCGCCGCCCACCACGAGGTCTCGGGTTCGATTCCCGGATTGGGCGAGGTGTTATTTGTGAAATCTTCATCAGGCAATTCACGATTAGTCGGTTGAAGCTCAGTGGACTCCCGAGAGTGACGACCGTGCGTAGGTATGTTCTCGATGCCTACCCTATTTAGTGAGACACGTGGTCTGACGTACTCGTAACTTAAGTCGATCTTAAGGTCGATCTCAAAATTTTATATTTTTCAGACGTTGATTTGAGAAAAAACTTACTGGAATTTCGGAACCTCCTCATCACAAGACCTATTAAGTTCCACGCTGCTAAGTTTTTCACTATAGATTACACCTCACTTGTCTCAATCACTTCAGTGATCGTTACTTATACAATAATTTTATTATGCTGCAGAGTATGGACTAAGATGGACCGTTTAAGATGGACCGTTTTCATTGGTTTTTGCACTTTCATGATTTGTTATTTTATTGGTGGATTTTTATTTGTTAGTTTTATTACCTTATCTAATCCAAAACCATTTTCGAGCAAGTTAGTGTTACTTAAGTGATTAGTACGAACAAGAACAGTGCACTAAGTATAGTTTAAAAGACAACATGAAGTGTCTTCACCTCAACAAAAACTAAGCAAAGCATTTCTAATTGTTTGTTTTTTACATTAGATAAAACGCCAGAAGCAATTACGCTATCCAACGGTCCCAATGACAAGGTCAAATACACACATTCACTTACACAAGCACACCCAGTCTCAGAATGAGTATTTGCAAATCACACAAAGATTTGTCCCATGTGGGGATCGAACCCACAACACCAGTGCAGTGGAGAACGGCGAGGCGATCGCTGAAACCACTACACCACACGTGCAGACACGCGTTATTGGACGCCTCTTACATTTATGTTAACATATTAATTTAGGTTTAAATAGAATTACTTATAAGCCGTTTTCTGGTAAATTGTTATTAAAAAAGATATTTGTATTAAATACCTTCAATGTAAAAAAAAACCACATGAAAAAAAAAGGCAATAATATGTTGTGTAAATTGTATTATGTAGATTTTAATTTGAGGTTTGTTGAATTAAGATCTTCTGAATGTTATTTTACTTTAACTTTAAGTATTAAGTAGTACATTAATTAATTAACAGGTGTTAATTAATTAAAGTAAAGTATCGTTATTCTTAAATATACTTTTTAATCACTTAGTATTTAACTTGACTGTGTATTTAACAATTAAATATTAATTTTATTCACCTTATATTTTAAAGACTAGAAGTACTTCAATCAATAAAAACATAAATAAAACTAAACATTTATTTACTTTTAATGTTCGGCGACGGGGGCAAATTTTGCACCTCTGCCATGCGTTTGAGTTCTACACGTCTTATGTTAAAATAATTATATACCATTTGATAGATTACGCAAATTTTACACTACTTATAAAATTTTCATTAATTCGACTTAATCGTAGATATAAAAGAATTCATAATTTTATCATAATACATCAAACAAAAGATAACTAAAAGTTAATTGAAGTTTTTGTCATTACTTAACAGTACACACTAATAGCTACAAAGAACTTAATGTAATATGCAGCATAATTAATAATAGCGTCCATTTAATTAAAAACACTGGGCAAGATAGTAGTGAGTGTAGTCCAAATTACCAACACGTACACATTCTTAAAAAATGACAAAAGACACGTTTTATACCATAGAGCCTATTAATTGGCTTCTCAGAAGTACAGCCTTATCAAATATACGTCGTAAAGGTATTGATCTAGTCGAGTCTGCATCAATAATCAAAACTTTTACCTACATCTTTGGATTCGGCCTCATTAATACACTATGCCTTTACTACAAAATTAAATCATTTAAAGGGAATACCAAAACAGGTATTATGAAATTCTCTGAGTCTGTCCAAATGACTTATTGGTATTCTTATTTGGAATACGTCATCGACTTATTCGTCGTTTTCATTTTCAATCGAATTGCCTATTTGAAGTATTTAAAGGCCTTTGACCATATTGATAGCATCTTGGGTACCCCTAGTTATGATACTATCCGTAAAAAAATCATAAACATTACCATCTTCTGCGTTACTATTACTTTTGCCAATATTGTTTTTGATTATATTGTTTGGATGTTAGTTGAGAACATTCGCAATGCTTTGATTTATTCTATAGAGTACTTGTATATCATGTTAAATATGGTAACAGTGCTTGATATAATTTCTCATGTCATTCAAGTGGAATATCGTTTGCGACTAGTCGTAAAAGTGCTTCAGGTATGTTTTCAATGTATTATGAATTAACATATTATATTAACATTTTTTTTCCATTCTGGACAATTATGAGTTATTTAAACCAAGAGTAATCAAAATCGCCGAAGAGCCGTCAAATTAATTGAGTTAGCATTATTACAGGATTGCCACAACAATGATTTCGCCAATCCAAATACTGACAACAAGATAATTTATGTTTGTGACAAGAGCAACACGAAGAAACCATTGGACTATCTGAAAACACTGCGTCGTACGAGCTGCCTTGAATAAGGGTGGTTTAATAGGTGCTATTTACAACTGCTCGAGCAAGTAGCTTTTATTAACTCCACTTATGGATGTCGGGTAAGTTAGTTAATCACGTATAGCATTTCAGAACATTACGCCTTTATATCCCAGAAAATGTGGAGGGTGATGCATTGTAATAGAATTTTTAAGCTATTGCCAACAACGGTACCGAATTCTAGACTCCACAGATTTGTGCCTCTTCGGTAAATTCTGTTGATGGAAACGGCCACGTTATAATTTTGGCACCAAAAGATTGAATTTGTCATTAAATGTTTTTTTTTTTAATTTAACAGGTTTTGGTGTACTGCGTCAACCTTCTTTTTAATGTGATTTTTTTGCTGAATATGGCTATCAGAATCATAAACGGGACAATGGTGAGTTCTTGTAAAATTTTATCGTCTTTTCATTTGCTGATTAGTTATAAATTCGATTCACCATCTCTGTGTTTGAATATCGTTCAGTCACTCTACCAACTAAGCTACAATACCTCACCAATATTCTGTCAATTCATCAACAAGTAGGATGCGTCATACGACGATAATATTGTTTTAAAATTTCTAAAATTTGTTCGCAGAGAAAAATTTAACTGGTATTTTTACTGTTTGTTTAGGTATTTTTATACAGAGGTCGAATTGGTTTGTTGCCCAGTGTGACCAGTACTTTAAGAGCACTGAACTACGGAGTCATTGTTAGTGTATTAATTTATCGGTGTGAGAAGACCTACAGACAAAGTGAGAAGATCCTGGAAACCATCGATCTGCTGCTGTCTCGGAAGACTAATAGTATGTTTTCTTTTGTATATTTTGGGCGAATGGGTAGGCAAATGGCTACCGCGTAAGCGTGTGTTCCCGTAGATCACATCAGAAGTATTACTATGATACTAAAAATATATTATTATGATATGACTGATAAATCTGCTCTTTAATTCGATACCGACCGGATGGCGGAATGGGTAGTGTACGTGCTTGCGACTCTGAGGTTGAGGGATCGATTCTCGCTCAAGACTAATCTATGTGTGCATGAACATGGAGGTTTGTCTTGGTCTGGGTGTTTCTATGTATAATAAGTATGTGTTTACAAACGAAAAAATTTATTTATTTATTTTATTTTTTATTTATTTTCTTTTAGAGAAGGCTTACAGACTAATTACACAAAGATATATATAGTACATATAACTTAGATGAACATATTGCTAATAACAAGCCTCCACAATTAAGTAGCATGGAAAAAAAAAAAACATAAGTAGAACAATATTAGATAATAGTATTAAAAATAACAAAAAGAAAAACAAACAGTTTGAGTGCCGCTATTGTTCGGATGTATCTAAAAAGTACTCATTAGCTAAACGTTTCCTCACTGTGTCAGCACTAGTGCAGAACAAATCAAAGTTTAGGTTTATTGGCAGTTTATTGAAGCCTAACGCAGCTCGAATGCAATATGCATTGCGCCTGTAGTTAGTAGTGGCAAAAGGAACCTGTAGCAGTGGTCTTTGACGAAAACTGATTTGATTAGTGCGTATATTAAATTTAGATACAAGTTCGGGACAGTCGATAGAATTGTTAAAAATTTTGGATAAGTAACAAATGTCACTAATATTTCGCCTACATTCAAGAGGTAAAAAATGGTACCTTTTGCAGCGATGTTCGTAATCTATCGATCTTTGCTGTGCCTTGAAATCGAGATAGCGCATAAATCTCCTTTGGATCCCCTCAATACGCGTTTTATAAAAATCATATTGAGGGTTCCAAACTTCAGAAGCATATTCCAAGTGGCTACGCACAAAGGAGCAGTATAATATTTTTACAGGTTTGAGAGAACGAAAACAATCAGTGGTCCTTATTATAAATCCTAGAGCCTTGGATGCCTTATTCACTATACTCTCGACATGTTTATCAAATATCAGCTTATTGTCCAGTATAATGCCTAAATCTTTAATAGAGCTAACCTGGCTTACTATTTGATTATTAAGAGTATACGTTGTGTTAAGTAAGGATTTCTGACGCGTAAAGCATAGGTGGTAGCATTTAGACACATTAAGCTGTAGCTTGTTAAGAATGCAGTAACTTTGGAATCGATTAAGGTCACATTGTAACTCCTGAGCATCTGATATTGTACGTACGAGCTTATGAATTTTCATATCGTCCGCAAATAATAAAATATAAGAATGCCTAAAGCATGTTTTGATGTCAGCAATGAAAAGTATAAATAGAAGGGGCCCAAGAATTGAACCCTGAGGGACACCGGATGGGACTGAATTCCAACCAGAAGTGTAGCCTTGGAGAACTACAGCCTGTGAACGGTTCTCTATATAAGATGCGAACCACCGATACAGATCGCCGTGGATGCCAGCAGATTGTAACTTGTGCAAAAGCACTCCGTGGTCAATTCGATCAAAACACTTGCTGTAATCGGTGTAGATTACGTCAACTTGCGCTCGTTGTTCCATGCCCTCTGATATAAAATCATGTGATAGAACTAGGTTGGACGTGGTGGAGCGCTTTTTAAGAAATCCGTGCTGTTCATCCCCCATATAACACTTAACTGCCGCGTAAACGTCTGTGTATACTATTCGCTCGAGTATCTTTGAAAAAAGGCAAATGTTAGAAATGGGGCGGTAGTTTTCTATGTCCGTTTTGTCACCTTTCTTAAACACAGGAGTTACCAACGCAGATTTCCATATTTTTGGCACTATTCCTTCAGAGAGTGATCGCTTAAAAAGAATACAAATCGTTGTGGTAATACTATCAGCGCAATTCACAATAAACAAGGGTGGTATCATGTCCGGACCGCCAGATTTAGAAAGATCTAAAGAGTTTAACAACTTTAAAACTCGATTGGGACATATTTCAATCGTACCTATAGACGCCGCAGTATTATCCACGATAGGCGGTGCGCAAAGTACATTTGTCCCTGACGTGGAGGCAGAGTCAGACTGTTGAAAGGTGGACTGGAAGTAGCTCGCGAATAAGTTACTTATCTCCTCACCCGTGCTTGCCGATACGTCCCTGTAATGCATTTCGCTAGGGTAAGAGCCTGTGCCCCCTTTGCTCTTCACGTATGACCAAAAAGATTTAGGGTTTTTTATGATGGAGGATTCTATTCGTTCCATAATACGACTCGAAGCATGACTTTTCCAAATTAATTGCCCTACTACGGAGTATTGAGAATGAATGATAGTCGGATATGTTTTTGTATGTTTTAAATTTCCTATGGTATTTATATTTTTCTTTCAGAATTTTGATTAAGGCAGGATTGAACCATGGAGGGTGTGACGATTTAATAACTGATTTAACTGGTATATATTTGTCCCTAAGATCATACAATTTATTGTAAAAAATTTGGACGGCGTCCTCCAAAGATTCTGTGCACAATAGTACATTCCAATTTGTTTGGCCAAGATCATTTTTAATTGCATCATAATCACCCCGTGTATAGATATACTTTTTAGTTAAATTGTCATTGAGTTTATGAATTTCTACAAATTTTGCCTCAATAATAAAATATAATATATATGTTTTACTACTAGTTATTTCAGTACCCATAGTACAGAGCTCTGCTTAGTTTAGGACTAGGTGGCGATGTGTGTATGTTGATAAAAAAAATACAAAATGTTTAACTATTTGTTTTAAAGAGTCAGCAACGCACAAGTAATAAGGTGTTGCAAGTGTCCATAGGCTACGGTAACTGTTTGCCATCAGGCGAGTCGAATGCTTGTCTGCCAGCTAAGGAAAATATGTGATCAAGTGTTAAGTCTTAATATTGCTCCTTTCTTGTAGGTGTTGAAACAAAGTCCGATCTCCTTGAGTTCCGAAACCTGCTCATCACTCGTCCCATTAGGTTCCACGCTGTGAAGTTCTTCACTATGGACTACACCTTGCTCGTCTCTCTCAGCTCAGTGGTTGCCTCGCACACTATCATTATGCTGCAGAACATGGTGTAGTCAACCAATGTAATCGCATCGACCTTTACCTTAGGTATTGTGCAGGCATAGGAACTGGGGTGCGGCAATTAAAACTGTCAAAATGTACCTATGTGAAAAGTTGATAATTGCCGCAACGAAACTAAGTAAACCCATATTATTTTGATATGATGACTAACAAAGTAGATAATCCATCGGTGCGAGAATCCATTCATTTGTATGTGTACCTGATCAATATTTGAGAGGCTGTGGTAGAATTCGACACCAACTGCTAGCCTACCCGCCATCATGGTCCATCTCTCGGATTAATAATAGTCCTACTGCCAAGGCTATCAACTCTCTAAATAAACTAATAAAGTATAGCCCCGAAACTGATTTATATTGTGGCAGAGTCGGGAACGTAGGTTATTCCTAAATGCATCTTAATATTATCAGAATTATTGAATACTAATTATTTGAATTGTTTCTGTGTGATGAATTTTGTATTACTTGTTAAACGTGTATTAGTTGTATGATAATTTAATACACTTTTTTGTTTTGACATTGTATTGTACCTACCATATAAGCGATTTGGTTGTAAAACTGTAAGCTTGTATTGTATTTTTAACCGACTTCAAAATAAGGAGGAGGTTCTCAATTCGATTCGTAAATATGTTGCTTTTTTGTTTGTTTGTTGAATGTATGTGTTAAATTTTAATCTTGATATCATCTTCTACTAGTTTTTTTTAAATACACCATATCTATAAATGTCATTTTGTTTTTATTGTCTCTCCCTCTTTCCTTTACCCTCTCTCTCTACCCCCTTCTAGGACATACATGTGTGCAACATAGACTGTGGTGCTGTGTACCTATGTAATTTAAACTATAATAGCAACAATTCAAGCACATTGGGGTCGGCTTCTAGTTGAACGGAATTTGATAAATATCGGTGTTTTAATTGGAGCAACTGTCGTCAGACCACAACCAGGTACGAGTTACGGGTTTTTACTGGTGGTAGGGCTCTTGTGAATGAGCTCGAGGGCGGCAACACCACCGTCTCACCTTTAAACTGCCGCCAAATAGTAGTGCTTCCATTACTGTGTTTCGGTTTGGTGGTGAGATCAGACCCTGAAATTACTGGCACATGAGGCATACCACCGTAGTCCTCAGCTGCAGCGACGCATCTATAATCTGCTTTTGTGGATTGTTAATGTCCATGGGCTGTACTCCACTTACCATCAGGTGGACTACACATTCGTTCGCTGTAGGCGTAGTATTAAAAAAAAAATGAATTTAATTATACGATACTTTTAGTTAGACTATTTGTCAGACTTTCTGGCCTCTGACTACCTGTAATGACTGTCATAGATGTTCAAATGGCAACCGGGATTGATGGTTTAACGTGCTCTCCGAAGTACGGAGGACAACTTCTTATGATAAGATGGTCATCCATCTGCGGCAGACCGCGGTTAGCATTGCTTAACCTGCTGGATCGGTCGGTTGCGCGGCTTTGACTGAGCCACGAGCTTTATAAGTGCATTATTACATCATATTTAGTAAATTTTTACGGCTAATATCAATTGTCTAGTTTATTCTATCTATTGGTCTAGTTAGTCATTATTAAATATAAGTATATATTATTTATTAACAGCACTTTACTTGATTACCAATCTAATTAAAAAATATTATGAAATTATTAACTTGATTAATGTTATAAAGGTGCCTATACACATACGACGACGATGCGTGTGCGTAATGGCTGAATAAAAGAAAAGCAGAAAATATACAAGATTTTGTTTGAATTATTATTATAACGTTTTTTTATTTGAGATCTGACAAAGAGAGAAACGGATTTGAAAAAGCATTTTAAAGCTGTGATAAAAGATGTTAATGATAAATATTATCGATATTTGTTTATTTTTTTTTTAAAGATATTTACTTTGACATGACATATATCTAAGGGTTTACTACTCCGACACCGTTCAGTGCTCTTAAAACGTCAAACGCATCAACCGTCGTCGTTGATCGATCAGCGCGTGGCGGTGAAAAATCACCCTAAAATTTGATTAAAGATTGGTAATATTGCTACCAAAAATATTGTAACCAAGGTATTGCTACTAAATTGCATACATTGTAGGAAAATTTTTACGACACATAAAAGAGTTGGGTGTCCACCAACTGACGCAAAGTTATTTTTATTACTTAAAGTAACAACCAAATGTTTTATTTTTAAGATATTGAAAAATATTTTGATTCGTAAAGTGTAGCTTTTAAAAATTCAAAACATAATAAGTATTTTTTAAAAATTAGACAATATAAATACCTATGCTCGATGTTTCGAAATGACATGCATCATTCGTGGTCACGAGCTGACTAGTGAAGCTCAACGTCGTCTCCGTGAAGCGCGGATATTGTCCACTGCCCTCATTCTAGACCCGTTGTCTAATTTTTTTTAAATGGCAATGTTCTCTAATCGCGAAAGTTTAAATACATAGATTTTAGTTGCACCATATTAAGTACAGTCCATAATATTCTGTTTCAATGACAATTCAAACCGATTCCTATACGCAGCCTTCATCAATGTTAGTACATTACTTGTCTAATATTTTACCCAGTAAAAATAATATAATATTACATTTCTCGTTGCGATATTATTAAATAGATTGGTCGAGTAATGCTATAATGTAATATTAATGAGAAGTGCTCTCAATAACGTCCTGACAGTGCAATGCCGCAAATTAATGTCTACCTAAATAGTTAGAACAATTTAGAAGTTATTATACCAAATAATTAAAAAAAACATATTGCTAAGCTTGAAAAATGACGTTGGTCAAAAAGTAAGATGACTACTCACTATTAGGTGAATCTTATGCTTTGGAAACACTTAAGTTTTTAAATAACGAATTTTCAATTTAGGTACAGTACAATAATATGGACCGCTAAACTTATAAATCACTAGTCCTTTTGTCACCAAGGACAACAAAAAAGTGTTTATCTCATCACATCTTAAAATCTCTCCTAGACCGGTGACCAATGGCCTGTAATATAGTCATATTACTGGTATTCTATTATACTGTGCTGCGAAAGTTTGCTTGTAAAGTAAAATGGAAGGTTGCAGATTCGTCTTTTATCATTTCGTTACAAACTGCTTCCCTGACTGACGAGTAATATTTTTTGTAAGTCCCTTTTAGCGAGTATACTTAACTTTCCTACTGACTATGATTATAATAGATAGTCATAATATTATGATAAAACGCAGGGTAACGTCCTCTCCGAGGCGCAGAGCAATCTCGATATGTAATGAATGGACACCGAAATGAATTATATTCATGAATACTAATATTCATAAGTATGAATCATGAATTAATTAATTATAAGCACCTCTCACAAGCTTGCATTTTCAAATTGGTTTAATTTAGAATTCATTATTCACTTATTGAATATTATATTATATTTTTACTATGAACGGCAAATTGATTTATATCGATCGATTTAAGTAATATAAGAACATCTATAAACATCTCAACAAAACGTTACAATCCCATGAAGAGTAAAAAGCGATAAAGCGCTATTTCACAAGAGGTTTAACGGATTTTTTTTCCTTTATCTAGAAAAAATTAAAACTCTTTTATCAAATTAGAAGACATTTTTTTTTCCTCTTTGTTTTTCTTAATTTATGTCAAAGCATAGTAGACAAGATTTCAAGACAAGTAATATACAAATTACTCTCATATTAATAATTCATCTTACAAGAACCTGTAGCCAAGCGGCAGTGGCGCAATAGATAAAGCATCGGTCTAACGATCAAGAGGTCGTGCGTTCGAATCCTGGCCATTTATGACACCATGCGAATTAAGCTAAACTGTCTTCAGTTTAGCTTAATTCGCATGGATTACTACGAATTTGTGTCTGCATATTGATAGTAATTTTGTTTAAAAGAAACGAAATAAAACCTGGGTGTACTGAACCTACGTACCAAACAAATAAACCTTTCCAAGACAAAATCGATTCTTAGATATTGTTGAATTCGTCGAAGGTGGGGCTACCTTTAACCATTTTCTCAATATCCATGATACAGCATAGTGTAAATCTGCATGAAATCCTAACAACTCGTTCCTTTGTGTAACCACATACGTCTTTGTTAAAGTCCACTCTCTGCTGCTATAGACTATATTATGTAAGGCTTTCGGACTACAAGGAAGGATTTTGTCTCAGCAATACTCTTGATTTATCAAAGAAAACACAAGGATATTTATGAGTGTTAGATATTTATCATTTTCTTATTTGATCCAAAATGTGGCACGGTTGTAGAGTTTATTTATAGTATGTAAGATAAATACCTACATTAATTTATTATCTCTGATGTGTTCTGCCTCAGTGGCTGAAGACTTATTCAATGTTCTCACAGTGAGACAAAAAACTTTATTACGTTTTTTGTCTCACTACATGTACTGTAGAGTAAGATCTGTCAAAGTTTGTTTATTTATCTCGAACATTAAGTTTATACGTTTTTATAGAGGCACGGTTCTTCAAGGCGTTTTGATGACAAACATTTTAGACCAATAATAATTAAGAAGTACGGATATTTTGTTCTAATTTCAAGTGGAGGACATTATACGTCCGTCTCTCTTGCTCTCATACGTTCCATGTACAAGTGCGTTCTCTGTCGCTTGTAAAAAAATTGTCTTCGAAACACTCTAAAAAACTGTGCCTCTATAGATACTTTAAAACTCAATGACTGCTTAGTGACCGCATAGTCAACCCATAAATAGTGACATTTGACATTTGTTAACCTCACGCTTGCGTAGCGTGAGGTCAACGAAATGTCCACAATATTACTCATTCTGAACATATCCCATATCCAAAACCACAAAAATTTCATCGTATGTAATTCAAAACCTCCAATATGTTATTTCGAATCCAGGATATTGTTCAATAGTCAGAATTTCTTCGCCACAATACCCAAAATGCAGTATAGTAAATCTACATGAAATCCTAGCAGTTCGATCCTTTGTGTAACGCCACACGTCTTTGTTGGGGCTCGCTGCTCGCTTACCGATCACTACCAGTTACAGACTTTAGGCAAATTCCTATCGATTTTATATAAAGCTCTTGGACATTATTTATATTGAACTGCCTATGCGCCTTTAACCGTGAAGTCTTGGGTTCGATTCTCGGTTCGGGCAAAGAGTTGTTTGTGAACTTTAATTGTGCAAATATGACTCAATACGACATCTTCAATTTAACACACAAGTCGATCTATTTTCTGCTTCACTTTAGCGCTTGAATAAAGGTTACCACTGACGATACGTCCATTTAGTAGACTTCCTTTTGGATGCACTCCAAATGAAAATTTATCCAGATACGGTACCATTCACAATACTTCCATTTGGATGCATGGCGTCACTTCGAACTTTGCAATCGTACGGAACGGTACTATGGATAACAATACTTTACTGGTGGCAGCAGCTGTGTGTATTTCATTGAAAAGACAAAAAAAACCTAAGAGAAAGTGGATGAAGGGTTGGTTGAAACAAAGAAATACTTTTACACATACCAACTTATTGTCTGAATTGTCTCTAGAGCCCACTGATTGGAGAAACTTCTTAAGAATGGACGAACAGACGTATTTCAAATTACTTGGACTTGTGACGCCAATAATAAAAAAACAATAAAAAAAAAAATAAAAAAAAATATTTTTAACGCTTGACAAATACACAGCACACGCACCACCATCGACATCAAAACATAAACTGAAACAATAACCTCAAAAAAAATGGACGCCGTTTCGCCCATTCACAGACAATTCCGACTACTTCCATATGGCGTGGCGCACGTTTCTGACATTAACGGACGGCCGCGGATGACGTCCATTTGGCCTGGACGCATGGATTTCAATCCGTTTGGAAATCCAGAGCTGCCTGACGTCCATCCAAATGGAATATTTTTTTACCATTCATGGGACGATTTTGGACGACGACTACTCCATTCGGATTAAAGGACGTATCGTCAGTGGTAACCTTTAAAGATTATCGATCTAGGCGTAATTAATCTTATAGGTTAGGCTATAGGTGAAAACTGAATTATGATTCATTCAGTGTAGACTTCCAGTTTATTGCGAAATCATACATAGACGCGGGGAAGTATTTAGTTTGATAATAATAATTATGTAAATGATTCAAATAGTAACGGTGCGAAACCCTTGTTAGAATCTTAGTCTGTTCTCATCCGGTATACATATTTTAACTAATGAATGTTCTTCGAAGTTAGGAAGGAACTGACAGCTAACAAATAGATTCAGAACATTTGGGATAGTACAAAGGTCTCTATGAAACATACATTATTTGATTAAGATCACTTATTTTTGTAGACTTAGTTAGGTACAGTTTGATGAGAAACATTAAGATTGTCTTTTAATTTTGTACTCATACTTACAAAAACTTAATTAAATATAACACGATCAATATTATGAAGATTAATTGGATATAATATATACGACGTTGAATCTGTTAATGATCTTATAATATAGAATTTAAGTACTATTTTTTTCGAAAATAACACATAAATGCCTATATTAAGCAGAAGAGTGTGGCAGAGGAGTACAACACCTACATTTCCCCTGTTATGTTTAGCTCCCATGGGATAGGCGGTGAGCCTGTCGCCATCCACCGGGCATAATTCCAATTATGTGCTGCTATTGTGAATTACCTGACGGAAAGTTCACAAATAACACTTTGTCCGACTCGGGAATCGAACCCAAGACCTTGCGGTGAGAGCTTCACGCTAACCACTAGACCATCGAGGCATTTGGTTCGAAAATAATTTCTGGCAAAGTTTGATTCTTAACCTTTCGTGCACTCATACCTGAGTATGATGTGAAATATACATTATAAATTATGAATGATGACTAAATAATCATGTCTGACTGATCACACGGTGCATAGCATAAAGACGCGGGCCCACCGCGGTGTACGGAAAGGCTACGCACGTGTAATAAGCTTCGCTTTGTAATAAAACGTATGCAATTGTGTTCACTGCAACCCACGGCAGGCAACGCAAGTATTGACGTCAATGATATATGCGTGGCTTGCTCGTATAGGCGGTTACATAGCTCAACGCTGTCAACGTGGGTCTACGTTTCCACTGTAGTACATGAATATGACCCAAGACTATACAGCTCACTTATCACAGCGTAGTTTTTAGTGGATTGCAGTAGCACGTGCGTAGCCTCTCCGTGCGCCGTGCAACGCTATACTTAGTCGTGGGTCATATTCGTGTTCACCAGTGGAAACGTAGACCCACGTTGTCAAACAAATTAATACAAGCAGCTAAATTGCGCCACGTGCCCGTGCACAGTATGCACTGCGGTGGGCCCGCGCCTTAAAACGAAGAGTACTATTTGCGTAGTACAATAATGTCAGAGACATAAATCAATAAAATTATTTACTCAATTCTCTCTCGAAAATTCTCAAGAAAAATATACAATATTTATTCCAATGAACAAAACTTGAAGTGCTGGGTATAATAAATAACAGCCAATATCTTTTGCAGAAACTAAATTAAGGTTACCGAACAATGGCGGATCAAAACAATTGTATAATAATTCATTCTCTTGTTTGTCTTAACGAGAACTAGGACGAAGATATTTGTAGAGTGACCATGGAGGGGCAAGTCGTTAAGACAAGGTTTTATTCAAATAATTTCAAACCTTTAATACATTCTCTTTAGCATAATCTCGTTATACTAATTTAAAATATAACTTATTCATAAGATCTTAATTTGTGCAAAATATTTCACATTGGCATTTCACATAGGGTAATGTTGTTAATACAAACCTCCTGCAAGACAGGCTAAGCCTAGTGCAGGAGTTTTTTTGTCGATTGCACCCTACTTTACATTATAAAAGTAATTTTATGTATCGTACCTAAATAAGAATATAAGTGTAAGGAGTATATACTGGTTATGGAAATGAATAAATTTATTTATTATTATTATTATTATTCTTTGTGTGTGTGAAATGTATGTTTGTATACACCCCCGTGACACAAGAGTAATGCCTAGTGGTAGGCGTCGTTTAACAAATCAAAGATTTGGTTTCTCTCGTGATTGAAACAAAGAAATAATTTAATATATAACATTAAACAATTTTGAAAATATTTTTAAATTTGCTAATTAAAGCAATAAACAAGAGTTGTAGTACCTTGTTTTATTACCATCTGCCGGTAAATAATGTCATGTGGATATAATCATCTGAAGCTAAAGAGTGTGTAGGTATAACAAATAGAAAGCTTCTTTCAAATAAATTTTACGCAAGCAAATATACACACTCAAAATATCAAATTTACATAACATCACGCCTTTATTGCCAAGAAGGGTGTGGCAGAGGTGTACAACACTCATACTTCACCTGATATGTTTGGGTCCCATGAGAGATAGGGTGACCCTATCGCCTTGCACCAGGAACAATTACCACTCCGTGCTGCTATTGTGAATGTCCTGACGGAAAGTTCACAAATAACACTTTACACCCGGGAATCGAACCCAAAACGAGGTGAAAGACGCATACGCTAACCACTGGACCATCGAGGCACTTGATTTAATAAAAAATAAAAAAATACGCTGTACAACAAAATCAAATGAAAAACTTATCTACAATCATAGTCGCCCTACACCAAATACCTGTTTATTCATTCATAAAATATTTCTATTGAGTTCTCGGTGGTGATACGAACTTTCTCAATTAATTATATTTTATGGGATTGTTAATGGCATTTTAATTAGTGCCGCGGCGGTTCCATGAAAAATTTCACGCTCCGACTGCGTTATCTGATTTTGAAATTCATTTGTGCGGTTTTTCAAGTTCGGATTTATTAAGTTCGTTGGAGAGTTTGTTCTAAAGAATCTCTTGTTGGGTTTGGATTTGTCTGGTGGTAAATTGAAAATGCATTCACTGATTACGTTTTATTCTCAATTGATTTATGATTTTAACCGACTTACAAAAATAGGAGTAGGTTCTCAATTCTATTGTATTATTTTTTATTTGTTAGTCGATTACTCGACTTTGAGAAATTATTTTGTCTGAAAGAGCACGCGATCTAATGATGGGATAGTAGAGAAATCGGGGGTTCTTTGATATTATTTTTCGTTTATTTCCTAAAGCTACTCGGATATTCGTATCTAGCAGTCAGCATTTCATGGTGCTGAGCTGATGCTGGAAGGTACTGCTCTTCGGGTAGGAGTATAATTATTTTAATATGCCTTACTACCCTTACCTTAATGCCGTTAGAATACCTATAAAATTATACACAGATGAGGCGAGACGTTGAATATTACTTAAGTATTTCTTACATTTAGTGCATTTTTTGTAATTGAAGTGTTTTTTTCCCCTATCCGGTTTTACACATTTGCCTGACCCGGACAGAACCTGAAGACTGAGATAAAGTAGGTATTCTGTAATATTACCAACCTACCCAGCAAAAAGCCTTTAATTCTTAAGCAATAGCAAATAGTACGATTTAACGAGCAGGAAATCTCAATGATAATAAAATTGTACTTAGGCAGAGTATTCCGAGAGGCTTTAACACTCATGTAAAGGTTTTATCTGGAGTAGATACAACTGTTAACCTTGTTCCTTAATTACTAAAGCCTACTTAAGAAGATCCTTACTTCCGCTTATAATTATTATTATTCTATGGGTTACATTTCTTGTTTCGAATTGATTATTTAATAGCATTTAGCTATGTTCCCTAAATTATACTAAGAAGCAGTTGTAAAAATCATGGGACCGACAGGATTTGAACCTGCGACCTAGCACACTGGGCAGTCGCTTTAACCAACCAGCTACGGTAGCCTGTTGCCAGGACCCTAAATTTCTCAACTGTATGTTATGTCATTTCTATATGTCACGTTCATCCATTTGTTCCTTTTTTTTATTTTTTTTGTCGAGGGGGGAAATCTTCAAGAATATACCTCGCCGCATGAAAAGGGTGCAACAAGGTTATGTGAGGTTGTCGGGACTCCGACGACTCACTAAAACCCCCTCCGGAGTCCGGCCTCGATGCGTGTCGAAGGGCTCCGGGATGTCTGATGAGAACTCTCCGGCGCCCCTCTGCATATTGCCATAGCACGTCCCCAAGGCGGCTCTCCCGCCCCGTCTGCTCGCGGTTCGCGACGGCACATGACACTGTGTACCGTCGCCCGTCTCTGGATCCGTATACTGGCCAGCTAGAACCCTCCATCCATTTGTTCCTATCTTAAGTAATAAGTATACACTATAGATACATTTCCTAAATTAACGTAACGTCTCGTAATTACGTACAAAGATAAATCACGCCTTTATCCCATGGGAGCAGGCAGAGACGATGGAACGCCTTGTGCTTCATTCCTTACATACTTCTTTCACTTCCTCAACATTTCTCCTACAACATTCATTCATCTCGTCACGTTATTCTCAGTAGAAACACGGCAACTGGAATTGGCCCGATAGATAGCAATAGGCTCAATCCCTAACACATGGGACCTAAACTTAACTGGTGAAGTGTGGCTGAGATTCACCTGTGCTAAACCTTCAGAGTAATAAAGGCATACATATCATGTATGTGGACTTTGCGGTGAGCAGTTGATGAAATTCTAAACCACGAGATTTTGTTACTAGTTTTCTTTATATTTTTCTTTATCCAAGATAAATCTTCATTGCTTGACTTTGTATATTACCTCGTACAACGAACAATACCGTGAGTACACTTCTTGTGTATCTAGCACACTAAGATGAAGACAAACAGCCGCAGGCCAGCAAGTACCAACTTATTCCTTCTCCAACCGTTATTTCTGTTATTTTTTCCGTCCCAACCGTCCAAACGTTATCAACTCAATTTTAATAATAATCGATTTCATTTAAGGAGAACCTTATATCGATTAAAGCACACAGAAATATTTTTAGTTTAATATTAATAATTCATTTATAGGGTTTTTTTTATAAATAGAAATCGAAAGAATAATTCATTGAAGTAAAGTATATTTAATAATAATTTTACTTGTTTTATTTGAAATTTTAAGATTTTGACCTTATTTCTCACAAACAACATAATTAAGTGATGCCGTGAACTATGGAGTCATGATGCTATTCTTTTTTTAAAATAAAATTTACAGACACTTAAAAAGAATAAATTTTAATTATTAGTTTGCCAAAATAATATTATGATCGATTAATCTTATTTCAAGACCTGATTTATAATCTGTCTGGTTTAAGTTATGACTCACGGTCATCGCTAAAAAGTGCCCGTCAAAAACGTACGGCATCACTGAAGAATATTATTCCCGAAAAACAAAAGCGTGAGCTGTCAAAAAGAAAATAAACGAATGGACGAGGTATAATAACGTTCCTTTCCAAGATCTCAATGTACTTAGAATATTACAAAACAGCCTTTGAAATCCTTTTCCGCACTATAAACAAAAGTTTTCCTTATTATTTCAGGCTATTCTTTCCGCACCACTGCTTTGTAGTCCGGGAGTTGGATGAAAATTAATTAATTTGTGATTTTTTGCTGTGCCCGTAAATTGCAGTTTAAAAATGTATAATGTTTTGAGGTATGAAATTGTTGGGTTCTCTTTTTAAGGTGTTTTTGTAAGTAACGTTTGTAAATAGCACTCATTAAGAGACGAATACCAATTGTGTGGTTGTTTATCTTTGGTGTATCTCCCTTTTTTGCTAGTAAGTAAGAAAATGTCTGATTAGGATTTCTTTATTATGTATTTTTACTGTGGTTTCACTGGGTTTGATATTTGCAGTTATCCTTGCACCAATAGGTCAAATTTCATTTTCTGTTTTGTGATTGGCCAACTAAAAGAATTTAACACTTAAAATAGGTCTGGTACTGTGTATAAAATAAGTAATCTGTTAAGTTTTTTTGTTTTGATTGTTAATCCTACGTTTATTTTAGTCTTGCTTCTGTCAATGTCTTTGCCCGTGTGGTACCTCGAAAAATGTCTCTTTATGTTACTTGGTGAAGATGTAGCTTTCTTAAAATGAAACTTTTCTAAAATCGGTCCAATAGTTTTTGTGTTAAATCGTAACAAACAGAAAATCAAATCTTTCCTCTTTATAATATATAATTAATGATGAATCTTAATCTCACGTAACATACAATATGTAATTCACAATACATCTCTATCTCGCCTTTCAAGTAGATAGCCAGTTCCACTTTAAATATATAAATAATATAAGGATTTAACTCCCAGCCTACAATTCCTCAATATCTCATCGTACCATCAAGCGTAAACAATTGATAGGAATATCAGCAGTTCTGTGACAAATCGTATTGTCTCGCAGGTCACTCTCGTTATTATTTCTGTACGGCACAATTGTGTACGTTACGTCGCTCTGATTGTTTTGTGGAATAAGAGGTTTTAGTCATTTATTTATTTGATTGAAAAGACACGGGGTGATCACTGATGTGTGTACATATTTTGATGAGAATCTATTATAAGTATTTTTATTAAAACTGACGTGTTTGTAACATTATTCTAATAATGATATACGGGTGTTACTCACGTAATGTTGGTCTATTTCAGTCAGTTGGTCAGTTCAGCGCAAGACTGGCTGTTACTCAGGCGCGACGTGTCGCACTCTCTTGAAGATGCTTATAAGTATAGGTGAAACCGCGGTCGACTAAATAGACCAACATTACGTAAGTAGCACCCGTATTTCATCATTTGAATAATTAAATATTATAAGTATCTTAGACTTACAGAGCCAGCTTTCTAGCAAAGTAAAGAAGAGAGGAGCGGAGTGTTTCAGTTTTCCGGAACGGAGTCATTTCGCTTTGATGGAAATAACATTATGTTACTACTATTATTACTACCTCAATAAAATGTTCATTGATCTATCTATCAGCTTTCTTAGTATTTAATACAAAAAAATCACGCTTCTCCTACCTAAATGATGTTTAAACTTGTTTCGCCTAATGGACAATAAATCTAAGATGTCGTGACTGTCAAAACAGCCGACGTATATTGTGCACGATGATTACCCATTCGCTGCCAGGCTGAAGCAATGACCCAACTACTTGCTTTGGTGGAAGTTAGGCCTAAACTAGGCCTTACTGGTGGTAGACCTTTTGAGAACGCGCTCGAGGTATACACTATATCGTCTCACCCTTAACCTACCGTCAAATGCCGTGTATTTTGTAGTTATTTGCTCTACTGAGTTTCAGTTTGAGGGTTAGATTAGGTCCTGAAATTATTGGCACATAAGGTTCTAGCCTAGGGTGTCACGATGAATCTTCAATCAGCTTTATTAGGTTATTGATTTTTTTCAAACACGTCTCCGTGCGCTCCGGCCTTCTATCTCGTAGGTATATAAATTTATATTAACGTAATTATCACCCTAATCCACGAAAATTGTATCACAAAAAGTAATCCCCACCTCATTACCCTAATCTCAAATTATCACGTCTCAACTTGTAACAGGAAGAGAAAGTAACAAAAATGTCCTCATTACAAAAAACATGATTATGTAAATCCGGTATCTAATTATAGCAATTTTCATAATCCACAAAGCGTACGAGGTTGTCCCGTAATATTGGACCAAACAATCGCCTAACGTATTTTTCCTCATTTCGGAGATAAGGATTCTTTCATAGGACGAATGAATTCCGCAAGATTTTTTTCAAGCTGAGCAATTTGTTAATTCGAGTATATTATCTGAGAATCCTTGTTGCTACTAAGAAAACTCGCAAATTGCGCTTTTGTACCACCCACGAATTGTACTCTGATGAGCAGTGGCTTATAACAACCACTAGTTTTTTAGACTAAGACATGTCGTAGCCATACCATAGATTTACTGATTACGTAAAATGTCTACATTTCATGAAATGTTTAACTGTCTATTTTGGCTATATAATTAATTCTCAACGTTTCGCGATTTAGTCATCCACTTATCATAAAATTGGGTGTCCATGTGCGCGCGCATTTTTTTTTTTATATGTTAACACACGCCGGGCGTTGACGCTGACGCTTACTTCCAACTACAAGCTTTTCAACATCAATGTTTATAGTAGGAGCGCTTTCATTACGAAGGAGTGGACCGAGCGGACCAAAAGAGTTTAAAGTTTCATAAGTGACTACAGAGTTGACTTGCAACACAAAATTTCATTTAAGTGCTTGCACCGGGCACCGAAAACCCGAAAGAATTAAAAAAGAGCCGTTCCAAACTCGCCCATGAAAAGCAAAACCAATTTTTACCGAGACCTTTCACCTTAGTGCATAGTGGGCTCTTCCACTACGAGCTCGTTTCTTCTCATTATCATCCACACTTTAATAGTGGAAGGCAGGCATTATGGTGAGAGGGAGAATATACCCGTTTGAACCTGTTTATAGAACGTTGTATAGACAAATCATTATAACTTACTGGTCCCCAATGGATACAGCCTTACAAACGTTCACACTCAAAATAATGAAGACGACGCGACGGATCAATTAGTACGAGACGAGGGGACGCGTCGCGACGCAGCTAGCTGACGGTATAATCGATCGGTATAATTAAGTAGTAAGTATAACTACAAACCAGGGATGTTTTAGGGCTGGTGGTAGAGCTCTTGTGAATGAGCTCGAGGGCGGCAGCACTACCGTCTCACCTTTAACCTGCCGCCAAATAGTAGTGCTTCCATTACTGTGTTCCGGTTTGGTGGTGAGATCAGACCCTGAAATTACTGGCACATGAGGCATAACACCGTAGTCCTCAGCTGCAGCGACGCATCTATAATCTGCTTTTGTGGATTGTTGATGTCCATGGGCTGTACCTACTCCACTTACCATCAGGTGGACTACACGTTCGTTCGCTGTGGGCGTAGCATAAAAAAAAATGTTATGGATATTAAATTTCGGATACGGATTGATTATTATAGCGGATACGGATTCGGATGCGGATATTAGTTTATTTCGCATTATCCGTTAGTTTCGGATAATTTCGGTTACGGATGTTAGATTAAAAAAAAATATAAAAGTGAAATACATATAGCTAATAAAAAGGTTTGTATTATATATCACCATTTGGTACGAATTACGGCCGGCTGATCTAAACCACTTGTAATAACGTGTCTCAATTAGGCTCCGCCCCTATCCGATACTATCCGAAACTTTTATTTCGGATTCGGTTACGGATACGGATATTTATTTATATTGGATATCCGATAATTTCGGTTACGGTTACAGAGCTCCCTAAAATCCCTGCTACAAACTTCTATAATCATGTTGGTTGTAGAACTCTTGTTAACGAGCTCAAGGGCGACAGCCATCTCACTTTAACCTGACGCCAAATAGTAGTACTTGTTCTTCTGTATTCCGGTTTGGTGGCGGAGATTAGGCCCTGAAATTACTGGTATATGTGTGACATGAATCACATTACCATAGGCCTTATTTCATTTTCATGTACATAGTACATCCATTACTAAAGAAATCATCTCTTGTTACGGTCGGTATGTTTTGCCGACCAGTGTTTGATTTTCAATCAGGAAAATCTTTATCATCAATAAGTAGATACTGCTCACGCAAACCATATTTACATAATTATTATTATTTCGGAAGATCAACTAATCCGAGTTATCATTCAACCTCTCGTAGTCCACTGCTGGACTCTATCAATTTGCGCCACCACACCCGATCCTGCGCCTTCCGCATCCAGTCCCCTCCAACTAATCCGAGTATTCATCGTCAAATACCTACCAGATAGGGAATATCAGAAATTTATATTCGAATGAAAAATAATCGCACGTACCTACCTAATAGAGAATTTGGGAGATATTTAAGAAAACTGAAAAAATTATATTTTTACGTTTTATCACAGCAACAACTTCGAAAGAGACCGCCGACCTCTGTGAATATCAAAAGAAAGAGACCCAAAGGCCAAGCCCAAAACGCTCGTCTGACCAAGTCCGCACCACCCTTGACACCACGACGCACGCTCCACACCGCACTACACACGGCCCAAGACAGGCATGGGTGGCGGCTCTTCACACGTGATGTGATCCAGAAAGGAGATTAGGTACGACACTCAGAACTGAAGAAATTGAAATAAAAATTAAAAAATAATATAAAGCTCATTTCAATTATTACAAAAAATACAAATAAAAAGTAAAAACCTCATCTGTGTATAACTTGAAAGGATACATATTAATCTTCTTCTTCTTAATTTAATAATTCTTACATATTAATAAGGACCTTAAGGTACTTAATGAGATAATTTATCCCCGTATCCTAAGCGTTTAAGAGTTGTACCTACCTTCGAGCATCAGCTCTGCAACATTAAATGCTGATTGCTAGATGCAAATATCCGAGTAGCTTCAGGTAATATACGAATTTGAGGTTTGAACTTGATTTCCCATCATCATTACATGACAAGTATACCTACTCTTTCTGACAAAAAGGAATTCCTCAAAACGGTCCTGGTGTAAAAAAAAAATTCGAATTAACGAGCTAGCTACGGGCCTGACCGTAAAATTAATTAAATTTAAATACCTAGTAGCGTAAAATATCTTGCTTGTAAGAACAAATTTTTTGTATGTTTTGTAAATACAGACTTGCCCATACTGACCGATATAAATGAGCCAGCTTGTAGAGCATGATTTGCTTAAAAAACTAGATATGAAAAACGTTATATCTAAATTTGCCCACATTAAATCAAAAACAGTTGTTTTATAATTAATTGTTAATAGTTATGTTTTATTTTATACCATTAACTTTAAAACCTAAAGCAGACCAAAGGCCCCATGATATTTAAAAATTATTGAAGGGCCCCCAGACAGATTTTGCTACAGGCCCCGCACTGGCTTAATCCGGCACTGACCTCCTCGTTTATTTTTAAAGTCGGTTAATTGCCTAACAAAACGTTTACACTCAACATAATGAGGACAGCGCTATTAATTAGCGCGTGACGAGGGGAGGAGTCGCAACGCGGCTCTCTGATGGTCTGTTTACTTTAATATAGGTAAGTATGGGTACAATCTATATTCAATGTAGTTAATGTAATGAAAATTTATAAAGTCATAATTTTGATTTAATATTTTGAAATATTGTGCGAAAAGCATATACGAGCAACCTGAGTTATAGATATACGTGGCTATGCATTTTTACGAAGGCGTTACAATGAAGATAAATAGAAATCATTATTTATTTGCCATCAACGTGGTTACATAGATGGTATTACAGCAGTAGTAGGTAGTACAGCATGCTTTACCGTGTAATCGGTGTGTAAATACATTAATATAATAAATATAAAATATAATATTTGACATAAAAAAGGTTATTTTATATTTTGACATAACTGCGTATAGCAGCAGGTAAGGGTGATTTCGGAAAATTTTAAGTAATGTAGCGGCAATACATTATGAAATGAATCTCACAAGAAATAAAAACACCAATATAGAAAAAACATCATAATTTTATTGGGGCTGAAATCAATCACAGAACATAAAAACATTTCTTCGCACCATAACAATTACAATTAAAAACAAATTCACCGTGTTTAAAGCAAAGACTAAGGCTGTCATCACAACGGGCGTGCCCGATCGTTGGGCGTGTGGGCGCGCTGGCTGTACACACTTCACACGGCGTCGCGTGTTGCTGCCAGCGCACCCACATGCCTAACGATCTCGTACGCCTAATGTGGCGGACGCCTAAATACGTCTTAGGATGTTATTACACCAATTGATCGCTCATCGGTCGATGGCAGAATGACAGGCGAGTCGACGTCATTGGATTGATTTTGTAAAGTAAAAAAGTAAACTAATCTATAACACCAATGTCGCTCAAGCGCAGAGGTACGCTCTTATTCGCTTTTTAAACGTCAAAAGCATAGATCGACGTCAATCAATGTTGGTTTAAAAACACCTTATTTCATCCAGAAAATGATGCACTCTTATTATTAGCTATTTAAACGTCAAATTCATCGATCGACGTCAATCGATGTACCATCAAGAAAGTAGATTCATGATCCACCTTAATACTATATTTGTATAGACATTTCAAACCACTAAAGTCTAAATCTGCTTGTTCTGTATCTTATGAATTAATCATTATCTAATATTTATGAAATAGTTCATGAATCTATTTTGCTGATAGAACATGTAATTACACCCTTATACAGTTAGTCTTGAGCAAGACTGCTTTTACGTTAATTAACAAATTGAATGTTTATCTAAGGTGATGTATTTATAAAGGCTCAGACTACCTTAATTCGGCGTTTATTTAACTCATTTTGGGATATGCAAGGAGCCAGGATTACGATAGTCTATACAGCTTAAACAAACGTTATACTTTGTCCACTCCTTTATTTTCTTTTTGACAGATCACGCCTATGAATTACCGTTTCTTTTTGTCAGATTAATGTACTACAATAATAATGTACTTTATTGACAAGCGGCACTTTTTAGGGAAGTTCACTGTTTGTAACAAACAACCACAGACTATAAATCAAATCGTGAAATGAAATAAATCGATCATTATGAAAAAGAATAATTTGGCTTTTTTTTGTGTATTGTCTGGATTTATATAAAAAAAGAATATAATAATAGTATCATGATTCCATGAATCAGTATTTGCAAGAAATTAAGTCGAAATCTTAGAATTAAAAATGAAAATGTAAACAAAGGTAACTAGGAAACCGTCATAGACTAAGTATGTGACATTATTATTATATTATTATTTGTATATTTATATCATCTAATAAAAACTACTAATAAACGAATAATTAATAATGAACCATACCATTTCGATGTAATTAATCGATTGAAAGTTCTTCTTAGACAACATCGATTAATGATTTCAAATCGAATCAGTAACGTGTGAAGGCATCCCTAAATGTAATATGTCAAAAAGAAAATAAAGAAATGGACAGAGTATAGGATACCTATATATCCCTTGTTATAACGTAACATAATTATTGAATTTGAATGTAATTAACATGATTATTACTACGAGAAAAGTGGAATTGATTTCAGCGTTCCTTATGCAAACTGCCAGAGAGTGGAACACGCTGCCCGAGTCTATGTTTCAGCATGAGTGTAATCTGAGTCTCTTCAAAGCAAGAGTGAATTAGCATCTCTTCAAGTATCATTCCAACGTAGACCGGATCATCACATCAAGTGAGATGTAGTCAATCGCGTGCCTTTCCACCATAAAAAATAACTTATTCTATGTAGCTACATTCGCTATGTGGAATTCAACTAAAATTAACAATATAAACTCATTATGTGGCTGTTGCTAGTATAAAGTGGAAATTCCCTTTTCATTTCATTTCATTAATTCAAAAGCTGTGATGCCTGTAATAGTATTTGTGAATACAATAACATTCCACGTGTTTCTAGCACCAATAATATAATAATGAATTGCTTTGCTTGCAAAATTCCATAACCATTTTATGTAATCATGAAAAACATAAATGCTTTAAATAATACAAAAGATAATCGACTTAGAACAATAAGGTAGAGTTTAAGCAGTCTAAATTGTTCCTCTTCATCTTCTTGTCGTGTCAATAACTATAATAATAATGTTTCTTCTGTTATCCATATGGTATTTTTATTAAAACTGACGTGAGTTTGTAACATTATTCAAATTATAAAATAAATACGGGTGTTAACACCCGTATTTCATAATTTGAATGGTAATATTTTTAAGGTTTTAGACCAATATGCGACTAGGACTTGATTGGCTTGCATAAGATCTTTTAGGGAACAACAACTGGGTAGTAATATGCAGGACAACAGATGGGCCATATATGTTAGTAAAAGTGTTGAGAAATTCTCAGCTCAAATCTAGCAGCATATAAATCCAGGACTGATTTGGCAAACCACCTGGGGCATTTACCCGTAGGGTGCAAGTTCAAATCCTACTGGATTCTTAATTTTTTCATTTACCTCTGGCCTATCTCGACTGCGTCAACTCAAATGTTACTATGGAAATACATACAGCATGAAGTACGTCCTGAGTAAGATCATTTGTGTAGAACGGAGTAAGTTAAAACTTAAAATTATTTGTTTGTTAAATGCGACAGATATTATTCACAGTTAAAGATAATAATTATTATTAAAACCGACGTGAGGTGAAGACATTATTATTGAGAATACGTCTCACGTTTTTTAGCCGGGATATGCCGACTAGTTTCGAATCTAGTACGTAGATTCATCAACTGGGCGGATAAAGTATTATCAATAATAAAAGTTAAAGATAATTAAAATCTAGCGAAAAAGTCCTACTTACATTCTAAAGATATGATAAGTGAACATTTTGAAATTTGTTCGAAATAAAACTCTTGAATATAAAATAATACTCCAGAATTACAGCTAGTTTGATCTTCAAAAGAAACAAATGGTTTTAAATCAGTCTAAAATATAGAATTGTGCAAGCATAGCGAGTTCTAAAACATGACAAAGTAAAATAAGACTTAATTATAATGCATTAGAGTTCATATTTGTTCTTCAGATCGGCTAAAACGTTGTCACCGCATTTTTCGACCGTTTCGCAGTGATTGAGCAATGTTGTTAACACTGAAATTACAAATTTTGCTGTTAGAACATAAAAGATATATGGAAATTCACTATATCTTAAGTAACACAAATACAATCATGCTTTAATCTAATGGGGATGGGCAGACACGCTCCTTATATATCTTTTCGCTTCCTCAACATACATCTCGTCATATTTGCTCGTCAGTTTTGTGCGAATGTCGCTACATCAATATATTTTTTTAAAACGTCGCCCGCTCTAAGAATAACTCCTGTGTCGCGGGGGTGTGCACTGACGGTGTACTTTGTGTGCGAAATGTATGCTCGTATACATTTCACACACACAAAGTACACCGTCAGTGTGTACAGAGTCAGTACACATGTTTGTGACTCACACAAAGATCTGTCCCGTGCAGGGATCGAACCTACAACACCAGCGTAGTTGAAAGCGGCGAAGCGATCGCTTTGTGAACTCTTCTTATATTACTAAAAAGTGTGTTAGCGGCGTATAACACCCAAATTTCACTTGTTATATTGAAGTACCGTGAGAAAGGCAGTGAGCCTATCGCTATCTTCCGGACACTTATCCAGATTTTGGGCTGATACCGCGAAAATTTAAAAAATAAAAAAAAACGCCAAAATTTTAGATAAACTTGCCAGACTCGGGAATCAAACCCGAGACTTCATTGTTTGCAGTCGTTACACCACTAGACCAAAAGGCAGTCTACTGCAAACAATTTTTTTTTTTTTTTATATCATAAAAATGTAAATTTTCTTACTTTTCTTATCATTATTGCACAGGAACATAGCAAGCGCAGAAAACCGCTTAACCTGGCTCAACGACAGCAGGTATGCGCTGATGGACTTGTTGGTCGACTTGTCGCTAAACTTATCGATGTTGTCGTGCAGCAGGCGGAGCACATCGGACAACACATCGCTCTCTAAAGCGTTTTCGAATATGGACGGGATTTTTGATGGCTCTATTACCTGGAAATAAGGTAAATTCATTGTTAGTAATGCTACACTGGAAGTAAATTTTAATAAGTAAGGGATACCTTTTTTTCGCATAATTTTCATTTGGCATAATACTTATTAGGCATAATGGTTTATCACCTAATAAAGATCAAAAGAAACTTGAAATGGGTACTTTTTACACTATGAGTTATAAAATACGTTAGGGTGCGGCCGCCACTTGTTTATTTTACAAACAAAGTGTTTTGTTGAATAAGGGTATTATTAAAATAGTATGGCAAAAGGCAATCATGCCAAAAAAACATTATGCCTAACAATGATTTAGCGTAAACTCGGATAGACAGACAGACAGACGGAAATGGCAAAACTATGTATGTAGTGGAACTAGCAATAAGCTCCATAATCAACTTGATACGCCACTGCACAAATTAAGCAAGTCTGAAAGATCTGTGTGCATCATGGTTCCCTCAGTGTTTAACAGATTGCCAGCAAGGGTTAGGAATGCTCATTCCATTAGTATATTTAAGAACCGTGTTAAAAGATGGTTATCAGACGAAGTTTTTTACAATCTGGACGAAATTTATGATCTGCCGATAGAATAATAGATTGATTGATGCATTTCAATATATATTTTAAAATTATATTTATTAAATTACTATAATTGTTATAATTTTTAAACGAATGTACTTCATTCTTTAAGATTTATATTTTTGATTATAATGAAATATGTATCCGACTTTACTAATGTTATTTATTATTTTACGAGTTATTTGTAAATTATTATATGAAAATGTAAAAAACTGACATGTTACATTGAGTTATCAATAAAGAATTGTATTGTATTGTATAAGGGGTCCTTGTAGGTACTAAGGAACCCTAAAAAGTAATAAACACATAAACTTACACTTAAATAATCACGCCTGGCTATATCATTCCCTTTCAAATACTTCCACTCCGACATAAATTGAACGCTATTCACTGGTGGCATCAAATTCTTTACATCCTTCTCCGAAACTATACTCTCAGTGATGAGCTTCACCGATTCTGGACTAGCAATTTTATCGCCTTCTCCGTTTAGGTTATCTATTATTTTGGGTGGAGTTTCATCTATTTTGTTAGAGTCGTTGTTGTTGGTGTCGCCTTGAGATTTATCCTCTTCTATTTCGATAATTTTGAGGCGAGTCGGTGGTTTTTCTGCTGATGTTTTTCCTAGTTCAATTTCTTGTATTGGTATAGATTTTAGTGGTCTCTGTAATTAAAATAATTTAAAGGTTAATAGAATTTACCAAAATTAATTGGCATTAGTTCTGAATCATTCAAAGACGGAGACATTTTCGTTTTACTACAGAATAAAAAAAACTGGGCACCAATAGATAGATAGAGATAGAGAAAACTTTATTTGCACACCAATGTGTGCACCTTATCCTTCAAGGCTTGTACATTTGTTTATTTAAAAAAAAAACACTCGCACTAGTTTTAGAAGGGGTTGTGGGGATCGAACCAAGAACACCAGCGTAGTTAAAAGCAGCGAGGCGACCGCTTTAATTACTACGCCAACCGTCCACTCAACATCTAGACTGGTTGGCAGAGCCATATAGTCGTTAAACAGTACAAAAAGACAAGAAATCTCACCTTAGACCGTAAATGCGGCGGTTTTTTCACTGGTTTAATAACTGTGATGTTCTCTCCCACTCCGTCCATCCACTTCTCTTCAGGACTGGGTTCAGTGTTCACTGTCCCCGGAAGCAGTTCTACGATCTTTGGCTGGACCTTTACTTTGGGTAACGGCTTGCTTTCTACAGTGGGTGTTGATACTGGAGATGACTTTGATTTCGACTGAAAGCAAAAGCAATTGACAATTCATTATATTGGATAATTTTTAATTTTAATTGAATGCTTAATAGTTTCTGGTACATTACATTTGTTCTAAGTATAACTTGCAAGGTTTTCTAGTTTAAAGTAGCGACCCAGCCTAACTTCGCCCTATGTACTTAGTAGTATAGATGCATAAATCATTCTATCTTTAAAAAAAGCACATCAAAGTCCGTTGCGTAGTTTTAAATATCTAAGCATACATAGGGACAGCGAGAAATCCAACGAAATACGTCGAGCATAGATATTTATTTACCTTTATAATAATTACGCGATTTAGATCTGTTGTCTAATTTTTGAAAAATCTAACGGAAGCTGCACAAAAAGACCCGAGACGTTTTCAAGCTGTGGCCCGACGTTGTAATGCTTTATAATCACACCTATACTTCATTTCATTTCACCACCTGCTTGGAGGTAAGCCTACAGCTATCAACCAGGCACAGAACCATTCTCAGCGCTTCTACTAGGGATCGTATGCGAGACTTCACAATCAGTAGTTGTGACGTCAACCAATAGACTTTGAAGGCAGTAGAGACTGTAGAATGCTAATGAGTAAAAGGACAAACGACAATCTTACCCCCTTGGTCCCCATCCGGGCTTTGATAGACTCAAGCTGTTTCCTAGCAGCATTATTATGAGGTTCTAGCTTCAATACTTCATTGAGATCATGGGAAGCTGCCCGGAGAGACCCAAGCCGTTCTCTGGCTGTGGCCCGGCGTTGTAATGCTTTGACATAGGTGGAGTCGAGACGGAGAGCCTCTGTGCAATCTGATTCAGCTTGGTGAAGACTGGAATTTTACAAGATATTATTATTACAAAGAAATTTTAAACAGGCACTTCACAGCTTAATAACTAAATAAGTTATATTAGAACAGTACTCCAATTACGAAGTACAATATAATTCATATATAATACGAGAGTGATTGCATGCAAATCTATATATAAACCAAAAAAATATGGATGTTTAAGGATGAATAAATATCTGTGTAGTGAACGAAAATAATCTGCTGCGCAAGTACTTACTACTTTACCGTTATAATAAGACGTAAAAATAATGGTTTAATTTATGACAGATAAATAGTAAAATTGAATTAGACTTAGGCATTGTCTTAGCTGAGCGATACGCGGCGCGATATTATACAAAGCAGAACATACACAACACAATGGTTGCAGGTATTGACAGTGTTCATTACTTGTTTTGTATGAATTGCGTCGCGTGGCCTCGCGTTATGTCGCTCAGTTAGGACAAAGGCTCACCCAAAACATAATTAAATTATCTCCACACCAATTTTCGTTAAGATCGGTCAAAAAGATCCAAATATTTTTCAGTACAAACAAACATACATAATACTACCAACCAACCAAAAAAAAAACTTTTCTCTTTATAATATTAGCGTTGTTAAATGTCATGTCGAACCACCTGTACCATAGACTACCTGTGGAGCGCCACCGATAATGTCGTTCTTATGGCAAAGTTTTGGTCAAACAAAATTTAAATATCATGCCTTTCATGTGTTTTTCCATTGACACGCAAAGAAGAAGAAGAAGCGTTGTTAAGATAAACTTTAGTCAGAAATGATTCATCTTTCATTTTAATTGTTAATTTTTTATTTGTACGACCGGATAGCGGAGTGGGTAGTGTACCTGCCTGCGACGCCGAGGTCGTGGGTTCGATTCCCACTTAAGACAAATCTTTGTGTGCATGAACATGGGGGTTTGTCTTAGTCTGGGTGTTTCTATGTATAATAAGTATCTATTTACAAAAGAAAAAGTATATATGTATTAGTATCAGTTATTCTAGTACCCATAGTACAAGCTCTGCTTAGTTTGGGACTAGATGGCGTTGTGTGTAAGTTGTGGCATATTTATTTATTATAATTACAATTTTTTTACCAAAACCAAAATATTTAACTACATACCTATCTTTTTTAAGATAACAGAGTCCTCTATTAGCAAAATAAATGGCGTCATCTTTCACCAATTCAATAGCTCTATTGTAACAGGAGATTGCCTCATCCCATTTCTCATTCTTCACAAATGTGTTACCCTGGAAACACAAAAAAGGTTTTTTTTATTAAAGAAATACGGGTGTTACTCACGTAATGTTGGTCTATTTAGTCGACCGCGGTTTCGCCTATACGTCTAGGCATTATCAAGAGAGTGCGATACGTCGCGCCTGAGTCGCAGCCAGTCTTGCACCGAGTACGTGAGTAACACCCGTATTTCATAATTTTAATAACAAAAAAGGTTGTTTATATTAGAGTAAGTAGCTGGTCCCGCGTTCAACCTTACTGCTCCACTCCCGTGGAGTTAAATGTAATGTAAAATATCTAAAGACCTTTATTGAAAGTTGGCCTATCGAACATAAAAAGAATTATTAAAATCCGGTCAGTACTTCTCGAGATTAGCGCTATCAAACAAACAAACTAACTTTCTCCCGCGTTTTCGTCTCCGTGGTAGGTACATCAATAAAAAGTAGCCTATGTAACGCGCCTTGTAGTCAGTAATCTGCATGTAAAATTTTATTTAAATCGGTCTAGCCGTTTAGTAGATTAGCCAATACAAACAGACAGACAAAAATTTAAAAAACTGTATTTTTGGCAAAGTTATTGTGGAAACAACTATACCAACTTGAAAAAACATTGTTATTTTTACATTAAAAATAGACACTTCAATTTTATTTATTTGTATTAAGTATTAATGTGCCTTTTAGTCAGCCAACTTTGAAATACGATTCCGACTAGTCGGTCACTTTTGTAGTCGCCTTTTAGTCGACTATATTATGAATGAAAGCTTTGTTGTGTGATGAATACAGTATGGAGTATTGATTAAATAAGTTGCACTACTCATGGTAACCATAGTAAATAGCAGCCCTGTATCTAATACATGTCCTGCTGGGCTCAGGCATCTTCTCATGATCAGAAGGGTTAGGCCATAGTCCACCACGCTGGCCAAGTGCGGATTGGTAGACTTTACATTCCTCGAACATTTTTAAGCACTCTCGGGCATGCAGGTTTCCTCGCGATGTTTTCCTTCATCGTTAGCGAGCGATAATTTAATAAATACACACATATCTTCGAAAAGACGAATTTTAACGATATATTGACAGAGGTGTGTGCCATGGGTTCGAAACCGAGACCTTTGACTTCGCAGTCCTACGGTTTCCCACTCAGCTATCGCTGCTCTTAACCATAGTATTAAACATTTAAAAGTAGACCAGCTTTTGCTACTGTGACATGTGGATAAAGAGTAGCCCACATGTAAATCCATACTGAGACACTTCTTGCCGAATCGTGTAGAAGCAGGGTGGAACAAACACCCAGAAATTGGGATAAATGCACCCAGCTTAAACAGTTTCAACAACCAACTTGACTAATTCTCGAAATCGCAAAACACATGCATCAGCTTAATAGCTGCTAGAGTGAAATTCTATAAATAATAATAATAAAACCAGAAGCTATGTTTGTGCCAAATTTAATCAAAATTGGTGCATTAGCATCGGCATACAAAAGTAACCAACATACAAACCCAAATTTATGAATAAATAATATTATTTGTTTGTACAACCTATTTGATCAATACTGTACTGGGTAGTATTGAACAAATAAATTTCACTATGCATGGTTGCCATAGAAGTTAGAAATTAACTGAGTTAACTGAATATGGCTGCATATTTTTCAAGCTTTAAATGCCTTGATGGTCTAGTTGTTAGCGTATGCGCCTCTCACCGCAAGGTCTCGGGTTCAATTTCCAGATCAACCAGATCAAGTGTTAATTAATAACTTTCCATTAGAAAATTCAAGAGTTGGACTTGTGCCCGGTGGATGGCTATAGGCTCACCCCCTATCCCATAGGACCTAAACATAACAGGTGAAATGTAGGTGTTGTACACCTCTGCCACACCCTTCTGGGTAATATAGGCATGACATTGTTATTTTCCTGCTGTCAGTCTGTCCCTATGTATACTTAGATCATTAAAAGTATGCAAGGGATTATGATGTTTTTAAATAGATATAATGATTCATAACAAAGGTTTTTAAAGTAAAAAATATGCATATTATAGAACAACATAGAACCTGGAGCAAAGCCAAGGCAGCGTCACTAGTAAAAAATATGCATATTATAGTACAACATAGAACCCGGAGCAAAGCCAAGGCAGCGTCACTAGTAAATAAATAAATTATCTTACCCTCTCCTTCTCATACTGAGCTTCTTCCTTTAGTTTCTCCAGCTTGGATGGTTCACTTTTCTTGCTGTCCAATGATACAGGTCCTAAATCTGCCATGTCAACATCATCACATGCCTTATTCTGCAAATAAGAAAACAATGTTACAACTGAAGAATTTTTAACAGTTATAATTTGGGTGCTGTGATTTTTAGATATGTGCTGACTATTTGGCCACTTCTGCAACTGCAGACTGCCGGCCAATTATGTTGACTTGTCGGCTTTACTATAAATGCTCTGGTATAAGAAGTCCTATATAACCTGTGCTGCTTTAAAAATTATACAACACAAAATATAACAATTCTAAATGCATTTAAATTAAACCCACAAATAGCACATAATGCTTTTGTCAGGAACTTGATGCAGCACTCTACAGCATGGGTGGTGGCGTCATTAGTATTCTGATATGTGCTAACACTGTTTTAACAATATTTTTCATAGCTTTATATGAGAAGTTCAAAACTGTATGATGTTGGGGACTTAAACATAGCATGAGTTAACTGATTTAAAAAAAAAAACAAAAATAGCAAAAAGCAGGTATACTAAAGCAATAATAAAGTGGAAAATAATCGCTTGACTCTAGCATACACCCTTAAGCAGTAATAGTTATTTTTAAGTGAATGATTATTTTCTTAAGGGAACAAAGAAAACACTACTTTTAGAGCATTGTTGGGCTAATTACAAATTTAACATACTAACCACATCATACTTCTCCCATGCTGAATAATCGTGACCTTTTATACGTTTTTCTTGAGCTTTATTCACCTCTCGAACAGGATGCTCTTTCTTTATCTTACTTCGAACTGGTGGCAGGTCCTAACCTCAAAAAATTACACTGTTTAGACAAATTATCAATCAAAATTACTAGGGCGATACATGAATTTTAAGGATTTTTTTACAGCTAAAAGCAGTAATACACCATCTAACGTGCTAAAACTGACGATAACCTAACTCAATCCATGACACTTTTTAAACGAAAATATAAGATATATTAACACCAAAAATAAACACACAATAGATATTGAAAACATTAAATAAGGTTCTAAATACGATAAAATTACGTCAAATAGGTCTAAACCTGTTCGCAAACACCGTTCAAAGCCGCTTCTTTTCTTTTCATTTCGACTTCCCAATTCTGTAAATCTGTCATATAAGTGTTAAGAGATTTAACATTATCGCGGGCTTGTCGCTGTATTTCAAAAGCTTTTTCCATTACTCAGCGTGGTATTAAAAACCATTAACATATTATAACTGTTACCTGTTTGATCAATATAGTAATTTTTGGTTGATAATCATAGTAAACTTGCAACTTGTCAAACAAATTTGATTGTCATGGCAATGCATCAGTGCTACCATGTACAATTTAAATAAAATACTACTGTGACAAAACTACGCACATATTTAGTACCTTGATAACAAAAATACTCAAAATCAGTAGTGTTTTGCCAATACAATACAAAAATTCAGTATTTTAATATATTTTTTTCTAATTAATTCTTAAAAGTTCTATAGAATATAATACTTCTTCTAAAGTGGAGTAGTTATAAAAACTGGTAACATTATTAAGTATGGGTAAATATGGCGGGTAGCTGCAGATTCGTTCGGAAACAAAAGCTTATAACTAAAGTTAGAAAATAATTTCCTATTTCCATAAAACTTTATATTATTTTATTAATAAGAATTGGCTCCCGATGGCAAGTCAAAATAAAATTTGACTCAGCCATCGACACGAAGAAGAAGAATAAGTATAATTTTATAATAATTGTATACTTGTCAGATATTATGGTATCTCGTATATGGGCAATTTTATAAAAGTTTGTTGGTAGCGATTTGACGTTGTCCCACATTTAATTTTTTTATTACGTGTGACTGTAACTTTTATGTAGATTAGATTTAATTTTATAAGATAATTTAAATATTGGACAATGTTTTAAAACCCTAATTGTATACTTTTACGATAAATTTAATACGAAAATTAATTATTTGAACTTGGCAATGCTGTTTTCTACCGTTGTCCCACCCTGTTTATGGCACATGTTTTGCCACGGCTTTTAAAATTGAATCCCAATATTCCTAAATTACTGGTGTCATTAAAAAGAACGCAAAGTTTACTTTTCATTTTATAAGTTATTATTTAGTGAATATTTTGTAAAATATAATAAAACAGGTAGTTTAGTAAATTATTAAAAAATGGGCATGTTGATAATGAGATACGCAAATATACCCAGGCAGAAATAAAATTTTACTAACTGGATACCTTTTTTTAAGTTATGGCAACTCTAATATTCCTTTCAACAACTCCGCCATGTTGCTATTTCGTTCAGTTTGACGTGTGACATCGCCGGAAGCGGTACGACCGTGGTAGTGCTGTTTGAAAATTCCACTGATTTACGGAGCTTACTTGGTAAGTACGCTTGTTTTACTATTTTAAAGAGTATTCACAAGAAGAAAAATCTATTATTTGTTAATAAAACAACCATTTGAATCAATTAGACCTGTGATTTCACGAAAATTTTATAAAGAATTGACCTAACCTTAAAATGCGTTACGTCAACTGAGAAACGTTCTCTCAGTGGATAGGTTTTTGTAACTCAGTGGAACTTAGAGCTTGTTGTACATTACCTACTGGTTATTTTATTTTTAACCGACTTCAAAAAGAAGGTGTACCTATTTATTTATTTAAAAACGTAAATTTCCCTCTGCATCTTTAGATTGAATCATTGAATTTGACTTATTTAAATAATCTGGTTTGTATAGTTTGATTTAAATGTGTTTTATAAGTAATATCCTTGATTTGTTGTCAAATTCGTGCAATTGATTGCACGAATATAAGATAAAATGGCTTCTTGTAATGACTGTCTAATACCTAAAGATTGTTATAACGATTATATTTGTGATATTTGTTTAGGCGGATAAGCTTATTTTTTATAATAATAAGTATTTCTTTTTTGTTGTTTAAAGTTGTTGATGTAAACTCAGCCTAACATTTTCCATACCGATCCACTGAGTGACGGTCCACCTGCTGAGGTAAATAATTTTGGATAATATTTTTGTTATTAAATGAAGAAGATTAAAATTTCAATATTTTATTTATGATAAAAATACATGATGCTATTATTACGTAAGTATTATAGGTTTTCCTTCGGATCTCTTATTCGCCAAATATAAGGAATATTATTGCGTCCAATTTATCTTATTGTAACTAAGAGGATATAAAGTGTTGATTTTGTTATGTTATTTAATCCAATCATACATTTTAAGAAGTTTTTTGGAAAATATTTTTAATTTTTATAATAAAACACAATTTCTTATATTTTTAATCTTTTCATTGGCCTTTAATCGATAATAAGTAATAGGTATGTAACGCAGTGGAAGAAAATTGCACGTTACTTGATATTTAACAGTCATTTTCTCAATATTTGTCCCATTTGATATTTCAACGAAATATAGATATTCCAAAATCGATCTAAATGAAATAAAACCCAACTTAATGATTTTTATTTTTTTTACCTATTTTTACGCACCTGACAAAATTTTATAAAATTGCCCATATCTCGCAATATTTTTTTTTACTTAGCTTTTGTGAATAGCTCAAAAAAAATTGCAGTGCAAAGCTGATAGGTCTATGGAATGTACTAGTTTACACTTACATAATTTAAAGCAAAGAAATCTTTAGGTTATAGTAAAATTATGAATGGTCACTCATTCGCGGACCAACTGCGGTAAGCGACGCTTATCCCCTTGATTGGTCCACCACACGGCTATTACCTAACCACGAGCTCCTCAATAAAACTAACAAAATAATGTATGCAAAATAGATGAGCCTCCACAATAATTATGGACATAATTTAACGCGGTCAATCAATCAGTAAAACGGTATAGACGGTATAGCAAAGTCGTTTTATAAAAGATTGCGTATGAAAACGTGCTTGTAGTAAATAGCTTCATTTTTGAGCGTGTAAATTATTACCTACTCTAGGAACAAGGTTACTCGTAGGTATTGCTGCATTTTTATTCTTAAGAAGTCAATTCTAGGGCTAGGCTAAATAGCTAGATACATCGCTAATGAATTTGATTGAGTAGTTCTACTACTAGACTAACAGACATACATACAGACTATTTTATTGTAGCATATATAAATGGGATGATTGGTCAGGTTAATAATTTTATTTTAGTTTTCTTCATATTTTATCATTAACAATCAAGCTTTTTGATAATTATTTTCATCATTTATTTTATCTGAAACACTTAGCGCAAAGTTGAAGGTTGCCAATAAAATAAAATATAGTTAGGTTTTACATCGATTTAGTTCAAACATCGTAATCTAGGCCCAATTTCACCAAAATTTTAAACCGTCGTTTTCTTTACTCCGTTTCACTCTCTCTTTCACTCTTACATTCAAATTCAAAGATGATCTGTGACAGAATAGACTAACCTATCGAAAAAAAAATGATTACCTAAAACGCTTCTTCTTCATCGTGTCGATGGCTGAGTCAAATTTTATTTTGACTTGCCATCGTGGTGAAAGGACTAGCCAATTCGCTTTGAAGAACTCGCGAATTGTCCAGGGTGCGCCGGACTTACATCCGGCGCACCTAGTCCGGAATCGTTGTGTACGTCACTCGGGAAGGCTCCTTTCATGCACCCCAAAATTAAAACGCTGATGGGAGTGAAATTATAATGTACCGTCTGATTTATGTTATTATTCTTAATTTATTTTATTTATGATGATATTATAATACTAATATCAGGGACATGATGATTTTATATTTTTTATTCAATTGACTAACGTATTTTAATGTTTTTTTTAATAAATGTAAAGATCATAATAAAACAAGTTACTTTATTTTTTATTTTAGAGATTTATCATGTTAATAATTTTGAAGCCAAAACACGCCGACATTTGACGACTAGTATACCTACTTCCTCAATCCTATTCGGAATTAATCGGGTTTTTTCGAATATTTTTGTATAGAAAGATTCTCTAAACCGGTGAAACTGTCAAATTTTGTATGGAAAGATCAAGATTTCCTATAAAAAAATTGACAGTTACAATGGGCAGATAAGTTTGCTGCACCTGCGCCGAGGCCGCGCCGTGCCGTTGACGTAATTTTAGTAAAACTTTAGTACTACTTTATCGTCGTTGTCGGTTCATTGTCGCTTCGTTGACGTGGTGCCCGCCTGCTACGCCGAGGTCGTGGGTTCGATTCCCACTTAAGACAAATCTTTGTGTGCATGAACATGGGGGTTTGTCTTAGTCTGGGTGTTTCTATGTATAATATTTTTTTTTGTTACTAACGTTATATGAATCCAATGTTTTCGAAATAAAATATATTTTATTTTATTTTATTTTAATATGTATGTAATTACAAAAGCTAATGATATGTATTAGTATCAGTTATTCTAGTACCCATAGTACAAGCTCTGCTTAGTTTGGGACTAGATGGCGTTGTGTGTGAGTTGTAAACTATTGATTTATTTATTTTAATATAATTATAATTCATTATTATAATTTAATTCAATGTTTCAAGGAGACAAGTAGATCGAAAACCATTGCTCAGTGTTAAACGTTGGTTGAATTTGTTGGTGCAATTAGAGCTTAGTAATTTTAACAATTAACCGGATATTGATAATGAATTGTTATTTTTGCACCATCTTGTTTATTATGGAGTAAACAAAAAATATTCTAATCGCTAACAAGGCAATTATATATAAGTTTAAAAAAAAGTTATATCTCATGATATATCTCGAACTTATAGGGTTCTGTATCATTAATAATATTATTAATGTGGAACCTACTATTTTTGTCTGATCATAACGATCAGACAAAAATAGTAGGTTCCACGCTTTAGCGACTAAATCACTAAACCGATCTTGGTAAACACTAGAATTTATGTATATTATGGTCGTTAAAGATATAGGCAGCTGACTAAGATATTCTGGCACCTGTCTGTCTGTATAAGAGTCTAATTTAACCGTAACTTAACACAGTTTAAAGTTAAGACAGTGCGTGTAGTCACAACCCATAAACATAAACAAAGCACAAAAGCAGATAGTCAATGCGTCGCTTCAAGGACTACGCTGCCTGATGTGCCAGATATTTCTGAGCCTAATCTTACCGCCACAGGATCACTGCAGTGCATGCACTATTACTAAAATGGCGGCCGGTTAAGGGTGAGACGATAGTGCTTTCGCCCACGAGCGCGTTCAAGAGTGCTACCAGACTATCAAATAATCATCTTACCAATAAACAGAACTCCAATAATAGGTGGCTGCTAGGTTATTTCTTCGTTCTACTACCCTCTACAGTAGCATCTCTAAGTCCTCAAAATAAAACCAAGGATCACTAAAAGAGTATCCTGATCTTTCTGATTGGCAGTTATCTGCCGGTCTATTATGAATGATGACACAAAAAAACAAATACAATGTAATAGTAATATTTGATTCATTAAGTGTTTATTATAATAGGACTGAATCGTATGTTTTCACAGCAGTGATGGATGACTGTATAAAATATTTTTTTCATTCATGATTCACTATAATGCTAGCTTGAAGCCGCGACTTCGTCCGCGTGGAATTCAATGTATTAAGTAGTAGCTGCTCCAGCACTTTGAAGCGTTCAAGCTTACTGCTCCACTCCCGTTAAGTTTAGCGTAATGTTAAATATTTAAGAACCTTTATTGAGAGTTAGACTATTAAACACAAAAATAATTATTAAGAATCGACAAGGTAGTTCTCGAGATTAGCAATATCAAACAAATAAACTCACTTTCGCCCGTTTTGGCCACGCGCAATTGAGTTCCGTAGTCAGCCGTTACAACATAATTATGTATTGAATAGGTTAAAATATATTTATTAAACATTGAAATCTTCATACAAGTCATTATTTTCATAGATTTTTGTGTTTTTTACGAAATATTACAAGTATCTGCATTTTACATTTTGGACCCCTATAACTGATTTAACAAAGTTGAGTTAGACCAGTCATTAGAGCCAAAACCCGTAAGTAATTAGTAATTCGCTCAAATTTTGAGGTTTCGTTAAAGGAGGTAGAATAGCTTACCGTGTGATTTTGCAGCGTTCTGAGGTGTACGAAAAGGGTTGAAAAGAGGTGAAAACTGTTTTTTGTTAATAACATTGTCACAAAAAATAGTAACACGCTGCAAATTTAGAATTATGTTGTTCTTGCCATTTTGAAACATGCATTAAATTTGCAGCGTTTTGCAACATACGAAACATTGTTAATTATTAAAAAAACAATGAAATTTGTTAAAAACAAGGGTAAAGATATTAATAACACGCTGCAAATTTGTAATTCAGTTGTTCTTACCGTTTTGTAACGTGTATCAAATTTGCAGCATTTTGCTACATACGAAACATTGTTTATTATTAAAAAACAATTGCCTATTAGACACTATAGGTTTCCTAGAAAGTTCATTACATTTACTACCGTTACAATTTTATTCAGATTTTTTGTGCCTTTGGTTCAGTTTTTAAAGTGGGGAGTACGCCTTACTCGATATTTTTTTCTCTTAGAAGTCGATTATCTCGTAAACTGATCGCTAAATCGAAAAACAGTCTTAGTAGCCCCTATTTTTTTTTTTAAATACCTATCTAGAAATATTGCACACTATGAGGTAAGCGACAGAAAAAAAATAACATCCCCAGTTTACATAATATAGGGAAGGTACCTGAAAAAAAATAATAAACGTGATATTTTACTTTTTTCTTGACACAGTTAACATATTATATTATTATATATTCATGCTAAATTTCAGCTATCTAACGGTATGGACCACAGATATAGATCTACATAGATAACGCAAGTATCACGATTTGTATTGAAACCAAGCGTGCCGACTTTTTAATACCTTTTGTGACGTCACAGCCGAAATTTAGTGGCGGGAAATCCAAACCGATTCAAAGACACCGATGCCGCCGATGCCAATCCGCCCAGTACGTTCAACTAGAGCCGTCCGCTATGATTTTCTCTGACAAAAGACGCGCGTGGACTGAAGTTAGAGGCGACAAACCTCGACGCTTGGTCGGGGTTGAGACACGCGAAGTACATGCATCTGCGTTATCTATGTAGATCTATATCTGTATGGACGCTATGCCTCGGACAGACGGACAGACGGACATGGTGAAACTGTAAGGGTTCCTTGTAGGCACTGCGGAACCCTTGAAATACATCAACATATTTACTTTGTTTGCATTAAAAGGTAAGGTTGTCAGATTCCACCTTCACTTAAATTCCCACGACAATAATTCAGTGCATGCACAATATAATGATTTATTAACCTAACGAGTTGAAGACGTGATTCCAATTTGATTGCCATTTTACGATTGTGTCATAGAGATTGTTCACGTGGTAAGTTAAGCAGGCTAGCGTAACAAGCGCGAGATAGGTTGTATGGGGAAACATGACGAAAACGCGACAAAATCTATCTCGCGCTCGCTATTGATGAATAAATGAATATATATCTCAGATAATTACAATCAATATAATGTATAAATTTTTAACATTATTCTTCTTCTTCTTCTTCGTCGTATCGATGGCTGAGTCAAATTTAATTGGTCCAATAAGGGGCTGTTATGGCGCTCTCGTCGGTTTTCATGAGCGCCTCTCTTGTGCAGGTGGTAGGACATTTTGGACAGACAGTAAGGTGGTCAAGGTTTTGACTTGCCATCGTGGTGAAAGGATTAGCCAATTCGCTTTTAAAAACTCGCGAATTGCCCAGGGTGCGCCGGACGTAGGGAATTGTTGTGTACGTCACTCGGGGAGGCTCCTTTCATGCATTTAACATTATTTAAACCACCAAATTACTAACAGTGATATAGCCAAGTGCAATGGTAGACCGTAGGACTGCGAAGGCAAAGGTCTCGGGTTCAAGCCCACGGTACATACCTCTATTAATAAAACGTAAAAGATTCGTCTTTTCGAAGATAATTATGTGTGTGTATTTATCAAATACATTATCGCTCGCTTACGGTGAAGGAAAACATCGTGAGAAAACCTATATGCCTGAAAGTGCCTAAAAAGTGTTCGAGGGTGTGTGAAGTCTACCAATCCGCACTTGGCCAGCGTCGTGGACTACGGCTACCCTAACCGTTCTCATCATGAGAAGTATCGTATCAAGCGCTGCTATTATAATTATTTAAATTATCAATGGTTAGATTTAACACATAACACAACATTAAATTACATTAGACATCATAATAACATTAAGACACATAAATACAGCACATACACATATAAATTAAAAATCGAGGTACTTCAGGTAACAGCCCCAATCAACCTTTTTTGCTGCTGAAGATGCTAGTTTACAGGTCAGGAATTATTCACGCTTATCATCATAATTCTCTCCCTCCTGGGAAAATTAGCTCTGCGTTGGTTGAATTAAATGGTAGAAGAGGGGCAGGTATGATCATCATGCTGATAAATGCGACGTTTGTAGGCGAACAAGCTTGTATTCCACCTGATCGTAACATAACATAACAGCATGCCTATATTACCCAGAAGGGTTTGGCGTGAAGAAGTGCATAACACCCACATTTCACCAGTTATGTTTAGGCTCCATGGGATTGGGGTTGAGCCTATCGCCATCCACAGGGCACAATGCCGTGCTGCTACTGTAAATTTCCTGACGGAAAGTTCACAAATAAGTTATTTGTGAACTTTCCGTCAAATAACACTTTGCGCGACCCGGGAATAGCACCCGAGACCTCGCGGTGAGAGGCATAAGCATCGAGACAGTTCTGACCACATTTTTTAAATCGAGTTTTGCACACTACTTTGACTCAGCTGCTCTCAGGTAAAAAAAAAACAAACTTCAAATTCAATTACTTGTAAGTAACTTACCTACATAAATCAGTAAAGTTTCCGTATTCATAACGTTTTCATCAAACTTCCAACATCCAAGATCAATAGTACCTATAACAAGAAACAAATACCTTACCACGATCATCTTCACTCAATTACCTACGGAAGTGTTGCCAAGGTGAAGTCAATGACCCCTGACCCAAGCCGGTCTACCACAACATACCATGCCCATGTAATTGAGCTTTTGCTTTCGTTGTTAATTTTACTTTTCATAGGACCGCTTACGCCAAATCATTGTTAGTCCAGTCAAAATAAACATTAAGTTTAGTAAGTTTTTCGATAAACTGGTGAAGTGTGGGTTTTTTATTTTTACACCTCTGCCATATCCTCCTGGATAATCTAGGTGTGATATTATCTTTATATTTTTGGATAAACGCTTATCCTAATATTGCCGATCATTTTTTTATGAGCTTTCATCGCCATTCAAAACAAATGATAAAAAAAAATTCGTGACAGAACTATTATTATTATTAACATTATTTTAATTTATTTAATAATAATAATAATAAGCGTTTATTTCTCACCATAGTACATATACAATAAAGGTTGAAATGGCATGTAAAAAGATTAACAATAAAAAATTAAACTATGGCGGGTAGATACCTGAACTAGGATGGTTCCTGTGTCTCAGGTTATCCACCCTCCACCCCTTATAAATGGTCTTAAGTCTAGATTTATGCACCTACCTTTGTTCTATCTGCATCACCTTAAGGTTGACTGGTAGAAAATGCCTAAGGCATTAAGTCCGCCGTTGTACTAATTTTTAAGTGCAAAAAGTTGTAAAATAGAATAAGTAAATAAACTATTCGTGGACTTTTCAAATCTGATATACTGGTTGACATATCGAACGTTAAGGTAACAATTAAGGGATCCAAAAAAAAAACTTTAAAACTGAGTAATGTTTTATTCTTCTTCTTCGTCGTGTCGATGGCAGACTCAAATTTGACTTGCCATCGTGGTGAAAGGATTAGCCAATTCGCTTTAGAGAACTCGCGAATTGCCCAGGGTGCGCCGGACGTAGGGAATTGTTGTCTACGTCACTCGGGGAGGCTCCTTTCATGCACCCATGCATGTTTTATTAGAAGTTATCTATTCTTGTCTAATCTATTAAACTACTTGGTCAATTAAAGGTAACCAAAAATTATATTTGTAGTCTATTAAAAAAGGCGACTATTTGAAATTAGAATATTATTATGTGGAATTATGCGTAGAGATAGTGCTAAATTCTGATGCTGCTTAATATTAATAGTCGCTAGAAAAGTATTTACTAGATACACAGAATTTGATGCTGACTTACAAATTTTGAGAGCTAAAATTTAATTCAAAAGATGCTGCTTTTTAACACCCTCCAAAATAAGCTTTGAATATTTTGATGTGACTACGATTTACATCAAAAACATCCGCATATTATGTATAAAGTGCTGCAAGTTTTATATTTTTGGAATGACCTTTTCAAGATCTACATTTTGACATTCACTCGACCGGTTCTTATCCAGTTCAGGTTCACTGGAAATGCAATCTGGCAGCCGGTCACCACCGTAATGCTTTTTGCTCAATGTTATTTCTGTTTGTTAGTGCCAATTTCACCAAAGTGTTAAACTCATGGTTAACGCTAAGCTACAGCTTACGATCTCACTGTCTCGTACAAATATTGATTAGGGGAGAGAGATGCAAATACGGGTTTAATAAGATAGGATGTAGATTAGGAATTCTGGTGAAGTTGGAGCTTAATCTGCAGCATTGTGCACATAAATATCACTTTTTATACAACATTAAGGTTGAAACATTAAGAATCCAGCAGGATACGAACCTGCATCCCCCGGGTCAACGCTCCAGGTACTTTGCCAATGAATACGTATGCTGTTAGATTATAAATTTCTCAACCCTTTTTGTGCTAATTTAATAGGTAAAAATACTTGCTAGGCGAACCTTATTTAGTTTCAGCAAAATACAAAAAGGTTAAGCATATCCGTAATTTTCTCTAAATGAAATGGAATTCGATATTGCCATGCTATTCGTATTTCCTACAAACTAGAGAAACTGCCCTCATACACTTTTAACCGCAAATTGATCCCCCTGGAGAGTGGAATAGCCGAAAAATTATCAGTTTATGTCGTGTAGTGAACCTAAGTGCAGAATGTCGTGAAATTCCCTTCAAAATTGATTTACTTAACATAGTAAACTTACGACCCCTAATTATAAAATACGACCCCTTAAAGATAAAATACATAGATAACACATACACTGGTTCAACATATACCTATAATAATATACACAATTCTGCGTGACGCGCGTACAAGCATACGGACAGACAGACAAACATAAAACTTAAAAAAAATGTTTTGACTTCTACTGCCGTTATATAGTACCCCTAGTTCTTTTTCCACTTAAATATCTTCAATGTACCGACACAGCAAATCTACAAATTTATAATATGTATATAATAGAAGATTATTATTTTTGATTGATTAGGTCACTAGGTCATATTGCTTGTCATTCACAATCAAAGGAGTATAGCGTCATTGTTTGTTATTATAAACTTCCTATTATTTTTTTAGGCATTTTAGGCATCCTTGCAAATGAGGTGCTCGTAGAAGGAAGCACCACTGTCTCACCTTTAACCTGCCAAATAGTAAAGCTTATCTACTGTTTTGAGTTAAAGTTTAATAATGAGATTTGATTTTAAAATTGCAGGCACAGAAGGCATTATTATATTATATTTCTTCGATATATTTATATAGCTAGATATTTACGTCAACTTCAAGGCGTTTGTGGTGTGAGTGCCGACCTGTTTACTGAAACAAGACAAGTGCTTGATAAAAGTTTTTGGCCGCAGAGTGTTGTTTTTCGTCGCTTCTGCGGAACTATACCCCAGGAACGCACTAATGAGTTAGTGCAAAGGAAGTGATAATATAATTATGTATTTTTAGGTTAAGGTATATATCTATGGGCGTATGCTATATATATATGTTAGTGAACGTATACGGCTTCTATTTGCGAGGTCTCTAGTTCGATTCCCCGGTCCTGCAAAAGTATTATTTGGGGTCTCTGACAGGAAATTCTCAACAGCATGGATTTGGAATGGTGCCCGGTGGAAGGCTCACCCGCTATCTAATGGGACCTAAACGACACACAGCCTTCTGCGTATATTACCATAAAGGTTGTATCACGCATAGATAGATAGATCGATAGAGTAATCTTTATGGTACACCAATATTAACAAAGAAAATATGTTGTAAACAATTGCACTTAAAAATTATGATGCACAAATGGCGGCCTTATCGCTATAAGCAATTTCTCATAGGCAACCTTAGGATGGACAAGTAAGTAAATGAGCAAAGTTACGGGCAGTTGTTGGTGCGTTAATTAAAGAAAAAATAAAAGTATAAAATGAAAAGTCATGATAATGACCGTTGAAATTATAAAATACAAAGAAAATAGAAATAAACTACGTATAGTGTCTTAACCTTAAATTATATATAATTTACTATTTACGCATACTTCACCTGTTAGGCGTGATGTTATGTTATGTTGTGTTATAACCACCTCGTTAAGATTTCTTACACCTTTGATCGATTGATGAGCGCGTGATGGCACAAGACCTTGGTAATTGTCTAAACATCAACAGTAGCAAAAACAATACAACGGATGCACGAAGTCATCAATCTTTAAAACAAATATTATATTTCAATCATTTGTGAAATATAATCGTGCTTTGGTTGTGGGTTCGCCAAGATCAACAAAACGAGAGAGCAATACCAATATTACTTCAGGTCTTGTCCCAAGTACTTTAAGTTGGTACAACGGTATTTTATAGTGTTCTATGGCTTATTATAGTCATTATTACAATTACCATTTGATTAATCTATACACATTATTGATTATTAATCCAGAGGAATTCTAAATCTAAATAGGTTTTTTTTTTATTTTCATTTTATTTTTTACTTCTTGAATATAAATACTTTTCTTTTTTTATAAATTTTATAATAAATATGTTGTAACGTATAGATTAAAAGATGAAGAACTAAATATTAATTAAAAGAAAAATTACAATACTTCTGTAATATATTTTCTTCTACAGCAACACCAATTTAATGGCTTTGGGAGGTACATACACGCGTTGATGTCTTTTGTATGGAACTTGTACGCTCTCTAAGTAGAAGATAAATTCCGAACTATCCGCACCCCAGTTTTACCTGCGTAAAATATTGCTACTTCACTCTTAAGGCACATTAATATGATTTAAAGCCATATCGAAGAACTATCAAATACATTTTTTTTGTGCTTATCTGCAATTTGTCTCGAACTATAATCAGATTTCCTCTGTGTCGTTTGTCATGTGCACATCAGCAGAAAACACCTCGTCCTTCAAAATAAAAATTTAACTATCACAAATTAATCAGTTACTGCAACTATTATTCATCTCCTTTATTGTATTATGTGGGTAATCACGAGTCTTAGCTTTATTTATCACAACAAATGTTTTAGTTGGAATTCATAAAAGAATCAAACAATTATGAAAACCAAGTCATCGACCACGATAACGTGATGTATCGACAATGTTACGTTGATTGATGCTGATTAGAATTTATTATCATTTTAGCTTCTTCAAATAATCAAAGAAGTTATTGGATATTGGCTGGTTTGGCTACTTTGTATTTATTGGTATGCCGTAAAACAATGGGAAGTCAATACTACCTCTCAAAATATTTAATTTGTTTCTGCCAAAAAGCAATGTCTGCATAGATTTTGTATGATGTCATGAATAGATATCTAAATTTTGTGAATTATTTATTTATTTATTTATATTCAAACTTCTTGCACATAATATGTGTACCTACTATGGCGGACTTAATGCCATAGGCACTCTCAACCAGTTAATCGTAAGGTGGTGCAGAGATAACAAAGGTAGGTGCAGTAAAAAATCGATAGTCCATCGACAGTAAAATGGCGGAAGAGTCGACGACAGTCGAACATTTTAGCAAAGTAGAAACTATTGATCAACGTGTACTAACTCATCGATCGATCGACTGACAAATACCCTAAGAGTGTTTTTAAATATACATCGATTGACACAAAACAGTGCAATAGTGCGCTTTATTTGGTTTTATTAACGTCGATTTAGATGTAATAAAAATCTTAGAGTCCTTGGTTTTTAATACTTTATACATCTTGAATTTTAAATAAAACTTTTAAATTTTCTAGATAAATTACCTAGTCAATAAACGATAGATACTAAATATTAATCAATGAGAGCTACAAAAAGACAGACGTCTAGCAAAAATCAAAAGATGCAATTCACAATCTTATTTAAAATTAAGTATAGCAATGACAAACCAAATTGCTGTGATATTATACTAGCTTCAATAATAATCTGAATCAATATTTATCATTTGACATGTTTCATCGGTAAACCATGGGATTGAAAATTGGTTCTTGTAAAGGTTGTTAGAAAAGATATAGACATAAAAAATGGTGCATGTAAAGGGAGTAATTGAAAAAAATATAGATCTACATATCATATTATTATACTTGTCGCAGGCGGAGGGGCGAGACGGTTTGCGAGATGAGGAGCGGGTGGTGCCAACACTCAACACTCAGCTTCGGTTTGCTACCCAGCATTGTTGGCCAGCCTCAGCCACGGCGCTGAGCGCTTATACCATCATTGCAATTGACAAGCTCGCGTTGTTCCGGTGCCCAACGACGCCGGAGTCGTGACAGAAGCTATTGCTGCATGATTCTGCAATTATTATGCTAAACTACCGACGTATTTGCTAAAATAAAGTTTGATTTTTCCAAACCATGTTTCATGATGGTCACTCTAAAACACCAACCATACGAAATGATTGCAATTGAAATACATAGTTGTAATTTTGCCTTCGGCATTTTGCAAAACAGCGAGCGCTTATAAAAGGAAGACGCCGTATGTAAACAGCGTGGTAATCCAAAAATCGCCTACACTACAACATATCCATTTTATCATCAAAGCAGTAGCGTGCAGACATAATCAATATTAATTCAACAATTTTTAATAAAAAGCTCTCATACAAGCATTATAATTTAATACCACTAAGCTTTTATAGTTTTGGAAAAGTTTAGGTACTATAATAATAATAATAATAATAATAATAATAACCTTGTAGCCAGGATTATCCACCAACAACTTGCCCTGAAATACAGACTTGTAGATACTGAGGTGCCGTACTACAGGTATGTACCTGAGCCAGTTCTTGAAAATGGCCATGTCATTTTATACTGGGATCGATCCATCATCACAGACAGAACTATTATAGCTAATAGACCTGATATTGTGGTGGTGGACCGATCTGAACGCCTTGCAATAATTGTCGATATCACCATCCCGCATGACGAGAATCTCGTGAAGGCCGAAAAGGACAAACAAATAAAATATTTGGACTTGGCTCATGAGATTGTCGACATGTGGGAGGTGGACTCGGCTATTATTGTACCGATAGTCGTATCCGTAAACGGACTGATAGCAAAGAGTCTCGACAAACATCTAAAGAGACTCGCGTTGGGTGGCTGGATCAAGGGTCTGATGCAGAAGGCGGTACTACTGGGCACGGCACGCATTGTGAGGAGGTTCCTCTCTCTGGAGCCCTAACCATCGGTAGTTTGGTCCCTGTATCCGATGCCGGTGGGGTACTATTTTTTATATTTTTAAATATTTTTTAGTACTTATATTTAAAAATGTAGAATTTTATACTTTTATATTTTTAAATGTACTTTACTTTTATAATTTATATTTAAACATATAAAAAATGAGAAAAAGGATTAAATGAGTGAATAATAATAATAATAATAATAATAATTTGGATTTTTTTACATTAGATAGAACGCCAGAAGCAATTACACTATCCAATGGTCCAATGACAAGGCCAAATACACACATTCACTCACACAAGCACACCCAGTCTCAGAACAAATCTTTTTCCCTATTTAGCAACAACTTACCCAAAGCATTTATATACTTTCTTTTTCTTATTACATCTCTTTTGTTTACTTAATAATACTTATGACATCACAAACGTATTGCAAAAATGTATGTCAATCTTTAATTTGTATCTCTCAACACCTACTTAGCGAGTCGTGACTAAATTGAGTATGAGTATAGTATATATAGACAACTGTCTTACATTTAAAGAATCGGCTAAGGGAAAATATACCCTGTTAACAAGACATAAGGTACGTGGCAACAGCATTAAATATGGATGTAAAGTTTATGATGCCTGCAATAATTGTACATTATATTTATGCATTTTTCAAAAAAGATGCAAACACGCAGAATATCCTAGATTATCCAGATGAGTGTCGCAGGAGTCTGTAACATTTAACCTGTTATCTTAGGTCCCATGAGTTAGGAAGTGAGCCTATCGTCATCGACCGGGCACACTTCCAACTTGTTGTTGCTATGTAGAATTGCCCAACGGAATCGATTGAGTTCTCTTAATAAAAAGTAGGTAGATTAATACAAATTAACTTGTATCACTTAATAACGTAATAAACAGAAATTCATAAATATCTTTTGACTTAAACCAGTTATAAGGTTGTCGACCGAACATGATTAAAAGCGATTGTCATAGATTTGATCATTTGATTATTATTTCATAATAGTTGGGCGCGACCGGTAGAGCCAATATTGTTTATGGTGCGATAAAATTTGTATTTTGCGAATAAGGGCGGCGACAGTCACGATGAACAGCCAACGGTCTCATCACTCATCACCCTTAGCTATCTATATGCCCTCGATATCCTCAGCTCTTAAAAATACATTATTTGATATTCTGTCACATATTGTTTACGGGGAATCTGGGGGCATGGAAGTGTCCCACCAAGTCGAGCAAACAGGTAAAGACTAACTACCTTTTTCACGAAGCTAATCGGGCCATTTTTAACGTCACTATGAAATAAACTAGCAGATTAAATTTCATATAGCATCAAGTTTGAACCTGTAAGAAGAATTCAGAGAAAAGTTTCTTAATTTAGTCACTGACGTAGCTTATATGTTGATCATACATCCTTTAAACTTCATAGCTATTTAAATTCACATTATAATTAGATATCCAATTCATAGCAATAAGTAGCTATTACCACAAGTAATGGTCGATCATCACTATTATAATTATCATTCAATCGTTTATTAAAAAACGTGTAAATATTATCATTTACGGCATCGTGTGTAGCTTTCAAGTAACCTGCTTGTTTTGAAGATCCGGTAACAACTAAAAAGCTATGTGCCATTGAGGTGGTAATTATAGTATTGTGGTATCAGATGAATGATCTAATCATGATAATTATGATATAATGATGTAGGTACCTTATGATTGGTTATGATCTATAGCTTGGCAAAATAGTCTGGAAACGGAAACTTATTTTGTCTGCTGGCAACTTTAAAAATGTCAAAGTTATTAAGTTTCATGAAAGTTCACGATTGTTGCACCACTTTGCGCCATTATGTAGATTTTTAAATTGGGTTGTGGTGATTGTTTGATTTGTACTTGGGTGGCTATAAAAAGAGTTCTGTGGCGGTTCCATTAATTTCTACTTTTTTTGTCAAGCTGTAATATTACTCTTTTTTTTTTTAAATTTATGTCTAACTGTTCTTACATAATATAATAATAACATCATGCATATAAAGCTCAGAAGAGTTACTTTTATTGTTCTAATTTCTCGCTTTGAAAAATGGTAGCACTATTTTTTTTAGGTTGAAATTATTTAGATTTTTATTATATTTTTTTTTCAGAAAAAGATCTTTATTTACAGGAAAATAAACATATAGGATCTGAAATTAAATTAGTCTAATAACTTAATCTAAACTTAATAAGTCACTGTCAGAAGGCCTCGTTCCCAAAATGTTGGCAGTATTACCGCGTTGTATTGCGATAATATTTTTAGTATAATAATAATATATATTCAGAATTAAATTAAGAATATTTTATCTTATTTAGTAGCATAATAGATTACTCTTGTAATAATATCACTTACGTATATTTGAACTAAACCGCCTACGTGCAATAGGGGACATTTTTAAAATCTGTGTTTTGAAAATCCAGTCTGACAAGAATAATATAAAATTATTCTTTAATAAATCTTAGACTCAAAATCTAAACAGGTTTTTGAAGGACATATATTGTATACTGTGTGCCAGCTCAATTTTTGGTCAATAATTTCCTCTCAAGCGATACTTTTCGGAATTATTAAGTGGCATAATTAATGTACGGGACATCTATAAATGATACGATGATAAAATTGATATAAGTTTATTGATATAATGTTATTGATAGAATGAAACAATTATGATGAGTACACGCGGCGATCACTAAACGCGAACTAAGTAAATTGCGCACGCGGTACAAATCTGCTTACTTTACATTAAACATATAATGCATTGTACGGGTGGGCCGTACAATTAATTTTAGTAAAAACAGGGGTCCTACCAGGAAAACAATAAATAAGTCATTTCCGCTAAACTAGTTAAAATTGTAGCTATACCATTATCTTGAAGAAAACAAATCGTCAGTTGGCTGTAACACGGTGGGTTAGACGTCAGCTGGTGACTTTTTTACGTGCTAATTGAGCCCCCTAGCTGCTCATGCCACCAATGAGCAGTGCAGCTGACTTTCACTAAAAAAATTATGCATCTGTCTTCGTCATTCCACAAAGTTTTATTTGAGAGGAAGTTGGTCATCAATGACTGCTACGGGGTATCGGTCTAATATTTATGCCTTCAGAAATTAGTGAATTGCAATTTTTTCACGATTCACTTAAAAAATGAGCTCATAGATCAGTGCCATGTCGATTTTAAAATGGTGTGAAAGAATGAAAGAACTCTCGCTATGTTAAAATGGTTACCCATCCAACGGTCGACCGCGGTCAGTTCGATCGGTCTTGACTTACCCATTCGCTCCTCTTGAAATTTGCATGCTGTAATGTCTATTATACTATTTTTGACCGTCGGATATTTTCTTAACGAAATAAATCATCGAGTCTGTTTTGACATAAACATTATACTTATAATATAATTATACCATACAACTGTCAGTGTGGATTTTGACATTGATTACGGATCAACACTGACTGTGATTTTTTTTTTTTATAAAGCTATGATCACACTGCTTTTATAAGCTGATAGGTTGTCAGTAATTGCTGTTGAAGGCCGGGGGTTCAAATCTAGACAGATGAACTGTGGTGATCTTTTTAATACTGGTTCAGTTAATGCAGTCAGCATTAGAAGTTCAATGGTAAAAAAATGTAAGAAATTCAATGTGATACCAGCCAATTGTATTTTCGATGTGATGATTGTGCGGAAGATCCGACCTCAAGGCGTTGTAACTCAAATCTTAACGGGGTCGGGGATACTCTACACTATTTGTATCACTTCAAGCATCGGGAGAGCCCGTCCTGCTTAGCGGGGCAACCCCGCTATGCATGAGGAAGATATATATATAGATATAAGGAAGAGGGTGTGGAGTAAATCTTGTTCAAATGCTCGGTGTTCTGCTCCCTCCGCAATGTCCTGTAACAAAATATAGGGATTAGTTTAGAGGCAACTGAAGCACCACGCACCCTGGACGATAAAAAGACCAGGCCTCACTTTCTAGAATTCGCTGAGAAAATATAAATATTGTGATAGAAGAAACATACAAAACTCATCTGTTTATCCTTATCATAACCAAAAATCTATAGCAAAACCAAATAAAACTAATATAACAACACAATTAAGGAAATAAAAACACAAGACAAACGGTACACAATTTCTCTTGTCTCATAAGAGACAGCAATTCGAGGGTGAAACTCTACAATAAAAAAGTACAAGCACTAACTATTTACAATAAAAGCAGTATTTATCTGTATCATATACATATCCCACGGCTGGACTCGGACCTCTTCTCATGATGAGAAGAGTTAGGCCATAGTCCACCAAGCTGGCCAATTGCAAATTGGTAGACTTAACTACTATTTAGCGTCAGGCTAATGATGAGACGGTGGTGCTTCCGTCCTCGAGCTCATTCACAAAAGCTTTACCACCATCAAAAATATAACTTGTTATTAAGTTGTCAACATTCGTCTTTTCGAATCTGGTTAATAATGATAGGAGGTTGAATAATAACAATCATTAAAATATCACACTGAAAAGGCTTTTTTAACCGACTTCAAAAAAAAAAGAGGTTCTGTATTCGATCCGTATGTATGTATGTATGTATGTATGTATGTATGTCACCTTTTTATGTTCGCGATTTTCTCGGAAACTACTGATCCGATTTGAACGCAGTTTTCGGTATTTTAATCCTTGTGTTTCAAGGAAGGTTTTAGTATATAATTTATCAGAATCTGATGAAGATCTTTGGAGACAGGCAACGAAACTCTTCAAAAACGAATAGCTAATGAACCACGTTTTGTGCAATCGTGTATCTATGTATTGTTTTCACCACTACATAACATAACATCATGCCTGTGTATGCTTTGAAGGATAATCAGAGACAGCCTACTTACCTACCCTTAAAGTACCGAAAGCTCTGCTTAGGTTTGGACGGGGCTTACGTTTCAGCACATTTGTTATTATCGTAGTGATAACTTATGATCATGAAGAATCTCAGAAAGAATTTTTTGATTATTTTGATTGTTTCTATTGTGTTTCATGCGTAATGATGCCTTAGTATTTCTTCCTAACCCCATCGTTAAATCTAAAAAACTAAGACACTAAAAAGCTTGAAATAAAAAAAAAAAATAAAAAAACAAATAAAAAAAATAAAATAAAAAAAACTAATTAAAAAAAATAATATTCTTAACTCGAGCGTATTCTAAATATTATAATTATGTACTAATTTTTTTCAAAGAAAAAGGAACCGCCTTCAAAAACTCAAAAGTAAAAAATAAAATATTCGCTAAACTTGGCTTACCAATTAATTATATTTTTTTGAAGTCGGCGCCAAATTACAAAATCAAATACCAAATAAAACTAATATAACAACACATTTAAGGAAATAAAAACACAAGACAAACGGTACACAATTTCTCTTGTCTCATAAGAGACAGTAATTCGAGGGTAAAACCCTACAATAAAAAAGTACAAGCACTAACTATTTACAATAAAAGCAGTATTTATCTGTATCTTATACATATCCCACGGCTGGTCTCGGACCTCTTCTCATGATGAGAAGAGTTAGGCCATAGTCCACCAAGCTGGCCAATTGCAGATTGGTAGACTTAACTACTATTTAGCGTCAGGCTAATGATGAGACGGTGGTGCTTCCGTCCTCGAGCTCATTCACAAAAGCTTTACCACCATCAAAAATATAACTTGTTATTAAGTTGTCAACATTCGTCTTTTCGAATCCGGTTAATAATGATAGGAGATTGAATAATAACAATCATTAAAATATCACACTGAAAAGGCTTTTTATAAAAACAAGCATTTCGACGGATAAACATGTGACATTTACAACAACTTTACTTTTTTTAAAGTATTATTGGCGGTTATTTCTTATAAATTCTTCATCTACCGTCTTAAGCTAGTGTTTTTTCGTGTGTTTGCTCATTAATTTGTTCGTATATGGATGAATTAACTAACTTCAATGACAAACATTAATTGCAGTAGGTATTATCTCGTCAATGCCTCGTTGTGTAGTGGTATGATATGCGTACCAGTCACCGTGAGGTCACGGGTTTCGATCTCCGTGTCGGGAAAGGGTTTTATTTGGGATTTTTTCATTAGGAATTTTTCTATAGCAGCACGGAGTTTGGCATTGTGCCCGATGAATGGCGATAGACACGACCACTATCTCATAGAACAAAAACATAATAGGTGAAGTGAGGGTGTTAAACAGCAGAGCTGAGCTACACCGTTCTGGGTAATATCGGCGTGATGTTATGGAACGTAATGTTATTATCTCTAATTTCTTAGCTCTCCGGTGTTGTGAAGATGTCTACAAGCTTTTATAATAATGCTTTTTTACAATTCGAAACCTAGTGGCTTGAAAGGTCTTAAAAACCTAGGCTATTTTAAGCGTATGATGTTCAAAAGTCTAATTATGAATATCGTATATTTAAAAATATTTATGAAAATAATTTATTTTTTACCATTACCTGGCAATGAGTAGATTCTTGTAGGTGTATTTTATCAATATTAATTTCAACGCACGGACAAATGCCACTTGCAATTTTATATATTAAATATGCAAGACATAACTCTTTCATTCTCAACCAGGAAGGATAATAACGTAAACCAGATAAACTAGTTATTTATTTATTGTTTTAAACGGGACAATACAAATAAGGTTCTGTTCATTAAACCCATAAACTTTGGCAAAATCATACGTACCTATATGGAAAACGGATATAAGGCCCATTTATAGTAAAATTAGACAAGACAAAAAGGCAGTTAGTTTTTTTTTTATACAACGTCCACTACGACCGAACGTGTAGTCCACCTGATGGTAAGTGGAGTAGAGCCCATGGACATCAATAATCCACAAAAGCAGATTATAGATGCGTCGCTGCAGCTGAGGACTACGGTGTTATGCCTCATGTGCCAGTAATTTCAGGGCCTCATCTCACCACCAAACCGGAATACAGTAATGGAAGCACTACTATTTGGTGGCAGGTTAAAGGTGAAATGGTGGTGCTGCCGCCCTCGAGCTCATTCACAAGAGAAACATCAGCTCAACACCAGTAAAAAGTGTTGTTGAATCAAGCAAAACTTTACTTGCTGGTGAGTTTTTTTTACCATTTTAAAGCGTAATGTTTATTATTGTTAATTGTTTCAAGCAGGGCCAAATTAACCATGTCGAGGCCCCTAGGCAATGCAATGGTCGGAGCCATGAATCTCTTTTTTCGTAATTTTCGTATTATGAAAGATAACGTTTAAAAGAAAAACAATCAAAATATTAATTATAATGTAACTGTATGAATTAGAAAAATAAATGTAAACATGGACATGCGTCATAGTATTCCTCTTCCTAGATCTCGGCTACGTGTTCAAAAGGTTGACAGTGGTTTAAAATAATAAATCTGAAGTTAAAGAGATCATACTGGCCACCGAAGAATTGAAAGTTTCAAATCCATTCATCGCAACTATTGCAAACCCACTCCTACTAAACATTTAGGCTATTCAAGCCAAACATTAATAAGAATATTAGTAATGTCCATCACAATGCGTAACTCTCCCACGCAACCGTTGACATCATTATGTCAATACACGCAACTATTCATATAAGCTTAAAGACTAAACAAAATGCCTGAAGGACAGACAATTAATCAAGAAACAATGAAACAAGCTTTCTTCTTAAACAGAATGTGACCTTGAAGATGACATCCAACCAAAAACACAAGACTAAAAAAAAAATGTTGACGTAAAGAAAACTGGATTACTTTTGATAGCTTCTATTGTGTTGCTGTTTTATGAAAAGGATTAATTGTGCAATATATAAACAATTGAAGGACATTATAAACAATATAAATCGAAGATATATAGTTCCAGAATTAATACAAAATATGAACTAATTGACGAACATTTTTAAGGTCACATAGCAAATTCTGAACAATCAACCTCCCCGTCAGACGATTAAAAAATACTAACAATTCCAATATTATTGTTTATGACCAATCAGAAAAATATAAACAATCGCTTTAACCTGTAAGCCACATTTTAGAACACTTGAACTTGGAACTTATATGCGCATCTTTACAATAATAGACCATGAACTGGCTACAGCAGCTGCAGAGGAAAGTAGACCTTAAAATTCATGCGAGAAGCGTAATAAAAATGAAATAAGGATTGGTAGAGATGCAAAATAAAGTTTGTAAAGTCACATAAGCATGTTTTTTAGAAGACTTTTCAAACGCTATAAAAAGCAAAAGTTGCTTCATCTGGCCAGCAGTTAGTGTGGGTTCAGCTGTGTTCGCGCATCCCCCTGAGGGATAAGGACAATGATATTGGTAATACTCTTTTGTGTTATGTGTGTGAAGTGCTTTATATTATGAGATTTGAAAATCAGTAAAGAAATTAGCTTTCGGAACCGGAATTACGAAGTGTACATTTTTTTTACTTTTTCTATAAATAGCTGTGATCGATTGTTAAGTATTATTGTTATTTTAATAGCGATAGATGCATTGATATTATGATTGTGATCTTAAAAACAAGTTTATAATATTAATGTATTTTAGATGAATCTTCAAATAATTTTTAATGCCTTATTTTTTGGTAACCATTATCACGACTGGAGGTTTTAATTTTGTGCAACATTGATCATGAGAACTAGGTCAATAGTGCAATTTCAGGTTGGATTAAAAATAAAAGCTTTTAATTAAAATAGTCATCAATATTTATAGGTTATTCATGTAGCTATCGTAAATATAAATCAACTTTAAATCCTTCTAATGATAATGATGTGTGGATCTCGAGGAAAATCCATTTAACAGATTTCTATGTAAAATAAACGTGGGTGGAACTTACCATTTAACAATTTTTTTTTAATCCATGACATCCAGTACATGGACATATTGGTATGACCAGTAGACTTCATTTTTAACCGACTTCATATTAAGATTGAATGAAGATATAAAATAAATAAGTGTCAATAATGTCACATTTTTGCCGTCAAATGGTCGTAAAATCCAATTCCTAATTCAAAATTTGCCTAAATAGTCATTTTTAATAATAAAGGGCGCCCTGGTAAAAGATTTTTCTGGGCATGCAATTTATTACTTTGTTTTGTACGCGTTTGTAGTCCATACTACTAGTATAATGCATTGCACGTGCATTTGCAAGAGTCGTTCTTTGTTGTATAAAAACAGTGAGCAAAACTCGATTCTGCTTAGAGCTTTGCTCTGGCTCGAAGCAAAGTTGAGTTTCACTTACTACTCGCCTTTTATAGCTGCTGCGCTGTGATGAAAAGTTGTATGTGTGACACGGATCAAAGTTATTTACATCTCCTGCTTTTGAGTCCCTCAATATGCTCAAAATTCTTATCAGGAATCACTCACCACGCTCGTGATTCTACTATAGAATCTTTTGCATAATTCAGGATTCAAAATAAGCACTTCAAAAAAAACCCACTTTGCCATCTCTTTGTAATTTTACCAAAAAAAAATAAAACATGCATTGGGCAGAAACTTAATAATTTGATGATTGAAGATAGTATTTATTTTCAAAATCTTTCATACTACAATTTCGATTGAATTTTTGATTGGGACTTGTCATCAAAAAAATCACGACTTATTTTTTCATTTCAATATTTTCGTGAATGATTTTTATTTTTATTGGACCTGTTTTTTTTTGAGTTTAATTGTTACCATCAAACAAACAACCAAAAAAACAAAACATCAAATAATACCTTTCTATAATTATTAATTTAGATTTAATAATAATAATAATGTATCTCCATTTAATTTAAAAGCGGTCTCAATGTTCCATTATAAATAATGATATTGTTGAAATGACAAATTTATAAGATATTGAATGCCGCATAAATTAACATAAATTACTGATTATTTCTTCACGCTTTTAAAAAAATAAAAATACTTGCACCCATTTTTTTAGGCTAGACACATAATAATATGGATAAAAATATAATTATGAGCACTACAATGCATAACAAGCATATTCAAACAAGTTCTATTTCTAGTTATATACTAAGCAATCTCAATATTTATCAAAATGTCAATTAGTACCAAAAAATATTTAAATTATTTTATCAACGACTACAGGCATGATTAATTTTTTAACGGTCATAACACAGCGACTAATTACCTTGTGGGTTGAGTTAGTAACAGTCAATTATATTTTCAAGTATGTGTTGTTTCTAAAATAAAGGATGAGTTTATTTTCAGACCAGTTAGGATCTCGATGTATGTTAATCATTATATTATTGCTGTAAAAGAAAGAAGGAAAGGAGTGACCAAAACCTATATCGTCAAAAGCTTGTGTCACGAGGTTATGATGATCAATTATTCTTGTATGAAAATGATTCATTAATATGGTGGCTTAAATTAAGCCGAATAAAATAAATAAAAGTAACTTTTTATTCACTATGAAAAGACTGGTCGCTGAACATAGTTTTCATGAAACGAACCCTTTTTTTACTCAACTCGGTTTACCATGATCTCTCTCTCTTCCTGGCCATTATTAATCCCATCTGGTGGTGGGGTCAGCTTTTCTCGTTTTCTCTCTCCACTTCGCTCTATCTTCGACGTCTGTGTCAGTAACTTTGCATGCCAACTTGTCTCTTTCTATTATCTGAGACCATCTGAATTGGTAGCTGTAGAGCCCTATTGCCAATATGGTCTGGTGGTCTTCTTTTAACATGTCCATACCATCTTAGCCTACTCTCCTGGAGCTTATCAGCGATGTCACGTACACCAAGGCTACCTCGTACGTACTCATTATGGATTCTACCATGATGATGAAGTTTAATTTTCTGAAAAGAATATTAATTTTTTTGTTTACACAGCTACGGAATAATTACCCCTTTGCATTATTTTATTGATAACACGTTATTGTCCCTCTTCCAACACTTCTTATTTCGGGATACATAAAATACTGGAGCTAGCAAGTTACGTATTTTTTCTAATAGAGGTTTGGCCTGCCGCGATGTTTTAGCGGTGAGCATATGCACCTTCCATCGCGAGGGCACGGGTTTGATTCCTGGCTCGGGCAAAGTGTTATTTGTGAACGATAGAAGCACGGAGTTGAAATTGTGCCCGGTGGATGGCGATAGGCTCACCCCCTATCACATGGGACCTAAACATAACAAGTGAAGTGTGGGTGCTGTACACAACACCCACCGTGATGTTATGTTATGTTATATCCAACACTTATTTTGGAATACATTATAAACTGTAGCTAGCGAGTTATGTAAATTTTCTAACAGAGGTTTTTTTCTTTTTGGTGATACATTTTTATCTTCTATTTTATTATAATATTTTGAATATTTTCCTGATGATTATGTTTCTGACTAAGGGTTTTTGGTAGGTTAAAATAAAAAAATACTTAGACCTTGCTTTATGGTTTTACCCTCATTTTTTAATCCAGTTTTATCGTCTTTTATATAACAGCTTTAAAATCGTATAGTTATTTTCCTTATTAATTAATTAACCTCCACGTGCGGCTTGGCAACGTGGTAACAGACGGTAACATCACCACATATTTCCAGTTTAAGATGGTCTCGCAAGCTTCCCGTGCAAAACGAGACCTGCTTATAAATACTGAACTAGGTTGATCGGTAGCCGTGTACGTGTATCTCAATGATATATAGTCTATATTACTCAGGAATAATTTAGCTTTGATAAGAAGTTTTACGACTCAGTCCTGTTTTCGAGTTTAATCGTAGCAAACAAACAAAACTCAAAACTTTCCTCTGCATAATATTAGTTTAAACGAATGGCAAACACTAGTTATATTACTATATAAAAGCAACGATAGCTTGTAGATGTCACATTGCATCAATACGTAATTTATTACCCCTTCATTATCTTTTCTGGGTTGTCGTAACGTCAAACGTTTTGTATTATATTACTACAATGCAAAATTATTATGTTCTGAGTGCAAGTGAAATTCACTTTCATGAAAGTGAAAAGGGAATCAATTCGTTTGCGTATAAACGCCGGAACAAATAGTTAAACATACAGAATTCGTATCCGAATTTATATCAGTAGATACGCTGCAGGTGCAGACACGGTTAAATCATAAAATTGATTTTAATGGTGGTAGAGATGTTGTAAACGAGCTCGAGGGCAACAGCACTACCGTCTTACCTTTAACCTGCCGCCAAATAGTAGTGCTTGCATTACTATGTGCCGGTTTGGTGATGAGATCAGGCCTTGAAATAACTGGCCATTGCTAACACAGTCCTCAGATGAAGCGATGCGTCAACAATCTGCTTTTGTGGATTGTAGATGTCCTTGGGCTGTTGTTACCACTTATCATCAGGTGGAAGACACGTCCATTCGCTAAACTATCCTGAAACAGTCCTACATGACCTTCAAAATTACAAACTTACACCATTGACATAATAGTCGAAAATGCTAAACTTCCAGTTTCGTTTTTATTGCATCTTTTTGTTGCCGCGTCAAAAATTGAATTAGCAAAAATGTGATATGTTTCATAGTTGACCACATCCTCATTTGGAATATTCCTATTACCGTTTTTGTAAAAATATAAAAAGTTGCAAAACAACTGCTTTTGAATTTGCTCATTTGCATTTTAATAACATAACATAATGCCTATTTGACCTTGTAACTTCCAGTTTAGAGTATATTTTTATAGATCTATCCTCAAATCATGGACACGAGATAGGGAATCTTCAAACCCGTTAGTTATTTAGAGACTAAGTAGCATCTTCTTAGAAGATGTTTACGTTCTTGTGCTTTATTTTTCTTCGTCTATATTTTGGTATGTATCGTGTAATGAATGAGCTCATATGAGGCACTGACATATCTGTTTCCATTTATTTCCTGGACATGAACACTTAATAAAAACAAATGTGCCTATTTTTAAGAACGTTAACCTTTAAGCGATTAACATTTTACGACTCGTTTGAACTTTTGTTCATTGATTCGACTTGTTTCCTTTTTACAGGTTATTTTAACCGCTGTATTGGCGGTGAGTGAGGCGGCGAAACTTGACAGAACCTACCTTCCTCCAATAACTGCGAAGACAGCCGATGGCAGCACCGCAGCTTTACGTGCACCTGCTGAAGGATTACCATCTGGTAGTTACTTAAATGATGACCAAGGTGTTGTCGTAGATGCAGCTTCTCCTAACACTAGGACGTTCGGCGCAGAACCTACAGGTCTTGGGGGCCCAAGAACTTCGTATGGATCAACCGCCTCGAAAGTTGGCGATGCAGCGTTCAGAGGAAGTTTAAATGGCTTCGGTAGCTCTGGTGGTGCCAACACGCGTATCGCTCCTGGTTTCGGCTCCGTTGTAGGAGTAGATGAAAATGCAGGAGGACCTAGTATCAGGATTGCACCTGGATTCAGTTCTATTTTAGCATCAGAAGGATCTGATTATGATAAAACTCGTGCAAGTACCCTTAAGTTTGCCAACGAAGTTGGTTTAGATAAATATAGCTATGGTTTTGAGACTGATAATGGCATAGCCATTGGAGAGAATGGAGTAGCTGGAGACGGTATTAATGCTAATGGTGGATACTCATATAAAGGTGATGATGGAAAGGTGTACAGTGTAAGTTACACCGCTGATAAGGATGGCTATAAGCCACAAGGCAGTCATCTCCCAACCCCACCACCGATTCCGGCTGAAATTTTGGTGTCTTTGGAGCAGAATGCTAAGGATGAAGCTGCGGGCCTTGTTGATGATGGTAAGTTTTTTTTATTCTGTATTGCACATACCTATGATCTGTAACATTGTATAGCTAGTCATATACCTTGGTCTATTTAGAACACACTCATGACATCATCATCTCAATTTTATTTACTGTTACTAATCAAATTATCTTTTACAATTTTATTTGTTAAAATCGTGAATCGTTAATCAAACAATCCTGTCTAAACTAGCATTTTTATTACTTACATTTTGGTATACTAACTATTGCATGAAATCGATTTTAGTAATAACTCTCTTAATGAAACTTTATTATAAGATGTATTAAATAACAAAATAATAATTATAATGTACAATCAGCAAATTTCCATTCAAAACACATTTTTCTAATTAAAAACATTCCTATTATAAAATAATGCTGATTACGGTAAGTTTTTATTCATCATAATTTTTTTATCGAAATATTTCCAAGTTGTTTGGGCAATTTCTTATGTATGGGAATAATTAGTCTAGCGGGGGTAGCGTAAATAATCCATAATCAGTCAGTATGCGTCTTCGTCACGATGCCATTTACGCGGTGTATTTTTTAATTTATTATTTTAATATAAATTTTAATATTGTATCAAACAACTTTTCTTATTTGTATACTAAATAAGAAATATTGTATACTAATAAATTGCACTATATCTTGGAAAAAAAACCCTCCCATTTCTAGGTCTCGGGTTCGAACCCTCGGCACACACCTGTGTCGATAAATCGTTAAGATTCACGTTTACGGAGATATGTGTTAATCATATAAATTATCTCTCGCTAACGGTGAAGGAACACATTTTAATTGTATTTTTTATTACCAATGTAACACAGCTGATGGCCATTACCATCGATATTATTTTATGAGTAAACAATGCTATTAAAATCGAATCTTGACAACATACATTAGTTCCAGTTAATCAAGGTAACATAACAATGATTGATGCTTTCAATGTAACAAGTACAGTTCATAAAATATAATTATTTATTTATTTATTTATATAGCATGACAATTGTATAGTGTTATCGCTTATAGCAAGTTCATAGCTAGATAGATAGATAAAACTTTGTTGGTGCATACAACATAGGATATAAATTTTGTACGAGCGTTTAAATAACAACATATTATGCACAAAAGGCGACCTTATCGCTTTATGCGATCTCTTCCATGCAACCTTTGGACATTAGTGTAAAAGATTTACAGAATGGAAGTGTTAGACAAAAATGAAAAAGGATTTAGCACTCGATAAATAATAGGTTCATTTGTGTTTGACATTATAGCTAGCGTGTTTGAACTGCTAAACTGCTATTTATGGATTAAGTTAAAACAGTCTAGGTTGTACCCTTCTAGCGCTGTAGTTGCTCTTTGTCTCTAACTGTCTCATAACAACGACATACAAATTTGTCATAATTGTCAGATAAAATTGTGATCTAATTCCGCGGAACAATTCGGTCAATTTTGACTCTACTATGTATGTTGGTCAAAATCAACTTGGCATGTTTTGTTGCAAATGGGTTTACATGTATGTTCCATATTTGATAAAACCTGCCACCTGGAAATGAATTATTGTGGCCGATCTAGAAGTTCCTAAACTGTCTCCGGACCCAAGTTGGTTGCTGCAAAGACAACATGGCCAAGTGGGGATTTACAAATACATCCAACAACAGTTGCGAATATGGATCGCCCACCCAAAATATGGCCCATTTGTTGTCCTGCCCATTACTTCCTACCCCCTGTACCCTAAAAGACCTTATGCAAGCTAACCAAAAAGGCGTCTTAGCCGCATCCTATTGGTCTAAAATTATTTATATAGAATTACTATAGTCATTGACACGACAAGAAGAAATTTGATAAAACAAGTAATTGTATATTTATGAATCAAGAGTATTTTAAATAAACTTAAGCAGGGTTTCTGGTATCCTAAAAAAAAATCGTCTTGTAAACTTTACCAAACGGTTTAATTAGGACGTATTGGCATCTCTTTCAATCATTCAATGTTTGTTTGAACAGAGAGATCGAACAAACTTGAGTTTTACACGTTGGTAAAATCGGCACTACTAAATTGGTATTAGAAGACCTAATTCTCTCCATCTATAGCTATAATAGGACAGAATAGAAAAGGATACTTCAACTCAAATCAACGAAGCAATCCAATAAAAAAGAAAAATGTGTCTAGACGGACTAAAGTCTAGAGAGAATAATAATAAGTGTCTATTACCGACCTGTCTTGATTTGGAGATGAACATTATCATTTATCAACCTCCTTCGTTATTTTCCTCTGCTGGATATCATTCAATTCAAAGTTCATTCAGAATAATAGTATTATTTGTGACGTCACTTCTGTCATGTTGTGGTGTGGTATATATTATTAAACCAACAAAAAATATTTTAACAAAAAATTTAACCGATGAAAAAGAACTAAAAAAGTTAAGCCTTGGGTTTTAAACTAGTTACATAAATTTATAATATTAAATATTACTAATTTAAAGTCGGTGCCAAATGATAACATGAATAATCACGTAAAGTTTTCTCCATTTCTATGTAGTTGCAACAAAATTAGAGCGGTAATCAGTTTATAATTTGGCGCTAAGTCAAAATTAATAAAATGTAATATTTTATAGCTTATAGTAGTTTTTGTACATTGACATTAGTTAAATATTTGTTCATTCACAAATTAATGTGGTTAAACTACAAGCTTGGTTAATAAATAGAATGCCAATACTTTATGATTTATGTTTTAACTATAATAAAGTTTAAACATTTGAATATTTATCAGCCGATTGAGGATGGAATTAATCATAATTATATACTTTAATATGGTAGGAGGAAGTGAAGGAGGTGTCATTGTACTTGCAAATAAATCGACTTTAAAAATAGTTTAGCTAACTAAATGAGTGTAACATTGTATAAAAAATAAAGTCAGTGCATCATATCACTTGAACAATATAAAGTTAACAGTTTACATACAGTACCTACAGTGAATATGTGCAAACTGTGCCCCATGACAAAATCATCAGTTGAACCTCTGTGGAACAAACTAAGACATAATCAGTGAAAACACAATTTCTGCGAATACGTATTAATAACTTAGTGCAAAGAAACTGTTATTAAGTGCCCAAAAAGTGTATCCACTTTATAAACATAACCTCGTTTAAAAGACTTAGTACTCTTTTTATTGTAAACGAAACACTGCTCGTCATGACATCTAGTGTCAAGTCTTCAAGAAATGAAAACAAGACTTCATTACAAAAGGCTATCCCTGTAAGTGAATTTGCGAACTAATAGTGCAAAAGTGCTGAATAACATTATAAAAATTGTAAATAATATTATTGTGCGAATCAGTGACTCACAATTAGCCCAAAATTATCGACAGCGCCATCTATTGAACTACCTGTAACATTACTGCCTAGTACTAGCGCCACATCAATACCGATTACTAATAAAAACTGCAAACTGTTGTAACTGCCATCTAGTGCATTCATTGGCGTAAATAACACTTAGATTCAAAGTGGAGGCCTATTGATTTAGAACATACTAGAAGTAACCCATAGAGGGCGCTGAGTCAAAATTACACAAAATGGAAGAAATTAAAAAGATGTTATTAGACATGCAAATGGATCTTAAGCAACATAAAACAGACATGTTAGAAATGAAAGAAGATATAAAAAATACAATAAATAATAATATAAACGAAAAGTTTAACAGTCTTGAGTTAAAAAACGAATATTTACAGGAAAAAGTGGAAGAACAAGATACAAAAATAAAAAATTTAGAAAGAAATATCAGACGCAAAAACCTTGTCTTTTTCGGAGTGGAAGAGCAAGAGAAATCATATAATGAGTTAGAAGAAACTATTATTTACATAATTAAAACTTGCATCAATATTCCATGTGATAACAACAACATTGAAGCTGTAAGGAGAATGGGCAGAAAAAGCGACAAGATTAGACCTGTAGTCGTAACTTTCAATACAATGGGTTTTAAAATAAATATACAGAAAAACAAACATCTTTTACGAGAAACTTCATACTATCTTAAGGAAGATTACCCAATGGAAGTTCTTAACAAGCGAAAGGAGCTGAAAATTCAATTGCAGAAAGAAAAGGAAATGGGTAATACTGCTTTCATAAAATATGACAAACTCATTGTTTTGAACAACAGCAAGCACACTTCTCGCAATCAAACAAACAAGAGAAACTTATCTGAATCCCCAGAAACTTTACCTAGCAGTCAAACATCTCATCATGGTAAAACTCAACAAAAAAGCAAACATCCATCAAAGAAAAATAAGGCCACTAATATAAAGGATTATATATTACAAAAACCAAAATTAATGTTTACTCAATCTGATATTGATATCTCCCAGAACCAAGCCAAAACAACTCAAGACAACTCGGCATAGCAACAAAAAACGGACCCTCTACCCATCTCTACTCTCCCAGGGCGTCTGGTAAACGTGGGAGAATCCTACCAAAACCCTCCAAGGAAACCACCAATTTTAAAGAAGACTATTTTTAATATTTGCACCTTAAATGTTAAATCATTATTATCTGAAGAAAAGCTTGTTGAGCTCAAGGCAGCACTACAAAATGTCAATCACGACATTGTAGGCCTGTGCGAAGTCCGGCGACTAGGTGAAGACATAATAGAAGAAGATGATTACATCATGTACTATTTAGGCCAAACCAAGGGGTTACATGGCGTGGGCTTCCTAGTTAAGAAAAAATATAAAGATAATATTAAAACCTTCACCGGAATATCAGAGAGAGTCTGCGTACTAGAAATAGAACTGGAAAAAATATTATTTGCAATAATACAAGTGTATGCACCTACAGAAAACTCGTCTCAAGACGATATAGATCACTTTTACGAAGATTTAGCAAAAGCACATGACTCTATTTCATCAAAATATGTAATATCTATGGGTGATTTCAATGCGCAAATCGGAACACCTAAGAAACATGAAAACCAAGTTACTGGCAAGCATGGTAATGGAAAAAGAAGCAAACGAGGCGACAAGCTAATACAATACGCATATCAGTACAATCTAAGAATAATAAATACTATGTTTAAGCTAAAAGATAATAAAAGATGGACATGGATCTCGCCAGATAAAAACACAAAAAACGAAATTGATTACATATTGACCACCAAACCACACTTATTCTCTAAATATGAAGTGCTGCCCTCATTTGCATTCGGATCGGACCATAGGTTGCTGAGAGCCACAATAAGCTTAAATTCAATCAAAAAAAGCAGATGCACCTTTTCTAACACACCTAAAACGCTGAAAACTTCAGAAGAGCAAGACGTTTACCTGAAAAATCTAAAGAAATATATACCAGATCTTATAGCGACAGCCAAATACTATAAAACTGATGTTTACTGCCAAAAACTAATTAAATCTATATCTGAAAGCTTGAAAAATACAAAACTGAAAGAAAAATGCAAAATTTTGTCAGATAGAGCACTAGAGCTTATGAAAGAAAGAAACATCCTTCAAAGCAAACCAAAATTGAACAAGGCTGACAAAGAAAGGCTTAAAACTCTTTATAAAGTAACAAATAGAGAAATAAGAAAATGCTATGACGCTTACAGAATAAATACTATAAAAAAGCACCTCGAACAATCTAGATCTGCTAAAAAAGCGTACCGACAACTAAATAGTTCAAAGAAATGGATAGCATCTCTTCAGCCCGGCTCTAACAAATGTCAATCCCGAACAGAAATAATTAATATTGCTACGGACTTCTATGCAAAACTATATAGCCAACCAGATCCAGAACAAACAACAGTTTTGTGCCAATACATGAATAACAGTCCAGTGCGAGAATTCACCGAAGCTGAAATTCTAAAGCAAATCATAAATCTTAAGTCAGAAAAAAGTCCAGGACCCGATGGCATCACTAATGAGTGTATTAAATTTGCTAAATTTCTTCTATTAACACCTATCACACTTCTATGGAATAAAATATTAGATGAGGAAGTCGTACCACACCTTTGGACGGAGTCTGAGATCATCCTACTCTATAAAAAAGGAGACTCTACAGACATAGCGAACTACCGCCCAATAAGTCTCATGCCCTGTCTCTACAAGTTATTCAGTTCTTGTCTTCTAGAGAGAATATCCTCAGATATTGATGCACACCAACCTGTCGAGCAAGCTGGCTTTAGAAGTGGTTTTAGCACGGTAGACCATATTCAAGTTGTCGATCAGGTGATCGAGAAATATTTGGAATTTAGAAGACCGTTATACATAGCTTTTGTTGATTACAAAAAAGCTTTCGACTCTATATCGCACAACAGCATCTGGATAGCATTGAGGTCACAAAATATAAATGAAAAATATATTGCCATTCTAAGATACATATATAACAACAGTTCCAGTAGAGTGAAATTAGACAGAACAGGCAAAAAAATAAATATACAAAGAGGAGTTAGACAGGGTGATCCGATTTCTCCAAAGTTATTTATAGCTGTTTTACAACACATAATGGCTAACTTACCATGGTCCAAGAAAGGCATCAATATCGATGGAACATTTTTAAGTCACCTTAGATTCGCTGATGACGTCATCTTGTTCTCAGAAAACCCCCTAGAACTGAGTAATATGATAAATGATCTTCACCAAGCCAGTATAAAAGTGGGACTGGAAATGAACCTTGACAAGACAAAAATTATGACCAATTACAATGTGATACCCATCTTAGTAAATAATATACCAATAGAATGTGTTGAAAACTATGTTTATCTAGGAAAACAGATCTCTTTTGCTAAAGATAGAAATATAAACGAAGTGGATAGAAGAGTTGCAATCACCTGGAAAAAATATTGGGCCCATAAGGAAATATTTAAATCGCAGTTGCCACTTTCAACCAAAAAGATTGTTATGGACTCGGAAATACTACCATGCCTCACCTATGGTTGCCAAACTTGGACATTTGATCTTAAAACCAGGAATAAAATTCAGACTACCCAAAAAAGAATGGAAAGAAGTTACCTAGGCCTCAAATTAAAAGATAAGGTGAGAAATGAAGTTATTCGTAAGAAAACAGAAGTAAAAGATGCTTTAACTTTCTCGTTAGAAAGAAAATTTCAATAGGCTGGTCACGTGGCTAGATACAACGACAACAGATGGACTATAAAATCCACAAAATGGACAGGGCCCCGAGGCACCAGAGCAAGAGGCCGACCATGTGCCAGGTGGGCAGATGAAATAATTGCAACGGCGGGTCGAGGGTGGCTAGACACAGCTACGGACCGAGACAAATGGAAATCCTTGGAGGAGGCTTTTACCCGAAGGGGGTCCACACAAAACACTTGTATAAAATAGAAAATATGCGGATTGGTTAATTAATAAATTAATGTCGATTTATTTTATCAATTCAATCAAATTCATCTATTAATTCAAGAACGATAAAATATGTCCATAAATTTAGTAAATTAATATTAATTTCATTTTATTATAAAATTCTAACTTTGACATCAATCAGTAACATTTAATTTATTAATTAATGAATTCTAATTTTAATTTTAATTTAAATATAATTTTATTTTATTGCATGACAATTCAATTTATTAAAACATACTATAATAATGTAATTTTATAATAATTTCTACCATTTAAATGATTTTTAACTTTATATTATATTATATAATAATCACAATACTAGAACAAATTAGTGTTTGTACATACTAATATTGTAATTTTAATATTTAAATGTTTTAACTTAATAACGTTATAACTTGTAAAACAATGTTATAACTTTTAACTTAAGAATGGCATTGTATTGTATTAATAAGAAGCATGACTATTTTTTTAATTTTTATTAGTATTTTTGTTTGTGTGGAATTAAATAAAGCTTTATTATTATTATTATTATTATTATATACTTTAATCCCATTGGCATGTTTTCTACAAACACATTGTACTGAGAACAAAAAATAATACTAATTGCATCATAAGACTTTAATTTGTAAAGAGTAAATATTAGTTTACGTTATAATAACTATTCATGTAGGCTTGTTAAAAATTTTGTTTTCAACATATAGGCCACGCCACCATCACAGAACTGACATATTGTATTGTCGCGTGTCAAAATAGAATTCAAAGCAATCACTTCAAATATTAAAGCTACCATCAATCATACTGTCAATGAAACAGCTCACCAAGAAACCTTTCATTCATCATCAAATTCGGTAACGTCACACCTTTAAGGCTTTTGTTGTTTGACAAATGTATTTGACTCGGGTACTGTTTGACAAATAGCACACAACTTTCGTTTTTATTTGCAGGCTCATACGACGCTCAAAAGTACAATGACGAAGGCGATTATTCAAGCAATACTGACGACTATAACAATAATGGACCGTCTGTGACTGCAGATGCAACGGTTAGTGGTTCTTTCGGTCAAAGAAACCAGGTTAAACAACCATCTGACCCATCCCATGTACCAGGATCTGGTAATATTCACGCTGCGGTTGAACATGGTTCTCCAGGTTTTGGAAGCCATACTTTTGGTAAGCCTCAAGTTGGTGCCCAAGCAAATCAAGGAACAATATTTCCTGCACCTGTACCACAAAATGGATTTGGTGTTCAATCTGAGAAATCTGACGGCAGTGATTCTTCAGCAAGTGCTATCGCCTCAACGGGTAATATTAAAAATAATTTCGGTTCTCAAAACATTGCAGGCTTCCGTTTACCTACTTCTTCAAACGGTAATAGTGCCCACAGTTCAGCAGTGACTACAGGATCTGGCAGCGCCAGTGCTTATGCTTCTACCGATCCTGTAGGATCCGGTTTCAATAATGAATATCTGCCACCTTACTTTGGATCAGCTGGAAAGCAGAACTCTCAGCTTGGATCAGATTCATCAGCTGTTGTATCTGCTCCTAATTCTGAGATATTAAATCCTGATTCTAGCTTATCAACTTCAGCATCTGCACAAGGGCAGAATGCTGCAGTTCAAACAGTAGTATCAGGTGCTCCATTTGGCGTTGGCGGCCTAAATTCTGACAAGGTTCCATCATCTGGCTCTGATAGGTTGAATAATAATGGCTTTTATAAGCCCTTTAACAGTTTTAGTAGCCCTAGTGTTCCATCTCTCACTCAACAATCATATCAAATATCTCAAGTTGGATCTAACAATGCCAACTTTGCGTCAAGCCCATCGAAACCTGCATTGAATCAGCAACAGGGAAGCGACAGTTCATATTATTATAATCAGCCATCCCAAGTTTTTCCTACTCCTACCATTTCTTTAGCTAAATATCAATCCACTTACCGTCAGCCAAATATTCCAGTCAGTTCATCTGAAGAATTCAAATATTTACACACTTTAAACGGGGGCTCAGTTGCTCCCACTCCGTCATCACAATCAGGGCAATACCAAAGTAAAACTGACACATCATATCACAATGGGATTACTCAGGCATCTATTTCACCTTTCCCATCCCCTTCAGCTACTCCATTGACCCAATTTGGAACGCAATCTAGTCAATTTGGATCAAAACCCAGCGCTTTTGGTCGGAAACCTATTGTTCAAAGTCAGTTAGAGTATAGTCAACAATCATCTAGTCAGCCAGATCATTCTCAGTCACATGCCCAGCAAGGTACAATTTATGAATACAATAAGCCCAATTCTTATAAAAAAAACACATCTGAGCTTTCGACATCAAGTAAGACCGATTTTCAGTCAAGTACTGGAATAAAACCTATTGTTAACCAATTTGGTTCTTCTTTTGGTTCACTGTTTGGCCAAAAGCCGGCAACCACCCAAGGAATAAATACCGGATCTGAAGACCAAACACAAACTAGTCAGTTAAGTTCTACTTCATCGGTAAAAACTCAATCTGGACCAAAACAAATTAGTCAAAAACCACAGGTAGGTTCTGAATTCCAACAAACGCAATTTGGTTTTTCTGCTGGATCGAAGCCTTCCATTCAAACTGGCACTAATTCTCAACAGGCTCAATTTGGTCCATCAGTATACCAATCAACTAATTCTGAATCTATACAGTTAAATCAGGGCACACTTTATGAATACAATAAGCCAGCTGAAACTCTACCTTCAAACAAAGAATCGTCTTTGACCTTGGCACAATCTGGGTTAGGATCCAATTTTAATTCGGGTTCGGAAACATCTCAAGCTGGTTCAACTTTACTGTCACAAAGTCAATCTGGGCAAACACAGTTTGGCCAAAAACCTTTTGGTAGTTCACAGGTTGGTTCTACTTACCAACAAACTCAAGCTAGTTCTACTTCAGCATTTGGACAAAATCCACAGTCCGTGGGAATAGTTTCTACAACTATTTCTCCAGTTCAATCAATTTCTCAAGTCGATCAAAAACCATTAGGTTCTCAAACTGTCCAGGGTTCTTTACAACAAACACAGTTTAGTTCGACTGCTCAAACAAAATTCGGTCAAAATCCACAGTTGGTTCAAGGATCTACATTTACATCTAGCTCTGTTACTGGTGCTCAAGCTTCGCAAATTGGGGAAAAACCTAGTACACAGACAGACTCTATTACTTTCCCGTCTCGAGTAGGTGAAAAACCAAGCCATGTGTCTGGTTTCACATCCGGTTCATTTTCACAAAATAAAGGGACTAAGTTTAGTCCAAAGCCCTTGGGCTCTTCGCAAACTCAATTTGGTAGCACAAGCAAATTTAGCAGTTCTGGTGCCCAGTTAGGCCAAAAACAGCAAGCTACCCTTGGTGGTACACAGACCTCGACATCATCATTTGGTCAAAAACCATTCGGCAGTTCCTCTACTGGATCTCAATATGGTAAAAAACCACATACGACACATAGTTCTTCATTTACATCTAGTTCCGCATCCAAAGACCAGTCTGTTCAAACACAATTTGGTCAAAAACCTTTTGGCTCACAGACAGCATTTGATCAAAAACCACATGCAACTTTAGGTGCTACAACAGGATTTGGTAGCACGAGTTATAGTTTTACTGATACTCAGTTAGGCCAAAAGCAGGAATCTTCTAAAGGTACAGCCCAGAAATCTCCAACTATTGCCCAAACTATATCATCAATTGGTCAAAAACCTTTTAACAGTGCGCAATCTAGCTCAACCTTCTCACAAACAGCATTTGGTTCCTCGACAGGATCTAAATTTGGTCAAAAACCACATACAAGTCAAGGTGCTTCAACAGCATTTGGAAGCACGAGCCAATTCGGCAGTTCTATTGGTTCACAGGTAGGCCAAAAGCAGGAAACTACATCTTCATTTGGACAAAAACCTTTCGGTAGTTTGCAGTCTACTTCTCCTTCCTCACAAACAACATTTGGTTCCACTACTGGATCTCAATTTGGACAAAAATCCCCTACAGCTCAAGGTTCTGCAGGCCAAAAGCAGGAAACTATATCGACATTTGGACAAAAACCTTTCGGAGGTTCGCAATCTGGTTCAACCTTCTCACAAACAGCATTTGGTTCCTCGACTGGATCTAAATTTGGGCAGAACACACAAACAAGTCAAGGTACATCAACAGCATTTGGCAGTACTAATCAATTTGGCAGTACAACTGGTTCACATGTTGGCCAAAAGCAGGCAACTACATCTTCATTAAGTCAAAAACCATTTGGCAATTCGCAAACTGGTTCTACTCTCTCACATACAGCATTTGGTGCCACAACTGGATCTAAGTTTGGTCAAAAACCACATACAAGTCAAGGTACATCAACAGCATTTGGCAGCACTAGTCAATTTGGCAGTACAACTGGTACCCAGGTTGGCCAAAAGCAGGAAACTACATCTTCATTTGGTCAAAAACCATTCGGTACGTCGCAAACTGGTTCTACTCTCTCACAAACAGCACTTGGTTCTTCTACTGGATCTAAGTTTAGTCAAAAACCACATACAAGTCAAGGTACATCAACAGCATTTGGCAGCACTAGTCAGTTCGGCAGTACAACTGGTTCCCAGGTTGGCCAAAAGCAGGCAACTACATCTTCATTTGGTCAAAATCCATTTGGCAGTTCGCAAACTGGTTCTACTCTCTCACATACAGCATTTGGTGCCACAACTGGATCTAAGTTTGGTCAAAAACCACATACAAGTCAAGGTACATCAACAGTATTTGGCAGCACTAGTCAATTTGGCAGTACAACTGGTTCCCAGGTTGGCCAAAAGCAGGAAACTACATCTTCATTTGGACAAAAACCATTTGGTACTTCGCAAACTGGTTCTACTCTCTCACATACAGCATTTGGTTCTTCAACAGGATCTAAGTTTGGTCAAAAACCACATACAAGTCAAGGTGCTTCAACAGCATATGGTAGCACTAGCCAATTTGGCAGTACAACTGGTTCCCAGGTTGGCCAAAAGCAGGAAACTACATCTTCATTTAGTCAAAAACCATTTGGCAGTTCGCAAACTGGTTCTACTCTCTCACATACAGCATTTGGTGCCACAACTGGATCTAAGTTTGGTCAAAAACCACATACAAGTCAAGGTACATCAACAGCATTTGGCAGCACTAGTCAATTTGGCAGTACAACTGGTTCCCAGGTTGGCCAAAAGCAGGAAACTACATCTTCATTTGGACAAAAACCATTTGGTAGTTCGCAAACTGGTTCTACTCTCTCACATACAGCATTTGGTTCTTCAACTGGATCTAAGTTTGGTCAAAAACCACATACAAGTCAAGGTACATCAACAGTATTTGGCAGCACTAGTCAATTTGGCAGTACAACTGGTTCCCAGGTTGGCCAAAAGCAGGAAACTACATCTTCATTTGGCCAAAAACCATTCGGTACGTCGCAAACTGGTTCTACTCTCTCACAAACAGCATTCGGTTCTTCTACTGGATCTAAATTTGATCAAAAACCACATACAAGTCATGGTACATCAACAGCATTGGGCAGCACTAGTCAGTTCGGCAGTACAACTGGTTCCCAGGTTGGCCAAAAGCAGGAAACTACATCTTCATTTGGTCAAAAACCATTTGGCAGTTCGCAAACTGGTTCTACTCTCTCACATACAGCATTTGGTGCCACAACTGGATCTAAGTTTGGTCAAAAACCACATACAAGTCAAGGTACATCAACAGCATTTGGCAGCACTAGTCAATTTGGCAGTACAACTGGTTCCCAGGTTGGCCAAAAGCAGGAAACTACATCTTCATTTGGACAAAAACCATTTGGTAGTTCGCAAACTGGTTCTACTCTCTCACATACAGCATTTGGTTCTTCAACTGGATCTAAGTTTGGTCAAAAACCACATACAAGTCAAGGTACATCAACAGCATTTGGCAGCACTAGTCAATTTGGCAGTACAACTGGTTCCCAGGTTGGGCAAAAGCAGGAAACTACATCTTCATTTGGTCAAAAACCATTCGGTACGTCGCAAACTGGTTCTACTCTCTCACAAACAGCATTTGGTTCTTCTACTGGATCTAAATTTGATCAAAAACCACATACAAGTCAAGGTACATCAACAGCATTGGGCAGCACTAGTCAGTTCGGCAGTACAACTGGTTCCCAGGTTGGCCAAAAGCAGGAAACTACATCTTCATTTGGTCAAAAACCATTTGGCAGTTCGCAAACTGATTCTACTCTCACACATACAGCATTTGGTGCCACAACTGGATCTAAGTTTGGTCAAAAACCACATACAAGTCAAGGTACATCAACAGCATTTGGCAGCACTAGTCAATTTGGCAGTACAACTGGTTCCCAGGTTGGCCAAAAGCAGGAAACTACATCTTCATTTGGACAAAAACCATTTGGTAGTTCGCAAACTGGTTCTACTCTCTCACATACAGCATTTGGTTCTTCAACTGGTTCTAAGTTTGATCAAAAACCACATACAAGTCAAGGTGCTTCAACAGCATTTGGAAGCACTAGCAAATTCGGCAGTTCAACTGGTTCCCAGGTTGGCCAAAAGCAGGAAACTACATCTTCATTTGGTCAAAAACCATTTGGTGGTTCGCAAACTGGTTCTGCTCTCTCACAGACAGCGTTTGGTTCCTCCACTGGATCTCAATTTGGCCAAAAACACCAGACGACTCAAGGTTCTTCATTTACTTCTGTATCTAAAGGCCAAGCTGCCCAAACACAATTCGGTCAAAAACCCTTTGGCTCTACACAATCTCAATTAGGTAGCACAAGTAAATTTGGTAGTGCAGCTGCAACAGCTGGTTCACAGGTAGGCCAAAAGCAACAAACTACATCTACGTTCGGTCAAAAACCATTTGGCAGTTCGCAATCTACTTCTACTTTCTCACAGACTGCATTTGGTTCTTCTACAGAATCTCAATTAGGACAAAATGCTCCGACATCAGAAGGTTCATCGTTCACAACGAAAAAACCTTTTGTGTCTTCTCAATTAGGTAGCTCAACTGGATTCAAATTTAATCAATTCGGTTCTCAGTCACACCAGGGATCATCACAACAAACTCAACTTGGCTCATCTGTTAACTCTCAATTTGGACAAACTTCGCAGAATACATCAGAAATTGGTCAAAAACCAACAACAGGTTCACAAGTAGATTCTGGCACTCAACAAACGCAATCCAATCAAAATGTTCAGACTACCCAAAGCTCCTCTTTGTCAACAAGCGGAGTATTTAATGGTCAAAAGGGATTAACAACTCAGACTGGACAAAAACCTTTGACGTCTTCTCAAACGGCTAATTCAGATTTCTCGCAAGCCCAAATTGGAAGTACGTCTGTTTCCTCTACCGGACCTCAGGTACAGTCTATTTTTGATTACGTTAAGAAACCAGTTAACTCACAATCTACCCAAGGTTCTCTTCAACAATCCCAATTAGGTTCATCTACTGGATCTTTAGTAGGCCAAAACGCAGTTCAAGGACAGACTGGAACCCAATTCGGTTCATTTGCTGGATCTACCGGTGCTCCTAATGGTCAAAAGGGATATACAACTCATACTGGGCAGAAACCTGTAACGTCTTCACAAACAAATGGTTCTAGTTTCTCGCAAGCTCAGATTGGAAGTACGTCTGTTGCCTCTACTGGACCTCAGGTACAGACAATTTTTGATTATAGAAAAAAGCCAGTTGATTTGCAAGCTACTCAGGGTTCTCTTCAACAAACCCAATTTGGGTCATCAGCTGGATCGCAACTTGGTCAAAACACAGTCCAAGGACAGACTGGGCAAACACAATTGGGTCCTTTTAGTAGTTCTCAGACTATCGGTTCTAGCTTACAGCAGACTCAATCAGGTTCGACTTTTGGTTCTCAGTTTGGTCAAAAACCACAAACAGCTTTTGGATATCAAAACTCACAAAGCTCATCTTTTAGTCAGTCTTCTCAAGCTACAAACAAAGCCGGTAGTAATACACAAACACCTTTCCAGGCACAAATAAGTGCTACAGGTGACAAGTCATCTTCAGCGACTGCATTCGCTGGCTCTGGATCTTTTAACAGTCACACAGATACTGTTGAGGGATATAATTACCAGAAACCACCAAATCCCCTTAAAACTCCGTCCAGATTGGGTGAGCAGCCTATTCAGGCAGCTTTCGGTCAAGGATGTCTAATCAACGGAGTACCCATTAGCACTCCTACAACTTTTAATTCTTATAAGCAAAGTTCAGTAGGTTCAGCTCAAATCGGGGACCAGAACCCTTTTAGCTCTCAAAAAAGTGGTCAGGCTTTCAGCACTGCGGGTACACCTGTATCAAGTTTTACGTCGTTTAATAATGTTCAAGCCACTAAACCAACTTTGGGCCAGTTAGACTTTAATAAGAGACCTTCTCAGACTCAAATATCATTTGAAGATCTCCAGGCTGCAAGCAAGGTAAAAAATGGAGTAAAACCAACTCTAAGTGTATTTGACACCTCTAAACAACTTAGTCAGAATTCAGGAGCTTCTTTATACGGTCAGTCATTAAAACCTGAAATTGGGAGCATCCAATCTTCTGGTTTCCCAACGACTGTAGGTTCTGTATCTGCTCAAGATAGTTCAAATCTAGAATCGGCTGCATCGCCGGTTATAACTTCAATTTCTGGAATTAAAAATAGTTTTGTAGGAGCAGGAGAGCAATTCGGGGGACCCAGAAACCCTCCAAAGTTTGACAAAAATACTGGATATCATTATTGAACCGTGCCATAACAAATAAAAAGAGTAAAACTCTGATGAGTTCAAAATAATGTAAATGGATTGCTAAAGATTAATTGATTTATTTGCGTCAGATGATTCATTCTTACCACAGAATAAATAATATTAAGTACCTAATTGAATTTAAAACACATATAATGACAAATAAGTTAAGACAATTTTAGCAATCCATAGTGATATTAATTTCGTTATGTATTTGTATAAAATGATTCTCTTTTTAAGTAAAGAATAATGTGATTTATTTCGTATGAATAGTTTTGATAAATTATTAAATGAAATATAAAGACTTGTGTTTTATTCAATTCCAAACCTAAATATAGTATGTATAATATCCTCGAAATTTAACCTGCTCGATTATTTTACTAAAAGTATTTGGATCGGGAATTTCGTGAAAGACATTAAATCAGTCCATTTTAAAATATTTGCCACAAAGTTGTTAAAAATCCAAAGCAATATATTGGAATAACTAATAAACTTATATAACCAGTCAATTATTAATTGATCTAATTAGGATCATAGCTACTCTTAGTATCTGCGATCGGCGAATTGGTGACTGTTTCCATCAAAACAATCGACTGTTCCTATAGAAACATTTTAGTCGCAGCCTTATGATCGCGAGTTTTAAAGACTTTAAGTAACGTTTTAGCTCTGGCCCTTAGAATAATACTAAGAATGACATTAGTATTGTTTTAATACCCTAATATCATAATAAAATATCATATTAGAGTCAATCAATCACATGGATATTATGGATAATATAATTTCGAATCAGGAAAATAAATAAATTAAATCCATCTGAATAAAATAACGTACATGGATCGTTTTATTCACATCTTATACAATATTATCTAGTATTAGTCAATTTATCGTTTAAGATTTCTCTCTATTTACATAATATTAAACTCTATAAAATTATTATTATATATTATTATGTCTTATTATTTTGTTTTTTTATATTTAAAATAACGCTAAGGACAAATCTTTGTGTGATCAATTAATATTTTGTTCTGACTCTGGTTGTGCTCTGTGTGTGTGAAATGTATGTTTGTGAAAACCCTGCGCCACAAAGATTATTCGTAGTGCGGGCGTCGTACACAAAAATAAATAATTTAATAATTCATATTAGGCTTTTTCCTCATTCTATCTGGCTTTAAAAATAACAAGTTTAAATTTCAATAAAAATTATTGATTTATTTTAATTAAAACATTTATTATGTTAACAGAAGTTTGACCATAAAATAAGATGAAATATTACCTTAAGTGTCATAAAATAGATTTATGAGCTACATTGGTGATTGAAAAGGTTGAATTTTATTATTATATATTTTTCCTTTCATAAATATTGTATTGTAATAAAATAAGTGAATGGTAAACCCAATAATTTTATGCTCAAAGCATTGGCTGTTAAACTAATGATATTATTTTATTTTCTATGTGTGTAGTCTATTAAACTTATGAAACCATAATTAAATCAACCTAGAAAGTATTGATAAAAGGCAATGCAGTATCTTTTGTCGCTTTAATATTTATTACTATTGAGAGTATCATAACATAACATAACATCACACCTATATTACCCAGAAGGGTGTGGCTGTTTAGGTCCCATGGGATACGACTAGCCTATCGCCTTCCACCTGACACAATTCCAACTCATTGTCGCTATTGTGTGTAGCCTGCCGGAAAGTGCACAAATAACACTTTGCCCAACCCGGGAGTCGAACCCGAGACCTCGTGGTGAGAAGCATACGCTTACCACTAGACCAACGAGGCAGTTATTAATAATAATTCTGTAATAATACGTTTATTGACATGACAACCTAATCATCAGCATAAAAGATTAGTAAATTATACAACGCCTCAGGGCCTGGATGTCTGCACATGAGTGACAAGTTTGACATGACGGTCGTAATGTTGAGTCATTGTTAACGTCATGTATATATACGTCTAATTAAAATAAAACTAGCGACCCGCCCCGGCTTCGCACGGGTACAATGCTGATACTAAATACACTGGTTCACCCTTGTTTGGTATAACAACTTTTGATGTAATGTTACTAAATCGAACAACGTTTAAGAAAATAATCACTTTGTATAATATTGATTAACATAATTTTCATTTCATCGAAAATTTATTTGCTATAACAACATTTGCGCTATTGATCATAAAGTATAATGTTCATTTAATGTAATGTTCAGATGGTAAAACATGTAATTTATCGAATATTCATAGCCGTAACTTAGTCGTAATTATCATATTCCCACCAAAATTGCTTGTAAAATAGGTTAAAATAATTATAAAAAATAATAGGTAGGTTAGGTTAGAAACATGAAAGACAACGCACGAGCCGAGCGAGCGAAGCGAGCGTGCCGCGGCAGCGGCCGGCGAAGTGCCAGTATAATCATTGTAAGCCGTAATTGTCATATGCCATAACATCATTTCCCACCAAAATTGCTTGTAAACACTTATCCTTATTTCGTTCCTCACATGACCAATAGTATTTATACACCACTTCCTTATTTTTGTTGAAAGAAAACCCATCTATATTTAACTTCATTCCACCTCTTTTGCTTAGAAATATGCTGCACATTTTTAAAAAGTTTTATTTACCTCGACTAAACGATCTAACACAAAATCTATACAATGTTTACTTAGTTAATAGACAAATCGTTTTAGTGCACGACAATTACAATCTGTATGTTGCTTTTTTTTAGGAATACCTTCATACTTACGATATAGTAATTATCAATATTGTTTCACTTACATCTACTAGATGGCGTTAGAAGTCTAATATAAGTAATTTTATGTTAACCTAAATTGCTAAGTAATAATATAGTCTAAGAATGCGTCCATTAACACTTTACTTAGTTTTAATTAAGGGGAAGACACTTTGTTCATGTGTTCTTTATAACGACACTTATCGCACTACTTTTGTTTGTCAATGTTAGTTTATTGACAATGAAAGAAAACGTATAATTACAAAACTGAATATTCGATACAATCTTTCGACTAAATCATTGTTAGTCTAGTGAAATATTAGTCTAAACAAAATTAATGCATTTAAAACTTCGGTGAAATGATATTATTTCAAATAAATAAATATGCTAAATGGAATTCTACCACTTGATTATTCGGTCAAATGAATAATTATGCGAAATGTCTTTATTGTAACTAAAATTAGTTGAAGTGATTTTCGGCTAAACGTTGTTACACAAAACAAGGGTGAACCAAATACACTACAGAAAAACTGTGAACGTTGTATATAAACACAGCGGCCCGCTACGGATTCGCACGGGTATATAATAATAATATATTATAGCCTATGTCATTCACTGAAAAAATTATTAAAATCGATCCAGTAGTTTTGATTTATTCATTACTACCCGTGGCCCGCACGCGTTAAATTAGGAGTAAAACAATTCCCCTTTCCCTATACCATGAAGATTTCCTGCTATCTTTGGAATATTCATACACAACATTTTTACTTATTTACTTTTTACATTTCTCAGCTCTATTTTTATCCCGAAGCTGACTGAGTCGAGCCTCACGCTCTATTGACGATTTTCTGTCCCTCTGAACAGGCTCGCTCCCGCGCCGCCCCGACCGGCCGATACCGCCGCAAACTCTACGTCCCGCAATTTTTAAATCTGTAATATCTTCGAAAATATTCATTTAAATCACATGCTATAAAGGGCAATTTTGATCTACATGAAATGCACAACGTATCTAATGTATTTAATTGGTTATGTAATGATACTGTATCGTTTAAAATAGCTTGGTAAATAACCCATATTTTTTTTTGTAATATGTAAAAGATAAAAATGGTTACTGTGGGTTATCTTTAGGAGATAAACATATGCTGTCGCGGACTTTTTTATTCATCTTTTCAAGATATACAATTACGTAGTACATAAATTTGATCTATCTCGTAAGGTTTAGCCAGCGTTTGCAATGTATGCGCAGAAAAATATGTTTGTTACGACATCACATTACAAATCTTTAAATTTCTCGGCTTTTCTCTACTATAATATGCATGTATTATACATAAAAACCTTCCTCTTGAATCACTCTTTTCATTAAAAAAAACCGCATCAAAATCCGTTGCGTAGTTTTAAAGATTTAAGCGCACATAGGGACAGAAAAGGCGACTTTGTTTTATACTATGTAGTGATAGTGTTGATTAAAAAATACGCCATGTTTTTTTGAATTTTGGTCTATCTGTTAGTCTGTCTATACGCGCATCACGCAAAAACTACTGCATGGATTTTTTTATTTATTTTGAATATTCAACAAACAAACTAAAAATCAATGCAGCAAGCATTCGCCACTGTTTAATACTCGCGTAAATCAAAATTCACCTTTAAGATCATTATGTTCAAGTTCAAGGCTAAATAAAAAATGTGAAACTTGTATTTTATTTATTAATTTAGTGGGTGCGGTTTTCACAGTAGTGTAGCTGAAAGTCTAACTTAAAAACTGGTATATGTTTCATCTTTGTATCTTAACCCTAAGAGGGTAAATTAGGGATGTAAGTTTATATTACATATATCTATAGCTGTATAAATTATTTATTACAAAACAGCAATATGATTATGTTTGGCTTGGACGAGTTTTTAAAAACCCCGCTCTTCCCCGATTTTTTTCTCGTTGACAATTATTGTTTGTGGCTGTCAAAAGCATAAATATGGGTGCGTTCCATTTTGATTTAACAATATTTTTGTCATTTGTATTAAATTTGTTAATTTTGAAATTGTAATTTAGTAGTTTCACTATGAATGTATTGTATATATATATATTGTATTTATTTATTTTTATTCTTTGTCGCACAAAATTGTAACATCTACAATGTAATTATTGCTATATTATTTTTTATTTTATTTTTCTTTTGTCACACTTCTTCATACTCATTTACTGGGCGCATCAGAATATCAGCGCTGCGGTGCCTTTAGCGCTGCAGTATTGTGCTGAGATGCGTACCATTTCTGGCATTATTTTAAATTATTTAGTTTTAGATGTATTATAATGTTCTATTTTTATTATTCCGGAATAAACGATTTTTCTTTCTTTTTTAACCGACTTCAAAAAAAGGAGGAGGTTCTCAATTCGGTTGTATGTTTTTTTTTTTTTTTTTTTTTTTTTATGTTTGTTCGCCGATTACTCGAAGACGCCTGGACCGATTTGAGAAATTATTTTTTTGTTTGATAGGATATACTTGTCATGTGGTCCCATTTTTTTCAAGTCACGTTCTGATGATAGGATCTTAGAGAAATCGAGGGCAACCCTCAAATTTAAAAGGCTTCTATATTGTTTTTTATATATTATCTAAAGCTACTTGGATATCTGCATCTAGTAGTCAGCATTTTATGTTGCTGAGCTGATGCTGGAAGGTACAACTCCTTAACGGTTAGGAGTACGGGGATAATTCTTTAAATATAGGCTCCTTGAGGCCGTTTACTGTATTCTTTCAAGTTATACACAGATGAGGCGAGACGTTGAATATTACTTATGTACATTCATAATATGAGGTCATGATTTGATGATGGGATCCTAGAGAAATCATGGGTAACCCTCAAATTTCAAAGGCTTCTATATTGTTTTTCGTATATTACCTAAAACTTCTTGGATATTTGCATTTTAAGTTGCTGAGCTGATGCTGGAAGGTACAACTCCTCAACGGTTAGGAGTACGGGGATTATTATTAATAAGTTTTCCGTCTCAAGTAACCGTCGTCTCCTCATTTGAGAAACATTCTGGTCTACCCATCACTTAAAATCGTAAAATAAAATAATTTTTAATAAAAAAAAAACCGACTTCAAAAAGTAGGTAAACTAAAAAGCAAAAAATAAATTTACTTCGCACAAAATAATACGTTTTTTCATTTAGTAAAATAGAAATTATTAAATAATTATTTTATAATTCTGAAGTCGGTGCAAAGTAAACAATAACTCTGTATAGACTAATCTTTCTAACAACTATTTTCTGACTGAATATTAGTTCTTAATTATCCGATTTACTTGGCACCGACAAGTTTTTTAGTAAGAAGTGAGTTTACGCAAAAGTTTAATAGATGGCGTCGTAAATATTTTTGATCTTGCGCGGGTAAAACCGCGCGAGTTATCTAGTTAACAATAAGATATTTTTTTGGAAATTCTACTGCCCACAGCTGTAAATTTGGAGTAGTAAGTTTCTATGTCAATTATTTTCACGATGTTCTGCTCTTAAATATTTATACTTATCTGCGCAATTACAACTGTTCGTCGATTATAATTTATTTGATTGTCCTAAAATTAGTTTATAAACCATCAGTTATAACTACTCCTAGAATAACCACTACTTTCGACGAACCACGTGACTAAGGCTAGAACAATAATTTCATTTAAGAAATTAATTTTAAGTAGCTGAAGTTTGCCCTGTATATTTGAACAAGCTAAAACTAAAAAACAAAACCCTGGCAAAACTTTAAAATACAGTTATTTCAAAGCTTACTAATTTTATAAAACAAATCAGATTGCAGACTAATGTTTTTAAGTATCAAATCTTGTAAAACTAGCTAATTAGCATCTTCATGAATAATAATAAAAACATTAATAGAGTTCATACAAAAAAAAGGAAAATGATAGCAGACTAGACTGTCTTGTTGGTCTAGTGGTTAGCATATGCAACTATCATCTTGAGGTCTCGGGTTCGATTGCCGAGTTGTAAAAGCGTGCTTTTTGAGCTTTGTCCAGTGGCCGGCAATTCTCAATAGCAGCACTGAGTTGAATTTGTGCCGGGTAGATGGCTATAGGCCGCTATCACATGGCTCTAATTATTACAGGTTATGTTTGGATGTTACACTCTATTTCTGCCACACCCTCCTTGGTAATATAGGTAATGCTATGTATATTCCATCATGTAGATCTGGACCTAATTTATAAAACATGAAGTAAGTTTGACGGTGGTTTTGTAACTCTTTTAGGGCCCATAATAGTTTTATTGAACCAATAAATAAATAAAATAAAATAAAATAGCCTTTTATTTCTTGCGCAAAATAAAAAAACAAAAAAAAAAATAACATAAAATACATTAACATTATAAATTTTTAACAGTAATTAATTTAATCAATAATTTAATTTATTTTTTAATTTAATAACTTAATAAATTATTATATATCTATTAACATTTCATTGTTTCTTTCGTAGGTATAATGACAAGTATTTGTATTAAGTATGTGTAAATATATATTTAATTTATTACATGCATTATTATTATTATTATTTTATATTTATGTTGAAATTAAATTAAGATTATCCTATTAATATTGATTGTATTACTTTAATTAAATATTATCATGCAAGAACCCCTCTTGTGAGGGTGAAGGCCTCCTCCTGACGTTTCCAGCCATCTCTATCTTTGGCTTTTAATATCCAATTTTTACCGGCTAGTTTTTTAATATCATCTTCCCAGCGGTAAGTGGGTCTACCTCTCTTTCTCACGCCTGCAGGTCCAGTCCAAGTGGTTAGTCTTCTTGTCCATCGGTCGTCACTCAATCGAGCGATGTGACCTGCCCAGCGCCACTTTGATATTTGTGAGAAGCTGACAGCATCAATAACTTTTGTTTTGCTTCTAATCGTAGCATGCGGTATTTTTTTTATTTTTTTTATGTTTGTAATGCTCCTCTCCATGGCTCTCTGACATGTTCTTATTTTATGTTTAACTTGGGTCGTGAATTTCCAAGTCTGGCTTGCATATGTGATGGAAGGCAGCAAACAAGAGTCCATAACATTTTTCTTTATTGTTAAAGACATAGAACTTTTCAGCACTTCTTTTAAGCTCCAAAACTTTTTCCAGGCGCCCGTGATTCTTCTTTCCACCTCTAAAATATTATTTTGTTTTAAAACTGAACCAATAATAACAATGAAAATTAAATTTAAGATAATAGGTCATATTTATTTTGTCGAGGTTTCGAGGTTGCCTTCGTCAAATTTACTGGCGACTCGCAAGGGCGAGAGCGAGAACCCTACACGAGTGACTGAGACAGTGCATTTTACGAACCGTCAAGATCCTTAATTTTAGCTTTAACTAGGATATACGCGCGAATATAGGAGTTTAAAAAAACCAAAAAACACGCTTTTAAAGTACTTTTAACTAAAAAGTGAAAAATAATTCCTAATATAAGCTGAAAATGGTAATGCACAAAAATACTAGTATTATTGTAAAAAAGCGTGGGGCGCTCTGTGCCATATTTTTCGTCTATCGAGCAACCCACTATTATTATTATATTATTTTCTACTTTTTAGTTTGGTTTATTTATAAGTGTTTTTTTTTTTTCGAATTATTGCATTGTCATCGATCTTTGACAGGTGTGCAAAATTTGAATGAAATCTGTCCGTTTAAAGTGGGTCAAAATCGAGTCCGAAGGAGTCGGTGACATACATACATACATACAGGTGAAGCTAATATAAACGTGTTAAAAAAAGAAATATTCTTGCTTTTAATGTAATAACTGTAATAGCTGTTATAAAATTAAAATATTTTTTTATTTGAGATTCATATTTGATATAATAAAAATATTTTGGTAAAATAAATAAATCTGAATCACATAGTTGACCTTATTATTGTTGTTGTTAGTTCTGTTTTTTTCTGTGCCATTTATTTTGTGATCTAGTTTACCGAAATTGATAAATTTGAAATGTCAGTGTTATTAAGACTGATATTTATAAGCGGAATGAAACCAATAAAATTTGGTTATTAGGTTATTTTATCACATATATATATATATCATAATATATAGTAAGATAACATAGTAATTTTCAAACATTTATATTTAATATTATTATTAAAATCGACATGAGAACTCGAATTGCCCAGGGTGCGCCGGACGTAGGGAATCGTTGTGTACGTCACTCGGGGAGGCTCCTTTCATTCACCCCATATTAAATATCATATGAATACATGGCCGATAAATCGCGTGTCGTCGCCGTTGCGCGACGTCTCGCACTGCGACGACACGCAATTAATCGCCTAGTTGATGAGTCTACGTAATAGATTCGAAACTAGCCGGCATATCCCGGCTTAAATAACGTGAGTAACCTCATTCTCAATAATAATATATTTAATATAATATATGTTTGAAAGAAATACTCGGCAAATTTAGATTTTATGCAAAACATACTAATCTAATTTGAACTCTGTAAATATTGTGCAATAATAATTTAAAATGAAATTATGAAGCTTTTAGGAGTGTTCGGCCATTGCACCTATATTCTATGACATAATTTACAACATGCTATTATTCAAAAATTTGCATATAATATCAAAAGCTGGTTTCGATGTCAATATACGAATTTTTAAATATCTGCGATTAGTCTAAGAATAAATTAATAAATAAAAAACAAGTTTCACGTTTTTTTGTTTAGCCTTGAACTTGAACATAAAGATCGTAAAGGTGAAGATTGATTTACGCCAGTATTATGTAACAGTGGCGAATGCTCGCTGAATTTATACATATTTTGTTTGTTTGTTGAATAAAGTAAATTTATTTTGTTTAATTTTATTCTAAGTATGCTTTCAGTCCTCTCGCTGATCAGGGATCTTTACTGTCAATAATATTTCTCAATAAAATCGCTGTATGGAGCTTTTGGCCTGTTTCAGTGACTCCTATGAGTCATAATTATGTCCTCAGTAATTTCACTGAAATTAGCAAGAAGTTTGTTTTGTTTTAAAAAACATATTTCATGTCAGCAAATGAGCGTGTGATCCAACTGATTGTAAATAACAGTGATGACCTTTACATATTCTTAATTTCCAAAATCTGAGGGAGCGGCTACGATATTAATGTGCCTAATGTCCCAGTAATCACAACAATAAACCGGAATACAGTAGTGAAACTACTCATCGGCGAAGTGTCCTTGGACAAACTACGGTAATACCAGTCGCGAGCTTATTAACTATCATCATCAAAATTATGTCAGTTAGCAATATAGTTGTGGAGTGTATTTATTATGACATACATTGAAATTTGAGAATTACAGTAATTAATAAGCAATGCTAACCGTGGTTGTCCGTGGAAGGGTGACCATCTCATTCAACGAGATTTCCTCCGTGCCTCGGCAAGCATGCTAAGCCGTCGGTCCTGTATGTCATTTAAAGATCTATGGCAGTCTGACAACTAGTCTAACAAAAAGTACATCACCTCATACTGGGTTTTTTTTTTTTTTTATTCTACGCCCTCAGCGAACGAACGTGTAGTCGACCTGATGGTAAGTGGAGTACAGCCCATGGAAATCAACAATCCACAAAAGTACATTATAGATGCGTCGCAACAGCTGAGGACTACAGTGTTATGCGTCATGTGCCAGTAATTTCATGGCCTGATCTCACCACCAAACCGGAACACAGTAATGGAAGCACTACTATTTGGCGGCAGGTTAAAGGTGAGATGGTGGTGCTGCCGCCCTCGAGCTCATTCACAAGAGCTCTACCACCAGTGGGTTGTGGAGATCTGATGGTAGTTGCTCCACGTAAAATATTAATATTTAGTTGGACCCGTTAGTCTAGAAACCGACCCCAATATTATTGGGAAAAGGCTCGGTAGATTGATTTGTAACAATATCTATACCTAATAACGTAGGTAATTAATAATAACGTAGGTAATTTGGCCGAGGTACCATGTGGTGGAAGCCGGGTGGGAAAGCAAGTAAGATCTACAATAGAAGAAAGAAAGAAAGAAACATTTGACAATAATTACCTGTTTTTAATTAAGTGTAATAAATAAAGTAATTTCATTTTAAACGGATTGAAACCAAAGAAGTTAAGCTTTCCATTTATTTTACATAATTTTTTAAAAGAAATATAAATTATAATAAACATTACTAAAAAAAACACGAGTAATAATATTTAATAATAAAGGTAATAATATTTAATAATAGCGAACTCCATATTAAAAATACAAGAGAATGAATAATTCGGCGAATGTTAAACTCTGGTACGCGTAAATCAAGTCTTACCTTTACTTTGGCCATGAACTCGCTTGAATATATCTCACCTTTATATTAATAAAAATACTTATGATTTCTCTCTTACATATTCATAAATTGTTAATAAACAAAGAAATTGACAGTGTATAATTTTCTTGTCTTTATGTAAAATAATATGATTACTGGAATTGAATTTGTTTATAATAAATAATAATAATAATAATAAATTTCTTTATTTCGGAACATCGTCCATATTAAAATAGCTTATTACATATATCCTTAACAATCTTATATACTAACTATGTTTATTTTATTTCAACATTGTGCACCAGTGGTTAAACAATCCAAAGGTGTTAATCTGACAAACAGTTAAAATCAAGTTCTTACATTTAAACAAACTATCTCTAAATTTAGCTGCACGATGGCGGATCAATGCATCAAGCCCCGGCAAACCGGCCTCGGCAAACATAAGCGATGCGCTACAGTATCTAGGGAGGCGGAACAGCACCCTATAGGCGTCATTGTACTGTACCTTTAAAGACCGGTACTGCTCTTTAGTGAAGTTGTTCCACAGTTGTGGCGTGTATAGTGGCTGGCAGTAAGCTGCAAACTTCTGCTTCACCGCCGGCGAGCACTTATAAAAGCGGCGCGCGATCATGTTAGCTCTTACGGCGAGCGCCCGCCGCTCACACTCGAGATCAGCACCGTCACGCAGGTCCTCGCTCACACTCACAACGTGACCGAGGTACCTGAACGACGGCACCCACTCCAGCGGCGAGCCAGCGAGCTTCACTGGAGGGATCGGTTCAGACAGTTTAGCCGCTTTAAACATCATACAAGCAGATTTTTTGGTGTTGTAAATCAGATCGTGAGTAGATGCATAATCCTCACAGATGCTGAGGAGCATTTTAAGTGCACTTAGTTTAATTGAATACCTATTATATAACAATTTAGAATATTATTTTGTAAGATTAAAAAATGATTACGTTAAAACATATAACAAAGCCAAAATTTCACAGGTGTTAGATAAACCTTATTGGCAGGATAAGCATATACATATAACACACATAATTGAAAATGACAGTTGTGTTCTTTTTTCATGGGCTACTTGTGTCACTTTTAAAATCGGTTAGGTTATACTTTATGGGTCGAATATGAACTATTCGGCATCTCAGAAACTGGCCCTAAATGTTTTAAAATGTTCAAATACTCAATACTCATTGTTTTATTACATTCCACAATGTTTGTTAAGTGGTAAACATATTTCATAGTCGGGCACAGCAAAAGTGTAGGAGAGAGGATGAAGGGTGATTAATTTATTTTAAAATCTATTAAATTTAAACTAGATGGTAACTAACATTTTTAAACTTTCAAAACTTACATAACTGTGTAGGTGTAATGTGTTATGATAGTTAATTATAATATTTATTTGAATACACGTTATGTCCATTAAAACTATAAATTATAGGATAGAAGATATTTATAACAATTAAATGTTTAGTTCTATGAAATATTATAAAATATTACGCGACATTTCTTCCTATCTACGAAGTATTTTGAGATTTTTGTAACAAGATATTAATTAAAAAAATATCATTAAATGTAATTTTTAGTTAAATATTATAATTATTATTGAAATATTCATTTATATTGTAATAGAATTTGCTTATTAATAATTGTTTTTGTTTATTATGGTATATATTTGGTTTGTGTTTATGATTATGTTATATGAATCTAAATGCATTATATACCTACATTTCTGCATCACCTAAAGGTTGACTGGTAGAAAATGCCTTTGGCATTAAGTCCGCCGTTGTTCTAATATTATTAAGTGCAAAAAGTTTAAAAATAAAAATAAAAAAAATGTACTGTAATATGTACTTTTACCAATGTTCCTCAAGAAGGAGAAAATGCGTCAACTCGTTCATCTAACAAAAAAGTGTTTTTCTTACATCAATAATATTTCTATAGCACTACTTTGTGTACTACCAATGTGGTGCAAAAAAATAATGGTCACCTAGACCATTATTTTTATGTTTAACAGTTTGACGTTTAGTAAAATTCTTTTTAGTATTTATTCTCTTTAGTTAAATAGTCCTTAGATATTTATCATTACGCTAAACTTCACGGGAGCGGATCAGTAAGGTTGAACGCGAGTCAAAGCGCGCCAGCAGCAACTACTTAATACAACAAATTTCATGCGGATGAAGTCGCGGGCAAAGACAGTACCAATTTAAAACAATAATATGAATGCGTAACTGGGTACGCATGATTAAAATTTTAGGTACCTACTTTTACTTTACTATGCACACTTTTTGTTGCCAAAACTACAGAGTTAATAACCATAAAATAGCAATACATACCGATTACAAGTATTTTTTTGAAATATCTTAAAAGTACATTGAAATATTGTAAAAATAATAGAAAAAAATCAAAAATAACAACTCATGCCGCAATTTTTATGTTTGCAATTCGAAAAGGTCAATTATTTTTTTTCGTTAAGAGAATTTATTATCTAATATTTTTGATCATCGGTAGCTGCATTTTTTAAATTCGGTGAAGGTTTGGTTAAAAATAATTATTTGCGCAACAAGAGAGCAATGAGAGAAACGAGATGCAATTAGTTTTGATCTCGTGTACCACATACAACTTTTCACGTCAGTTGCAGCAGCTTGAAATAGAAGGCACCCATAGTACCTACATGGGTTAGTTTGGGACAAGATGACGTGGTGTGAAAGTCATGTGATATTAAAAAAAAAGCAAGCGAGAATCTTGAAACGAATTTAAGTTCTGCTAACTGAAATGACTTGAAGCAAAATTAAGGTTTGCTCCCTGTTTTCATAAAATATGCCATGTAACAACCTAGGATGTTTCACCTGTCCAGATAATTGTCAGGTGAACATTTAAAAAGTAATAAATCACCATTTTCCCCAATTTTCATTTCATTAACAGTTTTGTAATGTGATCTTTTATTTTATACTTCGAAACTCGGGTAGATTTCGTATCTTAGCAAATGACTTTATGTATTTAATTTTTGTTGTGGTGAGAAAAATAAATATATTGTCTATTGTCTATTGTCTATTTAAATGCATTTAATTATGTATCGCCAATTTCTTGCTGTGTGGCTTCACTTAGTGTATTCGGTACACTTCATCTGCCTTCATTCTGTTATCTGAGTGTGCAGGTATTCATGAATGTGCACAAATAACAGTAAATGATCCCAACACGTTCAAGGATTGCATGTAACTCATACTGTAACCTTTAGCAAGGCTCGATAGTGATCTGTGCACATCACTAAACAACCTAATAAGGTATTATTTTGCAAAGACACAGTTAGTTGATCTTTCTGTCAGGATTGTGACAGATTGAGTGTAAATTTTAGAGTCGTGTTGGTTTTTGATCTAGTTGGATTGGTATTTTTATAACAATATCCGGGATTGAATCTTGTAATATACAAAAATCTCAAAAAATTCCTTCGAAGTCGTCCAATTTAAAAAAAATCTCTTGGTGTAGTTAAGGTGTCAGAATAAGTCGTATGTTTTTTTTTAATTGAAAATTATCTTGCGGAACATTTCTAATATTTTTATTAAGTTATAAGTGTAGCCGCAAATTTTGTAAATCTATATATATAAAAGAAAGTCGTGTTAGTTACACCATTTATAACTCAAGAACGGCTGAACCGATTTGGCTGAAAATTGGTGGGGAGGTAGCTTAGAACCGGGAGAAGGACATAGGATACTTTTAAAATATTTTCGAGGGACAAAATTTTATCGAGGGCGAAGCCGCGCGGGGCAGCTAGTTATCAATAAAATTACTTAGTCAACCACGGGATAGGTTAAGTTGCTGACTTAGTAATCTAGAAAACAGTGTATATTTTAGAGGCAAAATACCATGAAACTGTTTAATCAGCTATAATTATTTTATGATCCTACTGAGTACCATGGGTTACTATTAAGCTTTTTTTTTTATTTTATTAAATGCTAAGTTATATTTATAAACTTTTATGGTTTTCTCGCCAAACACAGATGTTTATAGCCCTATGTATGTATGAAGTTAAACATTAACTAATTTATATTACACATATACCTAATATTATATTTAGTTTTAAGTGTGCTTACTAAATAAACTATGAGATCATTTTACTGTGTTAATTGTGGTTGTACTTGTTCATGTACCTACCTCAAATTTAAAGAAGTAATAATTCTACAATTACGAAGGTACGTCACGGTCACATATTAATAAAAACCAAAAACCTATAAGATGTTAATTTTAATTGAATCATAAACGATTAAATATTATTACATAAAATTATGGGAACACCACGGTCAAAGGTAACTACAGCATATTTAACAAAACCATTATTGATTCCATAATTTTATTAGATACAATGGTTTTGACCTCTTTAACATTGTACTCTCATGACTTGCATGGGGTTTTTACTTATTTCATTCAAATAGTAGACCCCTTATAAGTCTGTACCTATGTGCTATTACTGACTACAGAACTCTACATTGCACGTGGCTCGACACGCACTTGACCCGTTTTTTATAGAGTATGGAACCCTAGTCGAGGTTCTTCTCGTAGACCCCCTAGGGAGTCTCGGGGTAACCAATCCAAGGCGGAACCCTTCATGCGCAAGTCGGACTCGCACGTGGCCGGTATTTATTATACAACACTTTTATTTATACTAAGACTCGATTGACATTACGAACGTAGTGACGTGATCTTTTTCAACGCATGTATTAATATCAAGCTACTATTTTCGTAAATAGTTAATAAAACACACAAAATGTACGTAAGTAATATACTTAGCGAAGTTATCTACTACTGCTTATCTCTCCTAAGATATTCAGGCTTTGTGTAATATTTTTTTAAACTTGCTAGGCCTAGGCGGACATGTTGTAACATATAATAATAAAAGTTTATTGTATTGAAGAAAATATTATTAAGCCATTTGCCCCGTACATTAAACTTTAGACGTTTTTGAAGGCCATGTTATGTGGTAATGTAGCAACAATTTTGAGTCCATGAAGGCTTAGATTTATGTAAAGTAAAATAGATTGGTAGAAATAAAATAATAAATTATGTAAGTGGCAATAGATGATATCGGGATAAGAGAGATTATTAAAGAATATCTCTGAATTTAAATAAAATATTATTTTATAATTAGGAGCTCTCAGACTACAAACATTCTAATGTAACGTTACTACACCAATGTGGAAGGTTAACCAAGCAAAACATAACAGTGTGCAACCTGTAATATAATACGTAAACTTCGAAATTAAAAATCTAATACGAAATAATTTTACATAAAAAAAAAATAGATACATAATATCGCTGCTTTGCACGAATAAACGCACAATCCAAAAAACATACATTTTACAGGGTATAAAAAAGTAAAATATTTACCGTCATAACTTTTCATGTACTTGATCAATCGAATAATAGAATGTATAAATCGAAAGGGCATTAATCAAGGATTCATTAAAATCTAAATAATTAAAGGGTTTGAGCTGCGAATACCTTAATTTACCAGTATTTTAAAAAATTGGTTTGTGTGGATATTCATGCAAAGCGATATGTAAAAATTAAGAACCTCCTCCTTTTTTAAGTTGGTTAAAATTTTTACATTAAAAACGATACATTACATTCAGGCAAATACCTTTGTATTTTAATAGAACTTTTATATGAGCAATTTTATAACCGTCAAATATGTCTGAACATAATATTAGTGCACCTAAAATCACTTTATAATTTGCATAATTTACGATATTTATTTTAACCTTAATTAATCAATCAGGTCATGTTTACATGATGTAAAAGCTTGTGAAACTGACGATCGTGACTGCCAAGGATGAGGCATGACAGTTGATTGTAACTTTTATAAGTTAGAAGGTAATACTATTATCGACATTAAAGGTTCACACTAAAATATGATCATGAACTAATAATATATTATAATTAACTAACTTTGTTGCGATTTCGGCTGCGTTTTTTAAATTAACTATGGGTTACAAAAATCAGCAACCGATTATTACTAAGTAGGAGATGCGACGATTAGGCACTAGAGCCAGATTATAAAAACAATGTGCAATACATTCCACTGGTGACCACGATCCAATAAACAAAATATGCATTATCCGAAAACTAGGTTGTTATGATTCAAAATTTGGCCAAAATATTAAGGTCGATTTTGAAAATTTGATGGCGAATCATTATTTGTGCACGTGTCAATTTATATAAAACAATGAAAAATAAGACCAAGGCGTGACCAATTCAACAAATTAGTGGATGTCATGAGCTAATTTTTTTATGCTGCGTGTCATCTTTGGCTCGCGTGCCAAGTGTTTGCCTTCCCTGCCCTATGATAACATCAGTTTAGGTAATTTATGCACAAATATTATGTACTGGAAGAGCTTTCAGCGAGTGTTTTTCAAGTGTAGACTGGTTGCCATGAAGATGTGCTCAAATCACTAAAATTAAACCATCACATTTAAATCTGATGGGGGTGGGCAGTGCACAGAGCTACGCCATCAAGCTATTCATTTCCAATATAAGATGGGCTTGCATTGTTTAGCCATCCCGCGCAAGGCGAGACCATCTTAATTTTGATTTGCAGCTAGTACGTACATCCAATAAAACTAATGAACAATAAAATAATTTCAAAATTACTGATAACTCACACATAACATAATTAACATCACGCCTATATTACCCAGAAGGGTGTAGCAGAGGTGCACAACACCCACATTTCACCTGTAATGTTGAGGTCCCATGGGATAGGCGGTGAGCCTATCGCCATGCAGCGGGCACAACTGCAACTCCGTGCTGCTTTTGTGAATTTCCTGACGGAAAGTTCACAAATAACACTTTGTCCGACCCGGGAATCAAAAACCCGATACCTCGCAGTGAGCATACGCTAACCACTAGACTATCGAGGCAGTTGATATTGTTATTACAATTTATTTTTAGTATTAATTTGTGTAATCATAAATGTTTCAGAACTAGTTGCTTAATGTCTAATGAAAGTTAAGATAAATGTTTTGTAGAATTAAATAGTTTCTGTAACTAAAACACTATAATTAACTTGTCTGAAATGCTTCTGAAGATGCAATGTAATTTAAGAACTAAAGACTAGCTATTATATGAGGTAATTAGCAGACCATAATTAATTTGAACGGCTGATTTGTAACATAACGTGTGGTGTAGTGGTTTAAGCGGTCGCCTCGCCGCTCTCCACTGCACTGGTGTTGTGGGTTCGATCCCCACATGGGACAAATCTTTGTGTAACTCGCAAATATTTGTTCTGAGACTGGGTGTGCTTGGGTGAGTGAATGTGTAGGTATATTTGGCCTTGTCATTGGGACCATTGGATAGTGTAATTGCTACTGGCGTTCTATCTAATGTAAAAAAATCCAAATTTATAAATTTATAACCTTTTTGCCGCATTTAAGTGCGCTTAAAAGCTGGAACCTTTATTTTTTATTTTGTAAATCTGAAGTGCTTATATGTCAGTAATATCAGCATGGTGGACAGTGGTGGAATTTTTTCAATATTAACATTAGTTCAGTTAAATGATAGACTCAAGCCGTAGGTAGGTAGGTAGGTGGTACGCGAGCTTGGTGAAGTCCTGGCGTAGCGAAGTTGGTAGGATAATAAACTGGTTCTCGTTTCTGCGGTCACCAGCCAGTTAAGAATCCTACCTACTTCGCTACCCAAATGGTCAATAGAAGATCACGTTACAATCGAAAGAATCACCAGGGGTGCAAGCATACAAGCGCGAGGTAGATTAAGTCACGTTTTTGACATATTTTTATATGGGGACATATTATAAAAATGCGAAAAAATATATCTCGCGCTCGTATTCTTGCCCGGCAACTCACCTTTAACCTGCCGCCTCATAGTCTGCACTACTGTGCTCGTTTGGCGGTGAGATCAGGCCCAGAAATTACTGGCTCATGAGTTACACTGTAGATTTCTGGAGCGACGCATCTACAATATAATTCTGTGGATTATTGATGTCCTTTTATTGACGTCCATTCGATACATAATTAAGTCGTATAAAAAAAAAACACAAAGTCGCGTTTTCATACTTACTATTTTTATAAACAAATCATATCTAAAATACTTCTTCTTCTTACGTATCAATGGCATTATGGTTTCTCATTTTTAATTATATAGTTTTCGCCCAGTAGGTAGCAACTTCTACTCCCTTGCTTGTAACTTACATTAGGTCTTCACGGGTACATGTAGAGGGAGATAACGGGCACGAAAGCAGGTGAGCCATGTTTTGAATAGGGAAACCACAATTGCACGAGGTGTCATTGGCGTTTGTGATTACCCATATGGCTAGGTTCTAAAATGCATGTTTGTTCGTGGCCATTTTGTCGAAATTGTTTTAATAATCAATTGAATTATATACAAATCAAACATGCATTTAAGTGTTTTATATTATGATTTGTGTATAAAAAAATGATAAAAACTTAATAATATTAGAGTTAAACCAATATAACTTTTATATGGAAACCAGCCAAGCAATTGTTCCGTCTTAAAGGTGGGATGATGATCCTTCTTTCGACTTCATTCACAAAAGCTGTACCACATTGTTGATGGATTGGTAAATTCTTCATTCTTGTGCAATCTTTCCTTCTATGGAATGCGCTTCCTTTTGAAACCAGGATGTCATCGACTCATCTCACGTTCGAAACAAATCGTGAGCTTTTAACCAACAAATTGGAAATCATTATAAAGTTTTACAGTATTTCGTCATTTAATTATTTCAATATATTACATATTATATTGATTCCCGCTCAAGACAAATCATTGTGTGCATGACCATTCTGATGTTTTTTAAATATTTTTCAAGATGAAAAGCAGAGAAAATTTTGAAGGTGTTAGGAAATTATTAATCGTAACATAGCATAATTACATAACATCATGCCTATTATAACCCAAAGAGGTGTGGCAGAGGTGTACAATACCGACATTTCACCTGTTATGTTTAGGTTCCATGAGACAGGGGTGAGCCTATCGCCATCCACCGGGCACAATTCGAATTTCGTGCTGCTATTGTGAATTTCCTGACGGTAAGTTCACAAATAACACTTTTCCCGAACCCGGGACCTTGCGGTGAGAGGCGCATACGCTAACCACTTGTTCATCAAGGCAGTTAAATTATTAAAAAGCTATATAAATAAAAAGGCAGTTAGAACAGAAAAGCTAAAGTGAATACTCTAAAGCAATATGCAATACGTCACACTGATGGGGTCAAATACATCAAATTACTGATTCGCTTGCACACATTATTATTATAAGCTACTGATTAAGAATTTATTAAATTAGCAATAAATATTATTTTTAACTTTTCCATACGAAACTGCGGGCGGTATTTGCAATAACTGTTTCGTAGTTACGAAAAGGAATCATCTTCGTGACTTAACTGTCAGAATTTATGCGAAATTATTATTTTAGAAGCTCACCTCGGAGGTTTATGAGAATTATGAGTACATGGCTCAAATATTAATGGTTGCTTGCCATGGTTCGTTAGAAGGGCTATGGATATATGAATCATGGATTCATTGCAGTTATGTAATGGAACAACTGAAGTTTCACTAGTTATGGATATCTTATCCGCCAATAACCGGATTAAATATAAAAGTGGCACAATTGACACTTTGACAAAAAAGAATACAGCAGTCACTTTCAATTTGTGTGTGCTAAATAAATATAAATTTGAATTTTTTAACATAAGATAGAACGCCAGAAGCAATTACACTATCCAATGGTCCCAATGACAAGGCCAAATACACACATTCACTCACTCAAGCACACCCAGTACAAATATTTGCGAACCACACAAAGATTTGCCCCATGTGAGGATTGAACCCACAACACCAGTGCAGTGGAGAGCGGCGTGGCGACCACTTAAACCTAGACCACTAACACCACACGTGCAGACAATATTTATTTATCTTACCAATAAGGTTTATCTGAATCTTGAGAAACTGGGTTTCAGGCATCATCTCTGGTCATCATCAGAGTAAAATTATCCATGGTTACGTTTTTTAAGCTATAAGGAAATCACTAGGGCAGATCTTAGAGACAAAGTATAGATAGATTAACCGTAGAATCTAAAATTATCGCTTTTCTTCCTCTAAAACGGATAGTTACATCCATTGTCCGCATCACTAATACATTTCATTTCAGGTATGTAATAACCACAGACCTGTATAGAGTGAGATACGGTGAGCGTGCGTATTTCACGTGGCACGTGTTATTTCATTTCATTTTATTTCATTTATTTGCATAAAATGTGGTATTAAAATTTGACAAATAATATAAATAATGTACAGTGACACATTTCGCCATCTGGAAGTAGCTAGTCCAGGGCATAAAACGTGCGACATGCTGTTCATTTCTTTGGTAGTAAAAATGTGCCTAACTTGGTTTCTGGACAGTATATATAACGGACTTTTCTTTTATACGACGTATGTAGGAAACAGAAGTAAATTCCGCCTGACGCTAATTAGTAACATACAGCCCATGGACATCAGCTATCCACAAAAGCAGATTTTAGATGCGTCGCTTCATCTAAGGACTACTGTTCTTGCCTCATGAGCCAGTTATTTCAGCAGCAATTAAAATATAAGACAGTGGTGCCTCCACCCTAGAACTCATTCACAAGAGCTCCACCGCCATTACGTTGTCTATTATTATTGAATGTCTGTGGGTATAATCCTTAATGCGTGAGATCCGGTGCGCATTGGGTGGCATTAATGATCGAAGAAGAGCTATTTATATTTAAATATAGGTACACATAGCTACCGATCAACCTATACATTTCCAGCATAACCTAGTCAGGTTGCACGTGAATCCTTATCAGCACGAGAGACCATCTTAAACTGGAAATGTAAAGGTTGATGAGTAGCCGCCTGTACTTAGCGGGGTCGTGTTTAAAAAAACATTTAGCTTTTATTATGGGCGTTAATGAACGTATCTATAGAATAAGTATGTATAATTTACGACTAGAGTTAGAAATATGACTACATTTATTGCAAGCACACGTTTCGATATTAATAAATGTTTATTACTCCATAGATTTATTTGAATCCTGAATAGTAAACTACTTAAATGAAGATACTGAGTTTATTATATCGATTTATATTAATGGTATTTTGATTGAATATATAATTACTACTAGTACAAGCTTAGATTATATTAAGACTAGGATAGCCTTGGAAAAAGCTTGTTATAATTTTAAGGCTAACGCGGTAGTTGGAAGTTTTAATTTTAACTTCGCCCTCAATAGGAATAACTCCTGTACCGCGGGAGCGTGCAGAAACATACATTTTACATACACAAAGTACAGCCAGAGTCAGAACAAATCTTTGTGGATCACACAAAAATGGGGATCGAACACACAACTCCACCGCAGTTGAAAGCGGCGAAGCGACCGCGTTAACCACTACACCTTTATAAACTTCTAAATATTATAACAATTACATTTGGGTTGGCTATTTGTAAAGTAATTAGTTTGCACATTATGTTATCTTGGTCAAAAAGACAACATAAGATGTTTTGAAGTCAATCAGCTGCTACTCAATATCAGTATTGAATGCCGAGTGAGAGTGAGTACAAATGGCGCATGGACCTTCTAATGTCGAAGACCGACGAAACGCGTGCGTAAACGGTAACTCATAACTACTTGCTGCATTCGTTTATTATATACTCAGAAGTCCTACAATGCCCTACGCGTGCAATATAACAACATTTTCAGGGCTATGTTCCGGCTCCCACGTTACTGTAGCGCATCGGGAATGTTTGCAGATGCTAGTGTTGATGATTTTCACGCAGTAATGCTGAAAAAGGTTGCCTCACTAGTAAATAGGGTACGGCGGAGCTCGAACCAAGTCCTGAGGATGGTGAGTGAGCGAGTTGATTCTGACTTGGTTGGCAGATTCACCGAACTACATGTTGCAAAGGATCGGTGAACCTGCCTTCCAGGTGGTTTTGCTCACATCTCGTTGTCATACTAACATAGGATATAAGTTTTATTGTTACTAACACTCTATGGATCTGTTGGTCTGAAAATAAATGATTTTTATTTTTATTTTTTTTATTTTATTTTATTTTATTAAAAAATATAAGCAAATGGTTTTAACATCTAAGGCGCCGCAGCCGTACCAACAAAATGTACAATTTATTTTTAACGGGTGGCGCAAAAGTAAAGACCCTATTTGGTTCAGCTATAACATTTTTTCTAAATTAGAAAACTAGATTTAGATTTTTTTAAATGTATATTTGTGCCATTAAATTTCGTACCATTAGGATTTAAAGATGATGTCTTTTAAATGGTGACCTCCAGAGTTGATACACATTTGAGCCCTATTTATGACATTTTGCATAACTTGCCGTAACACTTCCTGCGATATGTTCGTTATTTCTTGACGAATGTTTTCTTTTAGAGCTGCGAGAGTCTGTGGCTTGTTCACATACACCCGAGATTTCAAAAAACCCCAAAGAAAGAAGTCTGGACTGGTCAGATCGGGTGATCTTGCAGGCCAAGGCAAATCGCCAAAACGAGAGATAACTCGGTCTGGAAAAGCGTCCCTCACTAAGTCCATAGTGTCGCGCGCTGTGTGTGCCGTAGCGCCGTCTTGTTGAAACCAGATGTGCTCCAGCCCCAATTCGTCCAAACTGGGTATCAAAAACTCACGTAACATGGTTCTGTAGCGTTCTCCAGTGACAGTTATCGCATTGCCTCCAGCGTCTTCGAAAAAATAGGGTCCGATCACTCTGTCAACACAGATGCCACACCATACAGTAACTTTTAGTGGGTGTAGAGGTGTTTCTTGAATAATGCGCGGATTATCAGTGCCCCAGAACCGAGTATTCTGCTTATTGACATGCCCTGAGAGATGGAAATGCGCTTCGTCACTCATAACCAATTTTGAAGGAAAATCATCCTCTTCAAGGTGTATCAACTCTGGAGGTCACCATTTAAAAGACATCATCTTTAAATCCTAATGGTACGAAATTTAATGGCACAAATATACATTTAAAAAAATCTAAATCTAGTTTTCTAATTTAGAAAAAATGTTATAGCTGAACCAAATAGGGTCTTTACTTTTGCGCCACCCGTTATATTCTAATGAATTATTTTACTAAGAATCCTTGTTAACAAGCAATACCAATTAGTAGATCAAAACGAAATGACCGCGTGCGCTATTGGCACTTTGACAGTAGCTATTTATTATTTAGATAACATAACACAAGGGTGTACAACACCCACATTTCACCTGTTTAGGTACAATAGAGGGTAAGCCTATCGCCATTAGGGCACAATTCCAACTGCGTGCTGCTATTGTGTATGATTGACATGTGAACTTTCCGTCAGGAAATTCACATCACGTAACACTTTGCCCGCCCGGGAATCGAACCTGAGACTTTGCGGTGAGAGTGAGATACGCTAACCAGTACAAGGTAGTTCATTATTTTGCATGATTTTATTTTATTTTGCGAAGCCAAACAAACAACTTTTCCCTATAACACATTAATAAAGATTTGCTCACAGTAATTTCCAAACTTATCCAAGTGTCTACTTATATAATATATCATTATCATTCTTTACACTATTCTACCTATCTTTGATTGATCGACATCCAACCATTTAAGACCACATCAGAATGGTAGCATGACCTTTTCCACTTCTTTTCATAGACAATTGAAATTGTAACGAGCGTGATCATCTTCCCAACGATCGCAATCAATACAATACAAATTCCGTCTAGATACTTAGATAGCCTATTTTGTAATGAACTCAATATTGCAAAATTAGTTACTTTTGTTGACTGAACAATCCAAAGATTTATAAAGCTGAATTTATTAAACCCTCACGAGTCATACCTATGCAATCTTTTTCATCTCTCCCAGAGAAAAAAATATTGGGTAATAGAAAACGGACACATTTCTTTTCGACCAACTTTTATACAACTTTTAAAACTTTTACTTTAGCTTTTGCTTGGACTAGATGGCATTGTGTGTATGTTGTGAGATATTTATTTATTTACATATGATATGTGTTGCATGCTTATCTTGCCAATAAGGTTTATCTGACACCTGTTAAAAAGGGGCTAAGTGTAGTTATTTAGATAGCATTTTTTTGTAATTACCACGATATAATTAAATGCAAATTGATTACTTTTGTTTGTTGCCTCTTAATATGCTGATATTTCACTTGGTACAATAAGCCAAATACATTTGATAGCAGGCCAGTATCTAATACATGTCCCACTGCTGGGCTCGGGCCTCTTCTCTTGATGAGAAGGGTTAGGCCATAGTCTACCACGCTGGCCAAGTGCGGATTGGTAGACTTCACACACCCTTTAGCACTTTTAAGGCACTATCAGGCAAGCAGGTTTCCTGACGATGTTTTCCTTCACCGTTAGCGAGCGATAATTTTTACCCGACTGCGTCAGAAGGAGGGTTATGTTTTTCGAGCGTATGTATGTATGTATGTATGTATGTATGTCTATTTCTTTGTACCGCCCTACAGCCCAAACGGCTAAACGGATTTTGACATATGAGGTGTCATTGAATTCGTCAAAACAGTGATAGTGACATAGGCTATATAAATTTTCAAAATGGCACCGGCAAATGAAAAAAAAAGGGGGGGGAGGTATGGATTTTCTTTTCATCATAGTAATATGGGTATCAAATAAAAGGCCATGAAAAGACCATTTCAAAAATATATACTTCTTATCACATTTATATTAGGTACTGATTAAACACAATTTACCAATTTATATATCGACACGCTCGCGCGCCCGAAGTGGGTGGAAGTTAGTTTGTATGTTCGCTCACGCTAATCTTGGAAACTGCCGGTCGAATTTGAAAAATTCTTTTTGCATTTGATAGTTTAACTCAAGTTAAGGCTCATTGATCTCAAAAAGATTTGATTTCTACAAATTAATAGATATAAATAAACATGTCGGTTAAAAAAACTACAAAGAGTGAAATAAAAATAATTATTAAAAAAACAAAAAACCCGACTGCCTAAAAAAAAAGAACTGAAAAGATAAAAACAAGTATAGCATTATCTATATATTATGATGTTGCAGGCGGTGACAAACGAAGTTATATAGTAGTAACAAAGTATTGTTTGTCCCCGCCTGCAACATCATAAAGAATTTAGTTTGACATATTTCATTTGTTGTTAATGAATTTAATGTAGATAATGCTATACTTGTTTTTATCTTTTCAGTTCTTTTTTTTTTAGGCAGTCGGGTCTTTGTTTTTTTAATAATTATTTTTTTTTTGACAAATATACACATATCTTCGAAAAGACGAATCTTAACGATTTATTGACAGAGGTGTGTGCCGTGGGTTCGAACCCGATACCTTCGACTTAGCAGTCCCACGATCTCCCACTGGCTATCGCTGCTGCTATACTATTCTAAACATTTACGATAGTAAGAATAAAATGCTTTGACTAATCAACAAACATAATTTAATAGTAAATTAAAGTGACTTAAATCAGCATTTCAATTTTAATGACCAAATAACTTAACAGTATATCACGTTAATAATTACTGGCATTGCTAAATTTAACAGCTTGAGCTATAAATTATAGCTCATTAAAGCACTACTAAGCGATCAATGATGTTTCACCCACGCTCTGGTCACAATCATTCAACTGTGAAGAGATTATATATAATATGTGGTTAATGCTCTTACCACACTAAAGTACCAGATAGCTATTTAAATTAAAACGATAATTAATTTATACAATAAGTTATCGTACTTATACTGCGTTAACATATTAATAAATTAATATACTATCTTCAAAATTCGAAAAGTAAATTAAAGTGTGTTGTTTTTTTTACTAATATAGTATCTAATTGATTAGTTGGAAATGTTATTGAGGAACGTTTGCCACTGACTACAATATAATATTCCTTTATTTATTTTTTAATAAAGTCACAAAATATAAAAAAAAACCCAACAAGAATCATTCGGCGCAGGCAACAATTCAAAAATATTAATTAAAATATTATGCGCCTTTAAGCGCGAGTTCTCGGGTAATTCCCGGGTCGGGCAAAGTGTTATTTGTGAAATTTTCTTCAGGAAATTCTAAAAAAGCAGCACGGAGTTGGAATTGTGTCCGATGGATGGCGATAGGCTCACCCTATCCCATGGGATTTAAACATAACAGGTGAAGTGTGGGTGTTGTACACCTCTGCCATACTGTATTTTTGGGTAATACAGACGTGATGTTATATTAGAATAATAATTTGCTTATTTAAGTACAGCCACTGCGCCTCTTGAATTCAACAAATTTTAATAACTGCTGTATGTTAATAATAATAAAGCCTTTATTCAACAATCTTACATTTAAATTATACACTTTTATTTACACAAACTTAATTGACACCGGTTTCTTGAAGATTGTCTTGCTTGCCAGCATAGCCCCTAAAGCTTGCCACAATGATCGATCATGTGTTTTCCTTCTCCACATTGCTCCTGCTATCTTTTTGAGATCATCATCCCATCTTCGGCGCTGTCGCAGTTTCTTCCTTTTATATTGAACTGGACACCATTCTGTTACATCTTTAGACCATTTTTCTTTTCTGTTACGCATCATGTGACCTATCCATCTCCATTTTAATTTTTTGATACAGTATGTCACATCTGTTATTTTAGTTTGTTTACGTATTGTCTCTAGTCTTATTTTGTCTTTTATTTTGATGTTAAGCATGCTTCGCTCCATACTGTGTTGACACGTCTCTAATTTTTTAATATTTTGTTCCGTTAAGCTCCAAGTTTGGCAACCATATGTTATGACCGGTAAAATAGAGGCATCAAATACTTTTTTCTAAGCTTTGAGTGGTATATCAGGGTTTTTTACTATTTCTTTTAGAGACCAGTATCTTTTCCACGCTGCTGTATGTTAGATGCACCTTAATAAATAACTACCTATATTCTATGCGTCAAGTAATAACTTCTGCTTACTGATTAACCTACAGTAAAAGTGAGTAACACGTATGATTGAAGGGTCTGTCTAACTAGCTATTAAATAAACTTATAGGTTTCAATCAATATGCGGATCTAACGACTTACATGTACACAGCAACACATCAAGTATCATATTGCTTATGTAAGAAGGCCTCGCTCGATAAACAACACAGGCAAACAGTCACCCTTAGTGCGCATTTGCTCCCAGTACAACACTCTTCGTAAAAGTTCCGATAATTTGGACATCTTCCACGATTCCTACTTACAGTTTAAGCGAAAGCTCCTTCCACACCCTAATAATATATGTTTAAATAATATTGTTGATGTACCAATAAATAAATAAATAAAGGAAAAAATCCAATATAGCCATGTTTTCACCTACATCAATACAAAGGAGGCGGTTCTCTATTCGATTGTTTTTTTTTTTTAAGAAAGAAAGATTCCTTCTTTGTCTGAAAGTGTGTACTTGTCATGTGGTACCATTTTTATCAGGTCACGGTCTGATGATGGAATACATACGTCGTATAAAAAATATTTGGTAAATAAACGACAAATCCTTTGTGGTTCAAGCAACACGTCTGTGGAATGCATTACCCGTGTCTATTCGACACGCCAAAACTATTTACTCTTTTAAAAAAATTGTCAAAGATCATTACTTATCCTCTCTATAAATCTTAACATTATTTATTCACATTGCCAGTCCTTTCAGATGCATGTGTAAAACTTGTGTATACATTTCTTATTTTCCTCTGTTTTCATTATATGTATGTATAATATTTATTTATAATAATATGTATGTATTTAATATATAAATAGTGATATGTACATATTTATTTTAAGTATACCTATATATATGTTTATATAATATGTATTTAATTTGTAGGTAAATGTACCTATTAAATGTGTAAATGTATGTAAATATTAGTTATAGTAAACCTTCTATCTCATCTCTTACACCTTAAACTGCCCCATATCAGTCTAACTATCTATTTGTCCATCCAAAGGTTGCCTGTAAGATATTGCTTTTTAGCGATAAGGCCGCCCATTGTACATGTCTTAATGTTAAATTATGTTCTTTAATGTGTCTTATTTTTTGGTGTGCAATAAAGTTTATTCTATCTATCTATCTAAAGCTTGTTTTTGCCTCAATGTCTAATAATTTAGTAGTTAGCGAATGCGCCTCTCACTGTATAGTCTTGGGTTCAATTTCTGTTCGAAATCCGTCAGAAAATTCTCAAATTACAGCATGGAGTTGCTATTGAGTCTGATGGATAGAGAAAAACTCACCCTCTATCACATGGGACAAAAAAAAACATAACAATTGAAGTATTGGTGTGTTATACACACCATACTACTAGATTTTATGCAGTGTTCAGAGTAAAAGTTGTCGTCGATTAGTCGAGCCGTATGCTTAATTATCTTATCTCCTCAGCGACGTACTCTAAAGTATTAAGATGTAAGCCCCAACATGCCTACGGCCAAAACACATACATTGTGTACAATTATATAATTAAGTAAGTACAATCTAATAATCGCCCAAAGGTAACCATGAAGTAAAACGCATATACACCTCTTAGCCTTGGTAAAAGCAATTAAACAAATAGATCCCTAACAGACGACACGGTGCAATAAAAGTAATGACGGTGATGATAAAAAAATGAGTACAGAATCACGATCTCGTGTCGCAAATGACCTGATCTGCCGATCTATCAGCTATTGATTTTGACCAAGATTTTGTACGTCACGCGGTAATGTTAGCAATTTGGAATGTGTTCTGTACTCATAATTATTTATAATTGTATTTGTTTACTTCAAGATGGCCAAATTTTACAGGTTTTCCATACCCCATCACTTGTGAGCTCCTAACATGTCGAAAATTACTTGGTCAAGAAGGTTAAAAGGGACTGATAAGAGGTAAAGTATAAAGATGGGGGAAGGAAAAAATTAGCTAAAACTAAGCGAATGCATATTAAATGATTACAAAAGATAATTAACGACCGTATTGATTGATGGATCTTCAGGTTAAACTGCTCTTACCGCGGTCAGTTCGCTTTCATAAATAATACTGTTTCCTTTGAGCTCTAAGATTGTAGTAATTAACATAAATGGCAGTTGTTAAGAGCTGACTCCCAAACGCGAAACGCAGCGCAGTCACACCAATACATTTTATTCCCTGTTTACAAGTTGGGAAGCGATTATATCTATTATTATTAAGGGAAAAATACTGAAGATAATTGTATAAACCAACATGATATAAGTAATGGTAAGTAACAGAAGATCAGATTCCCATGTTCATGCCCAGAAAACTACGGAAATGTCGAAAACGGTAAATTAATAATAATAATAATAATAATAATAATTTATTTCAATACCAGAGATACACAAATGACAATATTATTCTTAGTGGCTAGGTACAGTCTGGTAAACAAGTTGCTTAATTAGTGAAACCGCTGTCTCCCAAACTAGGTGAGTAACCTGTATTTTGGGAGTCAGTGTTCCTTCAAATGATGCATTATGTACTAGTTTGTTACTCTTACATTAAATTACATTTCTTTTTGAGTTGAGGTATTGATTTATTTTTATTTAAATCTATATTACTTGTGTGTGTGTGTGTGTGTATATATATATGTGTATGTGTGTGTATGTTGGTGTAAGTGCATAATAAATTGTGTATCAAATCAAATCGTTGTGTGGGAATTTAACTTGTGTTTAGACCATACTACTGTTTAGAAGGGTTTCAGTGTAAATGTAGCTAAGGGTCTTGAGCCACTTCTCAACCTTTGTTTTTACTTCCCAATAATTAAGTGAGTAAATGTCTAACACCTTGTGGACTTTATTATAGAGACGTACGTTCAAGACGTAATACTGGCGATTAGCACCACTTGTACGGTGTTTAACAACATTACAGACTACATGGTTTGTACGTTTATGTTTAAACTGTTCTGGTGTATAAGCCAGCGATTGATGTTTTCTCAGTACCACTCGTAGGATGTAAAGTTGTCTCACTGTGAGAACCTTGCATTCATTATATAAATCCACAGTAGGGTACTGAAATGGCTTCGAGGTCATCACCTTTATTCATCATCAGATTTGCATCTGTCATTGTAAATATATTGCTGAAATCGGTATTTTTTATAGTATTCTCAACATCTACGTAATTAATAACCGTTATGTATGCATTGGCTTTACGTTGGGTCCTTAGATTCAAGCATAACATAACTGGGTGATGGTTAGTAATACATGTTTTTATTACTATAGTTGTTGCCCTATAATTTGTTTTTAGAAGAACATGGTCTAAACAATTTTCTAACCTGGTTGGAAGCAAATGTGTGGGTAGGAGACAGTGTGTAGCTGCTAGGTTCAAATATTCATTGGCTCGGGCATCGGTATTTCCAGTCTTAATATCAATATTTATATCGCCTGCTATGATGATATTGTTATACATTTTTATAGAGCTAAGAACGTTATTAAAACTATTCAGAAAATTGTCAGTATTTTTATATGATGGAGATCTGTATATACCTACAAATACGGTGTTATTATTAATTTTACAAATTAGACAGTTCCCATCAACAAAATATATAGGTTCATTTACTAAACACTTTATGTTGTTTCTTATATAAAGAACAAGCCCATCGTTCTGATTTTTAACCAATTTTGTGGAAAAGATAGTATATCCACTTAAAACAGGAATAGGGTACTCCCGCTTTAACCAGCATTCAGATAAAAGAATAATATCAAAGTCGATGTTTATATTGGCTAAAAGTGTTACGAATTCGTCAAAATTTTTGTTGATGCTTCGAATGTTTAAATGTATTATATTTAGAGGCTTATTCATGTAACCCAAAACATGAGCGCATTTATCAGGTGGGCAACTGTACGATGAGGAGTTATTGAACGAGTCAATTTCAGAATTTAATTGTTTTGTATTATCCATTTATAAATATATTTTCCAGACTAAAAACGTTGCGAGCAAGCCAATGCACAGGTTTTTTTATACATTTAAGCGGTAGGGCGTTGTATGACCACATGTTTGTAGGTTGTGTATATATAGATGTTGTATGTTTTTGTGTTAGATATATTATGTGAGTTATTTGTGTGTTGCACACTTGCATTTGTGAGGTTAGATAAGTAGAATAAATACGGATGTGTAACGATGGATAATAATAATATATTAATGAATGTGTAGTTATTATGTGTTGTTTAATTTCATAATTTGTAATCAATAGAAACTTACAAGCTAAGCTCAATGAACAGGAACAATTAAAATAACAGAAGCTTACATGGCAGAGGGCAAATTCGTTAAATCCTGTTTTTTGAAAACCCACTAAATATAGTCATTGCTGAATTTTAAGATTAGATAAGCATTTTTCAGATTTAATTAAACTATGAGGTTTACCATTTTCTTTGCGCAGGAAAATACGTCCTCCCTTATACCAGCAAAATTTAAAGTCGTTATTTTTGGCAAATTCGCGTGCCTGGTAAAACAATTTTTTGGCATTTGGTGGGAGATATTCAGCCACATAAATAGGTGAGCGCTGTCCACTGATACCAAGGTGTTCGGAATGCAGCTTATCACTGTTATTCTTATTTTTATTAAAATTGCGTGCTGCTGAGATGATAGCGTCTTTCCCATGAACGGTCGTAAATTCTGCTACAATCGACTTCTTTCCACTAGTTTTAGCAGGCAATCGGTACACATCACGCACCTCTGAGGGTTTTATATCGGTTGATAAAACTTTTCCTACTTTTACAAGAATGTTTTGCAGATCTTCATGTGATTCTTTTTCTTTTTCAGGAATATTGCGTAACTCGATACTTGCAGATCGTGAGCTGCATTGGGTGTCGTATAGTTGTTGTTCTAAGTTGCTAATACATTCACGTAGGAAGGTCCGTTCTTTTTCAAAATCTTCAATTTTCCTTATCAGTTCATCATATTTTTCACTAACAAACTGAATATTTTTTTCTATTTCTAAGTTAGTCTTTTGGATTTGTAAAAATTGTATTTTAATTTCGGATAAATCAGAAATCAATTTCGAAAGAGTAGCATCTTGTTCCGTCTTCCAACTGCGGAGCATTTCCCTCATTTCAATTTTAAACTCCTCGAGACCCGCTCCACCACGTTTATTCTTCGCACGTTTAGTTACATTATTCTGTTGAGAGTCGTCAGATTCGGCAGATACCGATGTATTCGGAGGTGTCCGTGCAACTTTCGGCATAATAATGCACAATAAAAAAGAAGTGCACACTATTAAAGACCCTCTCGGATGTAGTACAGTGCGAGTAGCAAAATTGCACACTAAAAAAGGCCCAGTGCGGTAGCAAGCCGCTGCACGTATCGTGGAGCGCAATGTTAGCGAGAAGAAGGTCGTAAGCGCCGTGCAATACGGGGCGCTTACGCGTTTTATCGATGTGCACAGTTTATTCCGAAATGACGGTGGATCATTTAAACTTTAGATAAATTATGGTTAAAATAATGTTCAATTACGCACTTATTACACTTGTTTTCACCGTAAATTGATAGCAATAGGTTGTGTTCACATGTATTTCACTTCAAACTACGCTTTGCAAGGTTTTAGCAGTCAAATTCAATACTTTTGTGAAGAGCAACAGCACTGGGATGTTATGCGCACGGTAGTTCGAGAAGGAAAAGTATTTAAATTGAAGATGATTAGAGTCATAATGAGACATAAGTACGTAGTACGAGTAATTTGTTCATCGATAGACAAATAAATAATTGGATTTCTACAGATTATTCTACACTAGCTTTTGCCTGCGACATTGTACGCGTGGAATTCTGTCCTATTTCCTTCAAAATTGAGGAACGTACCTCATACACTTGTAATTGATGCCCTTAGGGAGTTTCAAAATCAAAATCTATCCCGCTAATACGCCTTGTAAGAAGCCTCTGTTTACAATTTCGTGCAATTTCCTTAAAAATTTATAATTTTTCCATATAAACTCACACACCCTGATTCACCTCCTTAGGTAATGATAATAATATTTAAAAAAAAACGTCTATCTTATAGCTAATTTACGTCATGTAAGGCACCTATTTACCGAAATTAATGTAATTTCCTTCAAAATTGATAAACCTGCCATACAAACGTACACGCCATGCTTTACCCCCTTAGGGATAAATTACAATGATCAAACATAATACCAGACCTCTATCTAGCTGCACAACCGTAAATCGCATCTAATTTATGCACTAGATTTTGCTTGATGCGCATACGAACATATGGACAGACGGACAGACAGACGAAACTGCAAAAAAATATTTTTTTGCTTTTAATGCTATTAACACCTTGTTTTAATTTTGGTATACGATGTATCGAACATTCTGTATATCTTCAATGTACAGAGATGTATACATGTAAAGATGTATAAATCATAAGTACAGTCGGCCAATGAGTTGGGTATGCAGGGCAAAAACTTCTACGCCATAGTAAAAACCGACTGCAATAGATATGCAAGTTTGTATTTCATATTTAATAAGTGTAATATACCCACTATTTAGATATATAACTCACTTATCCATAACTGGTGTCGTAAGTCTTTACTATGACTTAGAAGTTTTTGCCCTGCATACCCAACTCATTGGCCGACTGTACCTATGTCTGTAAAGGTGTATTGCACACTAGCTACCACCCGCAGCTCCATCGGCAGGGTTCATCGGTAAAACTAACCCCTATGTTAAACCAAGCTATAAATACATATGTATGTATGCCAAATCTCATCAAATTCTATTGAGTCGTTTTGCGTAAAAATGTAATAAACATCCAGATATCTACACATAAATTTTACATTTAATTGAACTCATCAAGTAATGAAGTAATAGTGAAATTATGTCTATCCTACATGGATCAATTGTCAGACAGACAATAGAATATCATTATAAAGGCTTTCATTAAAACAGACATGAATGGTTCCGTACAAATAAAATTGTTTCAAAATAAAAATATCTCGCGGTCTGCGGTATAATTTGCGACTTCTCACTGCGAGGCTTCGCATTCGATCTCGATGGAATTCCTCTGTAGCAGCACAGAGTCTGGAATTGTGCCCGGTACATGGCGATACTCTATCACATCGGATCTTTACATGACAGACGAAATGTGGGCGTGACGTTATGTTATCTTCAAAATTAAGTTAGATACACGACTTCACACGCAATCGTTTCGACAACCAATCATTGAAGCTACATTATTTGGTTTCTTGTACTCCAACGGCACTCTAAAATGATTAACTTGACAGCTCTTATCATTTATCATGGCTTCGGTAAAGAAAGGTCTATGGGTAAAGGGCTGACAGACAGACAGACTGACAGTGGAGTAATGGCTTTATTATGTTTAAAATTTTATAAAAAAAGACATTCACTAGGAATATTTACTTTGGTCATTCTTAATTAAACGAAATGCATACTAAAAGCAAGCCCAGAGTTAAAACGGAAAAATTTATTAGGCAAACAAACACTATACTAATGTCATGTACGAAAGTTGAACCTTTATCGCTAACAATAACTCACATAGGGGGCAGTGTCGTATAACGGGACGAAAATCGAGTAGTGAAGACTTATCAGATTTTTTTTAACTTGAAACTGATGTTATTTCGATATTTTCCTAAAACAATATTTGAAAAAGAATCGCGCCAATTTAGCTCGGAGTAAATTTATATTATAACTAGCTTCCGCCCGCGGCTCCGCCCGCGTGGTATGTCAATTAAAAGTAGCCTATATGTTAATCCAGACTATAAGCTACATGTGTGCAAAATTTCATCGAAATCGACCCGGTAGTTTTGGCGTGAAAGAGTAACAAACATCCATACATCCATACATCCATACTTACAAATTTTCGCCTTTATGATATTAGTTTATATTATAACTAGCTTCCGCCCGCGGCTCCGCCCGCGTGGTATGTCAATTAAAAGTAGCCTATATGTTAATCCAGACTATAAGCTCATGTGTGCAAAATTTCATCGAAATCGACCCGGTAGTTTTGGCGTGAAAGAGTAACAAACATCCATACATCCATACTTACAAACTTTCGCCTTTATAATATTAGTAAGGATAATAAGTGTTCACGTCGACACGTCAACATTAGTTTCGAATTAGAAAAAAACAATTTGATAAGATATTATGTATTCAAAAGTCAATTTTCGTCCTACTGTGTTTATGTGTTTCGTCTATACAGTTCAGATATTGCACACTCAGGATTAAAGTACAAAATCGACATTTTTGAAACGACAAAATTGTGATCGTAAATCGTACTCCGTCACTAGCACACTGTGCGATATGATTAGATACACTGATACTTCAATAGCAAGTCTCTATCATAATTTTACCCATACAGCAAATATGGTTAAGTCCGGGTTACGTAATCCAGACCTTAACACGATCTAAATAAATCTGCTTACGCCATTGTGAGCTGTAGCGTGAGAATGCAGTTCAACCCGGACATCAAAAAACATAGGAATATACTCTTTACATCTTTTATGAGAAAAACATTGCCCTACCAAGTATATTTTTATGTAAATATCTCGAAGTGACTCGGTAAGATCAAAACATGGTAAAAACTAAAAAGTAAACAAGAAAAAACTGGGTTTTTAATTTTAACCCGATTTAGTTAAAGATGAGTTCAGAAAATATATTAAAATAATCGAAAATTAAATGGATCAGGTTAGTCGACAATTTAAAAAAAATATTAAGTATTTTTTTTAATTACGCAGATATTAATTAAGTTGCATGACTACGGGCTAGCTTCTGAGGTTCCGGATAGATTTCATGCGAACCATCAAATATAACCTGACCAAGGTAAAAGGTGACTCAAGTAACACTTGAAAAAGAACACAGCTGTCACTTTTATTTATGTGTGTTATTATGTTTATCCTGCCAATAAAGTTTATCTACCAGTGAAGTTAGGGCTAAGTCTACTAGAATGACCAAAGAAATAATTCTCTCTAATATGTCTAATCCCCACGTATACGACTTTCCATAAAATTCAGATAAATTTCACGCAAATTTTATTTCATTTTTTTATCGATTTGCATGCAATTTCAACCGATTCCGCTCTGTAAAGTTAGAAGTAAATACATATATTTACGTGTAATATTTGCAATAAAATGATTATTTATTGTAAAATAGCCCTAAAATACCTATTCAATTAGCTATAACATATGACCCTAACATGAATTATCAGAAAACGAATTGATTAAAATTGCAATAATACACCGTGAGAAAAATAATCTAATAATTATAATATTAATTTAAGACACGCAAAGTTGATAAAACATAGGATTTATCGTACATTGCTGCTTGTAAAAGAAATAATAACAAAACGATAGTAATTAAGGAGCAAGGCAAGCAATATATTTTAATTATTATATCGCATAGCTGCCTGTCATCGAATGATTGAAGACATAACAATTTTTTTAATAAAATTGTAAATTACTTAAAATGTTTTTCAATTATAATTTTATTAACCTTTTAACCAATTAACATCACTATAACTAAAACTCATTTTGACGTTAACCGCGGTCTTAAATTTAAATCTAAAAATTACAAAATCATGAAAAATATGTGACGTTCTTTGTAAATTAAATCGTTTTATAATACACCTACTTTAATTAATGCCATTATGTCACTATAATGAGATGACTAGCAAGCCCATCCGTACGATCTTTCACGACACGATCAATTAGTGCAGTGTTTTCACGGATCTCCAATATAAAATAAACAAATCCCACCACCGATGGGCCCACACACACATACACGTCTCACGCTTACTAATTAGAGTATCAGTTATATTGATCGAGTTATTGAGTAACAGCACACACATACAAAAGCCACTGTGGCATCTTCACTAATAGTACTGTCAAAGGTTAGGTCCGTGAGCACAATTTTGAGTAACTTTACTGGTGAACGAATTTACTTGATATAAATAGGATGCAGTCCAACTGATATGCACATTCGGTGATCATCCCGTGTTAGCACAACAGCTTTAGATATGAAGCTGGTAATTAAATCAATTATTTTATTTTTAAAAACATTTATTCCAAAATCAAAGCGGTTAAGTAAACAATTCAAAAAGTTTTACTAAAAAATTTTAAACCTCTTCTCTGAAATCGATATTTAGTGATTTTAAAAATGGATTGCAGTGTCCTAAATTTTTAATAAAATTAAAAATATCCTTTTGTTGTGTTTGTGTGTCCTTCAAGTGCAGTTTAAATATACAAGTTTTTGTGCAAATTATATTATTATAGTAAATTGTTTACGTGTGCTTGTTAAAGTTGACGACCTGTGTGCCAATCAAGGGGTTTCCTTTCTAACTTTGACTTAGCTCAATTTATGACATCTTCAAATAGCATGAAATTCACGTATGATTTTTGTTGTAAAATTTTGCAATTAATATAATTATTTTGTCTTTTCAGCTAATTATAATATCAGTCATAGCATACTGCTATGCTGACAAATTGGACAGGACGTACTTGCCTCCGGCAAGTGCTGGCACGGCTGGTGGAAGCCCTGGATCTTTAACAGCACCAGGCGCTGAATCTGGATTAGATGCACCTAAGTTTTCCTCTTTCGGTCAATCTCCGACCCCTGCTTTTGGACAAGGAACAAGTCAAAAGCCGCAATCTGGGTCATCACGGCCTGGATACGGTCAAACTAGCCCTCAATACAACCAGGCTGGACCCCAGTCTGGACCAGTTTCATCTGGACAACCAGGATACGGTCAAACTAGCCCTCAGTATAACCAGGCTGGACCTCAACCTGGATCAGCTCAAGCTGGACCCCAGTCTGGACCAGCTTCATCAGCTCAACCCGGACAACCCGGTAGCGGTCAAACTTCGCCTCAGTTCAACCAAGCTGGACCTCAGTCTGGGGCAGCACAGCCTCAATTCAACCTGGGTGGTGTGTCATCTGGAACTAGCAGCCCAGCTTTCAACCAGGCTTCAACTTTTAACAACCAAGCTCAAGGCCCCCAGGCCAACTCTGGACCATTGCAGCCTGAACGTGTCCGTGCCTCAATCGACAGAGAAGCTGAAATCCTGCGTTATGATAACGAAAATAACGGAGATACTTTCTTCTACAACTTCGAAACCTCCAATGGAATTTCTGCTGAAGAAGCTGGTGAAGCCGCAGGTGGTGTTCGAGCTAAAGGTGGTTTCTCTTACACTGGTGATGACGGCCAACAATACAGTATAACGTATACAGCTGATGAGAATGGATATCTTCCCCGGGGTGATCATCTGCCGACTCCTCCTCCCATTCCTGAGGAGATTCTTAAATCGTTAGAAGAAAACGCGAAAGCTGCGGCCACTGGTACACAAGAAGGTAAGATTTTTAATAATTTATCTACCGTCTCATTGATTGGTCTAGTGGTAAACATACGCTGATCGTGAGATTTCTGTGTCAAGCAAAATTCCTTTTTTTCTACTAGGAGATTCTCAGTAGCAGCAGAGAATTTGAGGGTAAATGACGATTGACGGTATTAGTATATGCCATACCTTTCTGAGTATATTATCATTCTGTTGATGTTGTCTCATAATGTTGGCTTAGGGTCAAGGTCACGGTTGAGGTTCTATTCGTGACTACTCGATGTAGGGCGTATGTTGAAGTAAATGACGCCGTAACTAATTTTGCTTTCACTTGGTTAAGTTAGTAACTTATATTGGCCTAAAGATGCTTCTAGACTATAAGCATTCGCATGTAATATATTCACATAATCGATTCCTATTATATATTATGTATATATGTTATATGTATTTATATATGTATATATAATAATTACGTATGTTTATATAGTATTTGATTTATACTTTAGAAAGTATACTATCATTTTATATTATTTATTTTTATTTGTAAGTTTTGAAAGTTTTGTTTTTTTTTTACTATCTTTACAAGTGCACCTACCATGTTAAAGCTCTGCACCACCCTTGGTTGACTGGTAGTGAATGCCTTCGGCATTAAGTACGCCTCTGTACAAATTGTGCATAAAGTTTTAAATAAATAAATATTGCACCAGCGTCGGAATAGTCTAAATCTCTAAAGAATGTGACATAACCGTAATAATACGATCAATATTGAGTTTTTATTTGAAAAAGTTACATAACAAGTAATTGCTCGTAAGACAGGAAGACAGGGTGTAACGTAACACTAAATATAAAATATAAATATAAAAAATAAATAATAATAATATAAATATGGATTCTAAAACGTTACATACAGGAATCACAAAACTTTGCTTTAATCTGTCATTTTTAAACTCTAAGAGCCTTTGTAGACTTGGTTTTAACATAACATAACACCACCTCTATATTACCTAGAACTTTGCGGCAGACATCCACATCTTAACTGTTATGTTTAGGTCAGATCAAATAATAATGAGAACGACACGTTTGCCTAACAGGGGAATCGATCCCGAGACCTCGCGGTGAGAGCCGCATGCGCTGAACACTAGACCAAAGAGGCATTTACCTGATTTTATAAATATTATTTATTTATTTAAAATAATTGGTGGTGGCACTCTTATGAACAAGCCCGAGGGTGATAGAACCCCCGTCTCACTTTAAACCTGCTGTCAAATAGTGGTGTTTGCACTACTGTGTGACAGTTTGTTTGAGAACATGAAATTACTGGCATATCAGACATAAATACCGTAAACCTCAGAGGAAGCGTGGCATCTACAATCTGCTTTTGTTGGTGTTCATAAGCTGTAATTAATACTGACAATCAGGTTGACTACACGCCCGTCCGCTTCATACGTCATTTAAGTCATTTCTTCATTTCTTTCTTGAATGAAAAAAAACCGCTTTGCAAGAAATATACTTAATTCAAAAATTCTTCAGTGTTTGTAAAATGATACTGTGATTATGTTCATAGCTAGTACAATTTTGTGCATAAAGAGTCTATATGAAAAAGAAATAGAAAGCAATTAACAATAGTCAATAAAATATCGAAAAGTATTACTAAAATACATAAACTTAATGCAACTACATAAATAAATAAAAATACCTATTATATAACAAATATAATAAATTTATAATACATTATGTTAATTCCAAAATCGAGTCGTAGTTGTAAATAAATTGTTCAATGACGTCCATCTTAAAATGCCTCAGCATAAATGAACTAAACTTATCTATGTTGAAATGGATTGATGTAATAACAAAGAAACAATAAAAAATACATACCAAATAACTAAAGATAATTATTGAATTTTCAATCAAATGTCAACAAAACTCATAATTGATGACAGTACCATTTGTTTTAATGAAAACACACACATTTGCCAAGTTAGGGTAAGCACAATAGGATTGTATCATCAATTTGGTTTCAGACAATAATACTTATTTATCTCAATAATATAGATGTTTTATAATTGAAAATAAAATTTTACCCATCAAACCGTGTTCGATTTCATATTTCTCTAAAGGAAACGGACGGTTCCGAAAATTGAGTGCAATCTTATCCCTATATAATTTCGTTTAATTCAATTAATGGGATAAGCACGCCGTTCTTTATTTTAGTTCAATTTATAATTTACTCCGTGTCTAGGTTTTACTGGACTGTGATGATATGATCTTTGTGGCAATGACAATAATTATAAAAAGAATTATGTATTTATATTATCATACTCTTAAAAAAAATTGATTGATTGTTTGGAAGATAATATGGCTGGAAAAGATAATTATATAAGTGCTGAGACGACGTCTAGTAGGAGGGTGAGAAAGGATTTAAAAGCATGTAGCACCTACCCGACCCTAAGTAATTGTAAAAAATGTTTAGTTTAATAACCAATTTTATGGAAAAATACAATTTATCCTAGCCATAATAATAAGATAATTGATTGATTCAGTCGTACTGTACAAATCACTCTTAAAACCATTAATTTTTTTAGTACTATAGATTTAATTTAATAACCCAATAGGTTTAATTGTGATATCATCCAATATTTTTTTATCATTTAACAAAAACTACCGCCTCCATTTAATTTGCAAACCGATCTTTAGCCATTAGTAATTGAGGCATCAATTAAAACGTTTTTGTATACTTTTTATGACCAGAAATAAAATAATTTAAACCAGAGAGTAACCGGCCACTCTAAACTTGAAGCATTTTTTCATCAATATATTTGTTTTTAGGTGCCTACAACCCGGATGAAGATATAGATGATACTCGACAGTACAATGACAGCCCTTACTCTGACCGTGGTCAATTTGGCCCCGCTGCTACCGGGTCTCAGCCTGGACAAAGCCCTTCTCAGTATCCTAGTGCCTCTTTAAAGGGCTCCGCAAATCCCGGACAGCGAGGATTCCAGTCTCAAGGTGGTCAAGGACCTGCTTCACAATCCACACCTGGTGCACTTTCTGGATCTAGAACTCAGGGTGGTAATGGAAATCAAGCCTCTGGTTATCAATATAGTGCTCCTGGTTCTTCAGCTGGTTCATCAAGATCTAGAGTCAGTAATTTCCAGTCACAGAATGGTCAATCACCCGCTTCCCAATACGGGTCACCGACTGGTTCCAGACCTGAATCTCAAGGTAGCCAGGGACCTGTTTCTCTATATGGTGCCCCCACTGGATCTCCAGCACGTGGACCTAATGGCAATCAGTCTCCTAATTCTCAATTTAGCGCGCCTACTGGGTCATCTTTTAGTTCAAGACCAGGATCACAAAGTAGTCAATCACCTACTTCTCAATACGATGCCCCAATAGGTCCCTCTACTGGTTCCAGACCTGGTTCACAAGGAAACCAGTCACCTGCTTCGCAATATGCGACTCCTGGTTCATCTGGATCTCTATTTCCGTCTCAAGGTAGCCAATCCTCTGCTCCTCAATATACGTCCTCTACAGGTTTGCCCTCTGGCTCAGTCAGACCAGGACAGCAATCATTCAACCAAGACTCTGGATACCAATACAATGCTCCTAGTTTTTCTCCTACTGGTGCAAGACCTCAAGGTGGTCAATCACCTGCATCTCAATTTGGTGTTCCTGCTCAGTCTAATATTCCTTCAGGACAATCTCAACGTTTCCCATCTCAACAAAGCCAGTCCACGGCTCCTCAATTTGGCCGTCCCACAGGCTCATCCACTGGATCCTCTAGGCCTCAAGGTTACTCATCTCAGAATGGCAAATCTTCTTTCCCTCAGCTTGGTGGTTCGGCTAGTAGTGCTCCCAGTTCCTTTAAACCTTCTGGATCTAACTTCCCATCTCAAGGTTTTCAATCTCCGGCATCTCAGAATGGTTTGCCTAGCTCAATCTCTGGGGCCTCACGACCCGGTCAACAAGCATATAATCAAGATACTGGGTATCAATATAATACCCCCAGTGCATCCCGCCCTAGTGGTTTAAGACCTGGAGCACAAAGTGGACCATCTCCTATTTCACAGTTTGGTTCGCCTTCTGATGTTGGAGTTATTGGACTTGGTGGTAGCCCATCACATGAAAGTCAATCACCAGCTCCTCAATACGGTGCATCAGGCTCTCAAAGTGCCACATCACAGGGAAGTCGGCGACCTACTTCTCAGTTTGGATCTCCGGCTAGCGTAGATGGACAGCCAGGTCAGTCACAGATTGGAGGTTACCAACGGCCACAGTTTGGATCTAAAGCCCCATCTGGTTTACCTGGATCTACCTCATCAGGTCAACCTGGTTCCACTCAGCCCAGATACAACCAGCGGCCTCAGTTTGGATCTCCTGCCTCATCTGGTTCACCTGGATCTACCTCATCAGGTCAACCTGGTTCCGCTCAGCCTGGATACAATCAGCGCCCTCAGTTTGGATCTTCTGCCCAATCTGTTTTACCTGGATCTACCTCGCTAGGTCAACCTGGCTCCTCTCTGCCCGGATACAACCAGCGCCCTCAGTTTGGATCTCCTGCCCCATCTGGTTTACCGGGATCTATCTTATCCGTTCAACCTAGTTCAACTCAGCCCGGATACAACCAGCGTCCTCAGTTTGGATCGCCTGCCACATCTGGTTTACCTGGATCTACCTCGTTAGGACAACCTGCTCCTACAGAGACCGGATACAACCAACGCCCCCAGTTTGGTTCTGCTGCACCCTCTGGCGCTGCCAAAACTAGGCCCTTTGGATCCCAGAGACAAGAACAGGACGAATCTGGTTACCAATATAACCGACCACAGACACAGTTTGGAGGACCTGTTTCAGATATTAAGCCGTCAGGCACCACCGGCTCTTCAAGTCCTAATGGCCAAAAGCCATCTTTTGGTAACGGCCCTTCTAGAGGATTTGGCAGCTTCAACAACGCTCAAAGTCCTAAGCCCGGTATTTCAAGTAACAACTATGCTCCTTCTGGCCCAATCGGTTCTGCTGATCTAGGTTATCCATCCGGCCCTGTTTCAACGAGCCCGTCTGGTTCGTCTCCTAGTAATAATGGTCAAATTACTTCTGCAATCGCCGGTCCAGGACAGTACTCCCCAACAGGCTTAACTACAAGTCCAACAAGCTCATCGTTGCCCAAACCAGGTGGTACTAGGCCTTTCGGAACTGTTCCTCAGACTCAGCCTAGCCAAGTTGATGGCCACAAATCTGCCATGCCTGACTCTGCTCCATACCAATACAACCGTCCTGGATCACAGAATGCCTTTGGTCAGGGTCCTTCAGGACAGAACAAACCTGGTCAAAATGGACCTCAATCTGGTTTTGGATCTTCAGCACAAAAAAGACCCGGTCAGAACAGACCTGGTGAAACCGGATCTCAGTCAGGTTATGGACCTTCAAGTGAAGACAGGCCAAGTCAAGTAGGTTCTCAGCCAAGCTTTGGACCATCAGGTCAAACTGGACCACAATCTAGTTTTAGACCATCAGGACAAGACAAGCCAAGCCAAGCCTTTTCTCAACCTGGTTTTGGACCTTCAGGTCAAAGAAGGCCAACTGAAGACTTCAGTGGCCCTAAACAGCAACCAAGTTTTAGCTCCGAGGAAGGTTACAAGTACTAAATAAACCAAGGATAGAATATTTTTTTTGTAAATAGTTCTTCAGCATAAGATGAAAGTAAAAAAAAAAACAAAACGATTGTATAAGATATTTTGTACATAATTTATACAAAATGCTTGAAATGAAATGAAAAATCACTATGTGATTATTTAAATTAAATAAACTAATGCAAAACTTACAACCTCGTATTATTTTATTAAATATGGATGCCTTTATAAATTCTGTGGATTGCTGACTTTTCATAATTATTTACTTGTAACCGAGTTATGTATAAAATTTTCAATTATAGCAGGCAGCGAAACAAATATATACCATACCACAAAAAAAAAACATAATAGAATATACAACAATAACACCTTTTTCTAAAAAATACTACATTACAACATTTAAATCACGCATATTTTAATTGAATTTTCTAAATAATTGGGTCTTTTCAAACACTAGGCATATGGCATTCAGTCAAAATGTCAACTCACTACAAATAATGTATATGTGACTGCAAAGGATCAAATGTTGGATTCCTAGATAACCACTTACATATAAAAGGAGGTATACTGTGTGTATATGATGATAATAGGCTTTGGATCGTGAGTGCTATTATATGTACACATGGCTACAGATCAACCAATACATTTCCAGTATAACCTGGTCTCGCATTGTAAAAGCTTCATATGCAAGCCGAGGTCAACTTGTATTGGTAATGAAGTTTGATGTGCACCAGTATACAAAGTTGCAAGCACGAACGGGGTAGCTTCAAGTCTTGGTAATGGTCGAAACTTTTGTTGTGTGAGAACTGAAATAATTGATTGTTTAGAAAACACTACAAATCTGTTAAGGTTGTAGGCTAGCAAAAATTCTGAAGATAAACCTACATAAACATAACATCACGGCTATATTACCCAGAACGGTGTAGCATAGGTGTACAACACCCACATTTAACCTGCTATGTTTATATTCCATGGGATAGGGGGTGAGCCTATCGCCATCCACCGGGCACAATTCTTGAGGAAAAGTTCACAAATAACACTCTGTCTGATCCGGGAATTAAACCCGACATGGTGATATTAATAAGATTTATCCAAATATAATAAGAAATAGCTATTAACACTAATATCTTTGCATTTTATTATTATTAATGTACCAGTTTGAAAATAAAATTAAAACGAGCGTGTGATCTGGCAAGTAAAAGTATTATGCCTCATTCATTATGTACCTATCAATTATTTCAGCGCTCTAACTTACCACCGAACCGGAACCTAATAGACCAAGACTTTAATTTGGCGGGTAAAAGGTACTAGAAGTCTTTTCGTTTGTTGGTACGAAACTACTAGGCCGATTTTTACTAAAATAGATCCAAGAAACATAGGTTACTTTTTAACCGACTTCAAAAAAAGGAGGAGGTTCTCAATTCGGTTGTATGTTTTTTTTTTTTTTTTTTTTTTTTTATGTTTGTTCGCCGATTACTCGAAGACGCCTGGACCGATTTGAGAAATTCTTTGTTTGTTTGAAAGGATATACTTGTCATGTGGTCCCATTTTTTTCAAGTCACGTTCTGATGATGGGATCTTAGAGAAATCGAGGGCAACCCTCAAATTTAAAAGGCTTCTATATTGTTTTTTATATATTATCTAAAACTTCTCGGATATTTGCATCTAGTAGTCAGCATTTTATGTTGCTGAGCTGATGCTGGAAGGTACAACTCCTCAACGGTTAGGAGTACGGGAATAATTCTTTAAATATAGGCTCCTTTAGGCCGTTTACTGTATTCTTTCAAGTTATACACAGATGAGGCGATACGTTGTATAATACTTATGTATATTCATAATATGAGGTCATAATTTGATGATGGGCTCCTAGAAAAATCATGGGTAACCCTCAAATTTCAAAGGCTTCTATATTCTTTTTAAAACTACTTGGATATTTGCATTTTAAGTTGCTGTGCTGATGCTGGAAGGTACAACTCCTCAACGGTTAGGAGTACGGGGATTATTATTAATAAGTTTTCCGTCTCAAGTAACCGTCGTCTCCTCATTCGAGAAACATTCTGGTCTACCCATCACTTAAAATCGTAAAATAAAATAATTTTTAACAAAAAAAAAAAACTGACTTCAAAAAGTAGGTAAACTAAAAAGCAAAAAATAAAGTTACTTAGCACAAAATAATACGTTTTTTAATTTAGTAAAATAGAAATTATTAAATAATTATTTTATAATTCTGAAGTCGGTGCCAAGTAAACAATAACTCTGTATAGACAAATCTTTCTAACAACTATTTTCTGACTGAATATTAGTTCTTAATTATCCGATTTACTTGGCACCGACTTCAGAATTATAAATACGACAACCTTCTTGGTAGTTACGTGTTTGAGCCGTTTGGGGTCGAAACGCTTGGGCCGTGGGGTCCACGTGCACGCGCATTATTTCATGAAATATCCAAAAGATTGGTTGACGCTTCACGTGACCCGAAGGCTGGCTTTTATCTTGCACAAAGAATTAGCATTGCCATTCAACGTGGCAATGCCGCCAGCCTTCGGGGCACGTTTGCCGTTGACAGTGATGCGGACGAGTATTTCGATGCCTAATCTTATTATTATTTTTATTATCTGTTGAAATTATTATTATTATATTTTTATTATTTTAGTTGTGTAAATATTTTAACCTATTGTATTAAATATTAGTCAATTAAATAAAGAATTATCATAAAAAAAAAAAAAATGCACTTCTTATTATTTAATAATTTCTATTTTACTAAATTAAAAAACGTATTATTTTGTGCTAAGTAACTTTATTTTTTGCTTTTTAGTTTACCTACTTTTTGAAGTCGGTTTTTTTTTTACTGACGTGCTCTGCGGGCAAAATTACAGGCAACATCTTGTTAAATTATCTAAAAGATCCGATTAATACTATTGTCTATACCGTATACCTTAAGCTAAATCCTTAGCTAATTAAGTGTACTATCTTGCTAGCAATTAAGATAGCATCGATACAATTTCATAATGTACATTGTACCTCTTGTTAAGCTAAGCGCTAATTGCTATTATTTGAGAAGATTACAAGTAAGTTACATACGATGCACTTTACAATTAAATGGTTATTGTTTTAAAATATATATTTTTTTAAATGTTCAACGAGCATCAGATGGATCGGGTAATGGCTCCTTGATTTTTGACATTTTAACGTAGTTCTCAACATAGAAAGTCTAAAGTAAAAATAAATTGACGTTTTTATGTTGATGACGACGTCATAGTCGAATCGAAATATCAAGAGTGGCATGCTGTCTTAATAGGGCTGATGGTAACTCAAAAAACGTATGTTGTATTACTACATGTGAAGACCAGGATATTACGCCTCCTGAGGCAGTATAAATTATGGGTATGCCAAAAGATATAGAAGATTGACTTTAATTCAGATTAGAAATTGAGAAATTTATTTCAGTCTGATAATGAATATTAAATATTTACAATACTAATCTAACTATAATTTAGATAGGTTTAGTTATTGCATTTCTCAGCTTATGCAAAAGCGCCGCTACGCTGAGAGCTAAAAACACAACTAATAATATACGCACAAGGCGCAGAACAATTTTGAAACATATCATGTTATTATCTACTATGGCTTTTCGTACAGGCGCAACAAGCGCTGGTTTGTTTTGTTGCAATATACTTTCTATAAGTAAATTGAAATAACAGTTTGTTTAGTAGTTATTTATTGGCTATGTAGTCACTAATATTATATAGCACTGACCTTATTTTTATTACTAATGTATCCAATCCAAAATTCGAGTTTTCATTTGTGTGTTTTAGGATTTATCAATTATTTTTTTTTACTTTTTATTTTAAAATGTTAAATTAAGATTCTCTGAAATGGACTTTTGATTGTTTTGATAACAATCAAAAGTCCATTTCAGAGAAAAGTATGTTTTTTTTAAAGTATAAAGAAGAAGAAAGAGTGCACGGTTGGCGTAACGGTTTCAGCGGTCGTCTCGTCGCTTTCCACTGCGCTGGTGTTGTGGGCTCGATACCCACACGGTACAAATCTTCTTGCGGTCCGCAAAAAAATATTCCAACACTAGGTGTGTGGAATGTTTGTTTGAGAAAACCCCGCGATACAGGAATTATTACAAGTGCAGGTGTGATTAAAAAAAAATAAAAGATAGCCTGAACACGTGCTAAACACGTGTGTAAATAGTAAGTAAGTACATTTCATATTCAAACCGACCTCACCTTCATCTACCGGCAATAATTGCAAAAGAAAAATTAACTTTGATTGCCATAACCTCCAATAGAAATTTAATTTAGATAAACATTAAAAAACGCAATATATATAATCGGAATATTAACAAGACTGTAATAACTATGATTATGGCAGTTTTGTATGAAATGTGCGAATACTGTGGTTAGGTAACAGTTAGTATATAATGACACAACTCATATGGTAAGATCGTAGGATGTGTGTATAAAATATATGAAAACAAGGCCTTTTTTACTCGACTGTGTCAGATGAAGGGTTATGTTTTTCGAACTGCATAATTATATGAATGTATGTCCATTTTCAAAGTAAAGCGGGCGTGGCGCAATGGATAAGCCATCGGTCTTACGATCGAGAGGTCGTGGGTACGAATCCTGGCCATTACCTCCTAACACAAGCGAATAAGGCTTCGCTGGAGGTTCACAAGAATACTAGTAATTGAAAATTAATAGGAAGCTTTTTAAATAAAAAGAATGAAGAAAGTTTTACAAGTGATTACTCAACTTGGCTTCTGTTTATTTATGCAGGTATTTATCAATTTCCTTGGTAAGTAACTGGGCACTGGGAAGCACTGGGAAGCACTGGGAATATTAGAGGTATATCATCCCACTATACTCCCATATAATATAAAAAATATATTACGCCACTACTACACAAAGACTACATCATTAAAAATAATGTTGTGTGAGTGTGTGTGTGTGTGTGTGCAAGCTCACTAATAACGGTGTTCGCAGTATCGAGTGTGACGTTGATTGCATAGAACTTAGAGCTGGCGTACACGATACAACATATTTTTTTTTATAAATTGACATATTGTATAAAAAATACAGACAAGTCAACCAAACTGTCTAATTATATGCTAAAAAGTAATAGTGGTCACAGATTGATTATGTTGTCTAGAATTGGAGTTAATATTAAGATTTTCTGTATTTTGAATGGTTACAAGTTACCTTAATCATAGGGGTGATTCTCACTGAAATAAGGTTTAATTATAGTCACAATTAGTAAGAATAATCAACTCTTAAAATAAAAAGAAAAGATTTTTTTGTTTTTTTATTAAAACTGACGTGAGTTTGTAACATTATTCAAATTATGAAATTGTGCCAGTGCAAGACGGGCTACGACTCAAGCGTGACGCGTGACGTATCGCACACTCTTGTAGATGCATATAAGTATATGTGAAACTGCGGTCGACTAAATAGACCAACATTACGTGAGTAACACCCGTATTTCATAATTTTAATATTTTTTTTTGTTTTTTTGTTCATTTTAGATTTTCTGTATTTTTTCTGGATATGGCCTTTGACCAAGCCAGAGGGGTTTGACTGTCTGTATGACGTTGATAAAATAAAACACAACAATAATTTGTTGTGAAACTTCGCACAAAATATAAATAACCAACTAATATTATTTAATTGTAGTCAATATTATTGCGTGTAAGCGGGTAGCCATATCATTTACCAAAATTGTGTCTATTGTCTTGTCAATTTCCTTATTTGTTGTATTCGTTGTATAAATCGTTTGTAGTTGTTGCACCGTGTACACTCGCTCTAAGACCAACACTCGAACTCTCACACGGTCTAGGTGTTGTCGTGTTTCGAACAAAACGATGATAATGATCGCTCATCACGTGATGCACTTAGCGCTTTGTTCTGTTAGATTTGTGTTAGTTAACACCACTGTTTCGATTATTAGGTGTTAGTTAAAGCATAATGCTTTGTTTGTCTGTGTCAACCTTTATAGAGTAGCATGCCAAAACATTTTGATTTTATGTAAAAATTTTTTTTTTTTTTTTTTTAAAAAGCTTTCTAGTTGTTTGCAAATACAAATTACTAGTATTCTTGTTAACCCCCTCTAGCTAAGCTTAATTTGCTTGTGTTAGGAGGAAGTTCACTCGTCTGTGGTGTAATGGCTAGGAGGTTTTCACAAAACTGTGGGCAGTGTGACCGAACCGCATTTCATTAGTCCATAATCCTAGAAAATAGGTTTAATAAACATTAATAAAAAAAAATACCCATAAAATAAAATATATACGCAAAAAGACTTTTGTATGTTGGGCACTGTTTCTTTAAAATCCATTGTTTAGATTAAATTACCAGATACAGGTAATTATAATCATTTAATAGTCACTTAAGCTTAATCATTTTATACAAGTAAAGATAGTTGCAGTCTACGCTTCAAAATTATCAAATTAAGATTATGATAAGAATCATTTAATTGAATCCATGTTATTATAAATTAATGCGTCTAATATGCGGTACTTATTTTTTTAACACACGGCTGCATACATACACTACCAGTATAATATATTATGGTCTCTTATTGTATGGTTAGTCTAGTCGACAAGTTGAAAATGGTACAAAATAGAGATACTGCTCTTAAAATTTTGTGCGATAGCTCATTGTATCCGGCATGACACCTAAAAAAATGTGCCAAAAGCATGTATTAGCACATAAAAAATTGCAAAAGTTATAAACAATTAGAGATGAACAAAAATGGCATTTCGTTTTTGGCCAATATTTCATAAACTATTAATAAATAAATAAATAAATAAATAATACTTTGTTTATAAATTTTTTTTTACTTTACCAAAAACTTAAAAATCCAAGTAATGTTGTTAAAGTAAAAACATTTTTATAAACAAAGTATAAATATTTTTTGAACTTTTATGGCACGATCTTGTTAAGTATGTATGTAAAAAAGGCTCTACGAAGCGATTTTTTTTATGTGCTTATAATTTTGGCACATTTTTCTAGGCATCATGCCGGATCCAATGAGCTATCGCACATAATAATAAGAGCAGTATCTCTATTTTATACCATTTTCAACTTGTTGACTAGACTAGGTTTCCAGGGCAATGCAAGACCATCTTATGCTGGAAGAATTGGAGCAGAAATTTATATCTTGATGTGTATCCGTGTGTACATCTTCTCTTATGAATAGATGCATGATTATTATTATTATAGTAATTACGATCATCATCTCACGATCCTACGTAAGCAAGGTAACATAACATCACGCCTAAATTAGTTCCCTGAGGGACTGGATAGAGGTGTGTGAGGACCAAATTTGAAGGATGTTTCGTTTTCATGTAGAAGGAGAAGCCTAGTGCCATCTGTGGGCTGATTCAGACTTTATAGGTTTAAAGAATTTATTTCCCATAAGAACAAACATTCACTTAAAATAAGAATCTAATTACAATATGTTTTATAACTTAAAATTAACATTATCTTCCTCCAGCATTATCTAACCTGTTTACAGATAAGAAATTAAACAAAACTATCAGTTTTTCTATTCGACGCCGTCAAAAAACAAACTAAGAGACAAGTACAATACCTAAATATTACCGTAATTAAAAGTTTCAACCTCATTTGTATTACTAGAAAATTCAGTCATCATTTATATTGACGCTTACCTAAATTTCCCTTTTGCCTTACCATTTCTATAAGTAAAAGTTACGGTTTAGTAATCAGGAAAAAAAAAAACGAAATTCTCAATTACCTATAAATACATAGATACTCGCTTTTATCCCAAGGGGGTAGGCAGAGACAACACGCTCGCCGGTTTCGTGTACTACGTATTTGTCCTTTCTGAAGGATGCCACTTATCGTGTCTCTGTATGTTTTCCGTGGATGACCTCTTCCAAATCATTCAGCGGTATTTTAGAGATATACAACGCAGATATGGCGTTGTATATCACTTTTACAAATGTACTTTTATCCATTCTTTCAACGTGACCAAACCACCTAAGCATACCATTTTCAATCCTGGTCATATTATAATCTATCAAACCACAACGATATCTTATCACCCTATTCCTTTTACTTTCATTTAAAGTTATATTACACATACTTCATAATGAGCTCATTTCTACAGCATCAAATTTATTCTACTGTCATACTTACTCTGCAATATCCAACATTCACTTCCACAAATAAGAGTTGGAAGTTGAAAAGTGGCAAGGGTGTCCACGATGGCATCGTAGCCACCGTTGACACCCTGGCCACTTTTGACATGTTTTCGCTGGGCACGACCGCGTGCAGCGCGCCATTCACTATGTTGCCCGCATTTACTCTTCCTCCAAAAACGACTTTTATCTTACCATTTCAAGTAAACACACCCCGAGGTCTTGGATTCGATTCCCTGGTTGGGAAAAAGTATCATCATCCGTCTGCCCTTTTCCCAATTACTTGGGGTCGACGCAAAGAGTTTTATTCTTGCATATAGTCCTATCTGACGTCATCTCGGCATTTACACCCTGCAGATGTTATAAACCTCTGCCACACTTTTCTAGGAAATAAAGGCGTGATGCTAAGATGTGTTAGTCGTTTAGTAGCGTGGTCATCACGATCCAAACTCCATCTTTAAAGTGCTAGTCTTTAGTTTTGACGTTTCTATTTATACGATTGGTGTTGATTGACCTCTTGTTAAAAGCGGGGATCCCGTTCAATATTGTCAAGGCCAAGGTGAGAAGTGCTTTATAACAGAGTAGGAAGATTATAGTAGCAAGTGAAAAGTAAAAAAGGACGAAAGTCTCGTCCAACTCTTTTTTTTTAGAAAGTTTTAATGGGGACTTTTTAAATGAACACCATGTTGTAAACATATCATTAGATACGATGTTAGTCGTAATAAAACAAACACTAAGTTTATAGCAAAGTTCATAGATGTAAATTTTAATCTGCCCCTAACCTATGGGCAAGCGTATTCCTTATCTGAAATTACAGTATAGTTTTTACATTCTTGATAAGTAACTATCGACCGTGTTTTTATGAGGTTAAGAATGCATTTATATCACCATAAAAATCAAGCATCTTATATATACGGAATCGCACTATAGATAGACTAGACTATTGTGTTTGATTTCCTTTTAGATCATTGACGAAGGCTCAATCACTTTTGGAAATCTATTTAAGAATACTTATAAATTGGAGCTAAGCATTCCGTTCTCTAAGTGCTCTTTGTAAAAATAATTATAAATATGCTTTGACTCGATCGTATATTTATACTTAACTCATCGATTGACCTTTTAAATATTAGTGGGGTTATGAAGTACATAATTATTCTGAAATTAGAGCATCATGACTTCCTTAATTATTTATGGATTTAATTTTATCTTGTGGCAATTATGATTAGTAGATTCATAATTACTTCATAGTTTTTAATATTATTATTGCATTATAACAGTATTAAAGGTTGTGAATATACAAAAAGAGTTTTTGCTATGCTATGCTCATAAATGTTAAAGCTCTTTCCTTAAACATATTTTTCTGGCATCAACAAAAACGCAAAGAGATCAAACGCTTAGGTGATACATTTTGTTTCATAAAAATGATTGATTTAATAAATAATTCAGAATGCACGGTAGGCTTTGTGGTTTAAACGGTAGCCTTGCTGTTGTCCAATGCACTGGAGTTGTGGGTGTGCTTGTGAGTGAAAAGTATGTTTGTAAACAATGTTTGTGTATAAAAAAAAAACTAGTAATTGACATTAAGTCTAACTGAGACTGTTTTTGAAGTCGAATGAAATGACATCAACGGTGTGTATAATATTATTATACACATACCTCGGAGATAATTGCATCACATTTTAAACAACAAACTATTTATGAATGCATTCACTCAATTCGTTCAACTCAAATCAGCCCAGATAAATATATTCCCTTCCTATGTGTAACCGATTATCTTTATTTACTTATGCACAACTAGCCATATGAATTAAGAAACATAAAAATGCCCCTTAGACAAACACATTTGCAATCTATATTAGTGTTATGAGAAAAAGATTGTTTGTTTGTATCGTATCATATTACTTAGTACCTACTGGGCTATGGAGTCACTCCACGTAAAATATAGATAGTAATAATAATAATAATTGCAGCCCTGTATCTTATACATGTCCCACTGCTGGGCACGGGCCTCTTCTCATGATGAGAAGGGTTAGGCCATATTCCACCACGCCGGCCAAGTGCGGATTGGTAGACTTCACACACCCTCGAGCACTTTAAGGCACTCTCAGGCATGCAGGTTTCCTCACGATGTTTTCCTTCACCGTTAGCGAGCGATAATTTATATGATAAATACACACATATCTTCGAAAAGACGAATCTTAACGATTTATTGACAGAGGTGTGTGCAGTGGGATCGAACCCGAGACCTTCGACTTAGCAGTCCTACGGTCTCCCACTCGGCTATCTGCTATCTAAAATATAGATATTCAGTTAAATTCCTAGACTAGAACCTACCCTATTGTAATTAGGAAAAGGCATAGAAGAAAAGCTTAGTTTGTTTGTTTGTTTGTTTAAAAACATATATTATTATGTCTGGAACTATTAATCAGTTTTGAACCATTATTTTTGAGTTTGATAGTAAAATTTTCCAGGTACAACATTAACTATAAAACATCACGCTAAAGCTCACGGGAGTTCAGCAATACGTCAGTGTTAAACACGGGAGTAACTGTGGAAGAAGCGAGTACTCACGGCTACTGATCAACCTATACATTCCCAGTATAAGCTAAAAAAATAAATAAACATCGCACCACATACACACAACACCAACTAGTCCCAAACTAATCAGAACTTGCACTATACCCATAGTGCAAGTACTAGAATAACTGATACTAATACATAATATATTTTTTTGTGTAAATAATTATACTTATTATACATAGAAACACGCAGACCAAGACAAACCTCCAAGTTCATGCACACAAAAATTTATCTTGAGCGGGAATCGAACCCGCGACCTTGTCGCAGGCAAAAGCACTACCTACACCGCCATCCGGTCGTCAAAGCTGGTCGCGTATTGCACGGGAAGCCTATACGATATGAGACCATCTTATACTAGAAATGTATAGGCTGATGAGTAGCCGTTTGAACATTAGGAAACACCAAAAATACGCCTTAGGCGTATGTGCAATATATACTCACGATTCACGATTTTATGTGGGCATGGAGAGCTTCTTCTTCCAAATTATAGACTCAAAAGCGTTAACAATTTAGACTAAATAAATATAATAGTGTTTTTATTACATAATCGAGTTCGAATACGTGTTATTTAGCTGTAGGCTTAGATACAATAAACTACACTTAAATGAAATAATGTGTTAAGATGTACTGTGGTACCGACAGCTATGAACATGTTGAAAGTCGAACGATAACCATGGTGCCAAAATTATGAGTTGGGATGTATTATTATGAATGTGGAAGGGTATAAGAGGTGACAAAAGGTACAAAGGAAGATTATTAAATGATGACTTGAGATGGCAGAAGCAGTAAGAGTATATTGGGTATGCAATTGTATGTTTTTAAGTTTGTGACCTGTTTAAATAAAAAAGACAAAAATATAAGCGATATTAAAGATTATGAGAACGTTGAATATTCGTTTTATGAAACGGGCACTTGGATGTTTCATTTTGGTTTTTAAACGACTTCAAAAAAAGAAGGAAGATCTCAAAGGTACAACTCCTCAATGGTTAGGAGTACGGGAATAATCCTTTAAATATAAGCATCTTAAGGCCGCGGTTACTGCATTATTTCGAGTTATACACAGATGAGGCGAGACGTTGAATATAACTTAAGTTTTTCTTACTTTTTAGTGTATTTTTATATTATTAGGTAAACATTTAATTGTGTGAATAAAAGCTAGCTTATTTTGGTCACTACTTCATAATATTCAACTGTTTACGAGCACGAACTAACAAAAACTTTTATTTATTTTTCAAAAAATCACTACAATGTGGTTTTCTATAACCCTGACCAGCGATTCGCCATGATCATTTACAAAATTAATGGTGCAATTTTAATACATAACCATTAAATGTAAATTAATTGGCCAGTGTTTGTGACGTTTATTGACACTATAATTTTATGGGGTATCATATATTTTCAATTAGTTACCTACTGAATGGTTTTATGGCTTAATTGGAAAATGAGCGTGGGAAGTAATGATAATTTTATTATTACAGGCAATTAAATCGTATAATATAATTAAATAGATTGTCTGCTAAAACAACCTGAAAATTGCGATTTTTGGGTAACGTCTTTTCTCGTACGATACGACGTTATGTGGATCTATTATATGTTTTAAGATCCACTATGTATTGTGTGTTATTGTAACTGCTTAGATGGTCCAGTGGTTATCGGATGCGCCTCCCACGACGAGATCTCGGGTTCGATGCCCGGCACGAGAACTTGCCGTTAGGAATTATTATTAAACCATTTTAAATCTCTAATTTTAATTTATCGATCACGAAACCTTATGAATCCTATTATACGAGTAGTTCATCCGATTTAGATCGGGCGCACACAGAAAAATTAAGATCCCTACTTTCAAATTCAAATTCAATTTATTTTTCAAATTAGATGCATACAAAATTTCATTTACAAAGCAAGACAACCAATGACTTAATATCTAAGATAGTATACACATAACACGTGGATAGATGCCTACACTAGGTAAATTCCACTAACACATTATTTCAGATTATTATTTTTTACATTAATCTAAAAAAAAACCGTTAGACCCTCTTGTTGCTAAAAATTTCTTGAAAAACACACACACGCACACCAGATTTTAGATTATGAATTAAGAATCTAAATTTCTAGCTATGTGTGCCCACTCTTAGATTGATGACTCCATATACAAATTATTGGTTTATTTTCATGTCTGAAGTCTAATCTAGAATCAATCAAAATCAAATCACGTTACAAGATCTTTATTCACATTGAAATCGTATGACCTATCGGAGTAATCACGGCTACTGATCAACCTATACATTGCCAGTATAAACTGGTTCCTTATTGATCATACATTCCTTATTGCCTACTATAATATGTCTATAAATTATTATAATCATTTACCTTATAATATTATTAAGTTACCATTGTTACTATTTAGAAAGACGTTGACGCAATTATTAAAAATTATATTAAATATAAAAAAAAATTAAACTTCATTCTATAGCCGTCAGTACTAAAATCGACAAATGTATTTGCACGCCATTGTATGGTATATGTAGATTTTATTTTTTTAAACTATAAAATCGTATTGTTCATACCATATTTGAGCAAATAAATTATTTCATTTCATTTCAAGAAAAGCCTTTTCTTTCATTTTTGAATTAGATAGAAAGTCAGAAGCGATGACCCTATCCAATGGTCCCAATCACAAGGTCAAATACACATATTCACTCACACAAGCACACCCAGTCTCAGAACAAATCTTTGCGATTCACACAAGATTTGTCCCATGTGAGGATCGAACCCACAACACCAGTGCAGTGAAGAGCGGCGAGGCGACCGCCTAAACCACAACACGACACGTGTAGTGTCCAAAGAGTTAGGTATGCAGGGCAAAAACTTTTTAGTCATAGTAAAGACTTACTATACCATTTATGGATAAGTGAGTTACATATCTAAATAGCGGGTATATTACACTTATTAAATATGTACTTCACACATGCATATCTATTGCAGTCAGTTTTCACGATGACGTAGAAGTTTTTGCCCTGCATAGCTAATTGTTTGGTCAAATTCAAATTCAAATTCAAAACTTTATTGCATTCCACAAAGTATTTTTAGGTGGTAAGGTTTAACATTAATATGATTCATTGTGGACCCTGTCGGGCACAGCAAAATAAAAGAGAGGGTGATAGTCTTATTATTCAACAATTATTATGATTACCTCTGACGACCCAATAACTTAATCATTCATATATTCATTAATAGAGTAGTAGCATTTTTCTACTAAATTTTTTTTTAATTTAATAATAAATGCAGATGCCGTTTCTTGTGATTTTATTTCTTCCGGAAGATGGTTGTATATTTTTATTGACATGACTTGAGGGCTGTTCGAGTGCATGTGTAACTTAGAGGCTGGAAGCTTCAGCAGGTTTCGTGGACGAAGGGCGTATTTGGATTGCTGTTCATCTCTTTTTGAATAAAATTCCGGATATTTGCGCGTAAATTTACATATTTCCAAAATATACATACAAGGAATAGTCAAGATCTTAAGTTTCTTAAAATGAGGTTTACAGCTTTCTGTCACTTCTATATTTACCATTATACGAACCAGTTTTTTTTGTAATATAAATAGACTGGGCGCGTCAGTACTATTGCCCCATAGGATTATACCGTAGTTAAGCCATGAATGCGCATACGCATAGTAAGTTACAAGAGCAGTTTCAATATTTGAATTTTTCTTAACTTCGCGAAGTGCGTAAGAGAATTTTGAAAGTTTCGAACAGATTTTTTGAACGTGGGCTTTCCAATTTATTTGCGAGTCTATGCTTATTCCTAAAAGGTTAAAAGTGTTAACTGCTTCTATTGTTTTATCCCGATACTTGAAATCAATTTTTAATTTTTGTTTTTGGAACGGATGAAAAGTGATTATTTTAGTTTTTGATAGGTTAATTTCCAAATTTTGATCATCTAACCAACTTGTTGTTTTATATAAGAGGCTTTCTAATTCATTATTAATTTCGTTATTATTATTGCATGATATAAGCAATGATATGTCATCTGCAAATAATGTACAATGTCCTTCAATATTTTTAGAGAAGTCATTTATATATATCAGGAAGAGCAAGCATCCAATTACACTACCTTGGGGAATAGAAGCATTGATTGTTTTTGCATCTGAGCGGATGTTTTCAATTTGTTTTGTACTGCTATTGAAATACTCTATCTCAACTTGGTGTTCTCTGTTCTTTAGATATGACCTAAACCAGTCATGAGCCTATGCCTATACCTCGTATGCCTATTTTATAAAGCTTGTCCAACAATATATTGAACTGAACTTTATCGTATGCTTTTGACATATCTAACAATAAGCCTACTGCGTATTGTCTGTTATTAATAATGTTATGAGCTTCTTGTATAAATTTATATACCGCTAAAGCAGTCGATCTATTTTTCTGAAACCCATTTCGACACTCATCAAATAGTTTGAACTTTTCGCAGAAAGAGTATACGCGTGTACACATAGCTTTTTCAAAAATTTTTGATGCTGTTTGGTCCACTGTACACTATACATCGCGGGACCATCTTATGCTGGAAATGTATAGGTTGATGTGTAGCCGTCTCTACTAATGTCGTAAATGTAATGACTTGTGTTATTTTAAATCGATATTAATGCTGTTTGGCAAAATTTAATTAATCACGATCAATCTTCTATCTCAGCTCGGAAGCTGATTTGTATTGTAAGGTCATGTGTGTGTAGGGTGACTATGATGATACACTTTTTAAGACAGGTTGCTTAGCTCTGTAATGTATTCATTAGTGCTAAAGATACGTGATTTCTCGTATATTATCCATTTATTAATGAAAATATTAAAAAAAGCGGCGCCTACAGTGCTCCATGATAAGGACGCACGAAGAAATTATAATTATAGTGCCTTTTATACTAAAAAAACAGTTGAAAAAGATATGGGACCGGCAGGATTTGAACCTGCGACCTTACTGCACACCGGGCAGCCGCTTTTAGCCATCCAGCTACGGACGCCTCTTACCAGAACTGTTTTTTCAACTGTTTCTTAGTATAATTTGCTAAGCATAGCTAAATGCTTTAAAAATAATTAATTAGAAGTTAAAATAACGTACGCGTTCATTCTTTACAACATTTGTGCTGAATGTAACTTGGCCATGTTGGTTTGTATCTTACTTAAGATAGGAACAAATGGATGAACGTGACGTCACGAAATGACGTATCATACAGTTGAGAAATTTAGGGTTTTGGTAAGAGGCGACCGTAGCTGGATGGCTAAAAGCGGCTGCCCGGTGTGCAGTAAGGTCGCTTGTTCAAATCCTGCCGGTCCTACATCTTTTTCAACCGTTACCTAGTATAATTTGCTAAGCATAGCTAAATGCTCTAAAAATAATCAATTGTAACTATAGTGCCTTTATTTTACTACTTAACTTTTAAGTTACGAGGAGAGTTTTTGTTAAATTGCCTGCATCACACCAAAAATTTATTACCTTCTACATTTTTAAGAACTGCTACTGATTTCATGATTTTAATTTGAATAGATTTTTTGGTTTTGTGTATTATGCTTACTTACTGCTATTAATCCTGGATCAGGAATAATAGGTTTATTCGGTTTTTTACATTTCCCTTTTTTTATGGCCGCATAAGGAATAATTTCTGTATCGCGGGGTTGTACACAATCATAAATTCCACACTCACAAAGCACAACTTTTTTTTCTAGGCTTCTTCTGTTCGTAATGTATCGATAACACTAAAAATTACATGGTTAGAATAAAACAAAACTAGTTTTATCAATCATAAGATCAGTGAAATTAATGTTACAGGAAGTAAAATATGTGTTTGTTGTATCAATTTTAAAAACAAATAAAAATATTGCAAACTACGCATGCAGATGATGATGATGCACGCAGTCTATCTTATATGAATATACTTATGTTAAGATTATGGCGGATCATAAGTAACGTGTTTTCTGAATTAGCTTGAGGTCATCAATGTACCTATATGCAATCCAAAAATCTTGTAGTTATAAATTCATAACATAACATGACATCACGCCTAGATTATCCAGAAGGGTGTGGCAGAGATGTACTATACCCACGTTTCAACTATTATGTTTAGGTCCTATGAAATAGAGGGTTAGCCTATTGTCATCCACCGGGCACAATTCCAACTCCAAATTGTGAATTTTCTGACGAAAGTTCACAAAAAAAAACTTTTTCCGACCCGAAAATCGAACCCGAGAACTAACGGTGAGAGGCGCATACGCTAACCCCTAGACCATTCAGGCAGTTATATATATGATAAGTTCAGTTTTTAAAAATATCCCAAGCTTAAATTGAAGCATGGTCACCCTACAATGAAGCTTACATTGGAATGTATAACAGCGCAAGGTCAAAAATTGATGCGCTATCGAAACGTACAGTGTCTGTACCTGTGTTAATACGACCATTCAAATAGGATTTGTATGTCAAGTGTATGTGAGAGAGAACCAGTATGTAGGTGATATTTTAGAAAATTATTATTTAGTAAAAGAGATAAAAAATGGTAACATTCACAAAATGATTTAAATATCACATGAAATTCACAGGATTTTGAAATTAATTATAATTTTACAAATAAAAAAAATATATATTTAAATCATAAATTAATAAATACATTTTATGAAATTTTGGTATAAAATGTTTTGAAATAATTTGTAATTTATTTAAAATTGTATATTTGTTCTGTCAAAACATTGGCTTTATAATAGTGCAATATATAATTTTTGACAAATATAATGAAAAGTTTAAAAACCATTTTGTTATGCTCAGTATATATTTATTTTGATAAGTCAATTATAACTACATAAAATTATCTAAGATAATATTCATTTCAATCAAAAAACTTATTAAACAGAATGTAAATGACATCGTGAAAGGCATTTGCCAGTTATTTACCACAATCATGATTCTGGGATCAATTGTTTTAAAATAATCTTGAAAACATCTTACCCGTTTATCAGTGGTTGCACATGATTTTGAAGCTCTAAGTGTAAAAAATATTAATAAGAAAATTTAAAAATCGGCAAAATTTAAAAACTTCTTAATGAACACATTGAGAAGTTTTTAAATTGACCGGAAAATTTAAAATGTATTAGAGTTTATCAGTCAGAAAAACACTTACATGTTTTTTTGCACCCAATGTGTCTGAATACATCTGATAAGCGGTTTTTTCACGATTTGGAAACCACATTGGTCTCTATTCTTTAAAATTTGCTTTATGCTATTTAGTAGGCAACATTTTACGGTGACAATCAACTCGTAAGCTTGGGAGTCAAATGTACTAGGTATAGCGATTTATTACTACCCATTTTTGTAAAAATATAAATACTTACTTTCTTACCTTAATAAAATTATATTCAAATGCCTGTAAAACAAATAAATCTTTAACATTTAGCCCAGTTCGATATAATAAATGTCTAATAAGCTCACACTGCATAACGCCATCCAAGACAATTAGACAAGTCCATCTTCGCTGAGCATCATAATGTCGTGATTATGAAACTTTGACCACGACCAAGTGGTTCAACTTGCACCCAAGTATATATACTCAGGGCTGATACGGTTAGGTTATCAGTTGCAATTTGAGCATCTGCTTACCAAGTTCTTTAAGAAAACAAAATGAAATTGGTAAGGCAGTAATAAATGTATATATATATATAATGTGTCTAAAACAACATAAAGAAAATAATGAAAACGTTTTACTTAAAGTGAAAAATTAAAAGCTTAAAGATTTATAACACTTAACCTTATTGATTTGATAATTATTAAATAATAACTTTGACAGCTGATGCTGTTACTCGAAGTATTATATAAATAGCAATTGATCCGATAACCATACTGGCCCACTTGAATTATAAAAAATTCATCAAGTTTTCAAATGTTTAATAGCCGATTCAATTGGATATTAGACAAGATACTCAAGTATTCAGAAAATTTTGTGTTTTGTCTTTTAGTTCATCGTACTAGCAGCCGTTACTTTGGCACAGGCCGCCAAATTGGACAGGATCTACCTCCCACCCAACGCTCAAGCTTCAGCTGGCTCTTCCAACTTCCTCCAGACTCCTCGCCACTCCTCTAATGGATTAAGTGCTGCCCAACATTCTTTTGGATTCAACGCTCACCATCAATCCTCCAACGGATTCGTCGCTCAGGACTCCAACGCTTACTCCAGCGCTCCTGCCGCTAACGTCTACACTCAAAATACTTACTCCGGCTTCGAAGGACGTCCCGAACGCGCTCAGGCTGCCCGCGAAAGGAACGCTGCTATCCTTCGTCAGGACAACTCCAACGATGGAGAGACTTACTCTTACGCTTACGAAACTGAGAACGGTATCTATGCTGAAGAGAACGGAGTGGCTACCAATGGTGTGCAAGCTCAGGGTGGATACTCTTACACTGGTGATGATGGTCAGGTCTACTCTGTAAGGTGAGCATCATTTGTTCTTCGTCTTTACAATGCTGAATGTGACTATTTAAACAAGGGAAAATTAATAATTATTTTTTTAGGTACACCGCTGACGAGAACGGTTTCGTTCCCCAAGGTGATCATCTCCCTACTCCTCCCCCAATCCCGGAAGAGATCCTGAAGGCTCTGGAACAGAACGCTCGTGATGAGGCTGCTGGCATCTATGACGATGGTACGTACTCTAAATTTAAAGATATATTATCAATAAGGTTTTAAATAATACCTGCTAAAGTAATTGTCATAAATGTTAAAATAGTTACATTTAATTATAATATCTGACCAGAATACCAAACAAATCAAATTGCTACCAATCATCTACAGTGTCCAAAACCTGAGCAGTTTTATTTGCATTGTTACTATCTGAAGAATCATAACTTACTAACGTTTTCAATTCTAAACTGCAGGTTCCTACAGTGAGGTCAAATACAACGCTGCCGGCAACAGCCAGCAGTTCTACAACTCAAACGCCCAGCCCATCAACCATAACGGAGACTCCGTCATAACAAACTCCGCAACCGCAGCCTCAAACTCCGCTATATTCCGCACCCGCTCCGGCCTCAACCGCAACTCTGTCACTACCGGCAACAACCAGCAGTTCTACAACTCAAACGCCCAGCCCATCAACCACAACGAAGACTCCGTCATCACTAACTCCGCAACCGCAGCGTCGAACGCCGCTGTATTCCGTACACGCCCCGGCCTCAACCGCAACTCCGTTGAGAAGGCGTATCTTCCACCTTTCGCTAACGACCAGAGGAGCGGCAACTTCAACGCTAGAGATGGCTACAGATATTAAAACTGAAACTGGTTTATTTATTAAAGTATCGAATAAAGTATTTAATTGAACAATATATTATAAATTTTTCTTTAAGTCCCTTCAGTACAGAAATATCAAACATTGTTTATTAAAGAGATAAATAAAAACGATAATGTTAATGAGCGTAAATAGATAGTGCCAAACCTATTTTCCTTTTTAATATACAAATTAGTTATATACAATTTACACAATTACAAAAGTAAAAGATCTGACATTGCTCATTACATAAATATGCAAAAGATTTATCTGTTACAAAGAGCACTTAATCAATATGGAGAGGAAATGAAAGCAAATATACAGGATCTTTAGTACATCGTTTGCTAAATTAAATTGGCTAAGAGGTAGTAAGTATTCTTAGCTAAGCAGCAGCTAAGTAAGCAGTGATAACCGTAGGACTGCGAAGTCAAAGGTTCCGAACGCACGGCACAAACCTCTGTGAATAAGTCGTAAAGATTTTTGTCTTTTGGAAGATAATGTATGTATTTATCATAAAATTATCGATCGTTAAGGGTGAAGGCAAATATCGTGAGGAAACCCGCATGCTTAAGAGTGCCTAAAAAGCGCTCAATGGTGTGTGAAGTGGTGACTATGGCCTAACCCCTACTCATCATGAGAAAAGGCCCGAGCCCAGCAGTAGGACATGTATTAGATACAGGGCTGCTATTATTATATGTTCTTAGCTATAATTTTAGCACCCCCAAATCACTTTTCACTTCACCAGATTGTTATTTTCAATATTCTTAAGATTATTTAAGAAAAACAGCAACATATTCAGCGTTTGAGTATCTGCTTGGTGTATCTTTTGCTAACATCAAATTTTAATTTGCACTGCAAATTTGACGTTTAGGATTGCTGTAGCAACTGTAGTTATTCTGTAGACATAAAAGAAAATAATACATTTTTGGGATATTTAAAGTATTGAATTGAAAGAATTATAATGTTTTGTCTTGAAAATTAAGCCTAAATGTTTTCGTCACTTTTGACACTAAAGTGGTGGTTAGAGAAGATCTTGAATACTAAAAGTTGAAATGGTTTGCTCAATAGTTTACGAACTGTTGCCTGCGACTTCATTCGCGAGAAAATAAATCTTGGCGACAAAAGAGGTAGGACCAATTATTATACTATCTATTTCGGGGCTACGTCAAGATAAAAACTGCTGTCTTATATGAAGAATAATATTTACTTTAATTTGCAAGCTGGCATGCGTATTCTATAAATGGAATTACACGTAATTCAAATTTTCTGTGCATCAAATATCGACTATTTATAAGGATATAAGAATGAATGACATTTTTGAGAACCGACAGTTTCTCTTACGAATTACGTCATGGATATTTTAATGGTAAGCCGGGTTTTATGAAAAAGTTGGAGGACAATATGTGAACATTCTATGAAACCAATATAAAGCAATTTATTCTTTATGTTTTTATAGAAAATCCCTTTTGTTTATTAAATCCTGTTTAATTTAGGTCTCATTTTATTAGATAACCGTCATAAACTAAACTAGGAATTATTTAATATTTTGACCCGACTGCGTCAGAAGGAGGGTTATTATATTCTTGACCCAAGGTTTGTGGCGATACAGTTTTTGGTTATTCCCTTTTTCAACCTACCTGACTCAGCTGTGCCATGATTGATATCTCAAGCTTAAAATAACAATTTAAACTTCATATCATTATGTAGGAATTTTATGTAATTACCGTTATTATCTCACTAATAATATCATTGATAATAAAAACATCTACGTAATTGTTTAAATATTTGACTGCTTACATCCAAATAACTTAAGTTCAATCGCGTGATACATAATCTTTTTATAATTCATTTTTAATTATATAATATTATTATCTTTGAACTTGACCAACAGAGCAAATAGCCATGGCTTTACATCAATAAAGGTATTTAATAATTTCCGCTCAAGGAATTACGTACCTATTATGAGTCTCCTTTGGAAATCGTTGGAGTGTATTTAAAATAGACAATTAAACCAAATTTCTAATTGATTTTAATATAGCACTTAGTTTGAAAATTTAGTTCATGATTGGAAGAAATCACGCTAAGCGATAAGGCCGCCTTTTGTGCGTATGTTGTTATTTAAACGTTAGTACAAAATGAGTTCGTACAAAAACAAATATCTACTCGTCTCTATTTACTCACGGAAAATTTACTTAGTACTATCCCTTGTAAATAATGTTTTACGGATCCTAAACCACTGCCTATCCTCATTAGAAGTCGTGCTGCAAGTCTTAGTCTGTATGTCTGTAAATCATCTGTATGAAATCAATCAGTAGATCAGATTACTGATAACAACGTAAATGGTGCATGTTTAACATGTGCCTACTTCGTTAAAGGTCACTAAAAGCAAAATATTGTTAGATCTGTACATACGGCTGCGGATCGATCTATACATTTCCAGATGGAAGCTTATACAATTATCTAATACTGGAGATGTATAGGTTGAAGTGAGCTGTTTGCACATGAATTAATTTATTTTTTAGTATATATTATGTTAATTAACTATTACCATCATCCTAAGAATCGTGCGAAATGTGCGAGTTCATAAAAATGTTGATGATTTGAAATGAAATTTGAAAAATGTTATAATTGTTTTTTACTCGACTGCGGCGAAGCAAAATGGTAGGATAATGGTTTTAGCCGTTTATGTATATGAACAAAGACAATGTCTTTTATATATATACCAATCAGAGCTGGTACTTGGATTGATTTTAATTCGATACTAAACAGTTTAATTAAAATTAATCTGAGCCCCGGTTATTCAAATCATTGTAATTAGTATAATTTAGTATTATTTATTATTCATTTTTATATCATTTTTTGTAATGTTTTGACGTGTTCAAGAGCCTCCTGGGGCCTATGAAAATAAAGGATTTGAATTTGAATTAGAATTTGAATTAGTATGTTTTTATGTTCCACCAGAGCGGCAATTTTAATGAAAAAGGTGTCAATGGATTTGTTAGAATGGTTCGGGTAATGGAAATATATTTTTATCAGAAACGTAATATAATATGTTACAGCATTTTGATATCTTTAAACATATATTGTGCCAACTTTTAATACAACTTGCTAACTTAATTAAGTAATTTCTTTCTTTCATTAAGAGGAATCAAAGTCAGGTAACCGAATTTTTTAAATTTATTTTCATGAAATTTTGAGAAAGAAAATCAACATTTTATAAAGCTAAAACGAAAACACGAAAATTTTAGTCACCCTGGCGAAAATTTTAACTCAGGGATGTGTAATTTTTTAAATTTTAACCAAAAACGTTGTAAAAAAAATTGCGCATCTCTTTTCAATTATTTTTTTGGAGATCCTCCTGACTGGGCCTTTTTCCAAAGCTTGAGCTTTGGAACACCCTGTTTATGTTACAATGTCGCATCTAGCGTGTATTAGACGTTTAAAAAGCGGTTAAACAATTCGCCCGGTCTAACCGTTTCACTCGTCTTAAGTTCGGTAACAGTTATTTATACGTTTTGATTTTAAAATGATCAAACACTCTTTACTCCAAAATCTTTGTTACAACTTTATTTGTTTCGATTACAATTTGATAAGACGGACATCATTTTAGATTGATACAATACATATCAATATATCTCTGTAAACGTCGGAAGAGTCGAAAATGGCCTTGCACATCATTCTAATTAAACTTGATCAATTGTATCTAATATCATGCACTAAACATAACCTTTAGAAGTAATATTTATCACTACTGTATCCGTTTTTACACTACAAACCATTGCTACGATAAAATTTAAAAGACCTTGATACACAATCCAAACTAGACCGAAATATAAACTTCTTTCGTTTAACCTCTGACTGAATTATTGCAGATCATTATGCAATTTAATTAGAACCCTAACAGGTTAAAACAAGTTCATCTTCAAGCATCGTGATTATGAAACTATCCAAAGCTCAAAAAGAGGAGCACTACCTAACTGTATATAGATACTGTACTGATAGTATGATATCAGTCACTACTACAGCTTCTGTGAAGACAGTTCATTAAACAAAATAAAAATGAAATTGGTAAGATTGATTCGACAATAAATCATAAATTAGACTTGCCTACGTCCAATTTAAAACTTTTTGAGGTCAATGGTGAAGTGTACTTTACCATATCGGCCTATTATATAACACAAAAAAATATTGCCAAATGCAAGTGATGAATAATTTTATTATTAAGTTGCTGTGTACTAAAAAATATTGTTTTTTATTTTTGTTTCAGTTCATCGTATTAGCTGCGGTTACTTTGGCACAGGCCGCCAAATTGGATCGTGTATATCTGCCTCCCAACGCACGGGCGTCTGCAGGATCTGCCAACTTCCTTCAAAGTCCTCGCCACTCTGCCGCCCAGGACTCCAACGCTTACGCCAGCGCTCCCATCTCAAACAACTATGCTCAAAACGCTTACTCAGGCATCGAGCGCGCTCAGACTGCCCGTGAAAGGAACGCTGCTATCCTTCGTCAGGACAACTCCAACGATGGAGAGACTTACTCTTACGCTTACGAGACAGAGAACGGTATCTATGCTGAAGAGAACGGAGTTGCTACCAATGGTGTGCAGGCTCAGGGTGTATACTCTTACACTGGTGATGATGGCCAGGTCTACTCTGTGAGGCAAGTAACGTCCACAAAAGCTAATATCACTTGCAATTCTAGTGATGATTTCCTATTTAACATTACCTTTTTATGCAGGTACACCGCTGACGAGAACGGTTTTGTCCCGCAAGGTGATCACCTACCTACTTCTCCCCCAATTCCTGAAGAGATCCTGAAAGCTTTGGAGCAGAACGCCCGTGATGAAGCTGCTGGCATCTTCGATGACGGTTAGGTTTTATCGATTAGGTTTTATCTAATGTTTATACTAAAGAACAGCTAAAGTAAAAGTAATCGGATTATATATTTAAGTGACCTAGATTTTTCTTCCTAGCCAGATTCTAGCTTTACTGCTGGGCAAAAATATTTAATGTAAAAATATTTCTATTACAGGCACTTATGCTGAATCCAAATACTCCGGCAGCAGCCAACAGCAGTCGTACAACTCAAACGCTCAGCCCATCAACTACAACAGGAACTCTGCTGCAGTCAATAAGGCGTATCTCCCACCGCATGCTCAGAGGAACCAGCCGAGGAATGGATACTGAAGACTGATAAACAACAAACTATTTTGAATAAAAAATATTTATTGACTATTGATAAACACTTTGATTTATTGTACCATTAAGGTAATCAATAATAGCAGCCCTGTATTATTAATACATGTCTCACTGGTGAGCCACTAGGCTTAGGCAATATAGTATCAAACGTGGCGTGCTATTTAAAACCATCCAACCAGTGTAAACTATATTTAAATCATTCAAAATTGATTTTGTAGAATTATGTTTGACATAATTTAAAGTTTTTTTTGGCAAATGTTGAGTCCCGCAAAAGATTCTAAAGCGTGCTGAAGGACTCAAAAGCACGAGATATAAATAACATTGATATCATGTTGCACATACAACTTTTCACCTCTGTGGCTAGTAGGTAAAACAGTAGAAGTACCCATGGTACAAATTCTGCTTAGTTTGGAACCAGAAGATGTGGAGTAATATATTATCTAAGCTGAACTATGCCGATACTGTGTAGGTAATGTTTACTAGGTAGGAGCGGGAGGCTCATCCAGCGAGTACAAAATGGATGCGCACGTTACTGCAGTTCTACGAGTATATACCACCTCGTACACATGTTAGACCATATTTTAAGCTATAGATAATTACTGAAGATGTAGCCACGCAGGCAACTACATCTAGAAACATTATTATTTGGGGTTGTACAAAATTCAAGACCAGAGTATTTCGCAAAAAAGCTGGCTTGCCCTAAGGATCAACAAATAAAAATAAAAAAGTAAAATAAAACGTGATAATGACAATGGCAATTAAAACATTATAAATTAAAATTTTAAGTTTTTCTCTTTTGTCACACTTTCTTACTCACTGGGCGCATCTGAATTATCAGCGTTGCGGCGATTTTAGTGCTTTTATATTGTGCCTAAAGTAGTCTTAGCCGCAATTGTAATGCTTTTTTATACCAGAATTAATGATTTTTATTCATAGTCTTATTATTCTTATTTTATTGAAAAACTCAACTTCAATTCCAGGTCACTAAATCCATGGTCTTACAACTATGCGAGCCCTACTATTAATACCGCAGATCATGTAAGCAATATGTTCAGAAAAACTCCATCGCCAACTTTACACTAACAATAATAATTTATTATAATATATTACTAAGTAAGTACCTCTGTAAGATGTTTTTGTTACTTAACTTGTTATTATTAGAGCCCTTAACGCGTAAAAATATGCGATATTTAAATTTAAGCTGCAGCTAAGTTGCTAACAAAAACCTTGCTCAGTGGAAAAATGTAGTTAATAAAGAAAAATTCAAACACTTATTAAATAATCGCAAAACTCCGATTCAAACACTGAAATACTTATTGTCTGATGATTACATAAATGGAAAAATAAGAAAATACCGGTCAACTGCGAGTCGGTCACTAAGAGTGCCGTACCATTATCTACCAAAATGGCCAAAAAAACATGTATGCTCCCATACATGTTTTTTTCCTTCTTAAATATTTATTTTATTTTAGTTTAGTTATTTATTTTTAAACTAAATATACTATTACATGTCTTGTGAATATTTCAAGCGTCTACTTGTTACGTTTATCAATATCGAGCTGAAACGAACCAAATCATATATGTTATATGGGTGGCTCCGCCCCTAAATTATTATTTTATTCGGTTTTTAGTATTTGTTGTTACAGCAGCATACATCATCTGTGAAAATTTCAACTGTATAGCCGGTAATAACGGTTCATGAGATACAGCCTGGTGACAGACGTACAGACGGACAGCAAAGTTTCAGTTATATGGTTCCAGCCAAGTGAAACACACTGTGATTGTGGTACTTCTTAGCAAACAATGACACATCTACTTTAATGCCCAACTGCCCTGACTATTTTTTCTGAGCAATCTGAATAAGGCCACGGAGAATACAATTAAAGAAGCCACCTACTGGGCTAGTAAGAAGAAGACTCCATTTTTACCCCTTTGATACGGAACCTTAAAACTAGTGGTAGAGCTCTTGTGAATGAGCTCGAGGGCGGCAGCACCACCTTCCATTACTGTGTTGTGGTTTGGTGGTGAGATCAGGCCATGAAATTACTGGCACATGAGGCATAACACCGAAGTTCTCAGCTGCAGCGACACATCTATAATCAGCTTTTGTGGATTGTTGATGTCCATGGGCTGTACTCAACTTACCATCAGGTGGACTACACGTTCGTTCGTTGTGGGCGTAGAATAAAAAAAAAAGATAAAGTTTATTCATGTTATTTTCCCGCTTCAGTAGTGTTGTATTATAAAAAATATTGGATCGCTGTTTCGATTGTGACGGTTAAACCTTGATCCTAACAGTAAACTAGATCAATTTCAGTATAGATTACCACAATGACCTTTGATTGATAGGTACTTAATTATATCTTTTAAACCATACAAGAACAGGTTCAATAATTAGACAAGTATAATCATAATGGCGATTAAGAAACATTAAACACGATTTTCGTTGAAGTAGATAAAGCTTCACATAACTATATATAGTGTTATGATTTGAAGAAGAATCATTCACTACCACAGCTTCTGTGAAGCAAGTTCAAATAATTAAATCAAAATGAAACTGGTGAGATAAAATAATAATTATGATAAACTATGAAGCTATTATATCCATATAACTATATCCATTTCATGAACATTTAGAACATTATTGGAACAATGTTCACAATATATTCCAAAGAGTTTTTGTTTGATTTATCGAGACTTGGAACTAAATATGACAATTTGGTTATAATGTTATAATCTGGTCATCTCAGTAACTTATTAAAAAGTGTAACAAAAGAAAATAGATAGTAATAGTAGTAGCTGCTCCTGTCATTTTGTTTTATATCCGTAATTACGATTTTATAGGATATCATCATAATAATTAATTACTCTGTTTGTCTCGTAAATATCACAAATATTTTGCCTTATTATATGAGCTTCTTTTAATTTTTCAGTTACTCGTGTTAGCTGCCGTGACTTTGGGGCAAGCCGGTCAACTGGATCGTGTTTACCTCCCATCAAATGCACGATCATCTGCAGGTTCCAACTTCCTGCAGACTCCTCATCACTCCTCTAACGGTGTCAACGCTTATTCCAACACGCTTGTCTCCAACGACTATGTGCAATCCGGCCAAATCAACAACGCTTACCTTCCACCCAACGCGATTGCCTCAACAGGCTCTAATTTTGTTCAGACTCCTCAGTATTCCTCAAACGGATTTAATGATCAAAACATCAACGCTTACTCCAGCAACAACTACGCTCAAAACGCTTACTCCGGCTTCGAGGCTCGTCCCGAGCGCGCTCAGGCTGCCCGTGAAAGGAATGCTGCAATCCTTCGTCAGGACAACTACAACGATGGAGAGACTTACTCTTACGCTTACGAGACTGAGAACGGAATCTATGCTGAAGAGAACGGAGTGGCTACCAATGGTGTGCAGGCTCAAGGTGGATACTCTTACACTGGTGATGATGGCCAAGTCTACTCAGTGAGGTAAATAATTATAAAATGTATGTACCATATTGCTAACTAGCCTGATGCTAGATTCTTGTATAATAGTGCTGTATTATACATTTTATTTCGGTTTCTTTAGATACACCGCTGACGAAAACGGTTTCGTTCCACAAGGTGATCATCTCCCTACTCCTCCCCCAATTCCTGAGGCTATCCTAAAGTCTTTGGAGAAGATTGCTCTAGCCCAGGCCGCTCGCGCTGGTTATAACAATGAAGGTAAAAACTAACAATTTTTTCATCGTGGTATACATTTTTGTGGTAGATCATTTGAACGAGTTCGAAGGCGGCAGAACCACTGTCTCACCTTTAACCTACCGCCAAATAATAGTGATAGCACTACTGTGTTGCGATTTGTTGGTGAGATCAGGGCCTGAAATTACTGGCACAGGCTTAACACCAAGGTCCTCAAATAGAGCGATGAATCTTCAATCTGCTCTTCTAGATTGTTGATGTTCATGGGCTATAGTTATCACCATCAGGTGGACTATACGTCAGCTGCAATCGTCATATAAAAATAAATGCTTCTTCAATAATTCTGCTTATGAGACTCACGACTGATATTTTAAACTAATATGTTATTTGGTAAATGGTAAAACATTAACAAATAGCACGATTGATAGCTAATTTCAAGTTATAAAACCAACTGAATTTAATTATTTCCCATCCAGGTTCTTACACGGAAGATGCGTACTCCGGCAATGGTCAACAACAGTATTACAACACGGATGCTCTCAACAACTATAACAGTAACTCTGCTACAGTCGACAATACTTACCTCCAACCACAAAGAAACATTGCTTCTATTGGCAACACTTACCTCCCGCCGCACAGGAACTCTGCTTCAGTTGGCAACACTTACCTCCCACCGTACACACACAGAAACCAGTACTAAATATTGTGATTTTATTACGTTTAATAAATTATAATTTATCTCACTTCATTTGTTTATTTTTCTGGCAATATGGCTTAGTTTAAATTTATTATGTGTGACAAAATAACCTGCCGTTCAAGGACCATATTAAATTACTAATTGATTTTATATAGCATTAAGCCATTCTTAGCAATCTAGTACTAAGACTTACAGTCGAAAAAAAATTGGACTTAAAGCGAGGTTTGAACTCGTGACCTTAGGATTCCTTCCTATCGCTCTGCCATCTGAGCAATCACACCCCAAATCCACGATTTTTTTGAGTGATGATGCACGTCTTTCTGGACGTTTCGTGTCATCTATTGTTCCTACATATTAGTAGGAAGCAACCGACATGATTGATGTTACAATCTGTACAAATGTTGTATCAATGAACACCATCAATTTTATTCAATAGATATATAATTGATTTTTATATAACATTTAGCCATGCTTAGCAATCTAATACTAAGAAATTGTCAGAAAAATTACAATATATTTTTTTTATTTACAATTCTATCTTGACTTTTTATTCAAAAACCATATTTTAATCAAAAAGAGTTGATTAATAAAAAATGTCAATGGTATTAAGTCCAGCTATGCTTGGTTTTCAACAGTAAAGTGGTTTTAAGAGCAACGTAATTCAAACTTTATATCGTACTACTAAATATTTCCATTCCCGCCAACTTGTAAACATAGCTACCAATCATCCTATACATTTATTGTATAAATTTATATTACGTTGAATTAGCTTGCCATGAAATGCGAGACCAGCTTATATTAAAAATTAATTGCTTGATTGGTAAGGTATGTACCAGCTAACAAAGTTACGCGTAAAAAGTTCATAATAATTCAAGCATTTATAGCAATTAAGTTCAATGTTGTACTTATATGAATTATATTGTATTTTAAATATGTCACATCACGCTCTGCCCATCCATGCGCAAAATCAAATCAAATCAAATAAAATCATTTATTTTCATAGGCCCCAGGAGGCGCTTAAACACGTCAAAATATTACAAACAAATGATATAAAATAAATTATAAGTAAAACTAAATTATACTAAATACAATGATTTGAATAACCGGGGCTTAGATTAATTTTAATCCAACTGTTTAAAATCAGATTAAAATCATCATCATCTAGACCGTTTACACCATAAATGGACAGGGCTTGGATGGAATTTTTGCCAAACAAATTTTCCATTTTGCTCTGCTATGTGCAACGCCTTGTGAATTTTAAAGCATCTTTAGTTTTTTTATTTTTTTATGCAATATTCCGGCTTGGCTGCCAGCCAAGTTTTTGATCAGATTTTAATGTAATTTTTGTTTTTAACAAAAATATAAAACCGACAAAATAAACATTAAATGTAAAAAAACAAGTGACCATTTTTAAGTCTTGGGAATTGACCTTAGTTACATTAACTATCAAATATTATATTTTATCAGCGCTTTAAACTCTTTTGAATAAAAAAAGAATTATCAAAACCATTCAGTAAATTTTTTGTCGTCTGTTAAATAATGTAACAAGTGAAGTGTGGGTATTATAAATATGTAAGGTAATATTGAAAAATAAGTGATTTTGACTGGAGTGGCAAATAAATAGCAAACCCAGCTTTATATATTTTGATTATTTGCCAGTGGAAGCCCCTTACCAGTTAAACACATTTTTGCACCCAAAAATGTTTGCTGGGAAATTTATGGTTTTGCCGAGGAAAGTGTTCGTATTTTGCGTTTTTTTTGACTGATTATGAAAGCGCAACGTTACCATATGGGATATATTCGTAATTTGCTGTTCAAATTTGGGATTTTCTGATTAAAAAATTGCTGCACCTACAGCTTCCAAATCATGTTTTTAATAATTGAAAAGTAATTTTTGCAAATTTTTATACATTTACGACTTTCTGATGTTGTGTAAAAAATTTTAAGACATATTTCCCGATGACTGCAAATTTGACAGCAATTTTACACTCAGGGTCGCAGAATCATGTACTGAATTACTGGTAGGTAGCTTCATTACGATAACGTAAACGACATCAAGTAGGGAAAAATTTCCTTACGTTTTGTTTAAATTATTCAGACTGCTAGATTTGGTATTGTTAATTAGGATTTTTGCTAAAATTGTAAGTATTTTTGGAAAAACATGGGAAATACTTCAGTGAAAGACCACACTTTTGTTAGACAGGTGATCTCGGTTGGATATTAAAGAGACGAAATGTAGAAACATTATATTTTATTACTAATGCTTAGTTTAAACAGTTCACATAAATAGTTTATTTAATAGATCTACTAAAATAACAGTCTTCAATAGTTCCTCTGAGCATGCGGTGGGAGGTACGCCTTGTTGACTGCAGCAGAGTTCCTGTTGTGGTGGATGGGCTGAGCGTTCGAGTTTTACTGCTGTTGGTTGCTGCTGGAGTACGCAGATTCTGTGTATGATCCTGTAAAAATAAAACAAATTTTAAAAATGCAGAAGTAAAAGTCGATTGGATAAAAACTTTGCATTTTTGCAGAGCAAAATTTTTCATTTATTTAAAAATCAGTAAAATAAATCTTTTTATGAAAGTTTATGTACATTTTACATGTTTATGTAAATTTACCTTCATATTTACCAGCAGCCTTCGCTTGAGCAATGATTTCCAAAGACTTAAGGATCTCTTCAGGAATCGGGGGAGGAGTGGGGAGATGATCGCCTTGTGGGACGAAACCGTTTTCATCAGCGGTGTACCTTCAAATAATTAAATATTTCGATAAGTAAATTGATTGAATTTGAAATAAACAGGTGCTTAATGTAAATGTTCACAGTTTTTATCATTATTTAAAAGCTTACCTAATAGAATAAACCTTGCCATCATCACCAGTGTAAGAGTATCCACCCTGAGCCTGCACACCGTTGGTAGCCACTCCGTTCTCTTCAGCATAATATTCCGTTCTCAGTCTCGTAAGCGTAAGAGTAAGTCTCTCCATCGTTGTAGTTGTCCTGACGAAGGATAGCAGCGTTCCTTTCGCGGGCAGCTTGAGCGCGCTCGGGGCGAGCTTCAAAGCCGGAGTAAGCATTTTGAGCATAGTTGTTGCTGGTGTAAGCATTGTTGCTCTGAGTATTGAATCCGTTAGATGACTGATGAGGAGTCTGGAAGTTGGAACCTGAAGAAGACGCACGGGCGTTGGGTGGAAGGTATCCACGGTTAAATTGACCAGCCTGCGCCAAACTGACGGCAGCTAATACAATAAACTGCAAAGAAATAAACCATTTAAAAATTTAATTTCAATAAACTAGAAGTTAAATAAGTAGCAAGATCAACTTGAACATATCCAATTGAATTAAGACAGCTGTATGTAGTTAAAATCATAACACATAACATAGCATCACGCCTATAATATCCAGAAGGGTGTGGCAGAGGTGTACAACACCCACATTTCACATGTCATGTTTAGGTCCCATGTAATAGAGGGTGAGCCTATCGGCACCCACCGGGCACAATTCCAACTCCGTGCTGCTATTGTGAATTTCCTGACGGCAAGTTCACAAATAACATTTTGCTCGACCCGGGAATCGTACCCGAGACCTCGCGGTGAGAGGCGCATACGTTAACCACCAGACCATCGAGGCAGTTAGTTAAAATTATCATGATTATCTTAACCATTACGCATTTTGCATGATAAAGTCAAACTTCATAATTTTCGAAAATCCGAAGCATTTACTCGAAACGAAGCAATTTTAAATAACGCTATTCTTTCCTCTTACCAGTTTCATTTTAGATTAGTGTATTCAATGAACTTGCTCTACAGAAGCTGAGGTAGTGAATGATAATCTTCTCCAAATCAGTACACTATATATACCTACTTATTGCCAGCTACAACATCTTGACGTAAATCTTGTTCGAAGTTTCATAATCACTATTAAGATACTGTATTAAGATGGCCTGTCTAATTGTTGAACCTGTTTTTGCATGACTGCTTCCTTGGTTGAGTGGTACGTATGTGCTTCTCACCGCGAGGTCTTAGGCTCGATTCCTGGATGGACTAAAACTGATTTGGGATTATTTCACCAGGAAACTGCAAATAGCAGTACGGAGTTTGCCTGGTTGACGGCAATAATTATGCTCACATAACAGCTGAAATGTGAGTGATACACATCTTTGCCACAGCTTTCTAGGTCATATAGGCGTGATGATAATTATATTGTGTTTTGCATAGTTAAAAAACTATGTTACGTATGTTACCGTTCAATTAAATCTCATTAAAACGGTCTATAATGAAAATGAACTGGTTTATCATTTTGTTCGATTGTCAAGGTTTTTAAGCATCTTGTGGTAACTATCTAAATCTAGGTGCATCAGCTTAGCAAAATAAGTAAGATTGTCTGACATGTTTAACTTTTTTGGCGCCCATTTTTCGAAATTATTATTTAAGTTATACTTCAGTTTGTATTTAAGTTATACTTCTGTTTGTATATTACGCAATGTTTTATTTTTTAAATTATAATATATTAAACGACACTAAATTAAAACCAACTTTTGGTTGCGTAAGTTTATTATTTTATCTTAAAATTAAAAATCTAGAACTATTAGATAAAAAAGTAATCATATAAAAACAGTTTTAGTACAACAGGAGGTTGGTGGCCAACATCATATAATTATAATGCTGGCTAATCACAGTTTATTGATTCATAAATAAAAATTAAAAAAATCTACTAACCTAAAAATAAATAACTAAAAGCTAAAATATACAAACACTAACGCAATTAATGATTAAAACAATTTTCAGCTAAGGTTAATTTGCAGTTGATAATGTTTTGTATGTATTAATCATTGACATAAAACTGGTGAATTTCGGATCTGCCCTTTAAGAACGTCGTAACTGAAAGTACTCTAAAACTCTATAATTATTTAATTTGGTGCAAACTAATTAACCATAATAAACTAAATTAACAATACATTGAAGTACTGACATAAAATTCAAAGGAGATACCTCAATTTGGTTCCCCCTCCAATAAGTACATGTGATACGTGATTGAATAGGTATTTTTATGCTGAAAAAAACTAAATTTAACACCAAGTTCCAAGCCGTAGTCCGTTTTGAGATATGCGTTCTCAAAAACTAGGAACTGCTGTACACCTTAAACCTAAATGTTTCGTTCCTGTGGGCTGTTAGCGTAATGTTATATAACTTAAAACCTTTAAAACGACAAAACATGCAAAATAAGATGTCTAAATGCAACCAGAAATGTCGAAGATCAGAGAATTCAAACAAACAAATCCCAAGAGCTAATTACATTATTAGTGCTAATCTTAGTTTAATGTAATAATCAATCATTGTAAAAATCTCGAATTGCTAACATGTGATAAGTCTTTGAAGACTTATTATTGAACTGAACAAAAGTTACTATGGCACCAAGTTTTGAAATTTAATGTAAGTTATTTTTATTCAGCTCAAAAATTGCTATCCTATGTTGTATCAGATGTACTTATTGCATAATGGGACCAGATTCCATAGAAAAATGCGGCATCTCCTTTTATTGTGACAGTTATTAATACTTCTGTTGATGAAATCTACATTTACGTAGGATGATATAAGACATTATTTTTATTTGTTCGAGTCTCGACCTCCTTTATTTTATCTTCATCGTATTAATAAACTACTTGATTTCTTTAAAGGAAAGCGATCTTGAAACTTTTGAGAATAGACAAAAGCAAAAAGAAATATCGATGTCATTTAATATAGTATCGTCATTTGGCAAAAATGTAATTGAGAAAATGTTATTGATGTCTGAAATAATTGGGTTGTTAGGTTTAACAAATGAATTGTTTGTAGAAAGTGTGCTTAATTGCCCGAAATCAAAGTAATATTTGATTGATGCGTAGGCATATTTATTTAAAATAAATTTCTCGTAAGATACATCCTAAAACTGCCTTTGCAAGGACGACTATATTTACTAGATTAAAATAAATTTTGTCAACCCTATTGGTTTGTTTCTAATTTTGAACGAAGTATAAATTAAATGAAAAACCATTTTATAAATGTGATTAGTGTTGTTTCATAGTGTATTTATATTATTTTATCTGTGCGTGTAAACTAGTTTTCCCTCTCTAAGGGTGTTTCTTCATCTAACTCGGGCGATCGTCAATAAAAGCCATTAAGCGATTAGTGTAATAGATGAGCCGACTAACTTCCCAAAAACAATCAAACGTCCTATTCTGACATTCCGTCATCAATCCTCGATCGATTGGTGTAATACCACCATTATTTTTGCAACTACAAAGTCACGTTTAGACCTTTTTATTTCGTTTAATTTCTGCAATATTTGAGTATATGTATGGTGAATCCTCTTTTTAATTTGCCCCAGTATCATGACCTTGCCTTGATTTGAAGCCGTGAAGTTCATTAGGCCAGTAAAAGTAAATGGGTAATTATGTATCAGACTGTTACAAGATGATTCATTAGGTAGGTATGTTACATTTTTGTTGATAATAGAGCTCTTGTGAACAAGGTCTAAGGTAACCACCGTCTTACCATTTAACTGCCGCAAAATAGTAGTCTTTGTCGACAAAACTAATTTGATGTTTTCCATAAATACTATACAATCATTGGCGGCAAAATTAAATAGATTTTATAAAATTGCATACAAATCGCACTTTTATTATTATCAAGACCTACCCTACAAAACGTGAAACGGTTCGGAAACTAGAGATTAAAGCTATCGTGATTTGAACCTCTTTTCTAAAACGTTATGTTTTTTGTATTAGGTTAAAGGCGAAATAATGCTAAAGGAGCGAAATAAAGTAGTTTGGTGTTTATTTAGTCAGTGTTGGATGAGTAAAATAAAAAAAAAATTCAACTGACTTTTTAAAGTTATATATTTATTTAATACTATTTACAATAATAAATATTTTGTATGCTTTATTAAATTTAAACAGGTGGGAGGTACGCATTATCAAGGCCAGCAGGGTTGTTGTCGTAGTCGGTGGGCTGGGCGTTTGTGTTGTAGTACTGTTCTTCACTGTTGCCAGAGTATTTAGCCTCGTTGTAGGTACCTGCAAAAAGACATAAACAATGAGATAGCATCACGCGTGTACCCAGAAGAGTGTGGCAGAGGTGTGTAGCCTTACCTGTTATGTTTAAGTCCCAAGTGATAGGGAGTGGCCTATCGCCACCAGAGGCTTCGTCACATTATCATTTACACCTTCTATAAAGACGACTTGTTGAATTTTCATCCTGATTGTTTCGGTGCTTTGACAATAAAATGCATTGAGTACAAAATAAATACTAATAAAATTTACTTTAGGGTACTTACCATCGTCAAAGATACCAGCGGCCTCATCACGAGCGTTTTGCTCCAGAGCCTTCAGGATCTCTTCAGGAATTGGAGGAGGAGTAGGAAGGTGATCACCTTGCGGGACGAAACCATTTTCGTCAGCAGTGTACCTGTAAATATATCAACAAGTTAATATAACATTAGTTTTTTGAACCAGCAGTTGCCACTTGAGGCGTTTTATGAAAAAAAAGAATAAATTACCTTATAGAGTAGACCTGGCCATCATCACCAGTGTAAGAGTATCCACCCTGAGCCTGTACACCATTGGTAGCCAGTCCGTTCTCTTCAGCATAGATACCGTTCTCGGTTTCGTAAGCGTAAGAGTAAGTCTCTCCATCGTTGGAGTTGTCCTGACGAAGGATAGCAGCATTTCTTTCAGAAGCAGCTTGAGGGCGTTCTGGACGAGCTTGGAAGTCTGAATTATCAGCAGAATTTTGGGCAAAGTCATTAAAAACAGGGGAGTTGGAGAAATCGTTAGAATCTTGAGAATTTAATCCATTGGAAGAATGGAGAGGAGTTTGGAGGAAGTCATCAGAACCCGAAGATTCTTCCGCATACGGCGGGAGATACACACGTTCCAATTTGGCCGCCTGTGCCCAAGCAACTGCAGCTAATACAATTATCTGAAATTATACCAAAGAAATAATAATTGACGTTAAAAGTAATGCGGTTTCGGTAATAAACTAAAAAAAATATCATGCTATGGTAATTTAGCTGCCAATCAAACTATTGATCTCTAAATTGCAACCAATTACATTTTGCTTTTATGATTTCGTATGATGCTCGTTACTTTCGTAATTCAGGAGCATTTGGCAGAAATACAGAGTCATGAACTCATTTGGCCTTGAAAGATGCATGTATATTTTTATTACTATTGGATACTATGATAACTTTTTCTATTATCTTACCAATTTCATTTTTGTTTGTTTGTAATTGAACTTGCTTCACAGAAGCTACAGTGGCAACTGATAACATCTTAATGTCTATTCAGTATTTATACTTGACTAAAACTACATTTGCCATCACTTTAAAAAAAATCGTGACCATAGTTTCTTAATTACAATTATGGTGATTTTGTATGAAGATGTACTTGTTGTAACTATTATGAGTGGGCTTAATTAAATGTTATGGTATGCGTCAATCAAATATTCTAATTATCGGCAGTTTATATTGACATTGATAGGATCCATTAGATTGTTTGAAGTACAATAGCTTTTGAAGTACTATAATTGATACTAATGAATATAATACATCTGGTTACAAATTTGCAAAATTAAAGATAATATTATAGTTTGTACAAAAAAGCCATAATTTTCATACCAAATAATTCATTCTGCTGCCGTTACGTTATTTAGAACTTGCTTCTGCCCGTGGTGACAGTCGAAAAATAAATATAAATTTAATTCAGTAACCAAAAAAATGCAGTCATGTCCAGTAGTTTTTGTTATTTTTTAATAACAAACATCCAAACTGTAAAATATCCAGGTATCTACAAATTTTCACAAACTTTCGCATCTTTTATACAAATAATTAAAATTTAATGGACCAATTGACAATAGGTTAGTAGTTACTTTTGCATGCCTTATTTTTATCATTGTACTCCTTTTATGAGTCTAATTAAATGCTTTTTCTTTTTTCTTTCTTTTCTTCTTTCTTTCAGGTTTGTTTATTGCTACTGTGCTATCTATTCTGTGGCTATGTCAAGATATAAACCGCTGAATTAATGAGAAATTAAATAAAAGTTTTAATTGTAGGTCGGCTATTTTGATAGTAAGCCGAATTTCATGAAAAAGTTGGTAAATAAATGTAAAAAGACGTGATTCCATGAAAAAACTAAACCTCACAGAAATTATGTTTGTTAGATAATTGTCATAAACTAAACTAGATATTATTTACTATCTTATATTTGTGACCCAAGAGTTATGGCCATACAGTTTTTGGGCATTGCCTTTTGCCCATGTTATGTACTGTCGTCGCAAAAAACATAAGCACATCTGACATTTTGCTAATTGGCCGTAAATTGGGTTAGAAATATATTTTTTTAATATAACTAAAAAAAATAGTAGTATCAACATAAGATTTATCAGAAAATTTAATTAAAACATGATTTTTTTTATAATTTACATTAAAGAACAAAATCTCTTTCAACTTAACAAATAAAATCGTGCTTTAATATTTCGCAGAGAAGGCATAATGTATCCAGATGTGCTTTTTCATTCTAACATTAACTGATTAATATTCTAGATTCTAAAATTGACAAATATCTGCTTGAAAAGACAAGTGAGTACATGTGCTTTTTACGTGAAAAAAATGCATTTTTGCTTTTTTCTCTCTCTCTGGGGTCGGTCCCTCATGTCTGAGGTTCGTGGTCAGGGTTGCATTTGGAGCGGATAATCTACCTCCACCGGTTCCTGTCCAGCGCATCTCTTACGACCGTGTGGAATTTGGTTGACGACGAGTCTTTAATTTGATCGGTCCATCTTGTTGGTGAACGACCGCGCGATCTTTTGCCTTCGGTGTTGCCGACGACAATAAATTTTTCTAAATTCTCGCCGCCTCTGCGCCTTGTGTGACCAAAATAAGACACAGAATGCGTTGTAGGCATATGGTTGCTTTTTGGACTTAAGAAAATATTGTTGAGTTTTTGTTTTTGTGAAATATTAAAAAAAAATTGTAATATAGGCTTTTTTTGCCTTATTCCAAAAAAGTATATCCTCAATATCGCAAACAATTACATGACCCCGGAGGCGTGGCCAGTCATTTGGGAATGCATGAGTTCAATGATCAATGATGCTCGATTGATAAAACTGGAGAAGATAGAATAGGGTTAATTGAATTTATTGAGCAAATCCTTTAATAATTCGAGTGCACTATTCGTAAACAGTTCTAATAAGTAAAGCTGAATAATAATTAAAATTATAGGTTTAAGTTTCTTATTTTATTTTAATAAGATCACAAGATTACTTATTCTACATAAAAGTATATATGCAATGGCTCCGAAAGTTTATAATAAGTTACCTAAAGAAATTAGGAAGTGTAAAAATACCAGTGAATACAAACACAAACTTTTTAATTTTTTGGCAGATAAGGTATACTACTCCATAAATTAATTTTTAGACGACATTGGTAATTAACATTGTTGTGACATCCTAATTTATCAGTAGATTTTTTTTTATTATTTTAATAATTAATTTTATTATTGTAATCACTGACATTTTATCATCGATATTTTATGACTTATTTGACATGCATCTAATACAATTAATTTATTTGTTAAGCTCTTTTTAAAATATAACATTGTTAGCTTAAACTGATGTGAATGCCTGTCGAATGTATATTATTGTTTAAATTTTCGTATGCCATTCGGCGAATCAAAGAAGAACTTTTTGTAACACTGTAACATCCTTGTAACCTATGTTTTACGAAATAAATGAATTGAATTGAATTGAATTATTTAAAGATTCGATTACCCGTGAATCACCGTTTTTCCCGTCAATTACTTTTACCGGTGCATCTCCTCCGGGTCCACCTTCGGTCTAACGTAAGTTTTTCTTAACAGCGGTTACGAATATCGGTCGTGTGGGAGAGCCCTTATGCATACTATCTGCATAGGTGAAGTTCAAGTTAACAATTAATGTTATATAATATAATTGTTACACGGTTGTGTAATTTTAATCATTTTGAACTTCAATCGGCATACCGTCATAATTATGTAATTTTTGGGTATTCAATGATACATCAATACGTCAAAGAACAATAAATATTTTAATTAGTGTTAATACATGGTACTACAATCGAAATGCCATTGAATTTAATTTTGCCTTTTTACGTGTGACTTTGAAGTGATGTATGTATATTAAATATACTGTGATAAGACCTTTGAAACAATTGATATAAAGGTTATTCAGTATTTTTTCTGATCGTAACTACTTTAAAGCACATTGCCACATGTTCACCAAGTGACAATCGCATAGCATCGCTCTCGGAGCGTACTGTATAATGTTTGTTAGATTCAGTTCACGAAAAAAAAAGAAGTGGGTATGCATAACGGTTGGCACTTTTTTTTTGATTTAAAAGAAACCTTAGTATTAATTTGCAAATACAAATTACTAGAATTCCAGCTAAGCTTGCGCTAGGAGAAAGTTTGCTCCTAGCGCAAGCTTAGCTGGAATTCTAGTAATTTGTAGAATTAAAGCTATTTATAGAAGTTGGTATTACCCATAAGATTAGACTGAAACCATAACCCACACTAGATATTTAGTTAGCTTGCCTCTAAGCTACTAGCCCGTCCAAATTTATTTTTGAATTATTGCCGCTTTTGGTTATTTATTATTATGTCAGGTTGTATAACGCTAAAAAACTCAAAAGTTTTAGGAAAATAAAAATTATGCAGTTACTATTGAAGTATCTTTACTTAATTAAATTATGATATACACTACTATTTACAATAATCGAGATAACAAAGACTATATCTAGTATCAGTTTCTTTGGTGGTTTCTCGCAGTATGAGGTGGAAGGTACGCCTTGTTAACTGCACCAGAGTTGCTGTTGTAGTTGATGGTCTGAGCGTTTGAGTTGTACGACTGCTGTTGGCTGCTGCCGGAGTATTTGGATTCAGCGTAAGTTCCTGCAATAAAAACAGCATATTATTAGTTTCTAAAGAAAGCATAATTATATCTTTACAAATATTTAACAGAAAAAGAATGGAAAGACTGCATGATAGACCAACTCGTCAAAATGAATAGCAAAAAAATTGATCAAAAATAGGAAGAGGTTCTTACCATCATCATAGATACCAGCAGCTTCATCACGGGCGTTCTGTTCCAAAGCTTTCAGAATCTCTTCAGGGATAGGATGAGGAGTAGGGAAGTGATCACCTTGTGGAATGAAACCGTTTTCGTCAGCAGTGTACCTACGAAAGTGGATAGTTAATTAAATAAATAATCATAAACTAAGTAAATTGTCATGTCATTCATTCAAATCTTAACTTAAAATCTTACTTCACAGAGTAGACCTGGCCATCATCACCAGTGTAAGAGTATCCACCCTGAGCCTGCACACCGTTGGTAGCCACTCCGTTCTCTTCAGCATAGATACCATTCTCAGTCTCGTAAGCGTAAGAGTAAGTCTCTCCGTCATTGGAGTTGTCCTGACGAAGAATAGCAGCGTTCCTTTCGCGGGCAGCCTGAGCGCGCTCAATGCCTGAGTAAGCGTTTCCAGCATAGTTGTTGGAGACGGAAGCGCTGGAATGGGCGTGGGAGTCCTGAGCGTTGAATCCGTTGGAGGTATGGTGAGGAGTCTGAAGTAAGTTGGAACCAGCTGAGGCTCTTGCATTTGGTGGAAGGTACACACGGTCCAATTTTCCGGCTTGCGCCAAAGTGACAGCAGCTAATACGATGAACTGAAACGATTAATTAAACATATAGATCTATAATCTAACAGAAGAGACAGGTATATAAATAATGATTCATCACTCAAATTTTGTTTTCAACTTGCGTTACGTTTTTTAAAGAATGTAATCCATACATCTTATCATAGATCTTAAATTGTTTTTAATTGAACGTCAGACCTGACGTATGATTTATTTTTAAATTAATATCTTACCAATTTCATTTTTATATTTTGTTTAGGCTATCTTCACAGAAGTTGTGGTTGTGACTGATATCTTGATATCAGTACAGTACCTATATATAGTTAGATATTACTCCTCCTTTATGAGCTTTAGATAACATTTCATAATCACGATGATGTTGTATAAAGATGAACTTTTTTTTTGGTTGTCGAACTTGTTTGATGGTGCTTATTACATTTCATATCGATCAGTGCTGAGAGGTTAAATGAAAGATGTCTACATTGATTTGGATCTAGTTATTTGGATTGTTTGTCAAGGTTCTTTTTTTTAATAACTTTTTTATACACGATGTCTAGGACACTAAATATTGACGGATTGCTAACAGCGTATTACGGGCTAACTGAGTCTATTTTAAGATACGGCGTGATCTTTTGGGGTAATTCAACCAACAAAGACATCGCATTTAAAGCCCAAAAGCGATGTATAAGGTCAATGTTTCGATTGGACGTTAGAGATTCTTGTAAGCCGTATTTTATGCGCTATAAGATTCTAACGCTACCGTCATGACCTGCGTATAGGTGAAGTAGCTTCACTTTACGAGGCCAAGAAGGGATTGTCCCAGTCAATGCTTGGGGACAGAGAGATCGAACGGATGACCTTGGCAACTGGGCTGCCGCACCCCATGAATAGGGAAAACCTGAAGTTCGAGCTCATACCGGACCAGGACCGGTACGACAGCACAAAAGAGCTCGAGGTGCACATCTTCACCGACGGCAGTAAGATTGAGGGCAAGGTCGGCGCGGCACTTTCTTTATGGAAGGGCAACACCGAGACCAAAGCCCTCAAGCTTGCTTTGCCGTCATATTGCACCGTCTATCAGGCCGAACTGTTGGCATTAAACCGTGCAGGTAGGGAAATCGTAAAACAGACATCCAAATCGTTTGGCATCTTCTGCGACTCCATGGCGGCACTCCAAACCGTAGCGAACCCGGACTCTCCTCACCCACTAGCGGTAGAATTCCGAAACAACATTAAAGTATGCAATTCACAGTCCAAAATAATAAGCTTATTTTGGATTAAGGCACATGTGGGTTTGGAGGGTAATGAACGGGCAGATGAGCTCGCGAAAGAGGCCGCACTGAGGTTGAAGAGGAGGCCGGACTACGACCTGTGCCCTGTCTCATTCGTCAAGCGTCAGATTCGTAATCGGACGATTGACGAATGGGACAAAAGGTACCGGTCTGGAACAACTGCATCGATTACAAAAATGTTCTTTCCTAGCGCGACCGAGGCCTATAGAACTGTTAGGAAGATTGCGATTGCGCCGCTGACAACTCAACTCCTGACGGGGCATGGTGGGTTCTCCGCATACTTGAACCGATTCAAGTGTAAGGAGGACCCATCATGCATCTGTGAGCCTGGGGTGGAGGAGTCGGTGGTACACGTGATCTCGCACTGCCCAGTTTCTGCAGTGGAGCGTCTGGATGTGGAGCAAAAGCTAGACATCGAAATAGTCCCCGCAAACTACAACAAGTTGATATGCAGTAAAGACAGAACTGTATTCTTAGAATACTGCAGCAATGTCATTAAGAAAGTTAATAAAAGGAATAGTTAAGTAAAAAATGGTTAACCTATATTATAAGAATATACGGATTTAAGCATTTAAAAATAAATGTAATAAGAATAAAATAAGCAGAAAAGGCAGTAGACAAAAGAAATTGTAATTAAATTTATGAATAGAATTAAGAACAAAGATGAAATAGTTTTAATAAAAAGAATAGCCCTATATAGACATAAGATGTAATAGATATAAGATGTAATAGATTCTAAATAAAACAGATGTCATGTTTAGATATAAGTATACAAATAGAATAAGATGTTTTTAAGAAAATTGTAAAAAGAGAAAAAACAGAAAAAACTGAAAAAACTTATTTACCCTGTGTACAAGTAGAATTAAGAAATAAAGATATAAGAATAGATAGGTATCCAAAAAGGATAGTTGGGAGTCCCACCCAAACAAAAGAAAAAGAGATGATGAATGAGAGAAAGATCAAGTATGAAGAATGAAAGTGCGAGAGGCATAAATGCGAGAACTGGTATGAACGAAGTATTTTAAAAGACTAGGTGAACAAGGACCACGCTGTTGGCATGGGTTCAAGGAAAAAAAAAAAAAAAAAAAAAAAAAAAAAAAAAAAAAAAAAAAAAAACGCTACCGTCACTATACATATTGGAAACTGCGTTATTCGTCAAAAGGAACCCACATTTATTTCCTCGTATGGCAGATGTTATTCCCCGAAATAGGCGCAATAAAAACAAACTATGTCTGCATCAATCTAGAACAGCCCTTATGCGCGAAAGTGTTATCTGCATAGCTCCAATTGTTTATAACAAATTTTCTAAAAGATGGCAAGATTTAAGTAGCGAAGCATTCAAGCAGAAAGTAAAGTCATTTCTGGTTGGAAAAGCCTATTATAATATAAGAGACTTTTTAAATGACAAATTTGATTTGACATAGTTAAAATTTCAGATGACTAAACATTTTAATTAAATAGATACAATAAATTATTTGACTTTATATTATTTTTTAGATTTAAAATTATTCATTTTCTTATTAAATACTTTATGTTGCTTGTTTTGAATCATGTTTTAGTAATAAAAATGGATTGCTGGTGAAAATGTATATTATAGAATGAGAATTGTATCAACACATTTGCATGCCATTCTACATGGCAAACATATCTTGAACTTCATGTATCTTTATAACTTGCATGCAATTTTATTATTGTATGTACACATGTGTTTGAGCAAATAAATAAATTATCTTATCTTATCTTATTATCTTGTCTTATTACACCCAGCGTCTAAACAAATCTTTGCGGATCACACAAAGGTTTATCCAAGTGGGGATCGAATCGAACCCACGACACCAGAGCAATTGAAAGCGGCCAGGCGACCGCTTTAATCTTCAACACCCAAATGGTAAAGCGCAGCCGCTCAGGACTTTTACAAATCTTCAAGTCACACGAGAGATTTTGGTAATTTGAGTAATTTACCTACATCTAGTATTTTTTTTAAACGTGTAACAGGCATACGCTCGGCTTCATCGCTATCAGAAAGAGTAGCTAATGGATGTTATCAATACCAGGCTTGTAATCTTTATCAGAGTTGAATGACTTTTGCTATATTATACTATGTTCTGATGGTAGATATCGTAGCCATAGTATATTTACTCTCTTCATAACATATTTCAATGTTTATTTGGCCACAATACAAAGTGGCTCAGGTAACCAAAATCAAAAATATTAATTACTAGCTTCTGCTCGCTTTTCATCCCGTGGATTTCGTCACAATAGTCAAAAGCTGCACCTCACGGTTTTGCCCGCGTTATAGCTTCAGCTCCATTCCCGTCACCCGTTTTTGCAACGTATTTCCACTCCTATTAATTATGCAAATCTGACCAGTATTTCCCGAGATAAGCATATACACAGACATATTTTTCTTAAATTTGTCTCTCTTCTCCAATTTTTTTTCGTCTTCCAATAAAAAAATCTCTAAATATATTCGATGAACATAATTGGACTCTCAACAGTTTTAATATAAGTTTTAGTAAAAATCATAGTATTCAAAGATAATAAAATGTACCGTATTCACTAAAAATGGGTTTTCTGAAATGACGCCATCTTGGCGGCAGCACTGAAGGGGGTTCAGAACCCTATCAAAAGTGTCAGAGCGCCTATATTTTCATACATGCAGCACACATTAATAATTGGGATTTCTTGACAGTATCTGTAATGCTCGTTACACACGCTACTATAATATTATGCCGTTGCGATTATATCGGTTCAGACTGGTTTGCAGCAACTATTCGCAAATAAAAACACTACTAAGCGTCTAAAACAAAATAATTCTACAATATTGTTCATAATGCACTAAAATATTCCTCTGAGGATTATTTAAAGCTTTGTGCCAAGTTCCACATTCTGCCACTAGCTAAACGACGCGAAGTAGCTGACGTCACTTACTTGGTGAAGTTACTTAGCGGATCGGTTGATAGCCCTGATCTTGTCTAGCGATTGTCTATTAACGTGCCTAGAACATCAGCAAGGAATACCAATCCTATCCATCTCCCCTTGGTGACCACGAATTATCGTCAGAATGCATTTTTGTGGCGAGCGAGCAGTAGTACTAACAAACTATGCAAATATTTAGATATTGATATATTTAATACAAAAATTGGACCGGCTAGACGGATACTTAGTCAGGACTTCTTTTACAAATATTTATAGCGATCTTTTATGTGTTTTATTTTTTTAGTTTTAGTGTAATAATTTAAGCGCTTACTTTTGTACTTTTGTTTTTGATGTTCACAAAATTTCGATTTATATTCAAAAGTTTATTCGTGAAGATCTGTTATTGGCTCTCTGTCACTTATTTACGTTAAGCTATTCAAATTGTTACATGCTGTTGATCTTCCTTTAAATAAATAAATAAATAAATAAATAATGCCAGAAATGGTGCGCATCTCAGCACAATACTGTAATACATAATAATATTTACCAAATCAAAAATAATGTGCCGTGTCTTTCGTATTGTTTGTATTGTGTAAATTGTTTTGAAATGAATATAGACCATGTTTTTATAGTTATAAGTGTGTGTAGGATAGAATCTTTGATTTTTTTCACAAGTTTAAGTATTGATCGGGAGTAGTAGTGTTGTGTATTTTTCGAGAAGGAATCCCATTTAAATAGCTTCATCCACATACGGGCAAACCACAGGTAATTCTTAATCTTGATAACTTTGTTGTTTTGACAGTAAATGTTTTGTTGTTCGTTTGACCGAAGTTGCAGATAAATCTAGCATAAAATTAAAAAATATAAAAACTCATCTTCTTTCTTCTAATAGTATCATGGTTATAATCCGCAAATATTACGTATTTTACGGCTACGAATTTTACGACAGTTATTATCTATTTATATTAATAATGTATTACGGTTTAACTATAAATTTATAAAATTATTAACTATTTTACTTATTGTTACATTGAAGTTTACTCAGGAACTTTAGTATTTATGGTCTTGAAGTGTCTTCAATCTTCTTTAACTTAACAGTAGAGCAAGGCACGGATTTTACGTATTCTATTGGACAAAACCGTGAAGTAGCCAAAGCACGCTCCTGATTTTATTTTGGCGCGAAACCTGGTGACATAATCTTCACTAAAAACATTGGCAATTAACTGACAATGCTTTGGACCAACAGCGAGACACCTACCAAGAATTGATCAATCCAATTAGGTAGCCATAGTTTCGTCACACGGTCTAAAGTATGCACCTCGTGTGACATGTATTACAATGACTACGGGTACTAGATTTTTGGTTATTTTATAACAGTTTATACATAATCACATAGCAACACTCTCTAGGTATTTAAAAAAATATAAAATACTATAAGCGTAACAAAACTAATCTTTATTGCAAAGTACAGGTCACGTTAGTGACACGTAAATATCGAGTAAAATTACCACGTTTTCCAGTTTTATACGAATTTTAAACCACTTTACAATTAAACATTTTGATTTGAATCAATAAGCCACTTAACTTTATGTTGTGATTTAAGCTTGCTCGGGCGATAGCAAGTAATCGGATGAACGATGTTGTGATGTGCCACTCCATGTGGCGTCGCCGTGGGACATCCTGTTATAATTACGTCGCCTTTTTAACCGACTTCAAAAAAAAAAAGAGGTTCTGTATTCGATCCGTATGTATGTATGTATGTCACCTTTTTATGTTCGCGATTTTCTCGGAAACTACTGATCCGATTTGAATGCAGTTTTCGGTATTTTAATTCTTGTGTTTTAAGGAAGGTTTTAGTATATAATTTATCAGAATCTGATGAAGATCTTTGGAGACAGGCAACGGAACTCTTCAAAAACGAATAGCTAATGAACCACGTTTTGTGCAATCGTGTATCTATGTATTGTTTTCACCACTACATAACATAACATCATGCCTGTGTATGCTTTGAAGGGTAAGCAGAGACAGCCTACTTACCTTCCCTTAAAGTACCTACCGAAAGCTCTGCTTAGGTTTGGACGGGGCTTACGTTTCAGCATATTTGTTATTATCGTAGTGATAGCTTATGATCATGAAGATCTCAGAAAGAATTTTTTGATAATATATAAGGATTTGATAAAAGATCTTAAGTATTGGAGGCGCCGTCGTATTCTTTGGGCTATATTTTGATTGTTTCTATTGTGTTTCATGCGTAATGATGCCTTAGTATTTCTTTCTAACCCCATCGTTAAATCTAAAAAACTAAGACACTAAAAAGCTTGAAATAAAAAAAAAAATAAAAAAACTAATAAAAAAAAAAAAAAAAAACTAATTAAAAAAAAGAATACTAATTTTTTTCAAAGAAAAAGGAACCGCCTTCAAAAACTCAAAAGTAAAAAATAAAATATTCGCTTAACTTTGCTTACCTTTATATTAATTTGTTTAAAACAATAAACCCAAATAATTATGTAAAACCAATTAATTATATTTTTTTGAAGTCGGCGCCAAATTATAAAATCAAATACCAATTATAACCGTATTTACCGAAATAATTGTTGAAAAAATCACAAAATCAAATACCAATTAAAACCGTATTTACCGAAATAATTGTTGAAAAAATCATAAATCAAATAACAATTAAAACCGTATTTACCGAAATAATTGTTGAAAAAATCACAAAATCAAATACCAATTAAAACTATAAATGCTGGAAGTAATTTATCAAAGCCTTATTTAACTAGTGATTGAAAAACTCACAAAACAAATACTAATTAAAACTAAAAAATATGCTGACAATAAGGTAATTTATCAAACCTTCTTTACCTAATTGCAAAAATTAATGGAAACTCAGGATGATCCTGAGTTCCTGACCGATCTTTAGATCCTGACAGGATCTAAAGATGATTAAATAACGAGGTAAAACTCATCCAATCAAATCTGCGTTCAGTAAACTTTCACGTAAGAGTAATGAATGACTATCGTCTAGTCTGGTCAGCACATCCAACTCGTCCAATAAGAAACTTTATTACTAGCTTTGTAGGACAATAATATGCTACTGAATATTTGTAATGCTCTAGAGGGCGCTGCATATTACGTTAAAAGTGGAGGCAAGAGCACGGTATTTATATTTAAGCTCGTAACGAAACCATATCGCGATTCAGAAAAGATGTACAACGCCATCTATCGAATGCATTCGTAAACTTATCAGCAATTATGTGATTTGGCGCCGACTTCAAAAAAATATAATTAATTGTTATTACATAATTATTTGGGTTTATTGTTTTAAACAAATTAATATAAAGGTAAGCAAAGTTAAGCGAATATTTTATTTTTTACTTTTGAGTTTTTGAAGGCGGTTCCTTTTTCTTTGAAAAAAATTAGTATTCTTTTTTTTTAATTATTTTTTTTATTTTTTTTATTAGTTTTTTTATTTTATTTTTCAGTTCAAATGTGAAATCCTGAGAGTCGAAGAACTCAGAACTTTCATTTTTAATTACAACCAGCATGGAAATGCTTGGTTCTGCCTATTTAATGCCATGAAACTTATGTCAAAACTAGTAGTGTATATTTAGGTTTGATCTTGACCTATCTTAACAACCAGTATTTTTTTTAAGATCGGTCATCTTTTCACGGAGCTAAACATACGAACGAATAAATCTTTTGCTATAGAAGTATAGACTGCAGAAAAAAAGCAATATCTAAATTTATTACAAAGGTATATTTAATTAAATATTTCCTAACTAATATTTACAAATTAAGTATGGCAGTTGTTAGTATCCGTTTCTTTGGTGGTTCCTCTGAGCATGCGGCGGGAGGTACGCCTTGTTGACTGCAGCAGAGTTCCTGTTGTAGTTGATAGGCTGAGCGTTTGAGTTGTACGACTGCTGTTGGCTGCTGCTGGAGTACTTGGATTCGGCGAAGGAACCTGTAAATAAAATATATTTTCAAGAAGATATTCAAAACATTTTAGAAAAAAAATTGAAATATGACAAAAAAAATGTTTATAATTATGTTATTTTGAATGTAAAATCTACTGGCATACTTTTCACAATATTCATAAATACTAGTGCCCCGATTGAAAACTGATTTCTTACCATCGTCGTAAATGCCTGCAGCCTCATCCCGAGCGTTCTGTTCCAGAGCCTTTAGGATTGCTTCAGGGATAGGGGGAGGAGTAGGAAGGTGGTCACCTTGCGGGACAAAACCATTCTCGTCAGCAGTGTACCTGTATAATAAATTATATATTTTAGGTAATAGTCCTCCATTAAAATTGTCATTTAAATTTGTCTAATTTAAAAGCTTACCTAATAGAATAAACCTTGCCATCATCACCAGTGTAAGAGTATCCACCCTGAGCCTGTACACCATTGGTAGCCACTCTGTTCTCTTCAGCATAGATACCGTTCTCAGTCTCGTAAGCGTAAGAGTAAGTCTCTCCATCGTTGGAGTTGTCCTGACGGAGGATAGCAGCGTTCCTTTCTCGGGCAGCCTGATCGCGCTCAGGGCGAGTTTCAAAGCCTGAATAAGCGTTTTGAGCATAGACGTTAGTGGCAGGAGCGTTGGCGTAAGCGTTAGAGTCTTGAGCACTGAATCCATTGAAGGAATGACGAGAAGCACTGAATCCATTGGCAGTATGTTGGGGAGCATTAAATCCATTGGAGGAGTGACGAGATGCAGTCGCAGCAGTAGCTTGGCCATTGTTAGGCGGTAGGTACCCACGATCCAACCTACCAGCCTGCGCCAAAGAGACGGCAGCTAACACGATAAACTGAAACAGAATGCCAAAAATGCACTTTCCTACGAATATTGGGTATAAATTATAAGATGCACATAATCAAAAAACATTATGCGTAAATTGCAACAATTATTGCGCTATTCTGATTGTCACTATCATAACCCAGACACATTTTTTGCCAGTAACCTTGACAGAAAGCATTTGGACAAAGAACTTTAAATTAATTAATATATATATTATACCAATTTCATTTTTGTTTTGGAGATGCACTTGCTTCTAAGAAGATGTGGTTATAACTGATAAATATTATCTGATTAATGCAGCATTTATACTTGAGTGTTCTTTCATTCATTTTTGCGCTAGTCGTGGTCAAAATTTCATAATCTCTCTTTGAAGATGATATAGTCTATTTGTCGAACTTGTTTTTTTCGGTTACACTTTGAATCGGGCCTAAAGGTCACGATTATGTATTGATTGAATTGCAATTAGATTTATTGGTTGCATTATCAAGGTCAATTTTGATGTGTTGTATTGCTCCCAATGATTATCCGATATATGGTTTCATATGCAAATAATTAACATAAATCACACCATATTTAGTAAGTATGTAAGTTGAGAGTCAATGTTTAGTTTTAAAGGTCAGGTTTTATAAGTGTGACTTAAATTATATCATCGTTAATTGGCAATACTTTTTGGATAACCAATGAAGAAGCTATGTTTGTAGTCTACCTGATGGAAGGTAAACACTACAGTTTATGAACATCCCCAGACTTTGAAATATGAAGGGCCGCTGTTTTCTTATCCTTTTTCATCACGTAACCTTTTAAGGGTTCCGTAGTACTTATAAGAAACCTTTATAGTTTTGCTATGTCTGTCTGTCCGAGGCATAGCGTCAAAACCATTAGTGCTAGAAGCTGAAATTTTGCATGGATATGTACGTTATTGACTTGTATGAAGTTGTTACTTGTTTAATTCAGATAAAAAACCTCATTTAAATCTAAATATGTTGACAAGACTAGCTACGGAAACCAATTGCACGTAGTCCAACACGCATATGGCCGGTTTTAAAATCCGGGAACGACATCATGTCACGTAATTTAAAACCCTAATTTCACCATCAAAACAAGGCACAGTAATTCAAGGATTATTTAAATGTTGGCATGTGAAAGGTGAGACGATGGACCTTTCTCCTACGAGCCCGTTCACGAAAACTCTTCCGCCAACACCACTATTACTAAGGCTATTTTATTTGTATTGCTTTGCCATTTTGCAATTTAGCCCATCTGTCAATTCAATTTAAGACCACCTATGGCGACGCTGCGAGGTTTATACCTACTAGTGATGATATTGCTAACACTAAGTATTTAATTTATAATGTAATACTTATTTACTCAATTATTGTAACAGACCTAAGTCAAGCATTTATAAAAAACTGATATTCAGCTGACTCCGTCAGGCTAGACGCCGACCCAATGTAGTTGGTAAAAAAAAGGTCGAACAATAATTTGACGATTTTCAAGGCAAGATTTTAGTCTTATTATGATTGAAATATTTGAATTTTATTGTAAAAAAAATATACGTGGTCTCACAACAAAATATATATGCACACTGACTTGAGAATCTTCTTCATTTTTTTCGTCGGTTGACTTCTCACTTCACACTTGTACAGTACTGCCAAGCTGAATATAGCAGCAGGAGCAAATTGATAGTAATGAAATTGAAAAAATAAAAAATAATTCACTTCAATGGTTCACGTGTTTAAAATTCACAAAATAAATTAATAGTCTTTTAAATAAAATAATATATCCGTTTTGTTTAATATTATCATAACAACTTTGTTTAGAACGTTAAAACTATATAGTTATGGAATCCACTAGACCACCCCGTATAATAATATTGTCACCTCAGTAAGAATATACCTGAGATAACAGCGATAACCATTACTTTGAAGTATCGCAGAAATCATTAGACAAAACAATTAATACTTTGAAGTACTGCAGAAACCATGAGACAAAACAATTAACTATCGTTGTGTATGTGTTTGTAAAACACCTTGCATGTGTGTATGGGATTTGTGCCCTATAAAATATGTCAACCATAAACGTTGATCATTCTCGACTCAACTCTGTTGAAAGACACTAGCTCCTAGCCGTAGTTTAGTAAATTGTATTATTTAAATATATATTTTTAAACAGTTTTAACGGCGTTTATATTTGACTATATAAAGTCATTGACCTCTAGAAATGTCACAACAATGACTGTATAATTAAGTAGTATATATAAGGTACATGCAAACTTACATATATTTTTTATCTTACACATAAACTATACATGTGTGTGAAGTATTTTTGATGGTGGTAAAGCTTTCTTTTAAACTAGCTCAAAAGCCGAAGCATCATTCTTAAAAAAAACCACAATAATTTTTGAGATCGAAAGTACTTGGATGACTGCACTGTTGCTTAGTTAGAAAAAGCCGAACGCGGAAGATGGGACCGTAAACCGTGGTAAGAGGTGGCATGGTATTCCGAAGTCGCAGGTTTAAGTCCAGCTATTCTAAGCATAGCTATGAAAATCAAAGGATAGCTGTAAAGTAATTCAAAACGCAAACACCATGAAGTCAAAAATTTCTGCCATAATAATTTTCAATTGATCCGATGATTGTAACCTTTTCGGTAAACAAAAGGTTTCCGACTTCCATCGTATACTTTAAGGTTCCAACTCCTTACTGTTATTTAAAATTGCCTGCCAAGAATCGGGAATCGAACGCGAGACCTCGCGGCGATCTTTGGCATACGCTAAGCACTAGACGAATGTGTAGTTTTACGACTACGTCATCAAAAAGCAGTTCACTTCAGACAACGTAACCAAAAAGCTTGCAATGATACTACGGAATGGCAAAGTTCAAAAGCGGCCGTGGCACAATGGACAAGGCATCGCTCTTACATTAGAGAGGTCATGGGTTCGAATCCTGGTCATTAAACTACGGACGTGAACTTTCTTCTTACACAAGCGAATTAAGCTGAGCTTAGTACTTTGTACCTGGAAATTGCTATTAAACTTTTATATATAAAAAAAAACACGTAATGTGTCGATTAATGAATTATTTCAATGACAAGTTCAAGAATAAAATGTAACCTTATGAGGCATTTATTATAATATTTACACTTGTGTATACCATCATTACATAATGTAACAACTTAAACTGTATGACAATGAAATTTTAATTGAAAAACACGACATTGACAATGATTTTATTAACTGTTAAATGAATGACCTTAAAAAAATTATAGATAATGCATAGGTAGTAGGTAAGTTGCATTAGGTAATTGTAATTAATTATACCCATAACCATACATAATAATTTCAAAAAACATTGAATTTATCACTACGAAAATAATCATGGTCTTTATTTTTATCTTCACAACTTAACATTTTAAGGGCCAGTTTCTCAGGTGCCGGATAGATCTTATCCGACCCATAAATTATAACCAGACTGAATTTAAAAGTGTCACAAGTTACACTTGAAAAAAGAACACAGCTGTCACTTTCATTTGTGTGTGTTATATCTGTAAAATTGTGGCTAAAAATTTGAAATTCAATTATTAAGAAATTTGACTGACCAACCTACATTATGTACCTTCTTTAAAACAAAACAAGTACCGAGTTGCTAAACTGCAATTAATTTTGAAGTGCCCGATAAGGCGTGGGATGGGAACAAGTGAATGATTATATCTGATACACTTTAGATTTAACACTAGACAAAGTCTGGTAATAATATTTGCTTTCCTATCTAAGATATTTTTCAAGCCACAGCCAGTTATTAAGTCCACAATAAATATTAAGAAACAGGTAGCGGTCTTGTAGACTAGGTTTTGTACATAGATTTAGTCATTTATTTTTAGATTGGTAGGAATTTTACCTTTCATTTATAACGTATGTTTAATATAAATAAAGTTCTTTATAAACAGTTGAAAAAATGTTGGGACTGGCAGGATTTGAATTCGCGACCTCTGCATACCGGGCAGCCACTTTAACCACTAAGGTACGGTTCTTGCAAGGTACAAATAGATTAATGTGACGTCACGTAATGACGTAACATATTGTAGAGAAAATTAGGGTGCAGTCCAGACAGGAAGGAATAATCTAATGTAATCGACTCTTTTGTACTAGAATATTCTGCGTTAAGGGGTTAATATTGTAAAATATAACATTTTTAGTTCTATCACAGACACAAATTACGTTAAGTAATGATGATATACAGGAGAATGATTGGTACAGGAAAGCCATAAATAAATTATATTACTATACGAAATCTTTCTTCAAAGTTTATGTATAGAGTATTTTTGTAGATAGGTAGGTTAATTTGACCCTAATGAAGAATAATATAAAATTTGGGTTTCCTAACTTCATTTAGGAAACCCAAATTTTATTTTAATAATTCATTTATTTATAATTAACGGCTTAACATAACATCACTCCTATATTACTCAGAAAGGTTCAGTTTAGGTCCCCATGGATAAGGGATGAGCCTATAACCATCCACCGTCCATCAGGATTTTTTTCAGGAATACTTTGCCCGACCCGGGAAAAAAACCCGAGACCGTTGAGAGGCGCATACGCTAACCACTAGACCATCAAAGCAGTTTCAAAAATTAACGGCATTATTGATAATTTCCACATACGAAACACCAACGCCATCTATCAACTAAACCCAACATTCCGACCTTCACCTCAATGCCTGCCTATCCCAGCACGATGATACCGTAATCATAACGATCACGAACATCTAAGTTGAGCAATACTTCTCATAAGTAATCTTAGTAATTAACATCGATTATATGGATGGTCTAGAAAAACTAGAGCAATAAAATATATTTGTTTGAACCTACTTTGATAGTAAATGCTTATAATAATGGTATGATGAAACTGAAATGACTAGACTAAAACCTAAAGATGTTCTTAAAATATTTAACTGACTTCAAAAATAGGAGGACGTTCTTAATTCGAATGTATTTTTTTTCGACTACTACATTTTGTTTGTCGACTACTCGAAGACGCCTGAACCGATTTAAGAATTTTTTTATGTCTGAAAAAGTTTTATTGGAATGTGGTTCCATTTTTAACAAGTCATGATCTGATGGGATCCTAAAAAACTTGAGGTCAAACTACAAAATTTAAAAGCTTCTATATTGATTTTTGTATATTACCTAAAATAACTCGGATATTTGCATCTAACATTCAGCATTTCATGTTGCGGAGCTGATGCTTGAGGGTACAACGGTTCTTCTTCTTCTTCAACGGTTAAGAGTACGAAGATAATTCTTTAAATATAGGCACCTTAAAACCGTTTACTGTATTCGTTCAAGTTATACACAGATGAGGCGAGACGTTGAATATACCTCGTATGCCTTTGATGTAGCAACGTATTTTGTCTTTTTTTAAACGTTTTTTTTTTGTATTAAGCATTCCTAGGTCAATTATTCAATAATCTTTCTTACATTTTTTAGGCCCGTGTCCAGCTACTTTAAGTACTGTAACTAAAAAAATAAATAAAATAAAAACTTTTTATTTACCAAACCAATACAAAACATAGGTTTATAAATTACAAAAACAATTTCACTTGAAATATTTGGATTGATTTACCACTGACTCCCAAACTAGGTACGTACCTGTATTTTGAGTTAGTCAGTGGTTCCTCACCATGCGTACAATATTAGATAAAAAAAGTAAATGACAAAAAATATAGACGTGTCGTGTAGAAAGTGTGATATTGGTATTAAGTACATGTTTGTAGACATCAGTGTATATATATATGTGTGTGTGTGTGTGTGTGTGTGTGTGTGTGTGTGTGTGTGTGTGTGTGTGTGTGTGTGTGTGTGTGTGTGTGTGAGTGTGTGTGTGTGTGTGTGTGTGCGTGTGCGTGTGTGTGTGTGTGTGTGTGTGTGTGTGCGTGTGCGTGTGTGTGTGTGTGTGTAATGTATTTTGATGTTTATGAATATGAGAAGAGGGAAGTAGGAAGGGGAAGAAATTAAGAATGAGGTGTTGCGAAAGTGGATGTGCAGTAAAGAGAGATGCTAGAGAAATGATGATTAGGGGGATGTTATAATGGGAAAAAAAAGAGTAAGTTCTTTTTGAATAAATTAGCGCTTGGTGGGCCAAGCACTAGTTTATTCAATTAGAGTCTCCGTGTCAATATAATTTAAGGACTGTAACCATTCTATCAGCTTTTTCTTAGCTTGGCATTTTACTAGAGGATAGATGTTTAGTACTCTATTTGCCCTATTATATAAATAGTTACGCAGATAATACGAATGCTGTTGTGCCAGGGTTGTTTTACATAATACTATTGTACAGACTATATCAGCTCTTCGTTTACGTTTACAAATTGATGCATCATAAGTCAAAGTCGTGTGCGTTTTTAATGTAAGGTTTAGGATATACAGTTGCCTTACAGTTAGGACTGTCATATCCTTATATAATTTAGCCGTGGGGTAGCGAAAGGGTTTGCTGGAAATAACTTTTAGGACTGCTCGTTGCGACCTTTCTAGTGTGAGTAGATGGGTTTTAGCTGCTCCACCCCAAGCTGAGTTGCAGTAAGTTAGTAGAGATTCACAAAGCGAGTAGTAAACCATTTTCATTATCTTGATATCCGCAGCTTGTCTGAGGTTTTTAAACACATAAATCAGCTTTCTTACACGTGATGCCAAGGCATTTATATGCAGGTTCCATCCATCAACTATAAGTCTACCTTACCATAAACTACCATACCAAATCATCTCGTTACAATACCGTCTTCATTAATCATCTTGATTATGATGGGTGAGCTCAGCGATTGGCCATCGATCAGACGCAGTCTCTGACATAATTGTTTAGTCACCGATTACGAAACTGGCAAATGAGGAGTGATGACCACACATGGTGTAAAACACGGTTTGCGTAGTGGTTAAAGCGGTCGCCTCGCCGCTTGCAGCTGCGTTTGTGTTGTGGGTTCGATCCCCACATGGGCCCAAATCTTTGTGCGATTCGCAAAGATTTCTCCTGACTCAAGTTGTGCTGTAGTGTGTGAAATGTATGTTTGTGAACACCCCCGTGACACAGGAGGAATTTGTAGAGCGGGCGTCGTTGTTTAAAGAAACAAAAATAAAGCGAAGTGGTTGTAAATAACTATTTTACAACTAGACCTAGAGAACGTAGTCTAATATTTGCATATGAAAGTCAAAAATATCTATCTATCTATATATTTACTTTTTTTGGCGTAAAGTATAATAATAATAATAATAACTTTATTTCCAAAATTATGTGGAACAACTTTTCAGAGCAAGTTTAGAAATATCTATTTGTTTGGCAATTTTTAAACTATTACATAACATTACGCTTTTATTACCAAGAAGGGTGTGGTAGACGATTAACACCCTCTTTTATCTGTTATGTTAAGGTCCCATGTTCGATTTTTTCCTTTAGGAACTTATCAGTAGCAGCACAGTTCCAATTCTGTGTTGCTACTGATAATTTACTAATGGAAAAGACCTAAATAGGTTATGTTTGTTATTATTGAGAATACGGGTTACTCACGTTACTTTAGCCGAGATATGCCGACTAGTTTCGAATCTAGTACGTAGATTCATCAACTGGGCTATTATTCGCGTGTCGTCGCCTCCGCGCGACGTCGCATATCCCGGCTAAAGTAACGTGCGTAACCCGTATTCTCATTAATAATGTCCTCACCTCACGTCGGTTTTAATAATATTAAGTTATGTTTGTTTAATATACTACTTAATTGTGGAGGCTTGTAATTAGCAATATGTTTCACTAGTAATATGTACTATATATTATAATTATGTTAATGTAATTAGTCTGTTACCTTTCTGTAAAAGAAAATGAATAAATAAAAATAAATATAACAATTTTACCTAACCCAGAAATCGAACCAAAAACCTTACAATGAGAGGTCGCAGAAAGACCAACGCGGCAACGACGCAAATTTAGCCACTTTCTCCTAGCTAGAGCTCTTACTGCTTTGGAGTACAAGAAATCAGCAAATTCTACAAGCGTGAGATATTCTTTTGATGATTCATGATCACGGAGCAGTTCCGTGGTTTCATCACTAAAGGCATTAGATGAAGAAATGAAGACAGTGTCAGAGCCTAGTATTTTTTGTAGAGAACCTTTTGTTTGCAGGTCACGCTACGTCGATCACTAATGTCCTTAATTGGTAATTAATAATTGTATGCGAAATATTAATAACTACATGTATACTTTCATTTCGTTTCACTCTTTTAAATTATGTAATAAATCTTCTTCTTCGTCGTGTCGATGGCTGAGTCAAATTTTATTTTGACTTGCCATCGTGGTGAAAGGATTAGCCAATTCACGTTGAAGAACTCGCGAATTGCCCAGGGTGCGCCGGACGTAGGAAATCGTTGTGTACGTCACTCAGGGAGGCTCCTTTCATGAACCCCTGTAATAAATAATATGTCATTTTGTTTTTATGATTATTTGAAAACAATTAAGAGAAAAATACAAAAACATATATTATGTAATATAAATTAAATATTCTAAAACTAATCTAATAACTATGTAGCATTACTAGTATTGCTAAAGCTTAAATTCATAGTTATTTTTACATATTGTAATTCCTACTGTGTGTGTATGAAATGAGCTTTTTATTGGGCAGACTCTAAAGGCTTGAAAGTCATTTAAGCAGCCTAACTAAAATTGACTATGCAAAATACAGTGAATATTATGACAAAAAAATGTAATAATTATATTATTAAAAGAAAACTATCGTACTAAAGTAACCTAACCTAAACATTTTTTTTTAAACACAACCATAATTAGGTTTATATTTGTAAAACAATCATCATAACATTAAGAGGGAACAACCGGTATGGAATTCTCATACAAAATGAGTATGGTTGTATCTTTTACATTTTTCATCACAATGTTATAATTTTTGCACAGTCAATTTAAAACATGATTATCTATGTTCCTTCGATTTCAAATTATCTTTAGTCTGCCTATTTTAAAAATTATAGGCATCCAAACATCCGTAGTTTTGAACGGCCTGACAAATGCGACTTTTTTAGTATTATACAACAGATTATTACAAGTTTTCGAAACGAAGGACCCTCGTAAATATAATGTACTTTCTATTTTATCAATAATTATCATCAAAGTACCTCATTTTCATTCATCAAATACCATATTACAAATTAAAGAAAATTACAATATCTATCTCAACTCATTGAAGGGGGGTGAGGCAGCCATTCGTTAGCTACTCGGAAATGAGGAGGGGTGCCAGTGAGATACCGAACCAAGCCGAGATATGACATACCATAGTCTACCGACCAGAGAGTATGCAATGAACTGCATTGAACCTTTTTTGACATTCACGACTGCAACAAGTTATAGTCCAAGATCTAGCTGCAGAATCTTTTCGTTCTTTATAAACATAATTGAATTATATTTTTATGTAAATAATCATTTAGGGACTGAGCTGTATACATGGCATATGGGTTAAAAGTACCAAAGTCTAAACGAATAACAGAAATAAAAACAGTTAGTTGAAAACAATGATTGTTTTTTGCATTAATAACTTATTAATAGTTATTTATATATTATTTCAAAAGACAATGTATACAATTGTACTATTGTGACAAAGTGTAAATGTTAAAACGATTGACTGTTAAAATGTGTAAATGATGAGGCTGATCATAATCTGTTTTTTTATTTTTATCACGTCCCTAATCACCCCATACTTTCAAGGGCTGTTATAAATTAATAGTCAGCTATATATGCCGAGCAGAGTATTAGTATCTATAGAAACATGTCACATTATCTTTGAAAAGACAACGTTTAATTGTCTTGTTAATTTATCATTGAGTTGGAGTAATAATAATAATCGTTAAATGCTTTCGAACCTAAAACCTTCTACATGCATAATAATAACTATGCAGATACAATATTCATTTAAAATGCATAGCTCTTGGCCTAATTACAGTGTCATTCATTGCAATTCGCTTGTGTCATATGTCACACTTGTATTTTATAATGTTGATTATAATATTTAAATAGTTTCTCTGGACTTAAATATGGGTAAACAATCTTTACATTGTGTATTGTTAATTATTATCATAGTAAATATATCATTATATCTACGAATACTGAAATTGTAATGTCATTATATCGTGCATGTCATTTTTGTTCTTTCATATGTACAATCAAACACATAACCGTTTCAGCAAATTTGAACAAAAATAAGATAAATATATTTACAGCATAAAACCGCATAGTAATAAAGATTTTTGTCATTTGAGTTTGTGCTGAGGTAAATTATTTACATTTCTGTATTTTTAGTGAACCGCAGAATGAAAAGAAGAGACTTGGCCTATTTGTCAGCTTATACTTCACGAGAGCGAAAAATGAATAAGGTTAAACGTAAAATAGAGCTGAAGAAAGTAATTATTATTAGATAAATAACGAATGCCATGTTGCAGAATAATGCAATTCTTTTATCACTGTCTCAAGAGAAACGCAATGTGCTAAATATTAGAGAAATATTATTAAATATTATTATTATATACCCTAAATAATACAGTATCATTTCTAAAACTTTGTTTTATTATTTAAATAAAGAAAACACTCAGAATCAAGAGTTAAACGGTACTATCACTATTATATTATAGTACTACTGTTTTGATGCAATTACATACTATCGACATACTACGTGGGTGCAGTCGCAGAAGAAACTGATATTGATTACTGATACTTACTTATTACTGAAACTGATAGTGATATTATAAATCCCAAAGTAACTTTGAATGTCTGTCGGTCTGTAGTTGTTCCTGCAAAATAAAATCGTTTAATCGATCTTGATGAGTGTTAATGTTTTTTTGTTGACAAAGCCCGCTTAATTAAGCGGCCGTGGCGCAATGGATAAGGCATCGGTCTTACGATCGAGAGGTCGTGGGTTCGAATCCTGGCCATTACACCACGGACGTAAAATTTCCTCTTATCACAAGCGAATTAAGCTTAGCTGGAGGGGGTTAACAAGAATACTAGTAATTTGTTTTTGCTAAATGCTAGTAAGCTTTAAAAAAAAAAAAATAAGTCTAAACACGCAAAGTTTAATTGATATCAAATTTGTGTCTATTTTCATGCGTGGGCGTCGGGCAAGGCTTGACGCCTTGACGCCTTGACGCGAACTCAAATTGGACGTATTGCGAACAATAATTACCCTTGCTGTAAACCTCATGGCAATTTTGAACTCGTTTGTACATCATCATCAAAATCAAACTGAATACGGACGCCAAAATTAAATCATGTTACAGAATAAGGACGCGCTATATCCTTAGGCTCAACTCACATCGACTAGCTAGCTTCATATTTATCTGTAATCTGTGACGTAGACACAGAAGCACTGCGTCGTCGCATTGCGTCCAGTTTATATGGCCTATTTAGCCCAACATAGATGTAGACAAATTGTATGGATAAATGCAAATGAACCTGAAAAGCAACAACATAAACAGATCAGCTTTTAAGTTCATTAAAATCATGATTATTTTAAATTGCTGGGCTAATCTTTAATATATTTCCAGCAGGCCCACATAATGAAGATATGTATAAATATAAATATTATTATGTAAAAAAAACCGATGGCGTAAAACGCGACGTGAAATCTTTTATCTCTTTTAGTTGCCTGCCCGCCTGTTAAAACAGCGTCGTAAGTTCTTAGTCTGAATTATGCCTAAAGGTATAGAATATCTATATTTAGTAGATTTTTAGTCGACTAGTTGGTCGACTAGTGCATAATGCAACTGACTGTGGTACAATAAACATCCCTGTTCCACATACAAATCTCGCCATTGTTACCATAGCAACAAAATTTTGTTAAAAATCGGCAGACTTATCAAACAACAAATCCTAGGTATTGAACCGTTGAGTAACAACTGAACATCAACATGTATTTTCACTCACACATCTATATATTAGACCGATAGAGACAGCAATACCTTTATATGTAGGCGGTAGTCTACCCTTAAAATGAGTATTCTAATCAATTAGTTAATAAGAGAAAAAGAAAAAGACTGCGCCCGCAACTTATTACATACTTGCTAATTTGTTCACAAACATACATTTCACACACAAAGCACACCCATATTCAATACAAATCTTTGCGGATCACACTAATATCCACTATTAGGATAAATTTTATACTACCGTTGGTACTAAGATGAATTTTATTTACATATAAATTTCAGTAGAAAACAAAATTAATATTATGCTAAACTATTCTAAAAATAAACTACAAAAAAACTAATATTACAAACTACAAATCTAAAGAAATCCTTATCTTTGATCGAAATGCATTATCGATTTCACAAATGGTTTTATCTTCGCAACATCCTTTTACTATTGAAATCCTAACAGTGAGAACTAGATTCATATCGATTTGAATCGATGCATAATATGCTACAGCATCGATAAATAAGAATCGAATAAGCTTCGTCATTGAGCGCACATTTTATTATATAGGTTTGTGAATGACGTTTTAAGGCCAAGTTACCATTGAATATAATAATTAATTATTTTCTTTTATTGCTATGCGACAGTGTTTTTTTTAATACTTAATCTTAAAATATTATTTAATATATTCCACTGGAATTCGATTCTATGACCAAAGTGGATAAGGCGCTAGGTACGCAGAACCTAGAGGTGTAAATTCGAGGCATACTGGAATCATAATTTCTAACCATAATATTGTATAGTAAATGCAGAAAATACGTTTTCACGCTTAAACACTAAACAGAAATTGATAACAATTGGTGTGGCGATGCTTCAAAGCCCCGGGAAGGACACAAGCATTTTTTATCGAGCTACTACGCAAACTGCAATATACAAAGCTAGCTATCTTAGTCCACTGAAAAGAAAAAGTTCCATTACTTAATGATGACCCATGTGACTAAAAACTCCTGTCCAAGAATACAATATTACAAGCGGCAGTCTCTTTTGAACGCGATACAAAAGTTTTTATTCATAAAGGCGTGTAGCTGTCCACCCACACACATTCATATACAATGTTCAATTCAAATATCGCCTTTATCACAAGTTGACAGTTCACGGACAACCGTGGCATTAACTAAACAATAACAATTAGTAAAGTGGGAGACCGTAGGACTAGAAATTCAAAGGTCTCGGGTTCGAAACCACATCACACAACTCTGTCAATAAATCGTTAAGATTCGTCTTTTCGAAGATATGTGTCAATTTTCGCCCGCTAACGGTTCACCGTTCCTTCAGGAAAACATCGTGAGGAAATCTTCATTTATTTATTTTTTTATTTTTTTTCATGCCTGAGAGTGCCTAAAAAGTGCTCGAAGGTGTGTCCACCAATCCGCATTTGGCCAGCGTGGTGGTTATGGACCAACCCTTCTCATCATCACGAGAAGAGGCCCGTGCCCAGCAGTGGGACATATATTAGAGTCAGAGCTGCTATGATGATGATATGAACAATAATCAAACATCTCGCCTATTGATATTACAATCACTATTTTGTCACAATGTAGATGAAAATTGCAAAAAGACGCGAAGAGTGCGCGAAACTAGCCGTGAACGTCTCGTCTCTACTTTGTCCATTACTCAAATCATGCTCTATCTCATTCTCTTTTTTGAATACAAAAAGAGAGCGCGAACAATGCACAGCAGCCTTGACTGTCCTTTTAGAACACAATTAAGGCCTGTAGCTGTCCAGCCTGTCCAACCCACCCACATCCATACAATATTCAATACAATAAATATCGCCTTAAACACAAGTTCGCAGTTCACGGACGTCCGTGGTAATTACTGAACAATTACGATTATCTCTCTGTGACTAGATAAAGCCTTTCACTACATTGTGTGCTTTAAGATGGTTGCAAGCGAACGATTTTACGATTAATCGATTTTTGTTAGTAAGATTTTTTACCAGAAAGTCTGTTGTTGCCATTTATTTACCAAACTAAATTTAGACATAGTGTGGCAGAGGTGTATAACTCCCACATTTCACCTGTTATGTTAAGGTCCCATGGGATAGGGGGTGAGCCTATCGTCATTAACTGGGCACAATCCCAACTTTGTGCTGCTATTGTGAATTTCCTGACGGAAAGTTCACGTATAATATTTTGCCCGACCCGGTCATCGAACCGGCAACCTTAATATTTTTGATGACGTTCCAAATCCTAATATATTGTTTTATTTATAAAATTTTATAAGTTACTCAAGAAAATATTTTTTTATTCTAGAGTAAAAAAGATATAATTGTTACTTCGTTAAAATCTTCGTTATTATATTATATCGAAGTAAAAAGTATCAGATATACTAAGTGTGAAACATAAGTGTTGCATTTCCAATCAATTTTCGTTTGGTGTTTTGTATTTTAGAAATAAGTAACTGAGTAACACGGCTATTTTTGTATTTTTTATATCACCTGCAATGGTCTCACGTGTTTACTTTATCGTAAGTTCGTAGCCAGCCTTAACAAAAAGTTCACATTATTAAGAACGAGATGAGAGCTAATAACTGAAGTTTGATTTATTACTGCTTATTTTGCTTAGCTTTTGAGAATGAAATAATTAGCTTCGTAAGTTCGTTAATCATTAATTATTAATATGAAGAAGTCACTGATTATCATATTTATTCCAAGTATGTTTGATGAAATCTCTTTTGGTGAAACCATTCAGTCCTTTGATTTTTGTGTGGTTATGTTAATTGGAGATTGATGTTTACTTTTTATTGTAAGTTGAACGTTAAATAAATAAATATTACACAACGTCATCTAGTCAAAAACCAAGAGAATAATTGATACTAATTCATATATAATATATATATTTTTTGTGAATAATAGTTGTTTATCTTCATAGAAACGTTCAAAGCGCTTCATAATTATGCCTACGCCTCGAAATAAGAACGCAATATGAGGACCAACAAAAGACGGGAATGTGCCGCTGCCGCTGTGACAAACGATTTCAAAACAATAATGATAGAACCTCACCTCAGGTACGGAAGGCTATAGATCAACCTATACAATTCTAGTATAAGCTGGTCTCGTATTTCACGGGAAACCACATACAACGCGAGACCATTTTATACGAGAAATGTATAGGTTGATCGATAGCCGTATGTACATGATACTAAAATACAGTAAGTGGACAGCCATATCGTGTATCGCGTGATTGTGTTTTGTTATTTCAAGGAATAGGACCGAGTCAGAGTACTGGGTTATATTTATACTGTGGCTAAACGTATTTTTGTGACAGGAGAGCGTAAAACCTATTTATATCTGACACTTTTATAAAATTATTTAAAAAAAGAATATGTAGGCTTATTCTGAATCAAAGCTCTTAATTTGAAATCATGCGTGAATAAACTAACATTACTTTCAAACGATTGTCACCAATAAATTACAGTGCGGGCCATAAAAATGCCAAGGCCCTATAATTTAATGATGAAATAAAAAAATAAATATGTTCGAGGGTGACAGCGGTAATTAGACCATTGTCACGCCGTGTCCATCTGTCACGTACAGAGATATCTAAATGGTCATTATGGGTTTGGTTTGATGGTATAAATATCATATGGTAATTTGGGATGTCACACATCTCAATTCAATCCTGGTGAGGATACTTCGCTCGAGATGGAGTGGTTCTTGGTCAGTGTTCTTTTTTGTTTCTATTATGATAAAATAAAATAATAAAAATATTTGGAAGTGCAGTGTCAGTGCAATAAATCCTAAAAGCTATTTAAGATGTGGCACCAAATAAAGAAGCAATTTTTCTGTTTTTGTGAAAAGCGTAAAAAAGTGTTTTAATCTAGTTGTGTTCTTGTCAAAATCGTGGGTAACTGTGTCCTCGAATGACATATGGACATACAGCTGTACAGTGTGGTTAACTCACGATGGAAAGTTTGGCAAAGGGCTATAATTAGAAGGCCCATTATAATTATATTAATACGTCTAGTTTATGGTTATGATGAACTTGTGACACGGCGTTTTAAAAGAAACTTAATGTACTAGAATTATGTTTATTGTTTCTTTACCTTTATAATTATTTTAGTGCGCAGCAAATATGTTGTGGACAAAAGACTTAAAAGTTTCACAAATATTAAAAACTATGATATTTGTTTTCGCTTTCAGATATTCCTGGCCATTGGCCTTACGACTTCAGAAAAGCTTGACAGGACTTACCTACCACCACCCGGAGCTGAATTTGCTGGAGGGCATCCTGGAGATATCCAAGGGCCTTTGGAACTACCTAACCTTCCCTCGATATCACCTCAACCAGTTGGAACTCATGTGATTGGACCAAATGGACAACCAACGCCAGCTCCAGTCACAACAACATCTTATGCTTTTACGCAAACGACAACTTATCCACCTGTTGAGGGTTTTGAAACTACCGTTCTGCCTATCAATCCCGTGACTGGTCTTCCGGTCCAAAATGTTGTCCAATCGGGTACGATAACTGGGCCAGGATACCAGCAGTACAATCAAAATCTACCATACAACCAGATTCAAGAAAATGGCGTATCGGGTTATAATTGGCCTGGTTTGGTTCCTCAAGGATCTGTATCTGATGGACAACCAATCAATATAGGCAATTCTAAGTACACTCAACCCGGTACTTCAACTTTGCATCCAAACCAAAATATAGGGATACCTGGTAAAAATATTCAAGATACTGGACCGAACTATCAACAGCCTCATCAGCAGCAATATGCTGGTGATATACCTAACTCTCAATTTCTAAATCAGTATCCAGGAAAAAATGTGATAGTACCTGGCGGCACCGTTCAATTACCTGGGTCAGGAGTGCAATTGCCTGGGGTAAACCAAGGTTCAGAGCAGTACCCAGGTGTTCAGATTTTTCCAGGACAGCAAGAATATATAACAACAACTGCAATACCACAAGGTGGTAACAATTTTTTACCAGAACGTCAATATACCACAAGTGGACCCCAAGGAAATATTGCTGTCAACGTTCCTCAAGGAGGTTACACTGGCCAACCTATTATTCTTCAAGAATCTGGCCAACAACCGGAGTACACCCAAGGGTATCAAAATCAGGGTCAGCCAATTTTAAATGGATCTCCACAACAACAACATAACGAAGTGGTTAGTCCTGGATTGATCGCAGGCCAGAATATTTACCAGCCTGGACAAAACTTTAACAATGTTCTAAGCATTACTCCTTTTCCTTCATCTACGTCTGCTTATGCATCAGTTGGTCCTATTTATCGCTCAGAAAGACCTCAAGCAGCATCTGACAGAAATGCAGTTATTTTAAGCTATGAAAATGTTCGCACCCCTAATGGTTATGCGTACAGTTATGATACCTCTAATGGAATTCATGCTGATGAAAGTGGCACTGTTGACGATGGCACTCGAGCTCAAGGTTCTTATTCTTACACCGGTGATGATGGAAAAGTTTACAGTGTCATTTACACAGCTGATGAAAATGGTTTCCAACCTCGAGGTGACCATTTGCCAACTCCTCCACCCATACCTGAAGCAATTAAGAAAGTAATTGAACAGGCTGCTAGGGACAAAGAAGCTGGGATCATCCATGATGGTAAGACATTTATGTAATCAACTACAGGGTGGCCTTTGAATATTTTTACACTTTTCATTATAAAATATATACTTGGCCAAATAAAAATAAGGGCAAAATAAAGTTAAAATAAACTCATAAGATAAACCTCACCTTAAACAATAAAATGACACTAAATATTATATTATACATCCAACATATTTTTGGTATAAATAGAAATGCTTGTTTTAAATAAAACTGGCGTGTAGCTGTAATATTAGCTTAATTATTAGTTATATTATTATACGATTGTCATTTATTTTTGCAGGTTCATATGATGAAGAAAAATATGGATATAAAAACTATCAAGGACCTCATCGTAAACCACAAACACAAAATGGTTTAGTTAAACCTATTTCAAGCATAACTGATGACGAATACGACGTAGGTATTCCACAAGATCAGTTGAATGATTTAGATATTAGTGGCAATTATATCGGATCGCCTAAAAATTACGTTTCAAAAGGTCCAACGAATATAGGCGACAACAATAACTTTGAACCTAACGAAAATAGAAGACTTCTAGAGGACAATGCCGTTAATGTACCATTTACTGGAATTAACAACAGTCAAGATAAGCCGGCTGCTCATCATCGTCGTCCGTTTGATGGAATTACAGAACACACAACAAAAACCAAACAACCTGAAATACATATCAAAGATATTGATAACACCTATTATTATCCTGATAACGAAGATGGATTAGAAACGGCTTTTGATGATAATAATCAAGAAATTGGAAATGATGGATCAGACAGAATAGCTCAAGGTTCAACCACGCCAGACGGTAAACAGAAAATAAAATATGGAAGACCAGGATTTTCAGGCAATAAATATCTAAAAGAAAAACGTCCACAAGCTAATCAAGTTTTTAACCAAGGAGATATTGATGATTTTGACAGCGTTGATAAAGAGATGCAAGCCCCTGCACACATAGGTCAAAGTAAGAACCAAAAAACTCCTAATCAGACCACTGAACAACAAAGTGATGAAGATGGATACGAATATAATACACCACAAAACAAATCTGGGCAAACTCAATTTCCTTCAAGATTTAAAGGGCAATCATTACCGCCATTGAAGCCAATGCATCATAAAAAAATTGGGCAAGGCACAACACCTAGACCTTTCCTTACTCCTGAGGTATACAACCAACCTACAGGTAACAAACAAGGTCAAAATGTGGACCGTCAATCAGGTGCTCGGGAGCCATTTATGACTTCTCGTGTTACTACTCCTAAAGATACCTCTTTCACTGACTATGATGAAGACGAAGATTATTCTACTGACCAAGATAATGTTTCAAATGGATATACGACTACCTTAGCACCAAACAGAAGGGTCCCGGGACAGAGAGATCCCGGTTCTCGCGATTCTTATAAGCCGTTAAATGAAGCACGACCTACTTCAGGTGGTCAGAGATCGCACTTGCAAAAAGAAAATGTAATACCTGGTGAGAAAAACGCCTACAAAATTCCTGTGACACCAACACACGTTACAGACACTACTTCTTCAGCACCTAGTTCCAGATTTGGTAGCACTGGAGCTCCTCGTAGACGCCCTCAGCATCAAAAACAACCATCTAATGTTTCTAATCAACCTGATTCTTCAACTGCTGTTCGCCGACCTATTTCTTCGCAAACTAGTAAACCAGAAATATCCGCCAGCTATTCAACTATAAGACCGAGTTCTAGATATCCAAGTACAACTATATCTCCAAACTATTCAACAACTGAAATGCAGTCGGTTTACAATTCTCCTTTCCCATCGGGACATAGAGGACCTACGTCTCAAACATACCCAACCCCTACTTACAGACCTGTATCTCCTACAATCGGGCCAAAAATTTCTGAAAATCCACCAGTTTCTTCTGGGACTTATCAGCCCCCAGGTACTTATCACACTGGTAATCAGTATGAACCCTTCAGGACTGATTATTCTACGACTGCCAGACCTCATCAATCAAATGAATATTTTGTTCCCGGAACCTCAACTTTAAGCCCAAATTATTACCAAACTACTAATGGACAAGCTCCTATTAACTATAAAGGTACCACAGATAACGCTTCTTCAGGAAGGCCCGGCACTTTTATATTATCTCATCCAACTATAGCATCACCTGAATCAGTACCAATTGACCACAGTGGTTACCATTACATACCTCCCGCAAATACCTTTAATCATAATGTCATTTCTTCAACTCCTATCTATGGAACTAATTTTATTAATCCCAATTTACCTGGACCTCATGGGTCACATGTCTCACAAATTACGCCATCTGGGTATGAATATGGAACAACAGGACCAGTTTATTCAACTACATTAGCACCCTCAACTGTAGGAACCACTCCTGGTTCCATCATATCTTCAACAATTCCTAGCTACGTATCTCAAGGGTATCCTACAAATCAGCCAAGTTATCCCTCGACACAAGGTATTTATGGCCAGAATCCTGTAGTTGATGGCTTTGGGCGACCAATCGTTTTGGAACAGCAACCAGGGTTTTCATATCCTAACCACGGTGGTGGTCAGTATCCAGGCTCGCAGATCATTGTAGGAGAAACATTAAATACAACTCCCGGTGGAGTACCGAAAGGGCCGATTAGCTCAGTATCGTCAGCAGTTGTTTCAGGAGGTCCAACTTATGGTGTTACGCAATCCCCTAGCTATCCAGGCTACTATGATCGACCAAAAGTTATTGGAGAAGACTTCAGTGGACCGAAACAGCTTCAAAAATTTGACCCTCAGACTGGATACTATTACAAATAATTATGTTAAACGGAGTGATTAATTTATTTTTGTAAATATACGACTGTTGGCAAATATAAAAATGAATAAAAAATACGTTATTTAAAACACTTGTTTTTATCTTTGTATCTGTGTATATCCGTAGAGCTGATCCTTATTTTATAATCCTATGTCCTAATTTTGAGGACAAATGGCATGGCAAACTTTTTTCGTTAACGTAACTAGGTGGCAGCAACTACTTAACTAAATTAAATAACATGAAATACTGAAATGAATAATGAAATGCATTCAATTTGTTTGCTGTTTGCTATTTATGTTTTATTGTAAAATTTACTGCTTATCACCTACACAATCAATATCCTAAAAGAAATAATGTGATATGATAATACAAATTAACGCAGAAAATTTAAGAATACTTAACTATATAATTAATTTTTACTATTGTAACCTTAGCGCTTTTGGATTTATTCTTATTTAAAACACGGCAACGTCTGTCACGGGTTAGCTAGTAGTTAAAAATATCTAAATTAAAGGAATTTAATAAAATAAAAAGGAGCTAAGACTCCATCAAGAGTCACAAAGATATTATTTTGACGACCGCCCGGTTGGAGGAGTGATTAGTGTACCTGCCTGCGACGCCGAGGTCGTGGGTTCGATTCCCACTTAAGACAAATCTTTGTGTGCATGAACATGGGCGGTTTGTCTTAGTCTGGGTGTTTCTATGTATAATAAGTATGTATTTACAAAACAAAAGTATACATGTATTAGTATCAGTTATTCTAGTACCCATAGTACAAGCTCTGCTTAGTTTGGGACTAGATGGCGTTGTGTGTGAGTTGTGAAATATTTATTTATTTATTTATTATTTATTTATTATAATATAATTCATCAAATAAAAATAAATAAGTAAATTTCTAGATACGATAACGAGGATTGATTGTGTTTTATGCACCTAGTTTTAAAAGGCAGTTTACATAAAAACTTGTTTTCTTGCACATTTAATTAGCGTCTTGCAATAGTAAGTGACATCTTCTTCTTCGTGGTGTCGATGGCTGAGTCAAATTTTATTTAATTTTATTTTATTGTAAGTGACATTCTACTAAGAAACAGTTTACCGGCAGTATTTGACCCTGCGACCACTGCAAACCGGGCAGCCTCTTTAACCACTAAACTACCGGCCTATCCTGCCGGTCCCATAATTTTTCAGTTGTTTCATAGTATAATTTGCTAAGCATAGCTAAATGCTCTAAAAATAATTAATAAGAAGTGAAATTATGTTTAATATGTATGTTTTATTATTTATCTAAGTACCATCAATAAAACATACCTTATATGCAGCATTTAATTTAAATACCAACAACTGTAAAAAAATAGCTGGTTTACAATCAATTAACGTGTTAGTTTTTGCTAATGTCAAGATCAAGCGTATCTAGATCATCCTAAACATTAACAAGTAATAACATTATTAATAGTCCATAAAAGTATTCCAATTATAACCGGATCGTATTATTTGCATAAACGTCTTTTTAAAATGGTTTATAATATTATCATTATAAATCATAATTTATGACATGAGTGTATAAAATTCAACATCTGCTCCTTTTAAAACAAAAATAATGTTATCCGCATTTTCTGATATACTTCTTAGTGATTTAACAATGTATGTTGTGTTAAATTTATCTTTACAAAAAGTTATAACTTAAAGCTCCATCTAAGTTATGTAAAGGAAAGTGAATGATCTGGCTCGGCTGAGATTGTACGCGGTACGCTGTATGTTACTGTGTAGTATTGTGTGTTGTCAATAGATGGCGTGATTTCTAAGCATTAAAATTATTTTAGAATTATATTAATGTTCTTGTTTTATAGATAAATAGGCTTTAAGTTTTTGTTTCAGTACCGAACGCCTATATTTTATGAGAATATCATCAGGGAGAGTCCTTCATAAAAAAGTTTACGGTTGCTACCCAAAGTACTTTAATATAACACTTTCAGTATGAATTTTATTTTTTAAATGGCCTCCAGTTGGAATTCTTGAAAACACTTTTTGCTAACAGTTTAAAGTAGAGAATAATAATTATGAAGGTACTGTTGCGAATTCGTCCATTAAAGCCCCAATTTCACCAACTTGATAAACAGTCGTTTTTTTTTTTTTTTTTTTTTTATTCCACTGAGGTGGCAAACGTTGAACGAATATATTCAACTCTCTGTTCCACTTATACATTGAGAGAGAGGGAGAGAGAGATCTAATCTGGATTAAGTGTTAATTGCGGATTAATGCTGGGTATAAACCTAGTAAACGAAAACCAACGAACACGTTTGATAGTTCCTGTTTGGAGTACTTTGGACGGCTAAGCGGACGCCATCAATCGTTCGTTAGCTTTAGCTGCTCTTCGCTGGTTATCCAAAGCGTGGCGGTAACATCAAAGGATTCGTTAGCGTTCGCCTAGCCGTCCAAAATAGCGATTCACGCCCGCAGGCTCGACATTCCTAGACGCCCACCGGACCTGATCACCCGGACTGACCAGCGGGCCCACCCGGACCCCACCTAGCCGGGCAGGTGGTTTTAGCAGCCGATGGTGACACCATTAAGACAGGGCCGAGAAGAACCTCGAGAGAGCCGTCCAAAATAGAACTTGCTCGTTGGCCTCCGTTCGCTAGGTGTGTACCCAGCTTTAAAAGTTTGAAATTAGGGCTATCACATCACGATCAGTCAAGCTGTTTTTGCATACTATAGATGTATCAATTAGCATTTCGAAATTAATACAGTACCTTGTGGTTTCGGTGTTTAATAGATCTTATTGCACATGATAACATGACATGAATGTGATGAGTAGCTATTTGACCTTTATAAGTGGCAATAATATTAGTATGACTGCCGTGATGGTCTAGTGGTTAGCGTGTGCGCCTCTCACCGTGAGGTCTCGGGTTAGATTCCCGGATTGGGCAAAGTGTTATTCGTGAACTATACGTCTTTTCCGATTTGGCATTGTGGCCGGTGGATGGCGATAGGCTCTCCCCTTATCCCATGGGACCTAAACATAAAAGGTGAAATGTGGGTGTTGTACACCTCTGCCACGCTCTTCTGGGTAATATAGGCGTTATGTTATATTATGTTATGATAATATTATTATGAGTTGGGGATTAACTCATATTAACATTACATAACAAAACAACACGCCTATATTATCCAGATCTACCTTTTTAGCGGGATATAATCCCACCCACACGCCCACCACTGTGACTTCTGTAACGCCAAAATCTACAGCGGTAACCAACTGAAAGGCACCGTGCATCACACACGAGCAATCCCAGGGGGAGTTAAAATTGTCTTAAAACCCGCAACGAATTTAATCAGAAGTATATAATAGTTGGAGTTGGAAAGTAGGTATCTTTACTTCCCTCCAAAGCAAAGCGGGAGACTGAGTAATGCCAAATATAGACAAAGTGTCTATAAGAAAAGAGTGTACACCACCGGACAGTGACAAAACTATGGGGCCTAAATTTGATTGCTATAATATTATAGGTATGGCAAAAACGGCTAAATGCACGGATATTTATTCTGTTCGATACGAGATCCTCATAGTATACCACTCCAGATGTCAATAAAATTGTAAGCTATATATTCAACATAACATTACGTTCGTTGTGCCAAAGACTACACTCCCAGATGATAATAATATGGTGGGCGGTTTGTTCGTGCTCAGATGTAGAACATGATGTACAGAATGGAGAATCGACTAGCTAAAACGAAAATAGTTTATTCTGATCTACCTAAAGTACTAGTGTTTGACCGGGTTCATACGTATCAAAATTTTCAAATTATTGTTTTTTAATACCGGATAGTAATAAGCAATAATTAACCCACAAGGACTTATTGGCAGGTTAACACATTACTGCTTATCATCATCCAACTTTGAGTGCTCTTTTGTTCCGATAAGTATAAAAATTATTTCATGACAAGTTGATGTGGAGTTGGTGTTACCTCCTTCGACACGAGTTCGATCACAAAGTTCATCGATACCAAAAAAGTTTTATTATATATATTTTAATTAAAAAAATATATATCTTTATGTAACCTCTAGCACCATTATGAGACAAAAAAATGCATAAGAGGCGAATCCTCGCGGCCAGGGAGAACTTTAGGTTTTTGGAGTGAAAGGTAATCCAAACCATCAAAAGCTTCGTGAATGCTCTCATGCACCGAGAGGTCACGCCTTGACAGGTGGAGTCACTGTCGCGATTCTCAAGCATTGCATGTGCATGTACACACGACCGCACATCAAGTTATACATTGCTAGTATAAACTGATCTCGCATTGCATAAGAAGTCTATACATTTTATACTGGAAATGTATAGCTTTATTATAACCCGTGGGTTTTCTCACGATATCGCTCTGTGTTTGATCGGTCGTGTCGGGAACAATGCGTTGCTAAATGTCTGAGGGTACGGTCAACTTGATTTGTCGCTGAGGTGACATAACTGATAAGTCGGTAGTAGTAATATCTAAATATTGTTTTTTTTGCACCATTAACATGCTAGAATTGCTAGATTATTCTCGGTGACATAGGCTATTATTTACGCAGGTACGCGCAATCAATCAGTTTCTTTCTTAAAAACATGGTAACAATAATAATAATTGTGGTTCTACGCAACGTGGTCCGACATATTCTACTGTAGAAAATAGCATGTAAATTTTTTAAAATTCTTAGCAAAAAACAAAAAACTAAAAATAAAACATAAATTATTAATAATTTAAAGAATCTTCAATATTTTAAAAGCATCTAATAATTAAGTATTATTTGAGATTTTTCCTAAATTATTCAACATTAAGACACTTTATGACTTCTGGGAGAGCGGTACCATTCTCAGAATTTTCTTACTTAGTAAAGCTGTGTTGCATCGACCTTCCATTTTTTTGCACTAAGTGCTCAGTAGCTGTTTTGTTATATAATATTATGAACATGTCCTGCTCATTAAAAAAAGTCGTTGGCCTAGTTTCACCGCTAAAATGGAACACAGTAGTCAAAAAGTAGGTAAAGTGGCTATCTTGAGCACGTTACTAAGAACTTTTTATTTAATTTATCCACTCAGAAGCGACTTCAAAATGGTAATAAGATGATATAATCGGTCTTGTAGGCGTTATATCTGTCATTTAGTATGCACATTATGCACTATGTGACCTGTAGGTCAGATAAACGCTCTAAAAGCTGCTATTCACAAATGTATGGCAAATTCTATCAGAACTAATGGCGTATACTTAAAAATGGTTTCTCTTGGGTGGTAAAACTTGCATTTTGCATTATTGAGTACTGATTTGGGGTGCATAACTGACACAGGAGGCATATTTATTTTTTTAGTACTATAATACTGCCCTCGTAATTGTAAATGCAGTATTTGCAAAATGGCGGTTTCGAGAAAAACGCGGTTAAAGGTTTTTTTACATTCTCTACAATTTCTGATATCATATATGTTTTAATTTTGACTCAGTATGTACATTATAATTCAATTTACTATTAACTTTAACATTATAGACATTTTTATAGATTAATTCATTTACAATGTTGAATACTGCATTTTATCTTTGCATTTAAATTTGATATTTGCATTTATTTTATAGTGAAATGCAGTATTTGTGCTTAGTACTGCATTTACGTCGAGGAAATAATTAAAACTGCATTTATTTCTAGGATATCGAAACTAAACGATCAACTTAATATTCTATAACTGCAGTACATTATCATTTCGTAAACACATAAAATATAGGAATGTAGATAAAAATTACAAATAAAAGTGACAATTTATTAAAATAATAAGTACTTTATTTAAGTAAAGCTCTCATTAAACAATTCAATATTAAAAACACAGTCATCTATATAAAAATTGTACTTAAACAAATCACTCAAAATCAACAATCATAATTTCTTCATAAATCTTCATTTTCTAAAGGGATTTTCTTATTCCCTTTTAAAATTAAAAATAAAAGTAACTTTTACCGTCAAAAAATAAAAATTAAATAACAAACTTAACACTAATAATGGCACTTCCGCAGTCTTCTTAATTGTTTATTTAAATTCAGTCTTCTTCTTGTACATCTAAAATATTTACGAGATCAATAGAATAATTATCAGTATGTAGATTTTGCCAAAATGGTAACCTGTTTGGTGGAATTAATTTGGATAGCTTGGATTTGTAAGAATGGCAGATTTTCGAGGTTCGGTTATACTCCTAGGAATCGTGTTTTGAATTGGATCAGGAATTGACTGTGATTTTGTAAGTTTAAGTTTCAAGAAATCCATTTCTCGAATCTCACCATCGTATCCAGTCTTAACAAATAAATTAAAGTTTTGTCTGCGTAACTCTACATAGACTATGTCTTTCAAATAAATACGATTTCTATTCTTTTTTAGTTTATGCTGAGATGATTGATCAACATATTTGAAAAAATCAGTAACTTCCATCGCTTTCACTGTTACTTTTCCTGAGTTACTCATTTGCACACAATCTATAAAGTCACTAAAATCGTACACTTTCTTTGCTTTTTGTAATTGATTTTTAACCTGGTGGTGAAAATTGTCTGCAGACATAAAAGTATGTCCAGATATTTTATAACAATATTGTTTGCATTTATTAAAGAACTGTTTATTATATGGACTAAGAATGTAAAAAATGCCCAATTTTTATTTTGGCTTGAACAATTATCAGTCCATACTGTTATATCAGTACAATCACGTTTGTTAATGAAAAACGCTCTAAAAGCACTAATGATGTCTTCTTGCTTTCTGCCTGCTATTGCTTCGTGCCATATTGCGGCGAATGGCAGAGAACTTGTCTTACTGGATCCCAAAGGCACAAAACTTTCATTAAATGCTATTATTCTTGGACAAAAAATAACAGCGTTAAACATGTCAATTCTAGGCAACATGATGACTTTTTGCAAATCTGCTGAATAAAAGGCTTTATTAATAAATTTCGTAGACAAATCGACATCTTCTTGATATAATTTTCTGGCCATGTCATATCTTGTCTTGTGAAGATAGTAGGAATTACAGATTTCACAGCAAGCGGGGTCTTGGCACGTGGGCTGGTGTATTTTAAAACCTTCACAATCTTCGCATTCTTCATTGCCCAAAAGGGTAAACGAGATATTCATATCTTTTTTTAAAAAAACGTCTATATAATTCGTATGAAATCGTAATGTTCGGATGTTTTTCGATGAAATCTTTATACATTATAGTCGCGTTTAGGTCACTGGGTAGGTATCTTCGATTCGGTGCGTGTATTCTTCGGTAATTGGCAACGGCAGGTCTAAAACTTTCAATGTGATCTTTTAATGTATTTCTGTCTATCTTCTCCTTGTGCTCCCGATTTCCACGTTTGTCAGCTTGAGCATCTATTGGTTTTTTTAAAGAATCCAATATTCTACGATCATTTTTTTTTTATGGTATCCTAGAGTAGTTAAAAAAAATATTTTGCAGACTTCTACTTTTCCATTTTCTTTTTCGAAACAATATTTAAATGTATTGTTACGAGACAAGGTACTTGCTCGTATGCGCCTATTTACTTGTTGTTTAGTTACTAAAGATTGAATGTAGTGTCCTTGACTTTCATAATTTAGTTTCCAATAGGTGTTATTGATATTAAAACGTCGTCATATTTTGCACAGCGCCATGAATCACTCTATTAACACTACGCTCAAATGCAGTATTAAACATTTGCTGCATTTTAATTTCGAAAAGACTTATAGACATATAAAATGTACAATATTAAAATGCAGTTCATTACGCGGATGCTGCATTTAGCTTTACGATTAGATTAATACTGCAATTTAAATTAGTAATATATTAGAAAATACTCATAGAAATATAAAATGTACAACATTAAAATGCAGTTCAATACGTGAATGCTGCATTTAGCTTTACGATAAGATTAATACTGCAATTTAAATTAGTATTATATTAGAAAATACTCATGGAAATATAAAATGTACAACATTAAAATGCAGTTCATTACGCGAATGCTGCATTTAACTCTACGATAAGATTATTACTGCAATTTAACTTAGTAGTATAGACATTAGTACTGCATTTTATCCTTGTACATTATTAATACTGCATTTAAATTAACAAACTCCCGGGAAAAACATACAAATGCTGCATTTTTGCTAACAATTTAACTAATTTCCATTATATTTTTTAATTATTTTTTTTAACTAAAAGTTAGATACGTGTCTCTTAACTTCATTTTCGTTAAAAACAGAAATTTGGAAAAATGTCGATTACTGCATTTATAATTACGACGGCAGAATAGGCCTGTAGTAGTTGCTACTTACCTTGGGGTAAAATACCAACATTATTGCTATGTTGTTTAAAAACACAGAGCTTTGAGAATAGAAAATGTCATTTAAAAAACTTTTTTTACTGTCTTTAATAGATTCATGAAAAGTTTATCCACAATCTTGAACATATCTAGGATTAGTTTCACCAGTTCCGTATAAGACCCTGATAACGTATTTGAAAGAAAGAAAGAAAGAAAGAAAAATCATTTATTCTGGCAAATAAAATACATAATAATATAACGTCTAAAACTAAATAATTTAAAAAAACATTCTTAGAATGAGTAGCAAGCAGTGTGACAACAGAAAAAAAAAAAAAAAAAAAAAAAAAAAATAATAATATCTAATATTTACATTTACAATTTTTGTGTCACAATCAACAATATATTTAAGGATAAAAAACTTAATCATATTAATATTAAACAACTACAACTAAACCTATACAATAATAAAGCATAACATTAACAAAACTCATTTTCAAAATTAACAAATACTATCTCCTATTAATGACAAATATATTATTAAATTATATGTGAAACCTGGAACGCACCCATACGCTTTTGACATCCATAAACAATAATTGACAACAAAGAAATTCGGGGAAGAGCGGGGTTCTCAAAAACACGTCCAAGCCATACATATTTTTGTTGTATAAAATTTGTTATCCAGCTATTTAAAAACGAAGTGCCGTGTCTTCCGTATTGTTTGTATAGTGTAAATAGTTTTAAACTATATGTAGATCGAGTTTTTATAGTTAGAAGAGTGTGTGACTTGTGTAGGATAGAATTGTGGTGTTTTTCATAAGTTTAGGTATTTGATTGGGAGAAGTAATGTTGTGTGCTCTAGCGAGAAGAAAGCCATTGAGATAACTTCATGCACATACGTGCAAACCACAGGTAATTCATTATCTTACTTACTACATTGTTTTGCCAGTAAATGTTTTTTGTACACATTTTTAAAACCAGAAACTGTTTTACAGTCACGCTCAGGAGGCAACAGTACGTTCCAAATAGCCGACGCCATAAAAGAAAAGCTGCCGCGATATGCTGCTGTGCGATGCAATGGTGTTGAAATCAAATATTCTGAAGCCCTGGTTTTATATTGATTAACGTCACTAGACCATGCCAGCTTTTTTGCCAAGTATTCTGGTTTTGCAGTGAGTACAACTCCAAATAACAAAGTAGCTAGATGTAATTTCCTTCTAGACTCCATCCGCATTAATCCTCCCTTGCTTAGATATGGTGTAACATGTGTACGAGGTGGAATATGGAAGCAAAAGCGTGCACATGCATTTTGCACTCTCTGAATAAGCCTCTCACTCCTACCCAGCAAACATGGCCCATACACAGTATCGGCATAATTCAGCTTAGATAGGATAAGAGACTCACACAGCACAATACGCATGTCCTCGCTTAGGTACCTACGCACCCTGTAAAGTAGCTTCAGTCGGTAAAAACAGTTACATACAGCTTCTTGTACATAAGTCTCAAACTGGAGTTTACCATCAAAAACCACTCCCAGGTTGCGAGCTTCCAACACCCTGTTCTATAGTGGATCTGTCTATCCTAATATCAGGATTCCCATTGTTGATATTATCTATGAGCCCCTTTGTACCCATAACAATAAATTTAGACTTGCTGGGATTTAGTGTCATAGAATTTCTTCTTGCCCCGTCTGCAACTCTGTCTAAGTCTTCATTTATTTTCATTACAGACTCACGGGTATCCTGCGGCCTGAAAGACAGATATAGCTGGATGTCATCTGCGTAAAGGTGAAATTTGCAGTTCATTATGCGGTTCGTTATGTCTGCAGTATACACAATAAACAAAATAGGACCAAGAATGGAGCCCTGCGGAACGCCTCTTGTGATCTCACATAAAGAAGATGACACATTTTCACCATTCTTGCCATTTGAAAGTTGCACAAATTGGTGCCTATTTGTTAAGTAACTATGGAACCATTTTGTTGTGCTGTTACTGCATCCATAGTAAGATAATTTAGATAAAAGGAGTGAAGTACTGAGACCATCAAATGAGATAAAAGGAGTGAAGTACTGAGACCATCAAATGTATTTGGAATTTATTAGACGGATAAAATAATCATATTTGTCTAAAGATAAAATTTAGAGGTTCCGGATAGCTCTAATCTACCCCATAATATATAACCCGACCGAATATAAAAGTGACACAAGTAACAATCAAATAAAAAAGACAGCTTACATTTTCATTTTTTTTTACTTTTCAAAAAAAGTATAAAAAAAGGTGTAGTATACCTTTTTTATACTTTTTTTTTCATATACAACGAACGTGTAGTCCTCCTGATGGTAAGTGGAGTACAGCCCATGGACATCAACAATCCACAAAAGCAGATTATAGATGCATCGCTGCAGCTGAGGATTACAGTGTTATGCCTGATGTGCCAGTAATTTCAGGGCCTGATCTCACCACCAAACCGGAACACAGTAATGCAAGCACTACTATTTGGCGGTAGGTTAAAGGTGAGACGGTGGTGCTGCCGCCCTCGAGCTCATTCACATGAGCTCTACCACCAGTAAAAACCATTTATGCGTGTTCCTGGCTTATTATGGCAATAAGGTTTATCTAACACCTGTGTAATTGGGCTAAATAATTAAATAATTACTGGCACTTTACTAACCGACATTAAAAACTAGACAATTAAATCAAAAATTACTGGTACTGCGGTACAATATCGTAATTCTTTGATGTTCTGACGCATGACTTAGTCAGTTTACTACAGACGAAAAAAATACTCACGTGACCTTGACAGTGGAAAAAAATAAAAAGGAACCGGATACTCGATGACCCGAAGGCATTAGCGCTACAAAAACACAGACGGACAAAAAACATTACATATAGCAACGACGATGATTTCAATTAATTAAGATGACAGGCCTTGATGGAGTCGTGGATGCCATAATCTTTATACAGGGTGTCTCGTGAAACTAATGAAGACAGTAGTCTTTATTAACCTCTAAACTATCGTGTAAACGCTGTACCAAAATGAATATTTGATAGACGAATCTACAAACTAAGAATAGCTTAGGTCAGCCACAGGTGTTATTCGGGCTTTTTACGATGTTGAAATTATGTCCGGTGAATGGCGATAGGCTTACCCTCTATTACATGGGACACCCTTATGCATAATGTAAGCGTGAAGTTACGTTATGTTAATTGAATTTGCAATACATTAAATTATGAAGCAGCCTTTAGAGCCTCTATCTGACCTATAGGTCACACAGTGCACACTAGATGACAGTTATAACGCCTACGGGCCCAATTATAACGTCGTATTATCAACACTCCTGTGTGATAAAAAATCTACCTATTATAAAATTATAATTGTGAAATATATCTTGATAAAAAGTCAAAATGTTAATCCATTTATTATACTGCATACATTTTTGCTAAATTATATTCGGAGGATAGGATTAACCTTTTTTCAATCAACATACGCCATCAGTTTTTATTATTCATTGAGTTTGCAATACATTAAATTATAAATAGCGACCTATAGAGCCTCTATGTGACATACCTATAGAGGCAAAGTACGGTGCTATATTAATGTTTGTTTTAATTTTGAATTGTTATAATTGTTTTTGTTTAATTTGTTTCTATTTGTTTCTTTTATAAAATATTTATATTTTTCGATAGCATGTCCTATATAATTAAGTTAATTATTGTAATTGGCTTTAAGCCGTTGTAATTAACTATAAATAAATAATAATAATAATATAGGCACATTAAATGACAGATATTATCTCCTTCGAGCTAAGTCATCACCTTTACTTTTGTAAATAAGGTATTAAAACCTTTTAGTAACAAGTTAGAGAGAAACAGCATATTATACCATCTCATAGCATCAAAGCGTCCCGTAAACGAGTCATTTTATTAAAATTTCATACTTGTTGTTGCCCGCGAATTCTTCAGCGTGAAATTCGATATTTCCATGCTAATTCCTACGAAATTGAGGCACTTTCCTCATACACTTTCAACCTCAAATATTAGGGACTTGAACTTTAACCTACGTGCAAAATTTCATGTATTTTCTTTAAAATTGTCGTTCCTCCCAAATAAACATACATCCCTTAATTTACCGCATTAGGAATAAAATACAAAGATAAAACATATACCAGTTTTTAAGTTAGACTTATAGGCTACACAATTGTGAAATTATCATCCAATAGTAGGGGAGCCCACGATGCCCGCTGCCCGCGTAGATACCTATTGGGTTGCATCCTCGAGCGCGTCAGATATTGAAAGCATCAATGCCCTACGTATTTTTAATAATTAACGTATGTTAATCTGATCGTTTGCATGATGCGGATGGTTACAATACCATGCAGCGGTTTTTGCGTGATGTCCTTACAAACATACCAACAGACAGACAGATAGACAAAAATTAAAAAAGAAACATGTTTTGGCTTCTATTGCTGTAATAAAGACCGCTTGTTAAAATTTTTCTTAAATATCTTCTACGTACGGACATGTAAAATTCTCAATTTTATTTTATATTCTATAGATTTTCTACAAACTAAATAATAAATATGAACCATATTAAATATACGTCATTAGGCTCTACTAAAAGGTTTTGAAAAACATTTTATAAATGCCTATAGAGCGCCTATCTGACCTGCAGGTCACATAGTGCACACATAACGCCTACGGGACCAATTATATTGTCATTCTCTCGTCGCTTCTGTGTGGGATTTGGCAGATTAAGTGTTTATAAATTAGTAAATTGAACTATTAATGGCAAAGGTTTCGCTGGCGGAAATTTAATTGTATTAGAGTAGAAAAAATTTGGTATTGTTCGGTTTTCAAATAGTCGCATTTCATAACTAATTTAAGGTTCATTCAATTAGATTCAATTTAGAGATTCAATTTAGAGGATTCAATTTAGAGATTCATTGTGGGTTTGGTCAGCTTAGGCTGATTTTTAATCGACTTCATTGTTTTATGTTTGTTTATCGATTACTTAACTCCTGGACCAATTTGAGCTTTTTTTTTTGTCTGAAAGAGTATACTTGTCATATTATTATGTTCGTACTGTATGCCTTTACTGTACTCTTTTAAGTTATACTATGTGTAAGGCGAGATGTTGAATATTATTTAAGTATTTATAATTATTTTGTGATTTTTTTGTAATTAATGTCGTTTTTTTTGTAGAATTATGTATACTATGCAGGATAGTAACATTTGCAAACTTTCACGTTTTGTATAATATTTACATCTTCGTTTACATAAACATGTTTGACAAGTTACTGTTATATATATTTAATTCTATTTAATTGCGATCCTTAAGCGATGATGAAAGTAAATAAATAAATAATTGCAAAGAAAAATCATAAAACGAGTTTTTTGAAATAAACAAAATTACTGTTGTTATATACAGATTCACTTTCCCAATAATATTACCTGTACAAATACTTCGTATTGGAAATCTAGTGTTTACTTTAGACAGATGCCTCTAGGCCTCTAGACTTGCACGTATCGCGCTCGTGCATAATTATGCATGCATTTTATACACGCTACCCTCACCTTGGTAGCCCTTTCATCTGCATGTGAGATATGCCTGCCTAGGGCTGGAAAATATGGTGCACCACATACTAGCTCAATATATAGTTTGAAACCATCCCTGCTGATTAAATGTCTTAATCATTGTCTTATAGAGGGCGTTGTGATCAATTTAGTTGAGTCTGGCATTCAAATCAGTAAATAGAGTGGAACTTAAATTCATGGCTGAATTAGTTAAAGCTCTGGGTACGGGGCTTCCAGAGTGTGGGTTCAAATCTCATTGAATTCTAAGTTTTCAACTAGGCTATTGTATAATATGCAATAAATGCATAGCGTAGCTAAAATTTGCTTTAAATATATTACAAGTACTTGAAATGACCTGTGAAAATACTGCGAAGCCTAGTATTTGCTTTGAGAAGATGCCTCTAGGCCTCTAGACTGCACGTATCGCGCTCGTGCATAATTATTATGCATGCATTTCAGACACGCTACCCTCACCTTGGCGGCCCTTTCATCTGCATCTGTATCGCGGGTATAGGGTTGTTCACAACCATGCAACTTTTCAAAATCAAATATATCAATACAAATCTTTGTGTGCATGAACATAGAGGTTTGTCTTGGTTTATATAGTATTTAGTAGTATGTACTTATTAGTATCAGTTATTCTAGTTCCCATAGTACAAGTTCTGTTTAGTTTGGGACTAGATGATGTTTTGTATGTTGTTTGATATTTATTATTTATTTATTTATTTATATCATTAGAATCATTATTTTAGGTCTAGGCGTCTAGCTAGCTTTTTCTTTAAGCCGTTAACATATTGAGATCGGTTTCTTATCTCACAGATTCAGCTGAATATGAGTATGTTATATGGAACAGCTGCCATTAGACCTCTAAAAGTTCTGTTAATTACGAGGCGATACAATACTCTTTGTTAAGATTGTCACCAATCCAACGGCTAACTGCGGTTAACGTTTATATGTTTCACCTGCAGATCGATTGGTTGGTCAGTTGAATAAATTTTATCACAAAGTCCTGTTCTGACTAGAGCAAGCTCCAATTTACAATGACGAACGGAAATACTCACATTGCAAGCAGGTTATTGACATGCACACAGCTATTGTGGTCAATAGCGTTATATTGACCACAATCATGCAAATTGGTTACTAAAGAGATGAAAGAATCGATGACATTTGGTGTCAGTCACGTTGATTCTCAAAATCGCAATTTGATTCGACAGTTTGATTAGGCCAAAATTTTTAACGAAATATTTTTATTACTTAACTGTTAGTATTATTGCAATACTAGACACGTACATAAGATTACTAATATTACTATTCCTTATACGTATAGCAGCTGTCAGCCCTCACTAGATGAGTTTATTGCTACACTAGCAGATGCCAGCGCGGGCGCACCCAAACTAGCGCACAGTAGAGGTGAGCCGACACTCCGGTATTTTAGTACTCTAATACTTTATTACTCGATAATATTTAATCAATATACGTATAAACCATCGGGCTTGTACTGCACCAAACGATGTGTCGTGGTAGGTAACTGCGTAGGTAGATGCGTCACTGAAACAATGGACTCAGACACACGGACGTGAACTTCCTCCTAACACAAGCGAATTAAGCTTAGGGGGTTAACAAGAATACTAGTAATTTTAGTTTGGAAATTATTATCAGTGCGGTCTAATTTAAATACCAAAATAACTATTTCATGGCAGGTTACAGGAAAATTATAAATAAATTCTGAGTTCGAATATCATCAGCCATACACAGGTTTGGTGAAGTCCTGGCGAGGCGACGTTGGTAGGACACTTAACTCGCTGGTGACTGCAGATAAGAGAGTACCTACCTACCTACGCCTTGCGTCTACCATTTAACTTTTTATTGTTAATATTGAAAATTATTAATAATAATACTTTTGTCAACTTTCTATCTTTTTTTTTATTTTGTCTATCTAATCATTAGAAGACCATGTTACACAAAGTACCGTGGCCTCGAAGATATTTGGCTAAGTGCTCGAGTCTACTTAACTGGGTACCTCTCTACCGCATATTCCTATTACGATTATCTTCGATAAATATGCTGATCTCCTGTTTTAGTGGCCATTGCAATTAGGTGCTAATTGTTTTGCATACCAATGCGTTCATGTGTAATTGGGTTACTTGAGTATAGCTATTTTAATTAAGAGGTAAAGACATTTTCGGTTACTATGCGATTTAGACTCGAGTTTTATGTCGACAGTAGAAAATGTTGCAGATTTTATGTATATAGAACTCGACTAGGCATTTTGTCCATTGTATGTAAAAGTCATACACATCAGGACACAGGCGTATCGAAGTGGAAGAGGGGGCTTACTGCTTTTTTAAAACGACGAACGCGAATAGTGAACGTGTTTTATTTTATCTGATGCTAAGTATGATCGATGCGCTCATAAAACAGTTAAAAATAAAATTCATAAAAAAACTGACTTCAATTACTAATAATGCTTATAAAATAAAAACTACTACACCAAACTGAAAGAATTTTTTATGGGACCACTTGGCAGCTATTTCGTCGAACAAAAAAAGAATCACGCGAATCGGTCCATTAACCGCGACGTAATCGATGTACATACATAGAAAAAAAACATACCAGCCGAATTGAGAACCTCCTCCTTTTTGGAAAGTCGGTTAATAAGGGTGGCTTTCTAGTCTTACAGATTTAGCTAATAATCAGTATTTTACGTAGAGGCCATTTTTACTCAAATATTTGAAGCTTATCTAACAAAGCATTGTCCTACAACAATGCATTCACTAACTCTTACTTCTAATTTCACACGAACCTAGTATGTAGCTACACATGGCTACACATCAGATTATACATTTCTAGTATAAGCTGGTCTCGATTGCACGGAAAGCTTATACAATGACGAGACCAGCCTATACTGGCAATGGACATCTTGATGTGTGTAGTACTTACGAATTCCCACGAATATGACAAGCACTTAACTCTCAATCCATCGAACTTTGAAACATTGCTAACCAAAATATCAAGGTTGTCACAACAAAAGATTACACAATAAGCGTGTATTGTGGTCTGCCATTAGGTTAAGTTCTTGACCCCTAGGCGACCTTAAAACCTTAAATAGAGCCTCAATGTGTATCGAAAATCGAAAGCTCTTGGAACATCACGATTTTGTAGATGTATTGGCAATTGTCTCAGAATATGATAGCTTTTTTACTATTTGCGTCGCGACGATTGTAGGTTACGGGTTGCAAGCCTTTTTGTCTGATGGTAAGTGGTGACTACAACCGATAAATAGTAGTGCATACTACTATTTGGTGGCAGGTTAAATGTGACACGGTGGCGCTGCCACCCATTAGTTCATTCACAAGAACCCTACCTAAAATAGAGACCAAATGTGTATCGAAATCTCTTCAGTTGCAGAAATACGATTTTGCAAATGTATCGATGATTGTTCTAGATAATGATAGTTGAAGAACTTATATTTAAAGTTGTGGTGGAATTTGTGAATACAGGTTTTGGAATAATGCAAGTTTATATCTAGATAATATATTATCTATACATATAATAAAAATGGTCCGTTTATTAGGAATCAGTCAATTTTGAATGTTTTGTTTTGTTGTCACTAACAAGACTTCCAATGCTGGTGTAAGGTATAAACAAAAGGATTTCCAAACCTGTTCCACATAAGGTCAGAACACATCATCTAATTATGTACTCCCTGTCAAAACATACATGAGTTTGACATGGTATTACATAAACGAGATGGATATTAATGTTATGGGTGTACCACCTAAGGCATTGTAACCTTATGCGTAATTAGATCTAATTGTGATCGGTTTTGAGTGTTTGGAAGATCGTTACAGAAAAGGGTATTACGATAATGATAGTCTTTTTTGAGCGGCAATGTAAGAAGAAGGTATTTGAATATTTAGACATAATACAGGGTTTTTAGGAATTAATGTATAGCCTTGAACATTCTTATAGAATTAGGGTTATCTGAAAAAATCATTACAAACATTTCAAAATTTTTAAGTGGCCGTGGATAACGATCGAGAGGTTGTAGGTTCAAATCCTGGCCATTATACCATGAACGTGAACTTCTTCCCGAGCTTAGGCACGTGGTTGCACCTTACAATATATATGTATTTTTTTTTGTGGTGGATAGGCACGTGTTTGACAAATAATTCACCTGATGGAAAGTGATGATGCGGTCGCCGGTGGAGCATGCTTACTTATGTGATACCTATTTACTCTTGCTTTGAAAGCCACATTGTACACATGCGGGAACGTCGACACGAGCAGGGCATTCCTATCTTTGGCAGCTCGCATAAGGAATGTTGAAGCGAAACGCTTTGTCAGTATTTGAGGAATATCTAGCATAAAGCGATGCCGGAGTGCCTTTTTTCTGGTCCGGTCAGTCCGATGGTGAAATGGGGACGAAGGAACAATCTTCTGCAACTCCTCGCACACTCTCTGAAATGTATCCTCTAAAAGACCGATAGGCTAGCAACGTTGCGACGATGCTGTAGACTTTGAAGTAAAAATAAGTAGAAAAGAGATCAACTGAGAACTTCAAATTCACTAAGAATATTAACAAAAACGAACCAACAGATGACTCATAAAACCAGGCAAGAAAATTCTCACTCAACAAATTGAGACATGAAATATGCTAAAGGGCTAAATTATAATCTACATGAACGTAAAGGCTACGTAGGCGTAATCCCGCTCTATGATCTAGAACTCAAGGCTTATATTAACAATGAAGAAGTGAAGCCTTTTGATGTGTAAGACGCACAAAACAGTGATGATCCACATACCGTGTCGCAACCAACCTAAAGATCTTGTGATCTAGCCATAATCTGCATAATGTTGTATACTGGCGATTTTTTGTATGGGTAACAACGGTATTAGGTATTCATGCCTACATCTAATGATCGTAGATCAAATAAGTAATGTGGCTAAAAGGTTAGATTATAAACCCTATTTAGAAATTCAGGAAGCCTATAGTGTTCTTGTCGTTAATAACTGATGACTGTAAAGCAATCAGTAATAAACGACAAGTAATTAATACTTTGTTGACTTTAGTCACCCTGCTTTAAATATAAAGAAATTTAAGCTTATATGTGCAAAACAGGTGCCAAGCCCTCTCCACATGGCACGTTTAAGTTACTGCTTGCCCGGTTAGCTTGTAGTATGGATTCAATGTATTTTAAAAGAAAAATTAGTAAAAGATCGAACTCAAGGAACAAAATAAGACCGTCAAAAGTAGTTAACTAACTCCTTTATAATAACTACGCAATTTAGACCCATTGTCTAATTTTTTGAAAAATGTTCTCAAATCGCGAAAGCTTAAAAACGAATTTCTGGTTGTCGTATTCGACCAAACCAAAATCTGTAAATGCATAATTTTGTTAAAGATAAAATTAATAAAAGCATGGTCATAAAAAGCATGTTGAAGTTAGTAGTACATTAAAGAAGTACATTAATGTACGTTTAGTCGCTCGTCTATCCCATTAGTTCGACACATGCTCACAACCGCAGGCTAAAGACTCCACTGGCACGACCATTACGATGTACAAAATTATTGTATCTTGCGTCATCCTATAGTAAAACGTTGACCTTTAATATATAATATATATTATATAATATATATATTATATTGACATATTGGATAAAAAAATGTTCCTAGAAATAAGAACGAGAAATCCTGATGTAATTCTTGCATCTAGATGAAGATAATGTGTGGGCTTCGTCATCTTTAAAGTATTTTAGAGTTCCGTTGCCGAGTCGCAGATAACGGAACCCTTAATGAGTCGTCATGTCTGTCCGTCTGTCCGTCCGTATGTCACAGCCACTTTTTTTCGTAGCTAGGTATATATTTTTTTCATCAAACCCATACGTGAGTCAAAATATCTCAAACACCTTTAGATTTAAAATAGTTTTATTAGAATATCAATATTGATACTTTACTTAATATTACCAGTTATACTAATTAGAGCTAGAGAAGTAGTGAATAATGGACTGATGTGTGTTCAGTATTTATACTCTTTGAGTGTGACAGCGAGGCAGGATGTTTGATGTTTATCTTTTCATGAATGTTGATAGGTAACAGCGGCGACGGATGTTTAGTATTGTACAGCGCGTCTTTCGTTGTTGGAAGTCCAAGGCGCTGACGCTCGCATTCCAATATGTTGGTCTGAGTTCCATATTGATGGTGCTTTATATAATGTTATTATTTCCTTATGGTGGGTTGGTTGGATAGTCGGTTGACTGTCCCCCCCTAAATTTGAAGTGCCAGGTTTACAACAAACCTGGGACTTGCAGAATTTATGATATAGCCCACAAATTATTATTAAAGTAACCAACCCGATCCAAGAATATTGGATAATTTCGTGAGTCTCTTGGGTGATTAAAGATTGTACTGCTCTTAATTGTTTGATTTTTGTAGTTATTTTGGATTTGTCGTACGTTAGTTCGATTTCGGGTGCAGTTTCTATTTTGGGGAATTCAATATTTGGTATAATAATTTTGTCTTCTGATTGTTTTGTTTGAAACACCGATTTTCCTGAAATATTTAATGCACAATTTTCCCCATTTAGAATATAAGATCCTCTTGCCCAAGTGATTTCTTGGTGTTTGTTGCATTTTATTTGGATTTCCGTGGTTTTGTTAAAATACATATAAATTGCCTTTGTGGATATTTCTTGAATCTCTTCTATTGGGCACTTTATTGGCACCACCTGACATTTACTTGCTCGTTTCTTGAAGAGTATTTCTGTTTCACAGGTTTCTGTCCTTATAGGTTTTCGATTATAGGCTCTATATCTAACTTATGTAATATGATCCACTTTCCTTCGATAATGCGAGTTGGTTTAAGCTCTACAAGAACTACATGTTCACTCGAAGTTAAGTGTCTGAACTTGAAACTGTTGGTAGCGACGGCTCTGCAACAATAAGTTCCTCAATGTGGTAAGTCCTACCATTACTTAATTTATATTTATTATTTGGCTCTATCCCTACGATTTTATATGGTCCCAAAAACCTTGGTTTAGTTTTATGCCTTTCAGCCATACTATTTTTTAAGTAAGTCGAGTCTCCTATTTTAAATGTTTTTGGAGGTCGTATCGCTTTGTTAATATATTGGTTACGTTTTTCTTTTTCTTTTTTTATTATGCTGTGAACATTTTTATTTAAATTTTTTGCAAATTCCTTTTGTTGTGATGTATAACGTTGTATAATCAATCGCAAATTGTCGAAATTTTTCAATTTAGGTTTCCTACCGAAATGGACTTCGAAGGGCGTCATGTTAATAGTACTGTGGGTTGTATTGTTATAAGCGTGTGTAATATAGTAAATTTTTTGTGTTTGATCTAAATCTGATTCTCTTTGCAGTCTATAAAGTTCTTGGATAGTACTGTGTAATCGCTCTACGTCTGAATTAGACTTATGATGTTGTGGAGACGTAGTATGATTAATTATGCTATAAGTTTGGAAAAGTTCATTAATTATTTCACTGCAGAACGATTGCTCTCCATCATGTATTATCTTTTTGGGTGTTCCTATCATAGCAAATATCTCACTTAAGGTATCATACACTCTACTCTTTTCTGTTGGTTTCATTATTGCATATTTAGAAAATTTATCTATGATTGTAAGATACCACTTTCGTTCTAAAGACATAAAATCAATATGCCAAATTTCCATTGGTTCATGGGGTGTTTCGGTTTCTTTAGCTAGTGTTGTGTAAGGGTGTCTATTGTATTTTTCTTTTTTGCAGGTTTCACAATTCAGTATGAAACTTTTAATTTGTTTACGCATGTTTTCCCAATAATACTTCTCCTTTATTTGCTTATATACACTTTCTATTCCAGCATGGCGATTATTTTGCAAATGATAATTTTTTATTAGCCCTAATTGTTCCTCCTTTTCTGTTACCTCGATCAAAGATTTAGTAAACCTTGTTGGTTTAAATTTTGAATGATCGAAATATTTTCGATATACCTCTGATACTCTATAATAAAGATCCTCATTTGGAATAATAAAGGCGTATTTTTCATGTGGCAGATGTTCTAGCATATATTTTTTTATTGTTTGCTCTTCGACAAGTGGTTTGTCAGGTGAAATGTAAAAATACCATACTGCATCCTTTCTGACGGCTCCTTTATAAGGCGCATATTCGAAAATCACTCTATGCAATCTCTTAGGTGGGTAAGCATTTACAATTGGTATACCTGAGTCACTATCGCGTTGATTGGAATGAACAGTATCTGCCGTATTTTCATCGTCTCGACTACTTGCTGTATTAGATAATGCAAAATCTTCTTCTAGATTAACTCGCATTGAATCAGAATTTTGGTAGCGTTTTTGAGGCGTAGGTGATCTGTGTGAAGGGCCAGCTGGCTGTGATGATCTATCAGCTTCAGTATAGAATAATTCAACTCTACTTAAGGCGTCGGCTACATAATTATCTTTACCCTTAACGTGCTCTATCGTGAAATCATAATCTTGTAATTTTAATTTCCATCTAGTTAATCTTTGATTTGGCTCTTTAAGTTTAGTTAGCCATATGAGGGCTTTATGGTCTGTTCTTAGAATAAATTTTCTTCCATAAATATAGGGTCTAAATTGCGTAACTGCCCATAATATTCCTAATAATTCGCGTTCTGTTGTATTATATTTTTGCTCGGTATTTGATAGCGTGCGGGAGGCGTAAGCAATAGGATGATTATCTTGGCTCAAGACGGCTCCTAATGCGATTTCAGACACATCGGTTGTGATCACGAACGTTTTATTAAAATCAGGAAATGCTAATATTGGGGCATTAGAAAGTAGGTGCTTACATGATTTTACGGCATCGATATATTTTTTATCACTTATATTAATTGTTGCGTTCTTTTTTGTTGCCTCAGTTAAAGGCTTTATTATTTTGCTAAGGTTCGGTACAAATTTTCTGTAGTAGCCTATAAGTCCTAAAAATCCTCTGATTTCTTTGAGAGTTTTAGGGATTGGGAATTTTTGAATGGCTTCAATTTTTTTTTGATTTGGTTTAAGGCCGTCTTTGTTAAGAACATGACCTAAAAACTCGATTTCTTCTGTCATAAATACACACTTGTTTTTATTAAGTTTTAAGTTTGCCTTCCTTAATGCTTCAAATACTTGTTGCAATCTATTTATGTGTTCTTGTTTGTTCTTTGAATATATTATGACGTCATCTAAATATACTAGACAGATATTTCGTGATATTTCTAATTTTAAAGCATTATTCATCATTCTTTGAAAAGTAGCTGGAGCATTCTTTAATCCGAAGGGCATTCTCAAAAATTCAAAGTGTCCGTTTGGTACACTAAACGCAGTTTTCTCTATTGAATCATTAGCCATTTTTATTTGATGATAACCTGACGTCATATCTAATGTAGAAAAATAATTATTTCCTTGTAGTTTAGAGAATAGTTCTTCTATATTGGGTAATGGGAATTTATCTGACTTAGTAACTTCATTAACGCGGCGGTAGTCGATCACCATTCGCCATTTTTGTTTGCCTGATTGATCTACTTTCTTTGGGACAATATGAACAGGTGATGCCCATGGAGATTCTGAGGGTCTGATAATTTTTTCTTCTAATAATTTTTCAATTTGTCTGTTAACTTCTTCTTGTTGTATTTGGGGTAGCCTAAAAGGGCGTTGATAGATGGGCTCGTCTGTAACTAAATTTATTTTATGCGTAATTGTTGCGGTTGCACTATCGGTTACGTCTTCAGTAAACAGGTCAGAGTAAGTTTTACATAACTCTTCGATGTTTAGAGTGTCATCATGGGTCATATGAAAAATTAATATTTCCTTTTCAGGCAGCGTTAATTTACGCTCTTTAAGATCAATTTTTGCATTTATTTGTTCTATCATTTCAGTACCCATTAAAACATCGTATTTTTGACTGAAATCGTAAACATAAAATTTCATTGGTCCTTTATCTTCACCAAAGTATTTACGCCAAAATGGGGTTTCAAGTAGACCGTTGTGCGATGTAACACCGTGAGAAGTTCTTACTACAAATTTACTGGGTTTCCAAAATTCAGAAAAATATTTCGCGGCGTTATTTGTAATAAATGAACGTTGGCTTCCGGTATCAATCAGTATCTTTAATTTGGGGTTATCTGTTTCGAAATAAGGCAAATAAGATTTCACATGATTAAATTCTATAATTCTTTGTCGCTGGGGGGTTCTTCGAAAAAATTTGACGTTACAGGAAGATCTAGAAAATTATTTGGTGCCGGGTCTGGATAATTATAAAATTCTGGCTCACCTGGATAATATAGGGGATATTCCTGAGAACACTCATAATTATCACTATCAAACACCTGTTGTTCATTTTCGGGATGAAAAAATAATTCTTCGGCTACTAATCCTTTACCTAAATTAATTTGGTTCGGTTTTATTGTCGTCGCAGTACGCATTGACACGTCTTGTGCCTCAGGTTTTGTTTGGGTGATTACCGGCTGCTGTTTAGGCATTCGGATGTTTTGAAAATATGGGTGGTGTGGTTTATTGAATGGATTGTTTGTATTTGGATTCCATGAATATTGTTGTTGGTGTGGCGGGCCGTGCCGATATTGCTGCATTCTTTGATTGATGGATCTTTGTGTCGGTGGATAAGTATAATTGACTTGGCTAGTGTTTGGATATGATTGAGAGTTATTGGTTTTTATTACATTAGGGTAATTTTGGTTGATTACGCGCGGCGGCGGCAATATTTGGGCAAATTTTTGCTTTATGTTATCGAAGCGGCCTTCAGCTTCTAATTGTAAAATTTTCTGTACCGTATCATTAAAGTTGCAGTTAGACACGTATATCTGATCGTGGTATGGCAGGCTATTCCGTAAAGTGTTTTGAGCCGTATTGATGTACGGCTCCATGACCTCATCAACTAATGTTCTATTGTCGTATTTATCTCCTAACTTGCTTTTAATAAAAAATAATTTTTGTTTTAATTCATAAATTAAGTCTTTATATGTCCCTTTTCTCTTAACATTAGATAATTCTATTAGAAGCGTATTGAATTCGCGGTTGTCGCCACATTCCGCTTTCAGGGTAACCACGACATTTTGCCACTGAAACTTGTGGTCTATCATACTAATGATAGATGCTGCTTTTCCTTCTAACTTGCTGAGTAGAAGCATCACGTGCTCCTTTTTTTCTCCAACCACATCGAGCCATTGCTTGGCGTTATTTATGTAATTATAAAGTGAGAAGGGGTCGCCGTTATAGGAAGGGACAAAACCAATCAAGGTTTGTGGGTCCATTGTGTGTGTAGTTTCTTTAGACTCACCACTTGGGACCTGATTAGAACTGCGCAGTTGTGCGGAGCTTAAATCACCCGATATCTTAGGACTTGGGTCTGATTCACTACTATCTCTGATCTTAGGTCTAAATACAAATGTTGCTGGTTTAAGGAAGAAGGGGATTGCTGGATGTTTGGATGGATGCATACAAGGTACTTACAGCAACAACACGATGATTAGACGATCGAACATATTATTGACTTATTTCTTTGTTGAGTTGCCCAGTTCTTAAAGACTTAGAAGTCACGTGCAGTACGTAGGCTCGGAGTTTTATTTCGGAGGCTTCTGATGTGCACTTTCGCTGGGCCCCACGTTGGGCGCCAGTCAAAATATCTCAAACACCTTTAGATTTAAAATAGTTTTATTAGAATATCAATATTGATACTTTACTTAATATTACCAGTTATACTAATTAGAGCTAGAGAAGTAGTGAATAATGGACTGATGTGTGTTCAGTATTTATACTCTTTGAGTGTGACAGCGAGGCAGGATGTTTGATGTTTATCTTTTCATGAATGTTGATAGGTAACAGCGGCGACGGATGTTTAGTATTGTACAGCGCGTCTTTCGTTGTTGGAAGTCCAAGGCGCTGACGCTCGCATTCCAATATGTTGGTCTGAGTTCCATATTGATGGTGCTTTATATAATGTTATTATTTCCTTATGGTGGGTTGGTTGGATAGTCGGTTGACTCGTGTAGGGTATCTATGGATCTAAATTTAGTTTGAACGAGATCTAATAATTAGTTTTTTTTAATACGAAATAAATCGTAAACCGCATTTTACCTTTCATTTAATCAACTCCAATATAATAAAAAATTAACATTTATTTAGATGTATTGTGGTACGGAACCCTACGTGCGCGAGTCCGACTCACACTTGGCCGGTTTTTTATTTTATCGATTTATTGTTTCTCTTCTGACTCAACATAATTAAAGATTTTTGATATTTCTTGGAGGTTTATTTGTCAGAGAAGGGTTTTTTTGTATAAATGTATTGCCTCCCAGCGCGACTAAGCACGCGTGATATAAAGAAATAGTTTTTGAGTTAAATCGTAACAAATAAATAGAAAAACAAGACTTTCTTCTTTATAACATAAAATTAGATTTTCATTGATCAGGTACATTATTAATGTTGCGGGATAAAAAAAATGATATTTTTTCTAACTTTTTTACATAACTGTTTCGATGGCCTAGAGGTTAATATGTATGCGTGTTGCACCGATAGGTCCCAGGTCATGCAAAGTGATATTTGTGAACTTTCCGCCAGAAAATTCACAATAGCAGCACGGAGTTGGCATTGTGCCCGGTGGAAGACAAAATGCTCACCCTCTATCCCATGGGATACAAACATGACAGGTTAAACGTGGTCGTTTTTCTGCCACACCTTTAGGTAATATAGGCATAATATTATATAATGTTTTACATAACATCACTTTGTCTATATCTAGTCCTGCGCATATTTATCATTAACGTCCATAAAATTATTTAAATATCATTAAATGATCCCATTAGATGGTAGCATCCTCACGAACTATTGTTTTCAATTATAATAATTTAACTCTTGTCTGACAAGTTGATTGACTCAAGCATCTCATCAGATCTTTCATAGATGCAACTCTAGGAAGTTGCACTAGCTTAGTCATTGTGTAATACGCTAAGTGATAAATACAATTACCTACTATAATTTTATGCAGATGAAGTGACGGATTACAAGCTTTGTAATATTTACGGTAGATAAATACTTTGCTTACGTAAAACAATATTATTATACTTTTTTAACTAGCTCGTAAGCTAGTTAAATAAATAAATAAAATATTTCACAACTCACACACAACGCCATCTAGTCCCAAACTAAGCAGAGCTTGTACTATGGGTACTAGAATAACTGATACTAAACATGTATACTTTTCTTTTGTAAATACATACATATTATACATAGAAACACCCAGACTAAGACAAACCTCCATGTTCATGCACACAAAGATTTGTTTTAAGTGGGAATCGAACCCACGACCTCGGCGTCGCAGGCAGGTACACTACAGTTGTGTGTCAGCAGTGGGACACACCCGTAGGTGTGTCTCACTGCTGGACAAAGGCCAGGCTCTCCCCATAACTTTCAAGTCTTTCTGTTATTTGCTATCTCTGGCCAATCATTTTGCCCTTTTTGTTTAGACCTTCCTCGTCGTCGTTGACCGTCACGTGGTACCCAGTTGGTCGCTTTTTGGGCCCACCGTTCTAAACTCATACGGCAAACAAAATTATAATACATCAATCTATTATTTTTATGTAAAAAGTCAAAAGAAAATAGTACTAAACTTGCTTCAGATCACATGATTGTTTTTTAAACTTCAAAATAAATCAATTAATAAAACCAGGTAATCCTTTCACCACGATGGCAAGTCAAAATAAAATTTGACTCAGCCATCGACACGAAGAAGAAGAAGAAGAATAACTATTTGTACATTATAACCGGGCCAGGCACTATAAAAACTTCACTGTATTTTTTTCTTGATTTGGCATCTTTGTCACTTTTAGATTTTTGGTTTAAGTTTTAACGTCAAATTACAGATACCGATGGTTTTAGTCCGTGCAACTCGGACATAACCACTGACTTTGTCCAGATCAGTGGTATGCGTCAGGCATTTCCCAGTATAAAAGAAAAAAAAAAAAAAAAGGTATCTACGCTGAAATATGCATAATATGGCAACGACACATGCCACTTATTTCAATGAACAAATGACAGAAAGTTAATTATAATAAGATTATTTAAATAACCTACAAAATCACTAAACTTACCTAATAAATCGAGTTTGAAAATTTTGAGAATTTTGATCTAAAGTTATACTACGAGTACCTATAAACTTTACTTTTTTAGTCAGACGAAGTCGACCGATATGTAATAAAATTACTTATATAAAACATACAGACAGATGGACACCAAAGTCGAATTAAAATTCTATTACCAACAAAAAGCAGTTAGAATTATTTAATTGATTTCATCTACAAAATAAAACTAAAAACAGAATGTTCGTATTTAGATCAAAAGCAGTGCAGTCTTAGACAACTTAACCAAAAGGACTAGTTGTTGGTACCTTGTAGTGGCACCCCTTATTGCCAAATGTGGGATAGCTCTGGTCTTGGATGTCATATAAAATTAGTTCTCAAATCATTAATGTGCAAAACAATCTATCCCTCGCTACTCAGATATTCGGTTTCAATCCCTCTCCATATTGATTAAGTGCTCTTTGTGTGGATTGGAACTTTAGTAATCCAGGCCTATAAGAAAAGGTGTAATTCCTTAACAACATAATTACAAACACTTTTGAATAGCCGATCAAACAATTTATCCAACACCTTATTTATATTATTAATTAAAGAGCGCAATAAATTCTTGGACATAAAAGTATGAGCAATTATCAGATGACATACAAAAGGCAAACCTATTAATCATCAAAAGATTCATTCACTCATAATGTTGAAAGAGTTACGTTTGTTTGTTTGTTTGTTGGCTGTTTTTTTTAAGGGTAGACTCCCGAGTGCCATGTTTTAAACCCATAATTACGTTATCGTAATTGGTGGTAATGGTAAACCCATATTACGTTAGTATGAAAACACGGCGCTTTACACTAACTTTAATAGTTCGTGGCCATTTTGTCATAATTGTTTAAGTTTTTAATTGAGTTACATACAAATAAATAAAATAATAAATAAAGAGTGGGCGTCAAGAACCATGCATTTAAGTGTTTTAGACATGATTTGTCTATAGTATATTTTTTTTTATACATTATAATGTAAAAAAAGCAATGATAAAATAAGCAGTCATATTTAATGGCGAGTTACAGGTAAGACGGTGGTGCTTTCTACGTCAAACTCGTCAAGTGTCGGACGTTCAGACTTTCCCTTTCTTAGGGATATTTTCAAGAAAACCCACAGGCAAACCTTAGCAAGTCTAAAGAAGATTGCCTGACCTTCTCATCTTATACGGCGTGAATGTGCGGATTGTTGCCGCCATAGCTGCTAATCAGATACAATTGGGGCGAGACGAGTCGCGTGCATTTTAATGGAACTATGGAGATGGGCTGCCGTTGTTGCTGGGTGACCTGCATGGGTGACCCATGACCCATGGCTTACTTATATAGGTATATTATGGCAGAAATCTTGATTTTATTTATTTTTATAATTATTATTATACTTTCAATTATTTCAATTGCGTCCGTTATAAGAATCGTGAAAAATTTAGAAACAATATAGTGAAGAACATACATTTTAAATTTGGTGGCTTTTTTCAGGTTTGGTGGTGCAAACCAAAAATACAAAGCCGGGATTATAGAAAAACACAGAAAGCATTAATTCTTCTGAGCGGTTCTTTAATTAATCGTTCCTGTAGTGGTATCAGCTGCTAATTAGATACTTTTGGGGTGAAACGAGTATGCTTTTTAATGAAACTATCGGGATGAGCTTTCGCTGTTGTTGGGTGACCTGTATGGATGACCCACGTTTTACTTAAATAGCTATATTATGACTAATTCCATGGAAATTTTCATTGTATTTATAATTTCGCCAGTATCGCCATTCGCCATTGTATTTATATTAAATCGTGATTTACCTATGTAAAAACAGTTGAAAATTGGACATACATTCAAATAAGGTAGCTTGTTTTAAATTTTAGTGATGCAAAATGGCATTAAGACCACTAAATAAGTTTAATGCCTATTATCTGTTTGATGTCACTATCATATTCCTCAAAAATATTTTCTTCACCTATAGCTTACCAAAAAATACACACTTAAGTTCAAAAATAAAATCTTGGTATATATAATATTCTTAGATTTCGAAGTTACAGCATTTTTTTTTATCTGAAGTTACCAGGGGTATTACAATGTCAAACAGTAATTAGTTTTGCATAAAATATTATCCAATAATTATTTTGTGTAACAAAGTAAAAAGCCAAATCAATCAGTTCAGAGAAGCTATTACAAATAAAATCCAATTATTTAAGCGAACATCATCGTAAATCTATGATCATGTGCCATAAGTTAGTGTCTGCTGCGAGAAATAGTCTGCATTATAATTGTGTCTGCCTAAAATATTGAAACGTGAGGTCGTGGAGGAACGGTTAGTGCATATTGAGGAATAAGGATGGGACACTCGAGTTATTCAAACTCTCGAGTCTTGCAATTAGTACTATTATTAACATTAAATAAATGCTTTATTAACCAGAATGGACTGTAACTGTAACTGTGGAGGCTTTTCAAAAGCAATCTTTTCTTAAATTTATTTATTGTTATATTCACATTTAGTCCTAAAAACAATAAAAAAAGAAGAATTGGCAAATGTGTAAATATCGTTCTTTCAAAAAAATGTAGGTCCCATTTGATCTGGGGCGAGCCTCGAAGCTGCTTAGATCCCATGTGATAGAACGTGAGTCTCCAAGCTACTATTGAGAATTTCCTGAAAGATAAGTACCAAATAACATTTTTCCTCGACCCAGGAATAAAACCCGAAACATTGCCGTGAGAGACTGCATACTACTAGACGAATGCAACTTGACCAGTACCATTTTATCATAGAACGAAACTCCTTACATTTTCACTCTCGCACGCAGAAATACATATCGCCATAGTCACTTTTTAAGCACTTTCGCAGTTTAACGTATAGTCACGGAATCTTTCCTTGATTACACGTTAAAGTTCGTCAAACAAAAACAGCATTAACTTAGGTATTACCCTGACATGCTAATACCACATTAGGACAAGCCTCACATTTCAAAACACAGAGCTCCTAAACTAAGACATTAAGCTAACAGTACCACTTGCAATAAATTATTTGAAACAAGAACCAAATGACGTAAAATACACACGCATTACTTCAATTTTACGCTCAACAATTGCCCAAGAGCCTATGGGCAGAGAATGAATAGCATCTATTATTGTGATGAACAATAATAGAATGCTACTATTTTGCCCAAAGGGGTCTTTATGACTGCTCCCATTGTACTGGTAAATGTCTTCATTGATGTTGAAAATTGTGTACAAATTTCACAGCACGCGTTTGATTTTTAAAGGCTGAAAACATGAGCACCTTTGCTTCGATTTGAAAACAATTATACATAAAATTTTATTGCACGGTGTATAAAATTGTGGTGTAATTATACTGCTAGAAAATTAATTCTTAGGGCATTTAGAGGTATTCCATTACATGGCCTCAGGCAATATGGTTTACTATTGTTTTAATGTTATGTCAGATCGTTTCGCTAAACGTAGAACTTATTTTATCTTAGATCAAGGTTCTATCTTTTTCATAGAAATTACTTGTATCTATGTTATACTTATAACAAAAGATTACAATTTAATTGGATTTAAAGAATGAAATAATTTTTTTTAATAACATGCAAACGAAATCTTAAAAACAACATACACCCGAGGCTTTTTTTAAGATTAAACATTAAACTCGAGTTATGTAAATATTTGGTTATTACTTTTTTCATTTTCTATTCACTAAACTTTAAACTCGAGTTATATTAAGTCCCATCCCTAGTATACACTCAAATACTCGAAACACGAACAGTTTAATATTATTATTGGGTGCCAGTGATGTCAATCATTTTACTCGCCCGTCTTTTAGAAATGTTACATGTACACACGGCTACACGATAAGCTATACATTTTACGTATAATGTTATTACGGTCTCGCATTGTACGGAAAGCTTGTAAAGCTAGACCATCATATACTGGAAATGTATAGCTCAATGTGTATGTACAAGTGGGTGATATTGCAGAATTGCGAATTGTTTGAATAGTGGGGCAACTACGAAATATTCGATTTTAAATCGATATTTGTGTTAATGTTAGTAATTATGATTAATGATAAATCGTACATTAATATTTAATGAGTGTGTGTGGTCTTAGTTGATATGTCTTTTATGTCGATATGACATATTTATATGTTGGTATGTGCAGTTATGATTAAAAGGACGTTAAGAGCAATAATATTATGATAAATGGGTTTGTAAGCGGATGCTCTTATGCGTTTAATGTAAAAAACGTCTACAACTTGTTTAGAAACAATAAAGTTATTAAGACATAATGATATTTATAAGACACGCATTACAGATTCTTAATGGCGAGAGGTTTTGTGACTGCGGGTATATCACAAGATAGTATGAAGATAAAAAGAAAATTGGGACTAATATCAAGCCCATAAAATATGAATACAGAAAATTATTTTGTCGCAATAACTAATTAACTAACTTAGGTTTAAGTAGATAAATGCAAACATGTTAATCCTTTCTTGCAGTGATGTTTTTAATGAAACATTATTATAATAAGGGCCAATTTGAGAGGTTCCGGATAGCTCTTATCTGCCCCATGAAATAAACCTGATCAAATATAAAAATGAAACAAGTTATACTCAAATATAGAACACAGGTGTTATTTTCATTTATGCGTGTTCTTGGCTTATCCTGCCATTACGGTGTTTTTTTTTTTTTATACTACCCCCACAGCGAACGAACATGTAGTCCACCTGATAGTAAGTGAAGTGGACATCAACAATCCGCAAAAGTAGATTATAGATGCGTCGCTGCAGCTGAGGACTACGGTGTTATGCCTCATGTGCCAGTAATTTCAGGGCCTGATCTCACCACCAAACCGGAACACAGTAATAGAAGCACTACTATTTGGCGGCAGGTTAAAGGTGAGACGGTGGTGCTGCCGCCCTCGATTTCATTCACAAGAGCTCTACCACCAGTTGTATCTAACAACTGTGAAATTGGGGCTTTATAAATTAGGTTATGAACTCTCTTACTATCTTAGGTCCAGTTATTGTAAATAAATTCAAAAAATTATCGTTTCGGCAAAAGAAGAGAGGTGGCAGCGACTTTGTGATATAAAATATATATCTATAACTACTGCATGATTTAATCAATGTTAACACTGAAATTGAAACTGAAATTATGTTAATAGAGCCATTTTCGCTTACATTGCCCCATAAAAACAAATAAAAAAAAAACAAAAACTGTCTTACTGAATAATGAAAGCAAAAATGAAAACGTTGGCTTGATAAAGGTTAGTTAGCAATATTTTTAACAGCAAAAATTATAATTATTTATTTAAATTAAATGTTATTATGTTCAAGTTAGATTAGATTTATTTATTATCAAGTGAAGCTAATAACTACAAACTCGTTAAAATCAGTACCAAAAATTGATACCCAATTTAAATTTAAATATGGCCCTGCTACCGATCCCAGATAAGATTGCAATACATTATTTAGACAAGTATTGAAGATACACTGTTTTATTAACTAACCGACCTTGTCAGTCACTATATTTATTTATAGTCAAAATACGTACAGACAAATCGATTACATTCGATTCAGAAAGTTCATCGAATTCTCATATGTAATCACTATTAATTATTGCACATTAATTGTAATGTTATATATGTAATCATTGAAGAGTAATCAATATAGTTCGTGCTTTTTAATTTGGAGTGTTTTTAACATAATTTCTGATAATAATTATGATGGTAATATTGGTGGATCACGGTTTAATTTTTTTTTTTTTTTATATTTAAAAAAGAACGACGCCCGCACTAGGAATAACTCCTGTGTCGCGGGGGTGTTCACAAACATACATTTCACACACACACAAAGCACACCCAGAGTCAGAACAAATCATTGCGAATCACACAAAGATTTGTCCCATGTGGGGATCGAACCCACAACACCAGCGTAATTGAAAGCGGCGAGGCGACCGCTTTAACCGCTACGCCCACCGTGCACTCAATATTTTGACTTACTACAATAATAATAAGACTTGCGCGTAGTTGTGTGGTACAGTACAGTGTGGTAGATTTAAAGAGCACTTATTCAATATGGAGTGGAAATTAAAGCAAATATTTATGCAAATAAGTCTATTAAAAATGGAAGATAAAATGGTTCCACCCCTCTATGATTTGACAGCTAGTTTTTAATGACGTGCAAAAGCGGCGCACTTCTACATTTGGCAGCGAGGGACGCCTGATAATGTCTTCTCCTTTTGGTTGAATTGTCTTGTTTCATCTTCAGATGTAATGGACGTTTATTTTCTGAATCTTTATAAGCTTTAGTTACTATTTACCAATAGGTAGTCACCAAACTCTTTAACATAGATTAAAAAACGTGAAATTATTATACCTAATAGAAGTAGTTGTAGAGTGTTTCTTAACAACTGCCTACAGTTTACTTGAGAGCGTATAGAACCTCAACTATCACTGCTCTGGCTATGTCATCAGCCAAAGGTCAAGCGATCCCGCAACCAGCCTTGAGTGCTTCGAAAATCGACCACAAGCACACGACGCCAGGTAGAGGTCACGATATGTTACATACAACACTTATTCGGTTTGAGAGCGAGCAAGTTAATGATGTCGCATCGTATACTGAGCAAACGAAAAACAAAAAAAGCGACTAGGCAATACCGTTTTTTATCTTGCATTCTGATGTTACACAAATAGCTGCATATCATTTTTAGCACCTATACTTTGGTATTCACATAATTTTTTAGGCGTCCTGTAGTTTTGATGAAAAGAGCAACGTATTGTACCTAGCCTTGAGTTTTATTTTGAATATCGACCACAACAGCACGACGTAAGGTAGAGGTCACGATATATTACATACAGCACTGATTCTGTTTGAGAGCGACTAATTTAACCATGTCGCATCTTATTCTGCGCAAACGATAAATCTATTATATGCAAAAAGTAAGCAACAAGATAGTAGTAGTATCTAGCAAGCAGTCAGTTAAGCAGTTGTGCAAAATTAATTCGATTAAATTCGATTAACATTTATCTATGCTTTGGTTATTCAAATCATATTATTTTGATAACTAAATTTTAATATATTCTTTTTTTCGTCGTGTCGATGGCCGAGTCAAATTTTATTTTGACTTGCCATCGTGGTAAAAGGATTAGCCAATTCGCTTTGGAGAACTCGCGGATTGCCCAGGGTGCGCCGGACGTAGGGAATCGATGTGTACGTCACTCGGGGAGGCTCATTTCATGTACCCCTTAATGTATTTGCTCTGTAACTCTAATGGTTGTTTACGTGTTCACAACACCCCTTGGGGTTTATGAAAATAAATGATTTGGTTTGACTTCGACTTTAAGAGCTTGTTTTTGTGACAAAATGCAAAGACAATTGGCACAGGGATATAGATTAAATCGCACAAAAAGCCATTTATCATAATACAATACGCTCTAGTCAAGTCTGAACTATTACTTAATTTTCATCGTAACACAATGCGTTACGTTAAACAATGTTTTATACAGAATCAAGACTCAGGCACAGGTGAAATGTAATATGTATAATAATTTACACTAGATTTATGATATCGAGTATAATTGATTCGAGTTGTAAACTTGTAAATTAGAATGTATACGATTCGATTAACTTTTGACCGCCGATCGATTGCGATGATGGGCGGAAAATCGATTGTAAATCTAAACGATAATTAGCATCGATAGATTCCAGTTCTTGGTATTTGAGATGTAATTGCTATCAATGATCTTAGATAACTCGAATCTTATCTGAATTATGGATGCATTGGGCAGATGTTAAAAACTTCTACTTCTTATTGAGTAATATGTGTATCTCTACCATTTCTGATTGTAAGATTTTCATTATTTGAAGTTTTTTAAAAGAGAACTATTAAGAATTAGTTTGGTTAGGTTAGTTTGAAGAATTAACAAAATAATTTAACAAAAAAAACCGACTTCAATCATAGTAAATGCACTAAGAAATGAGAAATATTTAAGTAATATTCAACGTCTTACCTCATCTGTGTTTAACTTAAAAGAATACAATAAACGGTCATAAAGTGCCTATATTTTAAGATTTATCTCCGTCCTCCTAACCGTTGATGAGGTGTACATTCCAGCATCAGCTCAGCAACATGAAATTCTGATTGCTTCATGCTAATATCCGAGCAGTTTTAGATACTATACGAAAATCAATATAAAACCTTTATAATTTGAGGGTTGCCCTCGATTTCTCTAGGATCCCATCATCAGATCGTAACCTGATGAGAATGGGACCACTTGAAAAATACACTCTTTCAGACAAAAAAAAAACTCATATCGGTCCAGGCATCTTCGAGAAATCGGCGAACAAACATTAAAATATTAAAAAAATAGAATAAAAATACAATCGAATTACGAACCTCCTCCTTTTTTTGAGTCGGTTAACAAGGCTTTAACCGTAGGCTGCGATGTTAACGTTATTTATTGACTGCCTCTTTTGACCTGTTTATCAGTTTTGATAATCGCGTATTATAAAGTTGTCCAATCCGGGATCAGGTAAGTTTTATTGTGTTTTTCTATCTAAACCTATTACTTACCGTATGGAGTCTAAAATTGTACCTGGCCAACAAAAATAATTGAAGCATATCAGGTAAAATCTAGAACAATACATTTTTATCAGCGCTGCAGTATTGTGCTGATTTATTTTTGTATTATGTTTTGTATTGTATTATTGTTTTTGTATATTGTGCCATTTACCGTATAAATAATATTTTAAAATGATTTAGTTTTAGATGCTTGTAATGTTTTTTTTTCTTATGCCAGAATAAATGATTCTTTACTTTTCTTTTCTTTTTCTTTACCTAAACCTTTTCAGAGTTGAAGAATAAAATTGTGTTTCATTCAATATTTATTCTTGAAAATATAATAATAATATAATAGAAAATTATCTATAGATACTCTTGATTTGAAATTAAAATTATCTTGAATCGTGTTTATGACCAATTTAATGAGCAATAAAAAGCCAATTAATCGAAGCATCAAATTTAATTAATTAAAACTCGTAACTTTGGTACCAGCTGTGGTAGCTAATTTATTGTAAGAAAACTCACTTGACATCGGCTCATCGCTACTTGTATGGATAATCACTTGTATTGAGTTCGGTTTAGTTGCTTAGACATCTAGTTTAAGGCGTGGGTTAAGGGCTTGGTGTCTTCTTTTCATGACTATTTATTGGTTTAATGGATGGAGAGCAAGGACTAAAGATACGTGAGTTTTTGTGAACAAGCTCGATATACTAAGAAACAGATGCAAAAGATATGGGACAGGTAAGATTTGAACCTGCGACCTTACGGCACACCGGGCAGCCACTTTAGCCATCCAGCTACGTTCACCCCTTACAAGAACCCTAAATTTTTCAAGTGTATGATACGTCATTTCGTGACGTCACGGTAATCCATTTGTTCCTATCTTAAGTAGGATACAAATGGATGAACGTGACCTCTAATATAATAATTAAAAATAAATAAATAATTTGCTAAGCATAGCTGAATGCTATAAAAATAATCAATTTGAAACGATATGTTATTGATCTCATATATTCGTTTTCTTACATTATAATTGTATTCTTAACAAATGTTGTGTATACGCCTGTCATAGTACGCATATAATAGCCAGAGAATTTTTTATCCGGTGGAAATGCATACTGGCCATGTATAGAAGCTGTGGTTTCAATAAATGTCGCTATGTCGCATCCACCCTTTATATACGTTTTTTTTGTAAATAAATACTTATTATACATAGAAACACTCAGACTAAGACAAACCCCATGTTCATGCACACAAAGATTTGTCTTAAGCGGGAATCGAACCCGCGACCTCGGCGTCGCAGGCAGGTGCTCTACCCACTCCGCCATGCGGTCGTCAAAGTTTTACAAGTTCTTTTAAATGTTGCAAGTAGGTATTGCCTTTATAAAAAATATCATAACATAACATCACGCATATATTACCCAGGGGGGGTATACTTGTTATGTTTAGGTCCCACGGGATAGAGGGTGAGCCTATCGCCATCCACCAGGCACATTTACAACTCCGCGCTGCTATTGTGAACTTTTCGATTGCTCGACCCGGAAATCGAACCCGAGACTACGCGGTGAGGCGCATACGCTAACCACTAGAACATCAAGGTAGTCCTTATAAAACAATGAAATATTTTCTTCTATATAATTAAGAAATAAATAAATAGGCAGCTTATGTTCTTAGACCTATTATAATCTGCATCTAGCTAATTATTAAATCAAGATATTGCATTCATTTTATTACTAAGTACCGTGATGAAACCTAATGCAATTTGATTAGCCAATGCGTTCAAAAACTCGACCATCCCACGACCTGTGTACCTATACATTACGTGTACCTATACATCATTCCGGGTTTAGTAATTGCATGTGTTTGGACGGAACGGTTGCAATGTTTCGGTAATGTACGAGATGAGCACTTAATTTGATGGTAGAGACCTTGAGCTTTTTATCTTCCGTGAGTTTCGATAGCAAAATTTGTTTTGAAAATGAAAGTATTAGGCTAAAGAAGGTACTGTAAGATCTATTGATGTATGGTCTCCATCCCTAAGCAATAAGTCTAAATTCACACGAAAATCTATTCAATCAAGAGTAACAAATATCTACCTTACAAAATGGGATAAATTCAAACAAAAAGAATGGCAAATGGGTTATAAATCTGCTGGTCTGATAGTAGAGGCTTTGAGATTATAGTCTAAAAATTTCAAGTTCCTTCAGACAAATCATATATAAACACTAAAATGCATGTTTTTTTGCCTGGCAAAATTGTCAAATTGTTTTAATGTTTTTTTTTAGTTTGTATGTAACGATTATTAAAATTATGAAATACGGGTGTTACGCACGTAATGTTGGTCTATTTAGTCGACCGCGGTTTCGCCTATATGTCTAGGCATTATCAAGAGAGTGCGATACGTCGCGCCTGAGTCGCAGCTAGTCTTGCTCTGAGTGCAAGACTGACTGGTCGACTAAATAGACCAACATTACGTGAGTAACACCCGTATTTCATAATTTTAATAATTTATGTAACGAACTAAAAAAAAATGTAAAATGTGCCAACTGACACGTGTTTTATAGTGTTAGATATAATTTGTCCATAAAAATAGATATATGAGAGGTGTCAAGGGACGAAGTTCTTTTCGGTTAATTAGTGAAGGAATTGTAATAAAATTTAATTTTTTTAAGTTATAATAATATTTTTTTATTATTAACAAATATAATATAAACTTAATCAGTAGGTTCAATTTTAGTAATATAATTGGCTTACTTTCTATGAGAGAGATAGCTCTCTCTCTCTCTCATAGAAAGCGCGATAAAAGAAGACAAACAGAGAAACCGCACGGCACGGTCGTTACAACTTTTGGTCTTAATTTTTCCGTCTAGCCCCCTTTAACTAATTGTTACCATTAAAAATCTAGAAACTAGCTAGCTACCTTTACCGACATAATAATATCAACTGAACAAGCCACGGGAGTAAAAAATTATCATAATTACTAAACGAATTAAAATTGCCAGACATATAACATTGACTAACTAGAAATATAAACAAATTACAATTATCTAATCTCTTTTCTTTCTTCACTGAGTATAAATAAGCTAAGTAATAAGATTTGTGTTACAAAACCAACACTTGCAATTATTGAATACGTTCAAAAGGTCAGGTTCATTGTATAACACGTATTATGCTTGTCGCCGGCGGGCATGGATGACGACAATGATGTGCAGTAAAAGAAACGTAAGAAATGTCAATGGATAACATAATGCATGTATCTCTAACGACTAGGCAGAAGAGAATTACACACGCATTATTTTGTTCCTACTGATTTCAGTTTGATATACGAGTATATGCGAAATTATTTATTAACTTGCTTTTGCCCGCGAATTCCGCGTGGAATTCGTTGTATTAAATAATAGCTACTATGACCCGTGTTCAATCTTACTGCTTCGCTCGCGTGAAGTTTAGCGTACCTAATGTTAAATATCCAAAGACCGTGACGTAACCTAAGTAAGACTAACTTATTTTTTGCGGTTGGTACAGTAATAGGGTCTAGAGATCGAACAGCAAAATTAAGTTTGTTTTTATTGTATATACTTTTCCGGGATAAAAAGTACCCAGTATAGGATATTAACCGGTAATTTTTGCATGATGCCTGAACAAACAGACAGACAGACCCCAGCCATTTATTTTTTTGATATTTTCAATGTACAGAATTTTTACTGCTACAGATTTATCACAAATATAGATTTATTGGTTCGCCTACAATCGTTACATATTTCTTACAAGTAATACAAGCATGATCAACGAGGCTTGGGTGCACAATATCAATCGGCAAACACAGCATTCACAATAAACATTCAGATATTAGTAAGAACAAAAATAACACAGGTTAGAAGTTAGGTAAATATTAAAGTTACAATATTTTTGTAAATAAACTTAAAGCTATAATATTGCTATAAAAGCTTTTAGCATAATTTCGTTTGATTCAATTTAAATGGCACAGTTTAATTAAATAAAGTTGCTAATAGAAATTAGTTCTGTTGTAAACCTGACTATTTAATCTTATATCAATATGACGCCATATCTTGGATCCGGATGATGTCATGTCAGTTCCGATCGGCCGACTGCTCCAATTTATGGAGGCTATTGGCTTAAAGGAGAGTCTATAATGAGGCTACAATCACATTAGACCCACGGACTTCGACATGAACACCCAAAGCCTCTTCCCAACAATAATAAGGATTTAAGTAATAGTTTAATCCAAAGCGCGATAGAGGGCGTTATCTCTGAATCCTGAATCGCGCTATGGTTTCGTTACCTACTTTGATAAAGACTAATAAATAGGAGCTTTATATTATTTGTCGACCCGCTTGTATTCCAGATGTATTGTTATAGAAATATCATAAAATACCTAAAAAACTGAAATGCATTGTTTTAATCGTTGATTGATTTACATACAAACTGAAAAAATTTAAATGATAATGTAGACAAAACATGCATGAATTAACATGAATTTCAGTGTTTTAAATAAGATTTGTCTATAAAATAGAAGACTTAATAATATTATTTACCTATATTACTTTAATACTGAAATACGCTATTGATTGTATACCCTTAAATGCAAACTCATCACTTAATTCTATCGACTAAAGAATACCATGTTTAGAAGGAGTATTGATCCAAATACCCTTATAACATAAAGGCATTATACCTAATGAGGGAGACAGTAGTATTCTCGTTATATGCATAATGAAAAGGCTTAAATACTAGGTAATTAGCAAGATCTTCTTTAAGTAAGGCTTTTACATAACACCTAGATGACCCTAGCGAAGAAGGTATACATAATATGAGTCATTAAATCTAGGTCACAACAAACAGCCTATATATTACTTAGAAGGGTACGACAGAGGTGTATAATAGCCACACTTTACCTGTTACTTGTAGCTCCTATGTGATAATGACATAGTCAATAAAGTGCTTGTTGCTGTATCTGTATTTTGTATTTAATAAAAAAACGACGCCTGCACTAGTAACTCCTGTGTCGCGGTGGTGTTTACAAACATGCAGTTCACACACACGAAGCACACCCAGAGTCGGAACAAATCTTAGCGGATCATACAAAGATTTGTCTCATGTGGGGATCGAACACATAACACCATGGCAGTTGAAAGTGGCGAGGCGCCCGCTTTAACCACTACGCCAACCGTGCACTCAAATTGCACTTATAATGCCAAAATAATATTTATAAGCTAACAGGTAGTTAACAGCTTATTTGCACGTCACCAACATATTATTATTATGATTAAAAAAATAATTTTGTATTTATCTGTCTGTTTGTTCCGGCTAATCTGAAGTAAAACAAATGATGATTTTCGTAAGATATTTTATAACTATTATAACACAAGACTCAACTAAGGCTATTATTTTAGAGCGAGCAGTAGCTACTTATAAATGAAAGAATCAGAAGATCCGTTTCATTGCACGGTATTATGAATAAGATCATAACCGAGTTGTTCCGGCAATAAGATACAAGGTCTTCGTACCATCACCTGTGACGGTCATTTAAAGCTTGTGTATTGTAGCTTAGATATATAGCTGCTTTATGTCGCTTTAAAACTCGCATCATCATTATAAGAGTGTACACGCGGGTACCGATCAACATTTACTAACTGTGTTACAAAAATTAAAGGTGAATTTTCAAATTTTGCGGGCTACGTCATTCGAATTTTTGATTTTTTTATTTTGTTGCGTAGATCCACTCCTCTCACACGTATGTTAAACTTTAAACAGTTTCATCTATTGGAATTACTATTACTCTGCTATTAGTTTATTTGTGGATCAAATAATTTAATCCAATTTGACGAATAGTCAACCTCATTTGACTGTTTTAGCGAAAAAAATAAAAATAATTTATAACATCCATCAATCGAGAGATCGATTGACGTCGATTGCTTTCGGTGTATTAACAAGTTTGCCACAAAGTATTTATATTAAAAAAAAAAAGAACGACACCCACACTAGGCATAACTCCTGTGTCGCAAACAACTGTGGGTATTCACAAACATACATTTCACAAACACAACATTATTATTTTTAATTTAAAAAGCTAAATTTATATATTTTAAAAAGTTAGCTTAAGTATGGTTCGTTAGCTTACACTGGATCACCACATTTAAACATCGTCAAGTGCTCCGTTTATGAGCTATTAATGGCCTTTAATACATGCGTACCTATTAAGTTATTATTAGAGATAAAATAATAACACATCCTTGTGATCATACAACTATTTCTGTAACATTTTTTTTAATTTAAACAACAGGAAAAGGATGTAACCTGCAATGTATCTGATAGAAATAATTACTTCAACCAGCAAGCATTTACATTTCAGGTTTACATGTAGGAATTTGTTAATAATGTATAATTGTTCGTTGGTTGGGTAGTGAATGTGACCACTTAACGCGAGGTCCCGGGTTCGATTCCTGGGTCGGGCTTAAGTGTGAATTGGAATTTTTCCGTCAGGATATTCTTAATAGCACGGAGTGCGAAATATGTCTGATGGATGGCGATAGGCTCACCCTTTGTCACGTGGTACTTTAACATAACCTTTTCTGGGTAATTTAAGAGTGGATGTTATGATAATGATATTAGTGGAAATATTACATAAAATGTCATATATATATATATAACATTTGTATCGACTTAAAATAAATAATAAAATCGATTTGATATTACGGGACGGGATTTGGTAGTCATTTTAAAATTGTTCCGTCTGTATCTATATATTTAGACACATTATTATCTGATAAAATTAATATAATGTAGTGTAGTGGTTAAAGCGGTCGCCTCGCCGCTCTTCACTGCGCTGGTGTTGTGGGTTCGATCCCCACAAGGGACAAATCTTTGTGTGATTCACAAAGATTTGTTCTGAGACTGAGTGTGCTTTTGTGAGTGAATGTGTGTATTTGGCCTTGTCATTGGGACCATTGGATGGTGTAATTGCTTCTGGCGATCTATCTAATGAAAAAAACCAAATTTATTTTTTTTATTTTATAATAATTTGCAATTGCTTCGCATCCTTTCGAACCAATAGAAACGAAATTAGTTTATTAATTTATGCTTTAGCATCATTAAAATATTAATTACCAGCCATATGTAATGAATTCACACAAATCCTATTACGGTCTTTATTAATACGGGTAACCTTCGATTACATCTATTGCACTAGTAAAGTAGTAATCAATAAAGATAATTGATAGGTCAGTGGCTATAGAAATAATGTGGTTATTTTCTAGTTTTCCACTCTCAAGTCACGGGTTCGATTCCTGGTTGGGGTAAACGTGTTATTTAGAATAATGCTCAATAGCAGCTATTTTATTTATTTTTATTTTATTTTATTTTATTTGGAAAACTTACAGCTATAAACTTACAGATTATAAGAAAAAATAAACACAATGAAGGCCATTTACAAGTTTCCACAGATAGAAGTAAAGAAAATAGATACATACTGGTCGGTACAGAGTAACAGATATAAATATAAGATTACAGAATACAAAATATCAAATACAAAAATTAAAATCTAGAAGGAAAAATTACAAATTACAAAATTCAAATTCCGAAAAAGTTTTCACCAATATATGTTTTAGATGAGAAGCACTGGTATGAAATAGATCCAAGTCATAGTCACGTGCTAAGCAATTGTATGATTTACATACTCGAATAAAAAATGAGTTTTGCCTGTATGTGCTTCTCACCAGAGGAATGTGTAAAAGCTTGGGCTATGGCGATAGGTTCACCTCCTACCACATAGACCTAAAGATACCAGGTGAAGAGTGGGTGTTTTAAACATCTGCCATACCCTTCTGGGTGAAAAACGTATTATGTTATGTTTCGTTAAAAATATAAGTGCAGCCTTTATATTTATATTTTATAGTATACTAAACGTCAAACTTCTAGGCGGTTCGCGAGCGAGATCGAGATATACTTAAAGCGAAAATCCTACACGAGTGATTGAGACAGTGCATTTAACGACCCGCCAACTTATTTGGTTACTTCTTTATTTTATTTTTTAATAATACAATTATGAGAGTGGAAGTGTGAATTTTGAAACATTTTTAATTCTAATTATACATTGAAAATTATCAAACAATATTTAGATTTAAAAGAAAACTATGCTAGTTGGTTCGACTTCCTTTTTTTAAATTGATTTTCTCAACTGTTTGTACACTCAGCAACATAAACAACTACACAAGTCGTAATTATTTGGTAGTTGAATGAAAAAAAAAAATTGTGCTTCTGTTTTGACTGTACGTTTATATTCCTACAACCTCCATAAATATATTATTTCCTAGCCAGGTAATTGTTTTCTTTAGAAGCCGCATCTTCAGTCATAATTACATAATAACGATAATTGTAAAAGAATAACAATACGGAAATACATGCATTATATCCGTTATTAGTTATTTCCTAAGTAAACAAGTGTTTTACTCTATTGGTATGTTAATTACATAATTATCTTTATGTTTATCATTTTTTGTTAAAACGTCAAGCTTAACCTTTAATATGCCACTGCAAGCTAAATAGGCACTTATCCCGTATGGGCTATGCGGACGATGACTACTGCAGATTCTGTAAAGAAGAACCGGAAACACCGCTGCACCTCTTTTGTGACTGCGAGCCACTGATCCATAGACGAAGCATCATTCTGGGACGCCATGTCTCAGATCCGGATGATGTCAAGTCACTCCCGATCGGCCGACTGCTCCAATTTATGGAAGCTATTGGCTTAAAAGAGATATCATATCTAATCAAATATATAATTATCTCTATCCTAGATAAAAAAAAAAATTATATACAAAGAGAGAGAGAGAGAGATGCAGATATAGGTTTGAAAAACCGTAGATCAAAAAGATTGGTGAAATCAGGACTAAGTATGCAATATAAAGTGTATCTTCATTAAGTAAGAGGTCAGTAATTAGTAATATTGAGATTATTTGGTAGCCTTGAGGTCTCTTCTTTACTTGCAAAGGTCATAGATTGATCCAATTTGAAATGTATAGCTGTAATTGGTAGTTTTAATTTTTATTGCATTAATAAGCTGTCAAGAATCAGGGTGAGCGTCGGTAATATATTAATATTACTTTGTGTTAGCCCAGCGACGATTAATTTGACTCGACGAGTAATCCTGCAAGTGATTTGATGCGTAACTTGTCACGTGTTTGACTCATAATTCAATAATTCAATGCATTGATGCCCTGATATAAAGTCGCCAGATTCCAGAGTATTGAATCTTATCAGAGTCTTGCTACGTGCGACTTCAATGCCGTGTCATGCTGCGTTTCTGCATGTTGCATGTCATAGTTGTCAATAATAGCAAAACATGCTATGGTGGCTGGTGGGATGCAATGCAAGCCACCATTAAATACACAAGAATATAATAAATGAGATCCCTTTTTTCGTAAAATATTTTTTCGCATAATTTTGCATAACTACATACTTTACTTGGAATAACTATTACTACGCATGATATTTATTTATCGCTAAATAATTAAATAGACGTTATGTTTTATTATTATCTAAGTTGAATTAAAGTCAACCTAAGCTCCGGTATCAAATCATTTTATAACAATAAGTATTATAATTTAGTTAGCTAAATTATTTTATAGCTAAGTTTTATTTTAATTTTATATTTTTTGTATTTTGATGTTTGTTTTGACGTGTTCAAGCGCCCCTTGGGGCCCATGGAAATAAATGATTTGATTTGATTTGATTACCTAATACAGATCAAAAGAAATGTAAAATGCCTTTGAGTCACACTAAAGACGCAACTTGTTTATTTTACATAATAAAATGATTTTGTTGAATTAGGGATACTACCTTTAACTTAATGAAATAGTTACTTTAACTTAGTGAAACAAAAAAAAACATTATTCCTCATAATGCTATTGCGTAAAGTATTATGCCTAATTAATCTGAGCGAAAATAAAAAATGCAAAAAAAAATATTTACGTATATTTTTTTTTGCATTTTTTATTTTCAATAGGAAACCATAATAAATAAATAGATATAAGTTCTAATAATATTAATCACACGTTGCATTTATTTTATAGGTTCATAACAATACTTAAATAAAAAACAAAAATAATTAAAAGTAGACATTTACTATGTAATGATCCATTGCAACAAAAACGGGCAATATATTGTAGAATTACAAATAACCTACTGAATGACCTGTATTCATTACCGGAATGAAGTTTATGAAGATATTTGATGTATTATGATGAGTAGTGTAAGAGAATGGTAATATTTCTAGTTTGCTAATACATAGATCTATTTATATAATGTACTTAAAAGTAGACTACGAAGCGCCGTGTTTTCGTAATAACGTTATATAGGTTTTGCCTTAATATTATCAAGTTTTTATCTATTTTTATAGTCAAATCATATTTAAAACACTTAAATGCATGTTATTAGGTGGCCATTTTGTCAATATTGTTTAAATCATTAGATGAGAAAATAAAAATGGATAAAAACTTAATAATATTAAAGTTAAAACCATATTACTTTTGTATGGAAAACAGTCAACGAATTGTTTACCCTTTTAAAGCTTGGGCGAAATTGACGTGTCGATAACGGTAATGTGACAATTTTAGATCAATGACTTAATGCAATTCATAGTTGATAGTCACAACACAAACACACAAAAAAGAGAAAATATAACGCTTGAAAAAATATACTCGGGGTACCTTTGATGACAATTTATGCTGCATATAATCAAAAATCGCGAGGTCACACCGAACACCTTGCGATGTTACCTTTTCCATTAGCAGGTTGGACGGCTTTACGCGTATTTGCTAACTTGGTAATTTAAACACAAACAGAATACCCAAATCGTGAATAACTAGGTAACTCAATTATTTCAATTACTGTGTTTTTATTGTTACGCTAAAAAACCATTGAGATAAACAATTTTTTAGAACAATACAATTGGATCACGCAATAGGATCTTTAATCTAAAAAACTTTGACGTCCTAAACTTTGGATTCTGGCTAAAGAATTAAGTTGTGTAACAACAATGATTCAGCGGATGTTGATCATTCGTTTGTACTAAGTAAATTAGATATTCTGATTATTGTAACCCTTAAGTCAGACGGGATAGAAATCAACTAGTAGTCATGTGCAAAACCGAACAATTGATGCATCAGACTTACGTGATGAGTTGTGTCGATTCTTTGCACCCGACGATTTTCGGCGCTATCGTAAACACGTACACACATTATTTGCTGTGCCAACGTGCTGCACCGTGGCGTGCGCTAAGTCACCCATACCACACACCCTATCTACATTCAACGATCTCCTGGATGCCCACCCTGGCTGTGATTTGTTTTCTGGACGATGAAAGATGGATGGCCAAATGACAATGTGTTTGCGGTTTTCTGAAAGAGTTGAATGAATTATATATGTTTTTATGGTCCTTTAAATTATATTGTATGCTAAGAAACAGTTGAAAAAGATATGGGACCGGCATGATTTGAACCTGCGACCTTACTGCACACCGTGCAGCCGCTTTAGCCATCCCGCTACGGTCGCCTCTTACCAGAACCCTAAATTTCTCAACTGTATGATACGTCATTTCGTGACGTCACGTTCATCCATTTGTTCCTATCATAGTAGGATACAAACCTAATAAAAATAAAATAGTTTAAATTGAATATATTAAAGTTTCTATCTATTTTATAGACTAATCATATCTAAAACACTAAAATGCATGTTTTGGATTTTTTCAGTTTTCATGTAACTTAATTAATTTTGTCTAAATGGCCACGAACAAACATGCATTTTAGTGTTTAAAATATGATATGTCAATAAAAATAGATAAAACTTTATAAAATTAAAGTTAAACCTATATTACTTTAGTATGACAACATGGCGCCCGGGAGTCTAATCAAAGCAGGTAAAAGTTACACATGAAATATAATTTGGTTCGGCTAAAACATACCTGTTGTCAAAATATCCGTGAAGGTGAAATACGGTACCTTACTACCTTTATTGTACGGTCAATTGGTACATTTTATGCTTGTTACATTTAATTACGCAAGGCGGTGCAATGGAATGCGCCCTCCCTTTGCTGAATAAATTGAAATAGTACAACTAGCATTTATGTGTTCTTCTTCTTCTTCTTCTGTCTATATTTGGCATTACTCAGACTCCCGCTTTGCTTTGGAGGGAAGAAAAGATACATACTTTCCAACTACAACTATATACTTCTGATTAAATTCGTAAAGACAATTTTATCTCTCCCTGGGATTGCCCGTGTGTCATGCACGGTGCCTTTCAGTTGGTTGCCGCTGTAGACCCTGGCGTCACAGGAGTCACAGTGGTGGGCGTGTGGGTGAGATTATATCCCGTAAAAAATACCCAGAAGGGTGTGACAGAAGTGTCTTAACACCCATACTTCACCTATTATGTTTAGGTTCCATATAAGTATAACCCTATCAATATCCACCTGGCACATTTCTAAATCCGTGCAGCCATTAAGAATCGCCTTACGGAGAAATGCCAAATAATATATTTTATTTCCCGGCCGAATCTAACCTGATACCTAGAGATAAGAGTTTGCGCTATTTTCAAAGCCTATTCGAGTACAAACACACTAAAAATCGATCCTCTCTATAACAATAGTATAGATCAAACATCAGTCGGTCATACCATACTTGTAATATTGAAGCAAATTTTAGCTTTGATAAGCATTTATTATGCAATATTACGGTTGAATCTAGAGGAGCGGGTTCGAGTCCCAATGGAATCATAATTTTCAAACATATAATATTGTATACTAAGAAACAGCTGAAAAAGATATGGGACCGGCAGGATTTGAACCTGCGACCTTACCGCATACCGGGCATTTATTTTTTACAACATTTGTGTTGAATGTAACTTCGCCGTGTTGGTTTGTATCCTACTTAAGATAGGAACAAATGGATGAACGAGACGTCACGAAATGACGTATCATACGGTTGATAAATTTGGGGTTCTGGTAAGAGGTGACCGTAGCTGGATGGCTAAAGTGGCTGCCCGGTATGCAGTAAGGTCGCAAGTTCAAATCCTGCCGGTCCCATATCTTTTTCAACTGTTTCATAGTATAATTTGCTAAGCATAGCTAAATGCGGTAAAAATAGAGAGAATATAGAAGTTATAATATTGTATGTCATACTATGTTTCATAGTTGAAGTTTACCACAGAATAAGAGGAAGTTACTCCATCAAACATCGTAACAAACTAACGAGATGACGGTACCTTCACTCATAAAATATTGATTCTCCGGTTAATTGAGTTATAACGCCCATAAAATGCATTAGAGCCGCTGATTGAGGATAAGGTGGTGAACAAATCTAGTGTGAATATTTTTTTTTTATAATTTGTCTAAGTAAGTGACAATAATGGCTTATAAAAGAGATAGACTAATTAATGTTACATCTCAATAAATTACTTTAAATACTTAGGCGTCCGCCTGACTGTCGGTGATCTGAGGTCAGAGTGCCTGGTTCTGCGTTCCGCGTTCACTTTTTCATTGTATGAATTCTGACCTGGTTTGTGGTTTCAATAAATGTCGCTATGTCGCATCCACCCCGTATAACACCAGTAGGATTTTTACTTTTGACGTGACAACGTCTTATAAATCGATGGAGCCGGCTGCACGCACGAAAAAACATGACTTATGCGGCGTTACCTCGCTCTGAGGCGTTCCATTTAAGTCTTGAAGTGCAAGCGAAAGCGGCGGAACGAGCGACGAAGAGGCACAATCGGCCTCTGCGTTCGGCAGCGTTCGACATCTGTCTCTCTCCTACTTGAGTTATCTATCAAACAAATAAAATTAAAATTTTCTTGTGAAAAATGAAACCATTCCATCAGTATATTCTTATGTCGTTGTCACGTTCATCCATCGTCAGTAAACCGATTTTACAGACAACCGTTTTAATTTTCTGTTAACCGATCTATTAATTTATTTTTCGACAATATGCTCTACTTTTACTTGTGTTGGTCCAAAAAAAAAGAACAAACCCGTAAAGTTCGCTAAACGGCATTTACCATCTAAATATTTAACAACCAATAATATTTGCAGACACTAACTTGTCTGCTTATCTCCTTACCTAATTATTTACCTTTCGCTTTTAGTGGCGTGAACCAATGCCCTTTGGCATTACTTTTGACAGAAGTTATAGAAACACTCACGGCCTCGCTGCTCAAGAAGCGAGCCCATAATCTCGATTTGTAACATCCTGGTAGATACTATTTCTTACATAGCAACTACGTGAACTGTTTATCCGCAATTTTATGCAACAAGTATCTCTTTTGTTATTCAGTTGATGTTGTTTTTAGTTCGTTATCTGATAAGTTGTAACTTAAATTTACGTAGAAGCTTAAGTTTACATTTAATTACATACATAAAATAACATCTTGATCTTACATGGGTCGGCAGAGACGAAAGAATGACATGGATTTGTATAGTTTAGATAAATTCATTATACTAAATTCCTTTAAAATATATCACGGATAATGTAGATAACGCAATTTATAAACTTCTTCTTCTTCTTTTGTATCAATGGTACTACTAACTTATAATACTCCCGCCCAGTGCGTGGCCACACCAATTACGCATTCTGTAGCACCGTACAGATCGCGCAAAGAGCAGTTGTAAGGGCTGTAAGAGACCTCGGCACATCGAGCAGCCGCTTTAACCAACCAGCTACGTTCGCCTTTTGCCGGTCCCATAGTGTTTTCAACTCTTTTTAAAATTATCATATTACTTTTGAATGGAAAATAATCTAGCAATTGTTCCCGCTTAAGTTCCTTCACGACGTACTAATTCGATTTGGTCAAATACTACATTCCGTTAAATTAAGGCACCAAAATTAATAGGCGCATGAATTTCAAATATCGACATCAAAGCAAATCGATTATGACTGTTAATGTTCTAACGGTTATCAGTTTGTTAAATGTCACTTAGATTAAAATTCTTATACCTTATAATTTCATGTAAAGATCATGCACGAATTCTACCTCATAATAATTGTGAAATTTGTTATTACGTTAGACTTGGTAAGGTTGGTAAGTCGGGGAGTCCCACATAACCACCCTACTCGCCCCCACGGGCGGGGTGGTATGCGTAATGCATTTCAACGCGAGAAAAAAAAAAAAAAGGTAAGGTTGGTAAAAGTTGGTTTCACTGATGGTAGAGGTTTTGCGAACAAAAATAGAAAAAAAATAGCTTGCTAATGCTGTTAGCTAAAAAAATGTGTGATTCTCAAATTAAAATTCAAAATTCAAATTCATATTCATTTATTCGTTGATCACATACATTGGAGTGCGCTATGTCACCATAGTGGTTGTACACCATAATTTTGGAGTCTTATTAAACATGCAGATTGTCAAACAGGCAAAAGTAATATAAAAATAAAAATGTCAAAGAATTAAATAACGTAATTAATAAATGATCAAAATTAAAATTAAAAGAAAAAATAATAATGATATTCTGCCTCGATTGTCTAGTGGTTAGCGCATGCGACTTACTGAATGTGTTATTTATGAACTTTCCGCAAAATAGCAGCACGAAGTTGGAATTGTGCCCGGTGGATGGCGATAGGCTCACCCCCTATCCCATGTAACTTAAACATAACAGATGAAGTGCGGGTGTTGTACATCTCCGCCACACCCTTCTGGGTAATAATAGTCGGGATCTTTTGTTATATTAAGTCAAGGTGCCTTTCTGTATATAGAATGGTCGATTACCAAATTTATATTACCATTATGATTTTACAATATAAAACTGAATGACCAAGAACTGAAATAAATAAAAAATATTTTACAACTCACACACAACGCCATCTAGAATAGAATAGAATAGAAAGCATTTATTCCGAACACAAGCACAGGACAACAAAAAATAAAAAACAGAGAGAGAAGTACACAATGCTAGAATACTTATTAAGCGACGTACAAGATAGATACTTAAAGCTAAATAAATGTAGCATGCTGCCTCTATGCTGGAATCGGAAAGGTCCCCAACTCAGTTTTAGCTGAAATGGTGCACACCACACAGCACTGATTTTCAGTTGGTGGCCTGACTAAGTGACGCACGGCCGGATGTCAAGCTGTTGCAGTACAATAAGACAAAAAAATAAATAAATCAATAATATTAATTAATTAATTAATTATTGGTTATTATCCAGTTAATATAATAATGGGAATGTTTTAGGTGTTTGGTATAATTAATAAAATAAAATAAATCCACCACCTAGTCCCAAACTAAGCAGAGCTTGTACTATGGGTACTAGAATAACTGATACTAATACGTATATGCTTTTCTTTTGTAAATACATACTTATTATACATAGAAACACCCAGATTAAGACAAACCCCCATGTTCATGCACGCAAAGATTTGTCTTAAGTGGAATTGAATCCACGACCTCGGCGTCGCAGGCAGGTACACTACCCACTCCGCCATCCGGTCGTCAAATTGTCGTCCGATTGTCACAAATTTAAATTTAATTTGATTTTATTCTTAGAATAAGCAAGTGAGAAATTAAATTCCGGACCTGCATAAGGGCTTGCGTTACCTACAATAGCCCAAACATAAACGTTATACACGTTGATGTCACTCTAAAAACTTGCAAAATCGATCCTAATCTTTCCAAACGTCTTTACTTAACAAATCTAGACTATTCCTTATGCGTTTATCTAAAGAAGTGCTTAAGATAAACCTGGGTTAACTACGGCTAATATGGAAATAAACTAAATACAGAATGATGGCTTCTTGACATTTAACATGGCGAGTAGTGAAGGTGACACGAGACGGTCAAAGAACATGGTGCGGTTTAGGGCTAGTCCCGATGTAGCGGATAAATTCTGGTGTCTCATGACTCCACATAATAACTTTAGAATTATCTAAAGTTATCACCTATTTATAGAGTATTTATACAGAGTGTCCCATGGCGATGTCACATGGAGATAAAGATTTACTCACAAACTATTTAGTTTTGATTAAAAAAAACTGCATTCTTTTATTCAGTTTTTGAAAATAAGCTTTCTCATTCGAAAATCGAACCAGATGAAATCCGAATAAAAATCATTTTCTTTAAAGTCATAAATCGATAGTGACAATCATAACATAAGGATAAAATCTTTCTTAGTCTATCCGCACAATTATGATAATTATTGTGAATATTTTTGCAGATTTATTGGTTTTTGTGATGTTTTCACTAGTCAAGGCTGATAATATTGTCAATATTATAGTCTAACAAGCATGATAGTTTTGTTTATAAAAGCAATCGTATAATATGTCACCAGCCTAACGAGAATGCGTAGTAAAACAGCAAAACGTGCAACTATTCTAGACATTGAATTGTATTCTATTACTGATGAATGGATGCTTCAGTGAACAATATCTTTATTGTCATGTAAAGTGCCAGAGATTGGTGAGTGTGCATTGTGCCTTGTGCTGCACATCAATCAAAGATAACTAGATCTTTTATGTGGGTACAGATGGCTACTGATCAACCTATACAATTCCTGTATAAGCTGGTTTCGCATTGCACGCAAGTCTATACAACGCAAGACCATCTTAAACTGGCAATGTATAGATTGATCAGTAACGTGTATACATTTATGTTATTAGGTTATGGCATTGCTAAATATGAGTTTAGGGTGCGCCGCAATATAATTATTATGCATACAGAAAAGGGATTGACCAGACTGTTAGTTCTTCTTTGATTTAAAACTTAAGACAGCTTTAACTTCAACGTTATTTCACCAAATCGATCGACGTTGATCGATCTCATCGATTGAATGGTGCAATTAAATGTAAACAGTTTTTCTTTCCAAAAACAATCGTTGACGTCAATCGATTGGACAACAGATTGGACGTCAGGACGCGTAGATTATTCACGAAAATAATATCCTGAATCAGGTTGTCATAAAATTAGGCTCATATTTAGAAACGAAAATAACTGTCAACTGTCACACACAAATTAAATCATATGACAATACTTCAATGATAATTTTAGTTTGCACCCAATAAGATGACTTTTAAATCGTTCGAACGCAGACCCGTTGTTTATTTGATTTATGTCAATGAATGGCGTTAAACAATTACTCCATCGACGAACGAATTACATTTCAACTACTATAATTTATTATGCTTGACGTGTTTGAAAATATTTTGGTCCCTATATTTTCTAAACATCATGAACTTATTAAAGGGCTACCGATCAACTTATACATTTCTTGTAAACATGCTGGTCTTGCAATTCACGGGAAGCCTTTACAACAGGAGACCTTCTTTTACTGAAAATGTATAGGTTGTAACCATCCGTTCGTGACATCTTATTTCATAGTTTATGCTAAACTTATATACCATCTTAACATGTTACAGATTAACATTAATCCATCCTAGGAACCGCCATTTGACCTCGACGGAGGAATCTATAATATCTCTGAAGTGTGTAGTGAACGCCTTTCCGACTTGATGGCAAATCGTGAACAAGCAACGAGTCATAAACAGATAACGTTATTTTACCGTCTAATAGGATTACTTAAACTATATTATATCTGCTAGTAAGTTTGTTTACGCATTTATTTTCATGTTGAGGTGAAAAAATACTCCAAAAATATATAATATGTTTTTTCTAAAGAAAGATTCCTTCCTGCCCCCTACCAGCTACTTGGCTTCCCAAAACGTCAAAAGACAAAAGTAATATGTTTTTTCTAAAGAAAGATTCCTTCCTGCCCCCTACCAGCTACTTGGCTTCCCAAAACGTCAAAAGACAAAAGAAATTGTCGTGGAAACGTTATTTTGCCAACGTTGACATTTACGTTGTAGTAGAATCAAAATGTCAAGAGTGACAAGCCGTATCAAAGACATAAATATAGAGTATATTACAATGACTAGCTGTTACCCGCGACTTCGTCCGCGTGGATGTCGTTTTATGAACAAAGAATGCTTAAGGTAACAATGTCAATATAACAATAGTAGGTACAACTCATGTACTTACTTACCTATCTATTACCTAACCGACCAAAAGAAATATACGACAAAAACTCAAGGAAAATAATATTCAAACAAATCAAAACAGATAAATAGCTACAACTCATGTACCTAATTCGAAACTAATTCAAATTTTAAAATAAGAAATTGCGACACGTGCGTCCATGACAGCCCGTAGAGTTTAGCGTAATGTCAAATATCAAAATTCACCCAGTTGTTTTTAAACTTAGCGCTTTCAAACAAACAAACTATCTTCTGCGATTTCATCTGTCTGGTAGGTACATCAATAAAAAAACTCAATAACAGAAAATAAAATACCTATCTACCTAAATAAACCTATTTCTGATAATAACTAATCTAAACTCAATAAATGAAATCAAATAAAATCATGTATTTCCATGGGCACCAAGGGGCGCATGAACACGTCAAAACAAACATCAAAACACAAAAAATATAAAATTAAAATAAAACTTAGCTAACTAAATTATAATACTTATTGTAATAAAATGATTTGACACCGGAGCTTAGATTGACTATAATTTAACTTAGAGATTTGAATTAAAATCAATCCAAGTACCAGCTCCGATGGGTATTGCATCATGAGAAGAGCTGGTGAGAAACTCATGTGCACCATCTTTTCAAATAATTCATACAATTTTTGTTTGTTCTTTGACAATAATTCTATGTGTAAGTTATAGCAACCAAAGCAACATTATAGCTAAAGAGAAAATAAACGTAAATATAGAAATGGAATTAAATTATTACTTGTTAATAAATCCATAGTATATAAGGTTGCAATATCTTACACTTCAAGCAGAAAATAAAGGAGTAAAAACAATGTGTGTACCTATACTACTGTATATATAAGGGTTTCAGAACAGACAAAAAAATATATATAGATTCTAATAACAAAAACTATTTATACTCCAAAAATATAAAAAATAATAAATGTACACACAGATTGCCTTTACTTAACAATATTTAAAATAACATGAAATGAGGTTATACAAATCAAATTTAATGAGTTAATAAAGAAACTATATAATTATGAATTAATTTTCATTAATCATCATATTAAATAATAAAAATAATGTATCAATTGATATTCATTATAATGTCAGAAGGCGAAACTTAAGTCAATAATACGATGTCAAAAATAAATTATGTCAATCTCAAGAATATAATATGTCAAAATAACCATAATCAATCATAATTATAAATAGTAAAGTCCACCTATGTACCATTTTGTGTGCAAAAAGTTAAATAAATAAATAAATAAATAATTATAAATAAGATAAAACAATGTCTAACTTGGCAATTCATTTGAAATATAATAACCATAATAATTGTAAATAATACATACATTACTGTAATAAATACATTAGAATAAATATATAAGCAATAAATAAGCAAAATCCCTATAAACTAATAAATATATATACGGATTCGTACTTATCCTACCTAACAGTATTATAAAATAACCTACGGTCACTACGTACAATATCAAATTAACTACCTAAACTTTAAAATTAAAATCTATACAGTACGACTTATAAAAAATAAACCTTTCGGTTTATCTTCATAAGTCGAACCGCAAAGTTAAGTTTGTCATAGGTCATTTATAACCTACGACAAACTTTACTTTGCGGTTCGGGAGTAAACCGCAAAGTTAAGTTTGTATTTTATTGTATATAATATACTGGGTACTTTTCCGGGATAAAAAGTACCCAGTGTGGTGCCCAGGATACTAAAGAATAATTATACCAAGTTTCATCGTAATTGAACCGGTAGTTTTTGCGTGATGCCTGAACAAACAGACAGACAGACAGACAGACAAAAAAAAAGTTAATTACATTTTTGGGTTCGGTGTCGGTGTAGTAACACGCCCTGCTATTTATTTTTTTGATATTTTCAATGTACAGAAATTTTACTTCTACAGATTTATTATAAGTATAGATTTACGGGCTCTACAATAAAAAAGAACATAAAGAACTTTGCCGTTCACACAGTTGCTGTTCATCAGGAGGGTCCAGGCAGTCCACGGATTGCCACTCATGAGGTTACAATTTGACTATGACGTAGTCATTGACTAAAAAGCGTCAATTTATTTTGCCTGTTGACGTTTCTATGTTGTTAACTATGCAGAGAGCATGCATTAAACTAGAGAAATACCTATGTTTTTAATTGTCATAAAGCGCGTTACAGATAAAATTCACGTCAAAGTTTAGAAATATATGGGTTTTGACAGCTTTGAACTGACTCAAATAAAATTGTCTTCAAAATTTCAGTCCAATTGTTGCAAAAGAATAACCGTAATTTCTCCTCATGTTGAATCTTGAAATCTATTATCTATGTAACTATGGCATAGTCGAATCGTAATGTCAAGAGTGCCAAGTCATGCTCAGGGGGTGTGGTATTAAAAAAATGTTTCTCTCATAATTTATAAGTCGGCATGGTTATGATCAGGTTCTGACTTGTAGCCACCTGCCAAGCAAAAAAAAAAACTTGCAGACACTAACAAGATCGTAATCCTAATTCAAGCGAGCCCAGATGAAATCATTAGTTCGTACAGTCGTACATAATAAGTTCAAAGGTTACCACAAAATTTTGCCGTCTAAGTGCCCGTAACTGATGCAATTTTTAACTAGCTACTATACTGGCAATAAAATCTCGATCTAAGCTTACGCAAGACTAAGTAATGAATATGTTCGGTCAATTATTTGGGTAATATTGGCTTTATTATCTGGTTGGAATGCGTTATTTTAGTCTAGCTCTTGTCCGCAACTTTGTTCGCGTGAAATTCGTTGTTTCAAGTAGTAGCTACTCGCGTTTAACCCTACTGCTTCGCGCCCGTTTAGTTAAGAGTTATGTTAGATATTGTAAAACCTTTATTGAGAGTAAAACTATCAAACACATAAAGAATTATCAAGATATGACTAGTAGTTCTTGAGATTAGCGCTGTCAAACATACAAACTAACTTTCAGCCGCAGTTTCGTCTGCGTAGTAGGTACAGTGGGCCAACGAGTTAGCTATGCAGGGCAAACACTTTAAAGTCATCGTAAATACTCAATACGCCAGTTAGGGAGAAATGATTTGCATATCTGAATAGTGAGTATATTACACTTCTTAAATATGTAATTCACACATGTATAGGTATCTATTGCATTCAGTTTTCACAATGGCGTAGAAGATTTTGCCCTGCATACCTAATTGCTTGGCCCACTGTAGATCGTTAAAAAGTAGCCTATGTTACGCGCCTTATAGCCAGTTACCTTAATCTTAAATTCTAACAAAATCATTCCAGCCATTTATAAGATAAGCCGATGCAAACAGACAGAAAAACAGACAAAAATTTTAAATACTGTATTTTAGGCAAAGACCGTGCAAACAACTATACCGGCTTGAAAAAACATTGTTATTCTGACATTAAAACAGACACTTCATTTTTATTTATTTGTATTGATAATTTCAGTGAGGTTATTATTCTTTGATTTAAGTTTAAATAGCAGAGGTTGTAACATGGCTAATTTAGATTAGAAGTACATACTTGTTATATTTTAAAGCAAATTTTAGCTTTGCTATGCCTTTTTGTATTTATATATTATTAATATACGTATTATATATTATGGGGCGTATACCCAGGAGGTGCAGGTTAGAGTCCTGCTGGATTCTTAATTTTTCAACTTTAATATTATATAGGTAGAAGTACAAACCTATTTGAATTACTATAATATTGTTTTGATAATTTATATTTAACAAGCTTTTACGTTTCACTCGCGTAGTACTTCAATGAAAAGTCTTAGCCTATATTTTTCTGGAGTCTTGAACTATCTCCAAACAAATTTTTATAAAGATCGGTCCAGTAGATTCGAAGATTCTTAGGTACAAACATGCGGGTGGGGCCACGGGTAGAAGCTAGTATACAATTACTCATAACATAACATCGCATCACACCTATATTACCTAGAAAGTTTAGGTCCCATGGAATAGAGGGTAAGCCTATCGCCATCCACCAGGCACAACTCTAAATCCGTGCTGCTGTTGTAAATTTTCAGACGGATAGTTTACAAATAACATATTACCCGACCCAAGAATTGAACCCAAGACTTCGCGGTGAGAGTCGTATACGCTAACCATATAGAGCATCGCGGCGCTTCTTGACCATCGAGGGAGTTATATTAATACTACTAACTAATGACCATAATGGACCAATTCGACGTAAAATATTTATTGTATTTCTTCTTCTCCGTCGCGTCGATGGCTGAGTTAAATTTTATTTTGACTTGCCATCGTGGTGAAAGGATTAGCCGATTCGCTTTGGAGAACTCGCGAATTGCCCAGGGTGCGCCGGACGTAGGGAATCGTTTTGTACGTCACTCGGGGAGGCTCGTTTCATGCACCCCAATGTGTTATTGTACTAAGCAACCTACATTACTTACAGGCCTACAGCTTAGTGCCGAATTTATCATCGTATACAACTCAAGTTTTATGTTAGCTACATTATATACATACGTTTCGATCTTATTTGTCGCGTACTAACATTAAATATGAAAAAGAGATGCAAATACGTGTGAAATAAAATTGTAGATTATAAAGTGAATTCGGCTCTAAGATGTATTGTACTGATTGTTATTTACAGATTGTAAGATGGATCTAGCATTGTGTTACGCTAATATAATGCATTGATTGCTTTTTATTATTGTGTAAGTATTTGTGGAACATACAGATCTAATGGGAAGTTAGAAGAGCCTTCTTCAACTTAAATAAATATAACACCACGTCTAGAACGGTGTGGCAGACGTGTGTTACACCAACGTTTTATCTGTTATGTTTAGTACCGATGTGATATGAGCTGAGCCTATCGCCATACATCGGGCTCAAATTCAACTCAGTGCTATTGAAAATTTCCTGTCGGAAAAATCTCAAATAACACTTTGTTGTGACCCGGAAATTCACCAAACAACAAATCACTGGGGTAAAGAGGCAGTACTAGACTAGTTAAGATTAATGGTAACTTATCTTGTAAGAAACAAATTATATCTATAAAAAAAATATGTTAGAGTAGATGGCCTGAAATTGTGTAACTGTAAAGTAATTATCACAAGCGATCATTCTTTTGGTCTACTGGTTTAAATTTATTAGAATACAAATTTTATTAATTAAGCTATAAATTAAATAGAAATAAATAATAATCTATAATAATATAATATATAATCCATAGTGTTTATCTCTCATTAAAACAAAACGCTTTTAACGCTAATTAGGAATTAATAATTTTGGACTACATCGATTTTAGCTCTAAATTATAGGAGACTAGACATTATTTTATTTGCCAATAGCCAAAAACTCCCAAAGATAATCTTTCCCAACATCAATGATTGATGCAAACAAAAAATGAGAATCGAACTCACTGACAAAAAGTCAATGTAAGATCAATCATTGGTATACCTATTAGTATACCAAGTATAACTACTGAGAGCTACTGTGAACTACTGAGTAGTAATTATGGGCTGGATGGGTATTAAAAGAATGTTTCAAAATCTTTTGTGTTCTCACGGCTTGGAAACACACGGGAAGCTTTTGCGTCGGACGGCGTGTTAACTGTTTAAATTTTTTACGCAAAAACAAGTTTACCCCTTTCTTATTAGCTTATATTGCTATAAGCTATAATACTTTTAAGTAGAACTTTGGGATAAAAGATGATTTTTATTTTAAGATCTTTTAATTAGAAAAGGGATACGGTGATCATAAGATTTCTAAGCAGCGGTAGCTGAGTGGGAGACTGTAGGACTGCAAAGTTAAAGTCTCGGCAAACTTGTGTATTCAAAAAATAAATAAATAAATGTGTGTATATATAAATTATCGCTCGCCATCGGTGAAGGAAAAATCGTGCATACCTGAGTGTGCCAAAAATTGCTCGAGGGTGTGCAAAGTCTAACAATCCTCACTTGACCAGCGTGGTGGACTATAGCGTAACCTTTATCATCATAAAAAGAGGCCCGTGCCTTGTTGTGGGACATGTATCATAGGAAGGACTGCTATTATTATCATAATATTTATTATACAGTACAAGCAAATTGAAGAGGCGACTGTTTTCTATTTTAATATATTTATATATTGAGCCACTTTTGGTTTTTAGATTACAGGCTTACAATGGGCATTGCAACATCATCAGCTGATGGTGAAATTGGTCCAAAGAATTACAAAATTGTAAACAGTTCAGTGACTACTATAAGATCCATGGTATATTTTACTGAGGTCAAGCATTTCGTTATGACAATACAATAACTACAAAGATATTAGCTATGGATGTACCAACGAGCTTGGAGCCCACCCGCTGGTGAGAGGCATCCGGTGTATATGACAATAAAAACCTATGATCTTTATTGCAACAGAGCTTTGCCCTTCTACAAAAGGACAGTTATATAATTCCTACATCTCATAAATATCCCGACAAAGCTTAGAGAAAAAAACTGTAATTAATTCACTCTGAAAAAGGTTAATATCTAGACGATAGGCATAATTATTGAATGAACTAAGTGTATAGTAATCATTCCCTTCTAGAGATTAATCATTCCCATTTAGAAAGATAAAAATCACGCTCCTTATATAATAATTATTTGTGCATGACATTTTGGTACAAAATATATAGGATATTCTGTGTTTTGAAGGCTTTTATGATGTCAATGATGGGTGTGAGTTAAACAAAAAAAAAAGCTAAGAAGCGATAAATGATCAAGTTGAGTCCACTTAACGTTTTTACTACTAATTGTGTTAATTTTACTAATAATCAAACTGTTTAGTTAGCCAAGTTGTTGGTGTTTGCGCCGCGAGGTCTCGGGTTCAAACACTGGGTCGGGCTAAGTGTTATTTGAAATTTTCCGACAGGAAATTCTCAATAGCACCACGTAGTTGTACCATTACATGGGACCTAAACATAACTGGTGAAGTTAAGTATTAAACATCTCTGCCACACCCTTCAGGATAATAAAGTCGTGATGTTATGTTATGTTACTTATCAACCAAAGTAAACGTTCACGCGTAATTAATATTTTCATAATTAGCTTCAAACTCCTCGAAATTGTATTTACTGTGTTTTTAAGTCGATGATGCGTCGATGCGTCGCGTGCGGGATAGTCCCAACAGCCTCCTAAACTCCATACTGGAGAGGGTGGACTGTCCAGTTGTGCGTCATTGGAACAGCGTTCATGTTAACGATAAAATAATATTATTCAATGTTAAATAAAAATGGAAATAATTACATATTATATTAAAATGAAAATAATTACTAACATAGATCATAAGATAATTTTTACTAACAAGCTCTGGATGTAAATCTGAAATAAAATTATTTATTTATTTATTTATTTAAGAAATATGGAAGACTTACAGCTAAATTTACAGTATTGTATGTAGTAGTACAGGAATCTGGCAGCCAATTACAAGTCTTCACTTATATAAAACAGAATAAAAACAAACGTAAACAGTAAAAAAAATCAGAACAAAATAAATCTAAAGCTACATTTGTAAGTACCTATATAAACACTTACCACACACTAATGTTACCATATACTGACCAATCACGCCTCCACTGCACCCTTAAAAAAGTCAAGGCTCAAACACCTTCGCACTTTTGACACACTACTATTGAAAGGATCAATATCGTGCTATTTACACATATTATTGAAGCTTCTGCTTGCACGGATCAAGAAAGAGTTTTGCCTATAGTTAGTCGTCGCAAACGGTACACATATAGGTGGATTAGATCGGGTTCTTGATGGCACATTAAAGTCGAATTTAGATAATAATTCCGCGCTGTCAATGCTACAATTGAAAACTTTTAATAACTTTTACTTTTAATAATTACTGTGGTTTATTGGTATGCATTATAAATAAATAAATAAAATAAATAAATTTAAGTCAGGTGTCTTCAGATGACTTGGCTCTCTAGCTTGATAGTTTAAAAAAATATATCAGATGACTTTTTTTCAAACAGTGATGGTTTTAAAACTTATTTTAAACACTTAATCAACAACACTTTGTTACGTTGTCAAAAAAATATGATTGGCGGTTGGTATTCACTCGTCTAGGATATCCCGTGAAGACTTTCATGACGTCAGCAAATGCATCATGGTGGGTGATCTCAGTAGGTACTTGATATAACCATCACTAATTGATGAATATGTGAGCTTTAATTGTATAACATTAGCTGTGGTTTATTGGTATGCATTTTAAATGACGACCCACTGCGTGTTCATCAAGTCAAGTTTTAATAATATTACTTAGTTCAAAAAAAAATAATTTTCGGATCAGCCTTAGGATTTTTTGTATTAATACTAAAAAGGTTTTTTTTAATCATACGATACTTGAACTCGCTACTAATAGAATATCGTTCTAATTCGCTACCAAATGCGCCACCGATTCACGTCTGATCATCCCAAGTTCAAGTCCACAGACGACACATGGGTAATGTCTGTAATGAAAATGTTTTAACCAATATATGTTTTTAAACTTTCGCAATTTGAAAAAAATAGACTACGGGCAATGATATTATATAAAAACAAAAGCAGATATGTTATAAGCGCTCGCGCTGTGAATACTCAAATACGTCCCAATTGGGACGTCTTGTGTTTAGTTTGCGTGTGGCCTGCGTCGAGCGCAGTCACGTGCCAGACGCCATGCGCCATGTTCAAGTTAAGAAAGAGAAAGCGATATTGTTTTGACGTTAGAGCGATAAGGATGCGTGCGCTGCGGACATTTGTCAATGTGTGCAATTTGGAATAGCTCGGAACGGATTTAAATCGTAATTTCTATGAACGTAACATATCTATAGTTCTATAATATCATTGACTACGGGTCTAACTTTTTAACCAAAAATAAAATAATGCAAATAAACACCTGTTCTGGTTTTATTAATTTGGTTAATAGGGGCACTTATTTTAACCCCATGCAGGTCAACATCTTATTTAAATGTTGGTTCGACAAAACAAACTTCCGTATGTTTTTAATAAAAGCGAGCATAAAATTGTCCTCACAATAACATAATAGATAACACAAATTCGCATCTCCGCTGTTTCTTAACGTGCTTGTAATTGGTGTTTACTTTTAGGGTTCTGTAAACGAAACTATGCAATTATTGTTGGGTATACGAGTTACTCACGTTCTTTTAGATGGAGATATGCCAACTAGTTTCCGATTAATCGCCCAGTTGATGAATCTACGTAATAGATTCGAAACTAGTCGGCAGTAGCGTGAGTAACCCGTATTCTCAATAATAATGTCTTCACCTCACGTCGGTTTTAATAATATTAAAACTATGCAGGCTTTGATTTGTGTTTAAGTCACCTATTTCATTTTTTTTTTGTTTTTTTTGTTCTCTTTACAAAAAAAAAAACTCTTTTGTTTCTGTAAAATATTTTTGCTTGTGTAAAAAACTAAACAGACAGTTTTGTTTGAATAGTCCGGTAGATTCTGGCTTTCAACCGTATCTTTGTGAGAGCCGATTAGTTTAGACCGAGAAATATAGAACTTATTCATTCTCACTGAAAGACGACAAAATTGGGCGCACACAGATTACGTATCCTGCCAAATTGTCACTGTGTATCTGTATCCAACTACGGCAAAGAAAAAAAGATGGAAGGGCAACAATAAATTTATTTATTTTGTATCGTCACTTAAAGGAATTTTGGACTATAATAAAATATATGATTGAATGTTATTTATTAAAATTTACCATATTTTTAAATAAATTGTAAGACTGAGACTTTTAAATTATTTTTAGCTTAATAATTTATTCTAACTTTTATACAAACTTAGTTTATTCTGATTAGTATTGTAATTTTTCTGATTTATTTTTGGTTATTGTGCTATGTATAATGAAATATGTTATAAGCCATGATTTTAGTGTAATATTGGGACCTTGTACCTTAAAAATAAAGAATTTATTATTATTATTTATTATAAATTGAGTTGTAGATTTTTTAAAAAAGCAGAACAGCAGAACCTTTAGATATTTACAAACATTGTTGGACGTTTCTTAACATTCTGTGGGAACAGGTGTCCTCTGATGAATAGACTCCTTTAAAAGAAGCTCTTCAAACCGCTTTATTAATTAAATACTTTACTTTATAAGCTGTTAATTGGTTTAATTGATCCCTTTATTGGGTGCGGTTTGCGGTTATAAATTTAGTGCAACATTGCGAATGGAATCTCTCGAATTAAGTGTAATAAATATTGCAGTTAGCTAAGTATCCTTATTTTAATAAAAATGTAATATTTAATAAAAAATACCTTCAAGTAATCCTCTTTTGGTTCGTTTATTACAGTAATTTACAAGGCTGTATGCCCAAAGCAAAAATTGCCCTAAATGGGAATTGGTTCAGCATATATGCCAAACTAAATCTTGGCGCTGGTTTTCAACCAATTCCTCAGTGACTACACGGATGACAATCTGTTTCTTTTAATATAATAAATAAATTAAACACACTAAATTAAAAAAAAAGAAAGCAAAGATAAAACAAAAATATAATTATGGCATGTATGTACAACGTAAAATAAATTCATTTTACCGAATAGGCTCTGAAAATAATAGTCTGATTTTAATGAAAATTAGTGTCGTGATAGTTTAAGGAAAAAGTGTGATAAAGCTACTTTTTAATACAATTATAAGAGTCTTCAACAAGGGACTTATAAAGTCGCAAACCCTATTTTAATTAGTAATGTCATTAATATTATTTTTTATATATAGGTAGATAGATAAGATAGTAGAAATTTAAACGCTTAATAGTGAAACAACTTTTACTCACTTATATCGGGCATGCAAACAAGTCTTTTCGTCTTGGAGAGGTAAAACAGTTATGTACTTGGTACTGATTTAAACTGACAATAGCATAAACCCACGGTTGAGTGGCTACCGAAAGGGCACAAGTTCAAATCCAGTAATAATATATTGCTTCATAACAGCTTAAAAGCTACAAATCTAAGTTATTATTGAACTTAAATAGGAACAAGTATTTCATACATTTAAATCATTTAATACGCGGGGCACGTTACGGATCCTACTCGAATAGTTAGTTCTGACAAATATTTATTACATGTCCGTTTATGTTAGTTTTTGCTTGTAAGAATAATGTTTTTGATATGAAATAGGGTTTCGACATCTAAAATATATATTCTTGTATTAAACTTCATCAAGATCTTGAGATTTTGCTGAGCACTTACTGAGATAAAAACACCGCTGCGCCGTATCCTACTTATATCAAAAACGCAAAAGTTTCTAAGAATACAGTGTATGAGATTTAAAATTTGTTGCTTTTTCTTGCAAATACTATTGCACCTATTTTAATGAAATTTGGTACACAAATAGTTTATATCCTGATTTTAGTATAAGACTACTTTCTTAATAAATATTAGATATCACGGGATGTTTACCATCTATATTATTATTTACTTTAGCGAGTTATTTCAATATTTCAGATATGTTGCAATCTCTTCTTTCATAAAAAAAACTAAAACTTAAATACTATAAGTTATTCAGGGTAATGTGAAAACAGTTTAATTGGCTGACAAACAGATGTACCCTCTGCCGCATTCTTTTGTAGTAGTGAAATATCGAAATAACTCGCTACAAGGAATTGGATTGTAATTATACCGTGATATCTAATATTTAATAATATAAGACTACTATTTATAGAGGCAACTATAAAAACGCGCTCACGCGGATGGAGTCAGGGGTGGAAGCCAGTTATCGATGTGAGCTGCGCTACATTCCGATTGTTCCGGTTTGATGGGAAGGTGAAGGTCATCAGGTACTTCTCCGGCGTAGCAATACAACTTTTGCCATTTCGGGATTCTAGATACAGCTAGAAGCTTCGATAACTAGATACACAATAGCTAGGCCCAACAAAATGACAGTTTATCACGTTGTTGGTGTAATTGGAGCCAAGTTTTGAGAAATTGAGATTACTGGTACTGCGTCTACGCAAAAGAACTCAATATTTAAGGACTTCTCACATAGTTTAACAGCAATAAGAGACATGCCGTCATTGACGACAAAATATTATGTTTTACCAAAATTAAGATAATTTTACATTTAAGACTTTAAAACATTATTACTATCACAGAAAGAAAATATTCGACTACAGAACCCTCTCTAATCATAGCTATAATAATATAAATGTGATATAATAAGCACTTTGCGTGATGGGCTGGTGGCAAAAAAGTTGATATGTATGAGCTCGGTTCACCGACATTTACAGCGATTTGAACATCTCCATTTGGAAATAAGGTCTAGGTTAAACAATTACGAAAAAAAATAAAACTGCACCATCGGATACATTGGCAGCTCTCCGTCAAGTTGTCACAGGTAAACCCATCAATTAAAATACCTTCAGCGGAATATATTTAATGAAATCAATCTTAAACAAAACATATCGGTGGTAAACGGTGTGGATGTCACAATTATTCATATGTATAGAATCATACTATGTAAGCCATCTGTTTATTGTGATATTGTTTGTTTACCCAATAAACATAAAAAAAGAAAATAACATAACATCACGCCTTTATTATCCAGAAGGGTGTAGCAGAGGTCTACAATACCCAAACGTCACCTATTATGTTAAGATTCCATATTATAGGGATGAGCCTTCATTCACCGGGCACAATAATTATACCAACTCCGTGCTACTATTGAGATTTTTTTCACGGCAAAATCCCAATTAACATTATTGGCCGCCCTAGGAATCAAACCCAAGGAGGACCGACGAGGCAGATGGACAACAAACATAATATTAATATAATCTCTGCCTCATTTGACGATCAGGATCAGGTATCGTGAAATGGTTTTTAACTCATGAGCCCTAACCGAGACGGTAGCATGGTTATTTTACTCGATGCCGATGGTCGCCTGATTTTTTATATTTTGTTGTATTTTCTATATCATAAAAAGTGACAATATAACCTAAATTAATGTATGAAAACATAAAACCTCGTACAGTAAAAATAGGCCACATTTATTATAACAACAAGCACAGGGCAACAATACAAATGGAAGGAATATAATACAAAAAATAATTAAAGTATAAGCTGGAAGGTTTATAGCGGTAGAAGCATGCTGCATGCTGATGCTGGTAGGATATCCAACTCAGAACAGCTCAATAGTGCAACACCACCTAGCACTGATTTTCAATTGACAACCGTACAAAGTGACCCACAAATTTCCTACACATAATTCTTAAATTATATTTGTTCGTTGCGGTAGATACGGGCTATAGTTATGTGTAGTCTGTAGTATGGCCACCTAAATAGCTAGTTTAATCTCTCTATCAACGTTATGTCATCAATGATCTCTGATTACCCTTTTGAGAAAAGCAGACGAGCTACGATGAAAGATAAAATGAGTGGTTGTAAACAATGGACCAATCTCACATTGCAGCAAATTTACATCTCGGCTTAGCGCATTATTGCTGTAAATGGACTCAAATTATACCAATGGTTTGCAACTCTTAATGGAATATTTGTTTAGTAATGTAATAAGCTAGATCTATAATTGCGAACAGACTTGCGATTGTATGGAAGGTCACGGCTTAATTTTCGGTAGTATGTTATTAGGTCCCATGTCGCTTGTTGGGAGCTCGTGGCTAAGTCGAAGCTCGTAGAGGGTTGTGGAGGTCAGATGACAGTCGCTCCACATAAAATACTGATATTTATAATTCATAATTCATAATTCATTTATTTTCATAAGATCATAGGTTGGTACATACAAGCATGCACTATACAGATGTTCTTAGAAACTAAGTTCAGCTATGTCTCGCCCTTAAGGCATAATGAGAAATACATTTTTATTGATATTAGATAGAAATAGAGAAATAAAAAATAATAACAATAACAGAAATACAAAACAGAGCAAAATTAATACATTATTATTGAACAAAATTGATACATTTAATTATTAATTGATCATGAGATTGTTAAATACATTTTTGGTAGTAGGTTACAACTACACTGTTCACAACATGACTAAAGCAGGTGACTTTTTGTGAGTGATTTATCTTCTAGAAATTCCTTTACTGAGTAATAGCAGTTATTTACTAATAAGTCGTGGAGGTTCTTTTTAAATGTTGTTAATACTTTAATATTGCGAATATGACTCGGAATATTATTAAATATGCGCGAAGCAGTGCAAAAAATACTTTCATGCAATAGTTGAGTCTTGCTTGGAACTATGTTTATTTTATCTAGATGCCTAGTACGAGTGCGGTATGTAAACTGGTTGCTATTATTTTTAACAAATACTACAGTTTCCAGAATGTATAGGCACGGTACAGTTAATATTTTTGCATTCATAAAGTAGGGTTTGCAAGAATCAGTTTGTCGAAGGTTGAATAAGGCCCTTATACAACGTTTTTGAGCAATAAAGGCACGTTCTTTGTCTGTACTATTACCCCAGAATATGAGGCCATATCTGATAGTGGAACTCACATAACCGTGATAGGCTGTTAATAAAGTTGTGTGATTGGCTATTTTTCTGAGTCTGTGAAGTGCATATGCATGCTGGCTCAATTTTTTACAAACATAATCAACATGTGACTTCCAGCTAATTTGATTATCAATGTACAATTCTAGAAATTTTGTTACTTTTGTTTCTTCCAAGTTATTGTTTAAGTAACTGATATTTAAGGGACAAGTAGGCTGCACTCTAATTTTAAAATTCATGATTTTGGTCTTATCAAAGTTAACCATTAAATTATTAGCTTTAAGCCAGTTCACAATTAGTCCTAAAGAATTGTTTATGTCAGCTTCTAGATTATAAGATTTTTTTCCGGCAAATAGCACAGTGCAATCGTCGGCAAATAAAGTAATATTATGATTTATAATGGATGTCATGTCGTTCACATAAATAAGGAAAAATAACGGGCCCAAAACACTACCCTGCGGTACACCAAATTTCACAGCACCAAATTCAGAATAACAAACTTCTTCGGTTTTAGTTATAGGGTTAAGCCTTCTCACTTCTGTTAATTGTTGTCTGTTAGATAGATATGATTTTATTAAGTCATATACGTTTCCTCTAACACCATACGTATACAATTTTTGTAACAAAATATGATGGTCAACACGGTCAAATGCCTTCGACATATCCATGTATAGTGCTACAGCTTGACGGCCTTTATCCAAATTCGTCATTACTGTCTGTAAGAAGTTGTAAATTGCCACATTTATTGACTTGTTTTTTCTAAATCCATACTGACAAGACGTTAGAATGTTTTGATTTTCAAAAAAGGAATAAATGCGTTTGTACATGATCTTCTCGAATATTTTTTCAAAAATAGGTATTAACGCAATGGGCCTATAGTTACTCATCATTGTTTGATCATCTTTCTTAAACACTGGTTTTATTAGGGATATTTTTAGTTGGTCAGGAAAAATACCTTCTTCAATGCACAAATTTAAGGAATAGCTTAAGGGTTCACATATTAAGTGGGCAACGTCTTTAATAACACTAGTTGTAATGCCATCGTAGCCAGAACTGTTAGTATTTTTCAAATTTATTATTTTGTTAAATATTTCATAGGGTGTAGTTGGGGCCATAAAAATAGAATTTGAATTCGGTGTCAATTTATTAGAATAAGTATAATATGCATTACAATTATTATTAGAATTAATGTCAAGAAAAAAGTTATTGAATGAGTTTGCAATGTCTGTGGGGTTATTTATTATTAGATTATTACTCATAACTTGACTTATACCTTCATTTGGATATTTGCATTTGATGTCATTTATTACTTGCCATGTAGCCTTGGATTTATTATCGGCTGTCTTAATATAATAATCATTTTGAGACTTCTTAGTCAGTCTGATTATAGTCTTATATCTTTTAGCATAAGTTTTGAACGCGTTTTTGCTAGCCACACTCGGATGCTTCCTATATTGCCATAATAGTTGATATTTACGTTTGCTACATATTCTGAGACCACGTGAAATCCATTTGGGTCTTGGTCTTGTGTAGGTTCTAATTTTAGTTAAAGGGAAACAGAGGTCATATAGCATACGAAAATTTTCATAGAATTTGTTAAATGCACTGTTTGCAACTGTAAGTTGTTTAATAAATATTGCTCTATTACCTTTAGAATAAATCCTCTTTATTATGTTCCAACATTTAAGGATGCAAGTCTTTTTCGATGGTATCTTAATAAGCTGTGCATTGTGGTCAGATATTGCTAATTCTTTAATGTTTCCTTTACATGCTCTTATGTTATGTGCTATATTATCTATGCAAGTCTTACTAGCGAACCGTGTTATTTCATTAAATTGGAGTTTTAGATTATAAGCATATATATAGATATATAGCATTGACTAGTGTTTTTTATCGTGATCAATATGACGACGGGAAAAAATCTAGTAATGCCAATTACCAAAGAATAATTTTAAAAAGTAATCACAAGCGACCAAATAATAAAGTATTCTAGACTTAATGAATCGCAAGTGTTTGTTTTTTTAACAGAGATGATTGATGATGCCAGTATATTAATGCGACTACCATTATCTTACATAGTTTTATATTGGTCAATGTTGAGGTGAGTCTGTAAAAAAATTAGATTTAGCTAATGATTACTTGAGGACATTGATGTATGAAGTCTAGAGGTGACTTATCCTGTGTTTTATCAGATATAAAATTTAACTACCTTATTTCTGTTTACTGTTATCCTAATCCTTATCTTATCCTTCAAAATATTATAGAAACCAAAGATATTTAATATATATTTTATGCCTGTATGTATTTATTTAAGTATGTATGTAATGTGTATACATGTATGTATACACATTATTTTAGTTAAGTAAGTGCTATCTTAATTTACTACACTACACCACTGACCATGTCTATTTACTTATTCCTGTCCATCCAAAGGTTGCCTGGAAGAGATCACTTTATAGTGATAAGGCGGCCCATTGTGCATGTTTCAATTAGACTGTGTATCACAATTATGTACTTCTTCTTTGTGTACAATAAATAATTCTCTATCTATCTATCTATGTGTGAGTTTGCATGTTTGTAACTTTTTCATGCTCGATTAATCAATTTCTGTAAATGAAGAAAAGGTGTGGCAGAGGCACAACACTTACATTTCACCTGTTATGTTTAGGTCCCATGGGATAGGAGGTCATCCTATCGCCATACACTGGGCACAATTCCAACCCCGTCCTGCAATTGTTAATTTCCTGATGGAAAGTTAACAAATAACACTTTGCCCGACACGGTAATTGATCCCGAGATCTCGCGGCGCATACGCTAACCAATAGACCATCGAGGCAGTCATTGTAAATAAAATTTGTTATAAAGCTAGCTGACAACCTGGATAATGAACTGGTGGTAGAGCTCTTGTGAATGAGCTCGAGGGCGACAGCACCACCGTCTCACCTTTAACCTGCCGCCAAATAGTAGTGCTGAGTAGTAGTGCTTCCATTACTGTGTTCCGGTTTGGTGGTGAGATCAGGCCCTGAATTTACTGGCACATGAGGCATAACACCGTAGTCCTCAGCTGCAGCGACGCATCTATAATCTGCTCTTGTGGATTGTTGAAGTCCATGGGCTGTACTCCACTTACCATCAGGTGGACTACACGTTCATTCGCTGAGGGCGTAGTATAAAAACAAAAATAACATATGAAGTACTTTCTATTGACATAACGCGATTTTGATTAAATTTGGTATGAGGATTGTTGAAAGCCTGAGATATTTTTTACTCACATACATACAACGCGGACATAACAACGCACGAAAAATATCACAGATGGCAAAAGTATAAGTTCCGTTACCGCTATTACATTGAAACACCAAATTCTTTTTTTATTAATATCTACCAATAATTCAACAATAGATAAATAACAGCTAATAGCTATTACTAATATTGGGCAAGGTTGCCAAAAGTCATGGGTTATCGGAACAACCATCGATTTCGAAGAATCAAAAGATTCTCCGGGTGACCTTATGGCGAACAATAGCTGTAATTTAAGTGTTATAGCAAAATTACTTTATTTTATTTCCCAAATTACTATTGTTGATAAAACCTTTTATTGGGTATTATTAGGTGTTGTAATTGTCCTTCAGTATTTGTTACTATATTAAAAACTTCTTTGTTTCTGTGGAAGGAGATTTTTTTTCATCGGATAGAATGCCAGAAGCTATTACAAAATTTAATGATACAGATGAATACATATATTCACATTGAATATACACCGATGAAGCAAATTTTCGGTTACGACTTATTTAAAAAAAAAAGAAAATAATATCTTTGAAGGTAACAGTCAGTAATTTCGAAATTTTGGTACATCTTTACCACCTTTTAATACGGTCGATATTTGTGTGACAAAAATCTCGTGTGATTTGATTTTTAGAATACGCTCGCGCGTCTCAAATAAATGAAAATTATGGACATAATTATGCATTGGAAAAGACCTATATCTCATAGAGAGAGATAGATACACAACTGACGGACACAAGCTCGAACGTGGCCAATCAGAGCATCGCGTGACTCAGTAACATTGTATTTTCAGCAACTTAACACTGACAAGGATATTTGATTTTTCTTTAAATGCAAAGTCAAAACTGCGTCGTTGGTCTAGTGGTTAACGTATACGCCTCTTTTTGCCAGGTTTAGGGTTCATTTCCAGGTCGGGCAAAAGATTTATTTGGATAAAGCTTAATAGTAGCACGGAGTTGGTATTATTACCGCTATCTATATGACAATGATTCTGAATAAACGTTCTGGTAAAGTTATTAGAATGTTGTATTATTTTATCGAACTAGGTACTTTAGAACAAACTCATCCTCAATAATATTAACAAAAATGCGGCCATGATCTTAAAGGACTACTAAAATAAAGGTGACAAATAAATAAATGATCATACAACAATTAAAATAATCGTTTAAATTGTTAAAAAACACTTATAAGATTAAATAAAAATTCCGATCTCATTTTATATATTTAACTTTTGTATTTTATCCAACGGATGTGAAGGCGGAACTGCCTCGTCGGTTTAGTGGTTAGCGTAAGCGTCTTTCACCGCAAGGTCTCAGTATCGATTCCTGGGTCGTGGAAAGAGTTATTTGTCATATTTCTGCCAGGAAACATTTAATAGCAGCACGGAGGTAGTATTGAGCCCGGTGGATGGCGATAAGTCTGGTGATCAAAAACAATTTTTTTCCGGCCAAATAGGGGTGGCCAAAAACTGACATACACAGCTTGCACAGTTTTTTTATAAATTAATATGGATTAACTTTTACACTTTGGCTTTGCATGATTAACTAAAATCTAACGGGTCTAATCTAACGTAGCATCTTAAAGGTAAATAATACATGATCGCATTATTTTCCGCTTTTAGTTAAAGTAATGGGTTTATTTTAATTTTATTTAGTTGTTATCTATTTTTATTGATAAATCATATTTCTAAAACACTAAAACGCATGAATTGGCGCCAATTTTTTAAATTTTTTTTTTTGTTTGTATGTAAATCAATTAGGTTTATAAAGGCCTATTCTCACCACCGAACTGGAACACAGTAATGCAAGCACTACTATTTGGCGGCAGATTAAAGGTGAGATGGTGGTGCTGCTATCTGAACGACAATTTTGATCACCAATCAAGCATTAATACATTCATTTTTTAGGACTAACCCTAATCTATTTAAAAACCTCTCTGATGTTACCAGCCGTAACCGGCAAGATAATAATAGATTGTGCATAAGAACGTCCAATACTGCTCTTATGCACAAGAGTGTTTTCTGTTTTTGCACCTCGAATTTATAATAGCCTACCAAAGGCTCTGAAACTCTGATTGATCTGAAATACTAGATTGTTTAAAAAAGGGTTGAGGGACCATCTTGTATTTAAATGTTATTACAATTTAACCGATTACTTTAGCGATAAAACCATAGTAAAAATAGATAAAACATTGCCCTAAGCTACATTAGATATCTTATCGTAAAAAAAAGTAATTTTTGTGAATTTTGATTTTTTTCTTTTCTCTTGTGCATGCATTCCTGAATAATTATTTTGTATTTAATTTTTTTTTTTTTTCGTTTAACTTGTATTTGGTGCTATTTATATGTGTAAATTTGCACACCTAAAAGGTAGAATGTGACAGACTGCAATTGTAATTTATAACAACTTCTATAACTCATGTTCATGCAAATAAATGATTCTTATTCTTATTCTTATTCTCATGCTCTATTTTGCAAAATAACTGTCAAATGACTTAATAAGGTCACGGTAATAAAGGTCACGTTCTCCAGAATAACTAAAATGCATAATAATTATGCATTTTAGTTATATACTAGGAGCATGGTATGTCAATATGAAATAGTCTTTATTATGTTAATCCAGGCTATAAGCTACATGTGTGTACAATTTCATCAAAATCCACCAAGTAGTTTTTGCGTTAAAATAGTAACAATCATCCATACATCCATACTCACAAACTTTCACATTTATAATTATACTAAATCAGTAAAAAAAAATAAAAAATTCGATAACTACCTTGATGGTTAGCGTAGCTCTTACCACGAGGTCTCAGGTTTAATTCCCGGGTCGGGCAAAGTGTTATTTGTGAAATTTAGTTTGAAGTTCGATAAAAATCTAAATCGTAGCATATTTTCAAAATGTTTTAACGTGTACCAATTTAAATAGCACAAATTTCGCCACGAAGGTTTGGCCTGATATGGAATATAACTCAGCAAGTAGTTGAGACATTTCGATCTGTGTAAAATATAAGTAATTACTATCTACTGTCTGCACGTGTGGTGTAGTGGTTTAAGCGGTCGCCTCGCCGCTCTCCACTGCACTGGTGTTGTGGGTTCGATCCCCACATGGGACAAATCTTTGTGTAATTCGCAAATATTTGTTCCGAGACTGGGTGTGCTTGAGTGAGTGAATGTGTGTATTTGGCCTTGTCATTGGGACCATTGGATAGTGTAATTGCTTCTGGCGTTCTATCTAATGTAAAAAAAAATCCAAATCAGCAAAGCACTAGAAGCGTTGATTCTTGAGGTACGGCTTCAAATCCAACTTTAACACAATTTTGAACCTTAATATTGTATAAAATGCAAAGCAAAAATATGTGCTTCAAAAAGTTTTGTAATAATATTTTGACAAAAATCCAGCTATGTAGGTACTAATATGTAACCGCATTCTCGTCTATTAGAAACAATTAATAAAAGCATTCAGGTAATACGATTTACTACGTGCATCAAAAATGCCACTTCGTAACAAGAACATGTCCTCAAAAACCTATTGTCCGTCACCTTATTGCCTAAGAAATAATGAGAGCACTAAGTGCATAAGCCAGAATCACCAACCTCTTTACCAAAAGCGGGTATCGACACGAAAAAGAACCAACCTGCCGTACCTCATTCTCCAGTCATTAAAAAAAAAAAACAGACGTCAATAACAAAAAATGCACTAAAAGATATAGGTACTTAAATAATGTTCAACGTCTCGTTTAATCTATGTATAACCTAAAAGATTACAGTATACGACAGTAACGAATTCCTCAAATCGGTCCAGGCGTTTTCGAGTAATCTACGAACGAACATAATAAATAATAGTTTAAAAAAACTAAAAATCACGCTTTTAAAGTACTTCTAACTAAAAATTGAAAAATATTTCCTAACATAAGCTGAAAATGGTAATGAACAAAATTTTGCACTTTTTAGTTAGAAGTACTTTAAAAGCGAGAGCGTTTTTTTATTTAATTTTTAATTTAATTTTTTTTTAATATTTCTATTGAATTATTGCATTGTCATCAATCTTTGACAGGTGTGCAAAATTTTAATGAAATCTGTCCGTTTAAAGTGGGTCAAAATCGAGTCCAAAGGAGTCGGTACAGGTGAAGCTAATATAAGCGTGTTAAAAAATTAAGTCTTTTTTTTTAAGTCGGTTAAGAAAAGAAGATCAACCTTCCTAGTACACTGCAGTATTAATACTAAATACATGCATTTGATTATTTAAGTCATGTCTTAATTAACAAATATCAGGCACTCAAACTAAAAAAGTTACTTGAAGATAAAAAGAACATGTACCTACTCCAAAAAAGAAATCAATATTCTACGCGTGTTCCATAATCAAAAGTCACCGCCTCAATTAAAAAAAACCATTTGCATAGTCAATATTATTTATTATGACAACAAATCTAATCAAATCAAATAATTTTTCATCCTGACCCTTTGACTAAACGCGGATGTCGACATAAAAAAAACAAAATATCGAATAGCATCTGTCGACAAATACGCCAAAAAAATCTAAGACTTTAAGAAGATTCATAAAATAACCCAGAGTAATTTACTTTTACCGTTTTCAATCAGGCTTTTATATATATTATGTTTATTAACATTGACATCGATGCTTTTTTTCTAAATTTGAATCAAATCTTTTTAAAAGTTCAATTATTACCCATAGAAAGCCAATTGTGTATGCGCCAACATAGAAACCGCTTAAAGTTCTATTTTTAAATAAGAACACGTCGAGAATTGCACATAAACAATGAATGCACATCCTAGATCAAGCACGTAATAAACCCTTTGACCAAACGCGGATGTCGACACAAAAAAAGAACCAACCTATCATTCCACATTCTCTAAATAAAGGAAGATCAACCTTCTCACTACAGTGGCCGTGATATCATTTTCAGTATCACTCGCTCTATGGACTGGTATATATTCGTCGGCTCGCCCGAGAACATCACACTCAGCGACGCTTCGTCCTAACAACAAGTCGTCTTCCTTGTATTATTTAATTTAATATTATATTATAATGAAATTGGTAAGTCTTTTTCGATTTACGGAGAAAAGGATTGGAGAGCTTAAGGGCTTCAATTTACAGCCCTTAGAGGATTAACGTGAACTCTCACGTCAATCCCCTATACTCTAAGCAAATTGAAGCATAAACTGACCTAAAATTTGAACTGATTGACAGACTGACATATACTGATACTGATAAATATCTACCCCTAATATCCTTTCTGTTGTAACACCCCTAATACATTTAATGTTCAACAAGAAAAGTTCTCCTTCTTTCACACTAATTATACTATGTCATAAATTGTCGATAAAACTTTCAACCCCAGCCACCAATCCTCCCGTTTTTAAATCTTTGTCTAAAAACTTAAAAAATAAATACAATAAAGAAAATACAAATAAAGCTCTGTATAAAATATTAAATCCCTAGGATTAAAAAAGAAGAAAATAATAAGGCCAAAGCTTTCTTTATCATATTATTATTTCATTATTTCTAAATATTCCCCCCAAAAAAGGACCTACAAATTGTCCAATCAATGAAATTGTTAATAAGGCTCATCGCAAAAACAACATGTTTCTAATACTCATTGCAAATTTATGAGTTCATCCATCAGCCGCAACTTAAAATCGACATTTCGAAGTATAATTACATACTCACAAGCTTAACTTACGTGCAATTAAACAAAATGTCTATAATTAAAACATGCTCATCATCTATTTGAATTTCAATGAGGCTCTTTAGAAGCAAAAAATCTGGGTTAAACACAAATGGGACAGGGTTGAATAATATTATATATTTTTTCTTACTTAGTGCATCTTCAACAACCTAATACGACTTTTACATACTTGGTTATATCCATTTAAGTCTCAGCTTTCAATTGAATACGAATCATTCTTTTTAAGATTTTAAGATGTTTGTTTTGAAAATTTTAACAAAACTTCTTTTTTTTTACAGTTTGTGGTAGCAGCTGTCCTCGGCGTCTGTTTAGCAGACCGCCTTGACAACAAATACCTCCCACCTAGAGGAAACTCAGGTGCCGGTGGATTTGGCCCTGGATTTGGCACTGCTGGGGCACCAGCACCAGGCTTCGGAGGCGGTCACGGAGGAGCCGGAGGTGCCGGTGGCTTCGGCCATGGAGGAGCTGGCGCTGGAGGTTTTGGAAGCCGAGGAGGTGGCGCTGGAGGTTTCGGCTCTGGAGGTGCTGGTGGTGCTGGAGGTTACGGTGGCGCCGCGCACGGTGGAAATGGATACAACGCTGGTGGTGCTGGAGGATACAATGCAGGAGGCCGTGGTGGTGCCGCCTCAGCTGATGCTGGCGCTCAAATCCTCCGATTGAACAATGAAGTGACCGCTGAAGGATTCTCTTACGACTTCGAAACCTCCAATGGCATCCGTGCTGACGCCTCCGGTGTGGCAACCAACGGTGTTCAGTCTCAGGGAAGCTTCGCGTACAAGGGTGATGATGGCCAGGACTACAGCATCACTTACACCGCTGACGAGAACGGATACCAGCCTCAGGGTGCTCATCTCCCCACTCCTCCCCCAATCCCTGAAGCCATCCTCAAGTCTCTGGAGCAAAACGCCCGTGATGAAGCCGCAGGCATCGTTGATGATGGTAAGTCTTTCACATTACATTAACTTATAACTACACACATTTTGAACCACTTGAAAGCTTAGACGAAATATTTCACATAAAAAGTTAGTGCGATAAAATTAAAGACACTCTTGCATAGTTTTTCTATTAGAAACCGAACATAAATCACTGTAATTTCCTCCGTTAATTCGATTTCTTACATCATTTTCCCATCGCGTGTTTTCAAATTGATCGGCTTAATTTGATTACGACCGTAGGAACAAAAAGCTACACATACTTATTAACATAACATACCACATAGCATCACGCCTATATTACCCAGAAGGGTGTGGCAGAGGTGAACAAAACCCACGTTTCACCTATTATGTTTAGGTCATCACCATCTACCAAGCACAATTCTAACGCCGTGCTGCTATTGTAAATTTCCAACGGAAAGTTCACAAATAACACTTTTCCCGACGCGGGAATTGAACCCAAGACCATCGAGGCAGGTTATTAAGTGAAGTAATTATGTGAGATGTTAACAAAAAGGTCACCAATTGCCTTCATTAGTTCATCTGACCAAAGAAGTATTATTAAAAATGTTTTGCCGGTGGACAAAAAGTACCGCAAAACGTTACCTTAACAGTGAGCTCATAAAGTGCGGATTACCACTTAATGACCTTGCTTTTAATGCAGTAACTTAACATAACATCACGCTCAACCCAGAAAGTTGAGACAGAGGTGTATTATTAGGTCCTATGTGATAGAGGGTAAGCCTATCGCTATCCACTGAGTACAAATCCAACTCCTTGCTAAAATTTCTTGACCTAAAAATCTCAAATAACACTTTTGCCTGACCCAAAAATCGAGCCCGAAACCTTCTGGTGCGAGATCGCATATCGCACCCCGGCAAGAAAAGTGTCACATCACATATTGTGTACAAAATGACATAATCACAACATTAAATAGCGCGCACATCATTTGTTCGGCTGCAAAAACGTCAATTTTATACGGCGCATGGTTACCGCTAGATGGGGCTAAGTACTCTTTTTCACGGAGCCGTTTCGCTCCGATCATTGGCGTGAACAGTGTCACATTTGTGTTAGTACGGAGTAGACGTGTATTGTGTCGCCAGAAAAGCGTTTTATCGTGTGATGTGACTTTTTATTGGTAAGTTTTATGTTAAAATAATAGTTTTTTACGAAAAAAGTAGACACAATCTGTGTTATGACTGTATTATTGACGAAAAGAATTGTAAAAATTTTCCACGTGATATATAAAAAACAGACATAACCTGTAAAGGGTCGCTTTTTTTGAATATTTCTGATTTATATTCGTGTTTTAAGGAAAATTATAAAGACCTAATACATGTGATGTCTTTTTGTTCTTAAATGTTTCAATAATTATGGGTCATAATGTTGTGTTCGGTCTTTGTTTCTGTATAAAATTGAACTAAAACAGTATTATCACTCCATTGTACTTTTGTACTTTTTATGATTGGCTTTTTAAATAGATGTTATTGTGAGTAACCTCAATATGATTTTTTTGTAAAATGAAGTAATAAGTCTTTAATAACAGTATATATTTTTTATAGGTTCAACATGAATAAAAATAGTCGAGCTGCATTGATAGTACAACTGGCTAACGAAGGATGTAACAAACAAAATATTTGTAATCAGGATGCTATGAACGACGATGTTGATGATTTAGTGCAAGGTTTGAAGAAAAGAAAAGTAAAGAACTATGTTTTGTAACTTTTTTATTTTAAAAACATGATTGGACTGATGATAGAAGATACTAACTTTGCTTATCTTTTTTTGATTGTACCATAGATACGTTTTTTAAATTGTTCACCTAAACTACACCTATCTGTTCACCAATAAAAATAATAATGATGATTATATTTAGACGTATTTTAAAGTATATAATTTCATGTTAGCTCTAAGATTATTTTTTTATATTTTTGTCGGCCAAAGACTGAAATAAGACTGAAGTAAGTGATTGTTATTTAGGCCAAAACTAGTAATTTACAATAAGAAGTTTATAATTTTGTTGTTCTCTTTATGTTTAATGAATATTGATTACCTTTAATAATTAAAGTAATTATGATGCACACATAAAAAAGTGTATTATTTTAAAAATTACACACATTTCAATCGAAAAAAGAGTCATAACATAAATCTTATTAAAAGTTTCTTGAAAGTTACTTTAAAAAAAATACGATTTTGCTGTTGAATTTAAAACCTTCTAATAAACATTTATATAACCTATTTACACATAAAAAATCAGTAATCTGACTATTATAGTTTTTGAGTTATTGACGCATAAATGAACTAAAATCTATAAAAGTTACATTTTCTCGAAACAGGTATTTATGTATTATGACACTTTTTTTGCCGGGGTGCGATATACTAAACACTAGACAAACGAGGCAGACTAACTAAGAAAACGTTTTTTACCCGCGTCTATGTTAGCGTGGTAAAGTAGCCAAGTCCTTCCTTAGTTTAGTTATTTAACCGTGACAGACAAACACAGTTACATACAAGTAAGAAAGGATAGTCAAAGTAGACCCTATCGAAGTTCTCATGAAGAAGATAACAGATTTCATAATGTACAGAAATCAATTGCAATTGGCATTAAGAGCCATGCAATTTCTATGAAATGCAACGTATGAATTGCTTACCACAACATTCAGATGTTCTATAACTTTATTGATTAACTGCCTTGATGGTCTAGTGGTTAGCGTATGCGATCGCACTGCGAGATCTCGGGTTCGATTCCCGGGTCGGCCAAAGTGCGTAAAGTCCGTAGCAGCACGGATTGGAATTGTGTCTATTGCATGGCGACAGGCTCACCACCTCTCACATGGACTTAGATATAACAGGTGAAGTGTGAGTGTTGAACACCTCTGCCATACCCTTCTGGGTAATATAGGCGTGAAGTTATGTTATGTTTATTGATAAAATCTTTTATATCCAACTTTTTATGAACCTTTAACATCTTCATAGCTTTAAATCTGGGGTACAGCAACCACATTTTATTACCGTTAGTAATCAACATAAAATATCATCACACTATATTTAAATAAATAATAATAATAAATAAATATTTCACAATTCACACACAACGCCATCTAGTCCCAAACTAAGCAGAGTTTGTACTATGGGTACTAGAATAACTGATACTAATACATATATACTTTTTCTTTTGTAAATACATACATATTTTACATAGAAACACCCAGACTAAGACAAACCCCCATGTTCATGCACACAAAGATTTGTCTTAAGTGGGTATCGAACCCACGACCTCGGCGTCGCAGGCAGTTACACTACCCACTCCGCCATCCGGTCGTCAAATAACCAAAAAAGGTGTGACAGGCGTATAATACGAATCAAATATGAAAATAGTTTTTCACTATGTTTAGTGTGTTCCATTTACCCTGCTCTAAATTAGGGCGAATAAAACATAATATAACATCTCGCCTTTATTACCGAAAAGAGTGTAGCAAAGGTGTACAATACCTACACTTCACTTCTTATGTTTAAGTCTCATGGGATAGGAGGTGAGCCTATCGCTATCCAAAGGGCATAATTTCAACTCCGTACTGCTATTGAGAATTTACATACGGAAAAATCCAAATAACACTTATGCTGATCCGGGGATTGACAAATTATACCAACGAGGTGGTTAAAGAGGTCACATAAAATACACTTAATAATATCGGCATCAGTTCTAATTTGATATGCATAGTAAAAAAAAATCATTACGCCTGTTGAACTGGGGGTGAGCCAGTTTATATTTGCCGAGCCCATATCTTGCTGCTACTATAAAAGCCTGAGCCTGATTTAACAAAAAACCTTTTAGAGATGTTTACGACCGCTCACTAGCGCAAAGACTAACTTGCCAAAATGTTGCAAAACCAAACCAAGTTTCCGTTCGCAATCAACATACAAGAAAATTTACGATAATATACCAAATAAAAAACGTTTTTGGGTCGTTTAACAATTGAAACAAAACATATCTCACAAATCATCATTGCAGTCATAATAAATGAAAATTTACGAGAACTTGTTAAAGTTACCAAATCTACACCAATGGAAAAAATAGCCATATCGGACAAAAGCCAATAAAACCTTTCCCAATTCAGTTAAAAACGTATTCAATTAATTTTATTATCAAATAACACACTGTAATAGAAATTAATTGCTTTTAAACATGAATCAATACCGCTTAGGTTTCACGTGAATGCAATTCACATACTCTTCCATTTAGACCCATATGACATAACGATCTTGTCAATGCTAACAAAGTCAATGTCTATAGTGAATTAAGGGGACACTCCTGACGCCGTACTTTCATACAAACGGAGTTTGGTTTTTATTTTAATATCATTTGTTTTAATCTATTTTTACTAATTATGTACCAGATGGTTAACTGTCTGATAATTCTACACAAATATGACTTTTATTTTTAAAAAAGTGTCGAATGTGCCAGGAATCTAAGAAACTGGCTCTAAAATGAATGTTTGTTCGAGATTGTATTGTCTGAATTGTTAATATTTGATTGATTTACCAGTATACAAACTGATTGATTAAAATAATATGTTTGACAAATTGCTCGAATAAATATTAATTTAAGTGTATTAAAATACGAAATATAGATAAAAACTTTATAATACTAAAATTACAACTAAACTGTCTTTGTATGGCGCGCTTTTTAGAACATGAATATCCTCTTAAAAGCAGATTCATCAATTAAAACTACACATGTCGTTTAATTGCCTATACATAGCCTTTTGAATGCTAATAATTGGGTTGGTACGAAGATTGCCATATTTGAAAGCAGATGTTGCCTTAGGAAATCATTCTTACATATTTCAAATACATTATTGAAATGATCGGTAAATAAATTGCAGCTTCACTTCGTTCAATTCATGCCATTTGTTTTCAATATCGCTGTGAGAAATTGCGGCTGTTTATTTCATCTCTAACGGTGGGAACAGTCTGTCTGGTCTAATGGTTAGTGTATGCAAGTGATCTGGAAGTTTCTGGTTCAATTTACAATTCATGGAATAGTTTAATCTAGAATTTTCCATTGAATTCAGTAACTGCACGTAATCTGGCATTTTTTCCAGTAGTGACAACAACAATAGGCTTTTCTCCTTTAACATCATCCACCTTCCCTTATCCCAATTAGTTGGGTCATGCTCAATATATTTTATCTTTACATTCTTTCCTATCAGACCTCATCCTAGCACATACACCCATCACGTCATCTTTCAAACAATCGGTCCATCTTTTCTTCGGCCTTCCTCAACCCCTATAATATGGGAATTTAACATAACGATTAAGATATGGGTGTTAATCTGATGTAAACTAACAGTGGGAACTATTATGATGCTTCGTGCTTGTACTGTATTTGTTCGTGGTTTAGACAGAGCAAGTGAAGTAGGTCTTAGTAGATTGACATTATACTGACAGGTACAAGCCAAGCCCTATTGTTCTTAGGTTTAACCATTGGGTTTAACTATTCTTACAATCTTTGACTGGCCTTTTGTAGTAGCACTTGCTTCCACCCGTGGCTCCGTCCACGTAATAAAACGGTTTCACGTTTTATTTTCTGGTTCTTCAACTATCTTTATATATTCTTTTACAAGATCGGTTTAGCCATTTAGTATGCAAGTCGTGGCTTGATGTACAACACGTACACTTCCCCTGTTATTTGTTAGGTCCTATATGATATGAAGTGAGCCTATCACCGTCCACCGAGCACATTTCTAATTCCTTGGTATCGAGGAATTCCTGGCAGTAATTTCCCAAATTACACTTTTGCTTGAGCTAGGAATCGAACCCAAGACCTCCTAGTGAGTGGTACACAAATTATACCGCTATACCAACGAGGCAGTACTGTTTTTTTTTATACTATCCATTCTAATATTTTAAATAGAAAATATTTGTTTGTATGATTGAATCCAATACGCTCTGAAACTAGATGGATCTTAGTGAACATTGATGTTGAAATAGTTTAGTTCAAGAAAACATTGCTACTTTTATTGACGTAGGTACCTCACGGTGATGCCACGGACGGAAATTAGTACAATACATAAAGATTACTGAATCATAATTATCTACATAACTGATTGATTTGCCTGTCTGAGCCCAGCGTGCGGAATCACAGCTCTAATTGATACTTGTGTTGTTAATGACTCTTTGTTTATCAAATGATCTCTCATCTATTTCAACAAGATGAATCGTGAGAAATAGTTATATGGGTAGGTTTAACAAAATCTAGAGAAAATAAAATGAGCTGAATTATTTGATCTTTTCAATAACTTTTGACTGAAAATAAAGAACATTGTACTCCGTTTAGCGTTCAGAGATCCTCATGAGTATTTTATAAATAGAATCACACGAAGTTTAAATTTATGTCAATCAAATATCGACCGCTTTTATATGAAATTAAGGATACAGTAAAGTTTCGAAATTGACCGTTTCCTTTATCGAATCGAACTATCGTGTATAACATTTTTCTATAATAATACGTAAACCTCCTTGCTTTAACTTGCAGTATAAAAAATAGGTTATGCACTATTCTCAGACCTACTTCATACATACACAAAAAATAAAACATCAAAATCGGTCAAACCGTTTTGGAGGAGTCCGCTAACTAACAGTAATGCCAGATTCTCAATTGAACTCCACTTAATACAGATAACATTTTATTAGGTGGCACTTATTGCATTTTTGTACAAGATAAAAGAAACTAGACTAACACTAGACATCAATTACCTGTCTAACCTAGAAACGAAACCTTTAAGGTATTACAATAAAATCCGTTCTAAATAATTTTCTTGTCCTGACATTTAGCAGTACATTCACATAATCGATTCGGAGTTGAAAGGAACAATATAGATAGTATCAGTATCTAGCATCTTGCGTTAAATGAGTGACGATAACTATGATTGATTAGTCTATGGTCAGATGAATAGGTATTCGTCAGTTTGATCATATTGTTTGTTATCGTAATTTGATGATCAATCTTTACGCATTGGTGATCGTGTTTTGCGGTTGGTGATTAGGATGACGAAATAGCTTTATAGTAAAAGATACTGCATATTATTGACACAATACAAATAATGGGGCTGTACTAATTTTTTTTTTCTGGGACACAAGCGTGATTCAGAATTTTATATAGAGAACGGATTAAACAAGCATTTAGTTCTGAAAGTATTTTTGTTTTCTTTTTTTGAAACTTTCTCTGAATCTTATTAATTGTTTTACTTTTAACTTTATCGTTAAACTTAAACTTCCGCGATGGTCTAGTGGTTAGCGTATGCGCCTCTCACTGCCAGGTTTTGGGTTCGATTCCCGGGTCGGGCAAAGTGTTATTTGTAAACTTTCCGTCAGGAAATTCATAATAGCAGCACGGAGTTGGAATTGTGCCCGGTTGATGGCGATAGACTCCCCCTATCCCATGGGACCTAAACATAACAGGTGAAGTGTGAGTGTTGTACACCTCTGCTACACTCTTCTAGGTAATATAGGTGTGATATTATGTTATGCTATGGTAAACATGAAAAAAATCGAGTTGAAAGTAATTTTGACCTATATTTAATTTGTTTAGAATAAGTAGCTGTTTTCTTTAGAATTTATCTGACCACCCATAGAACAGATAAAACATGTTAAAGACGAAAATTTACTCTTCCAACCACTTATTTATTTGCTTTCAAAAGCTATTGCAATTCTAAATATCTACTAATATTTGTTCTAAAGACGTGAACAGTCCAAATGTCTGACCTTCAATCTATCTTTATTCCGTATCACAAGCTGCAGGCTTTGACGAATGCGGTCAGAACGTGACCAAAGCTGGGTAAAGCGGTAGTATAGTGGTATAGTGTATACCTAGTCTGATTGTCTTGTAATTGTATAGCTGTTTATATGTAGGTATAATAAGTATGTATTTACAAAAGAAAATATATATGTATTTGTATCAGTTATTCTAGTACCCATAGTACAATCTCTGTTTAGTTTTGGACTAGATGGCGTTGAGAGATATTTATGTGAGATATTTATTTATATGGAAAATGGTTTGATACCGTGTAATAAATAAACTAAAATTTTTCATTGCCTGACAGGCTCTCTGATTCAGGTATACGACCGCTCTAAAATATACCAAATCAAAAAGATTCCATTTTAAATTGACGCAACATTGAAGCTAAACTAAATAATATACACATTAACTCATGCCAAATTAAACCATCCAAAAATTAATAACCCGTCATCATTTAAAATGAACAAATTAGCCAGATAAAATCAACAGTTTAAATGAAATTCAAAACAAATGTAAGGCACGCTCTAACCGTAAAGTTTCTCAAACACATTGTAAATTTTAAGGTAATTATTATAGAATGAAATATCTTAGCATCTTTCGTTCCCACATTTTGCAATGAGAACCTTAAACAAAGCCTTATATGACTACATGTTCTAAGTAAACAAGTACTCACTTATTTTGTTTAGTTTTGATAACTTGATATAGTTTTTATTTGTGATTTATGAACCTTTGTTTTGTTGGAGGGTTTTTTGCTTGACTATATTCTTTTGTATTTATACAATCGAAGATATTCAAACAATGAACATGTGAAGGGTTTGATATTTCACTTTGACTATAAAATGGCGCCATCAAAATATTTTAAAAACTTTTCAGAAATAGTATATTTTTTTTACACATTTTTTTTACAAATGTCCGATAATAAGTCCTTTTCCATAATGAGAAGTGTTAGACCATAGGCTTATGTAAAGGTGTCTTAAAATTTACTTTTCCTGATCCTTACTAATATAAAAGATCCGGAAGTAATTATGGCTGTCTGTAACGCTTAAACGGCTGGACCAATTTTGATGAAATTTTGTATGGAGATAGTTTAAGACCCAAGGAAACACAAAGGTTACTTTTTATTGAACCGAGCCCCGGGTAGATGCTAGTCTGTTGTCCATTATAGTCACTCGCTAGACATAACCGTTGCTTAGTAATATTGTAACCTAGAATAATATCAACATCTTTCCTAACCGTACACCAGAAACCTAGTTCACCCAGTGAACCTTAGCGCTTCCATTACGTTACAAAATGTAAAGCTCAGTGCTCAAGTGTGGTAACATGTCATTATGTAGATGAAGTCTCTATTACTGCAGTCATTAATATAGGAGATTACCGCGCGTGAGTAATCGGGTTTATGGGATGTTTGCTTTTTGGATTATTTGGTAATAATAGTTAGTATTTGATTAACATTTTTATACGATATAATGCTGATTTTATTCAAAAGAGTGTTGCAAAGATGTTAAACACGGACAATTACTGACATATCGCCGTCTACCTTGCACCAAAATGTTAACGTCAAAGTTAATTTTTAATTTCATCTTTCAGCAAACACGTTTTTTTTTATATAGTCTCCCCGAGGGTAAAACCGCCCCGAGGAGCAGTTTATTGTGCTCTGCTATTTTATTACGAGTTTTTATTTTTTACAAAGTTATAAGCAAACACGTTATAAAAATACATTAAGCTTGAATTAGGAACTCTATGAGGCAATAGATTGAACCACCTACATTTCTTCTTAAGTCATAAACAAATCTTATATCTTAGGTTATAATAATACTTTCGCCTACTATTATATAGCAACAACATTGAATTTAAACTAAATATATTTGTACTACAAGCCCACCAGAACGTTTTTGTAGGTTAAGCTCTGACCCCGTGGCCTTTCGATAGCCATTCTCCGTAACTGCTGGACTATTGTCACTTCATCGTTTACTTTAAAAGCTATAAAGTACTTCTTATCATCAAATGTTGTAATACAACGTTCTTTCATCTCTCTGCTAACTTATAAAGATGTTCTTTTGTTTTTTTCTACTTGATAATGATCAGGCATGAATTGATATTCTTTATTCAAAATTCACAACTGGCATGTTTCTTTTATCTTTTTTTTAATACTTTAGCTGCAGTCAGCGCACATTCTTTTTGGGCACTCGAATTTTATCGATCCTTTTATAAAAATATTGAATTCTATAGAAATTATCATTTACCAGGAATGGCAGTTAAGCAATGATTTCATAGACATGTTATCTAAGTGATCACTTTATACATGTCTTTAGCAAATGAGAATTAAATTGTAGACAATTTAAAGGCTGATAAAAACGTGTGATGCCTTTTCGTAACATGTCAGACTGACTGACAGATTACTTGTGTGTTGGGTAATGGGTAATACTCTTGTACGCAACGGGTCAATGCGTACAGTTTTTGATGATTCAATATTAATGCAATTTTTGAGATACTGTTGGATGAGTCATGCCTAAATATGTAAAGCTCTTGAAAATAAAACTTGTATTTAATTTATTAAAAATAATTAAAGCTGTCTCGATGGTCTAGTGGTTAGCGTATGCACTTCTCACCGAAAGGTCTCGGGTTCGATTGTGATATCGAGTTGGAATTGTGCCCGGTGGATGGCGATAGGCTCGTGCGCTATTCAATGGGACCTAAACATAACAGGTGAAATGTGGGTGTTGTATATCTCTGTCACACCTTTCTGGATAATAAAGCCGTGATGTTAAGTCATTTAAAAAAAAAACAAGTCACTTACACAATATTTACTACATTTCTAAGCTGATTGTAATACGTTTTTCCATAGGCAAAGATTCGTGTGATAACTCAAAAGAACTTAATACATTTATTTATTTACCAAAACAAAAAAAGTGTACGATTAGTAATCGCCAATTTTTTATAGGTACAATCTATGGTAATAATAAATCCTCGTATTTTATTATCGCAAAAAAGGACGGTCAAACAATTAAATATAGTCCTATTACAGTGGCATTATAACAGCCGATATAACGAGTATTCCTAGTAAATAATTACAATAATAGCCAATCCATATAAACACCAATTACTCAAACATTCACAATATGCATAATAATACAGCAACATATACACACTACATATCAAGATATACACTTCTAGTATAAGATCGCATTGCTCGCGAAGGCTATACAATGTGAAGCCATCTCAAAATGGAACTGATCAGCTTTTTCTTTTTAAAAAAAAAACGACGCCCGCACTAGGAATAACTCCTGTGTCGCGGGGGTGTTCACAAACATACATTTCACACACACAGAGCACACCCAGAGTCAGAACAAATCTTTGCGAATCACACAAAGATTTGTCTCATGTGGGGATCGAACCCACAACACCAGCGTAGTTGAAAGCCGACCGCTTTAACCACCACGCTAACCGTGCACTCAAAGCTTGGTTTGCAGTTTAGTTTAATTGTAAATATAAATTACATTTATAAAATTCCAAAAATGTGGTTATGACAAAAAGTGAACTTAACTCAAAAATGAGTTTTCTGCCAGCAAACTTTGAGGACCAGAGGAAAAAGAGACTCATTAAATGCGAGAGTGAAGTGTCCAAAAAAGAGTGTTAAAAAAAATAAAAATAAATTAGATACTTAAATAATACAACTAGACTATGTATATCTTACATACTTAAATATTCCATATAATATTCCAGTAATATACCTAATGTAACCTAAACTATTTACACAACATACATAAACAGTACTTACGATACAATTATTTAATTGTGTGTACGTAATATACATAATCATATGGAGCGGTCATCACTGCCTTCTAAATAGGTTCAATACAATTTAAATAACTCGAGCCAGTTATCGAGAGCGGCAACCTTGAGGAGCTTTCGATGAGTCGTGTGGCCATGCAAAAAGCGAATTATGTTGATCCATGCATAAACTATCTGTTTCGTATTCTCCAAAACCCAGAAGGGTGTGGCGGAGGTGTACAACACCCACACTTCAACTGTTATGTTTAGGTCCCATGGGTTAGAGGGTGAACCATTCGCCATCCAGCGGGCACAATTCCAACTCCGTGCTGCTATTGTGCACAAATAACGCTTTGCCCGACCTGGGAATCGAACTCTAGACCCGGAGTATTGATTATTTTTTTAATTTTGTACACATGGCTACAGATCAACCTATAAATTTCTAGTGTAAGTTGTTCTCACATTGCACAGGAAACCTTTATAACGCGAGACTATCTCATACTGGAAATGTATAGTTAGATCGGTAACTTGTGTACTTATTTCGCTATTTAAAATCAGTTTATTTATGTTCTTTTTCTTAGACAATGTCTTTTTAACAAGTAGGTGTTATTTTTCGAAGGATCTTTGAAACTAGCATAAAAAATAAATCGCTCACTATTAATAACAACAATCACAAGTCTCACGCGTAATAATCAGATCAACAAGATTTGAATCAAAAACGTAGACCTTAAAATCCTCCAAAAATATGCATAGCTAAATAAATTCCCTAATTTTCATGTCAAAAAAACAAATATTCTATTACTCCATTTTTTACAATCCTACACGAGACTATTACGAGAATTAGATTGCAATGCGCTCACAAATTTGACCGCACTCGTATTAGCAGTAACTCGCGAGCTTGTAAAATTGATGATTGCAAGCAATTTGAGATACTGTATGGATTTGAGTCATTTAAGTTCCATAACCTAGCCCTTTTTCTTTGAATTGGAATCAAACCTTGACAACGTTGATGGATTTCATCGTATTTTAAAGTTGTTTGGTTTAATTTCATTGCTGTTGAATCATAATTATTTAACTTGTATCTTGTATAGGATAATATAACATAACATCACGCCTTTATTACCGAGAAGGGTGTAGTAGGGGTATATAACATCCATATATTTATATGCCTATCTGCATCTACCGGGCACAATTTTAACTCCGTGCTGCTGAGAAATTCCTGACTGAAAAACGCTAACGCCACTTTTGCTTGACCCGGGAATCGATCTCGCGTTGAGAAGCGCATAACTTGGCTAGTGACTATACTAACAAGACAGTTTCTAGTATAGGAATCGGATGTTCTCATAAAATGAGACAAGTAACAATACAAAATTATACCGTTTATTATGAGAATCTAATATAAATAGACATAATTATAATTACACATAATTATTTCTCGTGCCCCGCTGACTTCGTGGCCTCTAAAATGAACAATACAGAAATATGTGCGTGATCGCTATTGTGGAATAATGTCGTAACTGAAAACTACACAAAATTATAACCTGCCCCACTTGTTACTACAATCTTCTTAAAGGTCGTCGAAACGTTAATATTTTAATCATCATTTGAATGTACATAATGTTTAATCATTGTAATTTTGTACTGCAAGATGTCTATTATAAGGCCTCGGTTCTAATTCTAGCTTTAATTTTAAAGTTGTTAGCCTATCGTAACGCATATTTGTTAATAGTAACCTATTTCTAGTATTGACTAACCCAAGCAAAACTAAATTTATAATAATTGATGCATTTGCGGCTCATGAACTTTTTTAGACATTTTTGATATCCACCATGGCGTCTTTCTCTCTTAATTTTTGCCCCAGTTTTGATACATTCATACACCCCCCTAGATTTTGCGAGTACATCATCTTCTTCTCTTCTTCCCTTCTTCTTACTAGTCCTATCCCATTTAACGGCGGTCGTTTGGGGTCAGCGTAAAACGTATTTTGCCTTTTCTACTCTGCCAGCCGCGTTCACTCACTTCCTTTTCTTTAATATCTTCTTTTACTATATTAATCTCACTGACTGTTACTATATTTAACACTATTGTTCACTTTCCCTTATTGCCTAGAAATCTTGTTATTACCACCATATTTCCAATCTTAGGCTAAGTATAACGCAAGCATAAAGTGTAAGACTTCGTGCATTACACCTCGATTATTCGCGAGATAATAAGCCCAAGCTTATACAATCGCTAAGTTTCTTCACTACACTCATCGCGTGAAATGCCCTGAGAACTGAGGTTTAGCCCAAGATTGAGATAAATTACATACATTAACATCAACCTATATATTTCTCGCGAGATAGTCTGCAGGCTTTCAGTGCAAATCGGGATCAGCTTGTACAGGCAATGTATAGTTTGATCGGTAGCCGTGAATACCTGACTCAGCAGATGTATATTTTGTTTATTAACTTCCGCTTCGTTGGTTGGTCTAATGCTCAAATTCTCGGGTCGGGAAAAAGTATTATTCGGGATTTTGTCGCCAAATTCTCAATAGCTGCATGGAGTCAGAATTGTGCCGGTGGGTGACGATGGCCCTTTCACATGAAATCTAAACAAGAATAGGTGAAATGCAGGTATTAATACACCTCTGCTATACTCTTCTGGGTGCAAGGCATGATGCTATGTTATGTTATCCAGTACTTTTTCTGTAAAAGGGTAAGAATCATTCAAATATTAAGACCATGTTTGCGGTAACCTGACCTGGGTCTACATATATATAATTCTGAAGTTTAGTCATTCTTAATCTAAGCACGAGGAAAATAATACGGTTATTAGGTGAATTATTAAAGCTTACTTAAACCTTTTACATTTACTCTGAGTGCAGGTGTATTTATTGAAGATTCGTGAGCCAAATCTAGTAACATCAAAGTATGAATGTAGAAATCATGCACTTTGAAAACATCCAAATACTTGTAGTTTATGAAACCTGCGCTGGTGATATTGACTGTGTCGCGGGGGTTTTTACAAACATACATGTAGCACACGCACATACAAGAGAATCTTTACGGATCTCAGAAACATTTGTCTGTGTGAATGACAGTTTAATCAACGACGCTATCACATTTATTTCTAATACAATTATTTTCTTATTTATTTTCTTTGTCACCAAAATACTTATGTTGCTCCTGTCTGATGTTCCAGGTACCTACCGCGGTGAGGGTGCTGGTGCCGGTGGAGCTGGTGCTGGCTATCCTTCCGGCGGTCCCGGTGGTTACTCCGGCGCTGGTGCGGGCTCCGGCTTCGGTGGTGCCGGCTCCGGCTCAAGAGGCTACGGCGGTAGCGGCGCTGGCGGTTACGGCGGTGCTGGCGCTGCTGGTGGTCGTGGATCTGGCGGTTTCGGCGGTGCTGCTTCTCGTCAATACCTGGCCCCTAACGCTGGAGGCCGAGGCTCAGGAAATGGCAACTTCAACTCCCAAACTGGATACCAATACTAAGATGACCCGAAGTGGTGATGTGAGAGGTATAATAATAAGGCTGTGCAGGTAGATGTTGGAAATAAATGAACAGTTGACGGAAAAAAATGTAAGTCACTTTTGTTTATTGTTGTCAAATTTTTTAAAGTGACTTATATGTTTTTAATGTTGGATTTAAATAATAATTAAAGTTTTATCTTAATTTGCACAGTCAGAAATTAGTTGGTCTTTGTTATTGAAAAATTTATATTTATTTTATTTGATTTTCTTTTTATTTTATTTATTGTAGAATTTTCCCTCCGCATCATTCACCTGTTAATGATGTAATGACGAATAATGCTGTGAACCGATTTATGTGATTATTATTTTAAATAATTATTGTTATAATGTTTTGTTTATATAGAAATAAATACTATCTACTTTCCCTTTTAATGTGATCTCAAATCTTTGTATAAACTCTTACTTCTGTTATTAAATTGAATTTTCCTGTTAAAAATGGTAGTTATTAAGTTTTTATATGGCAATGCATGGACAGTAATAGCGTTAGATGGAAAATGTACAAAAAAAGTTACTTGTTTAGTTTTTAAGAATTGTAAATATGAAATGAAACAACGAATATACGACTTAATGCAAAAAAAAAAAGATTTTATTTATGACATGTTCCATCCGCGGCTCTATCCGTGAGGTACCTTAAAAATAAGCCTTTATCTAAGGGTTTCGATACAATCTTTCCTTCAAATTACACTAAGATCGTTCTAGTAGTTTTTTACCTTACTCGGTAACAAGCAAACAAACAAATAAAAATCCTCTTTGTAATAATTATTAGTATAAATAGAGTATTTAATTTTACTCAAGTATAGATGAATAACTTTGTTTATAATGGACTATGTATTTAATATAAATTAATGTTGCAAATAAAACATGACTTAAATAAGGATCTAGACCAGAAGGAAAATGGTAACAAACTCAAAAACACTACTTCAATATATTTTCATTTTTTAATTTTATTTAACAACTTCTTGCACAACATTTATAAAATCTATTTATGTAAATCTCTTTTCCTAAAGATCTATATATATTCTTAATAGTTCTCACATAGCCTAATAGATGGCGCTACTATTACGAATGAAACAACCACATTAAAGCTGTACAGAGGTCCTAAATTGATCGAATAAATTGTTTAGACTTTTGCTATGATATACACATTACGAACACATTACATACATATTAGCTAAGAGTAACTTGGCTATTACCGAAATATTTCGCACAATATAGTAATATCTAGAGATAGGCCGAATATGGGTTTTGCCGAATACCGGATGCCGAATAGTATTTGGTTCAAAACTTTACCAAACCGGATATTTGGCCGAACTATTTGGTTTATTAACACCCAATTTTGGCGCAACTATGAACAACACAGCTTGAAATAATACAGCTAATGGTGGTACCTTAACTCCTATCCGTTGAGGGTTCGAACCTTTAATCATCAGCTCAGCATCATGAGCTAACTGCTAAATGCAAAATTTAAATAGCTCCAGACTTTATTACAAAAATACGATAAATAAGAGTCTTTAAATAATATTCATTAAAATTAAATTATTTATATTATGCTAGGAGTGCAATATAATTTTAAAAATTATACAAAATAAAAAGCGCCTAAATTATTACACTTTAACACATCCCATAAAAAATTGAGGGTATAGCAGCACGGAGTTGGAATTGTGCCTTGTGGATGGCGATAGTCTCACCTCCTATCCCATGGGACCTTAATATAACAGGTGATGTATACCTCTGCCACACCCGTCTGAGTAGGCGTGAGATGTTGTGCTATGGTATGTGTTAAACTTTTTTTTTTGCGTAATAAATATTGGAACCGATGAAAATTAATTCTGACCATGTATAAAATCTGTGGTATACGTCGTTAAATATCGCATCTGTATTATGGACAAACGCAGTTCATTAATATGCAGATGTGAGAAGCGTCATGTAGATTTTGCACCATTGACTACCAAACAAGGTATAATGGAATAATTTGCATGTTTCTTATAAACATGCAAATTATTCCATTGAGGCACACATTTCAAATGAGGCACCTGGCAGACGAACATTAGGTGCCTTTGGTTAATTTCAACGCACACATTATCGAAATCATGTAGAAAGCTTTAGCGTACCTACTGTGTTATTTTTATTAGCCTTTGGTGACTTAGAACTTTAATTCTGCAATTAAATTTATATAATTACATATCGGCTCACAGTGCTGTGGTGCGAAACGACCTATTCAATCAGTCTTTTAAAAAGTGCTGTTGTGTGATTCTCCCCCCCCCCCCCCCCCCCCGTGCAAAGCAGTCGTCGTGCGAACCGCTCCAAAACCCATTAAATCACACTAATATATTTGTTTTAAATGAAGACCACCACTTTAATCCTGTAGATATATAAAATATGTGCATGTAAGTAAAGTTTTATTATGTTATATTCTTATGGATATATGGAAAAAAGAGAGAGAAATAACAAGACTGTAGGGACCTTCTGGTGTGTAACCTGTCAGTCTGATAAGGAAATTTTATTTTATAACTAAGAACATGAAGTAAATTAATTAATTAAAATAATGCGTTACATGCTTCTCTGAACTGGAAAAACATTGTGGCTATTGGATTGGTTGCTGTCGAGTTTAATAACAAACCGTCTTGTGAATGCAATCAAAAGACATAATGTCAGTTTTTTTTAACTCTTCGTACTTCTTATAATTAATATGTGACATAATATTACGCCTATATAAGGGTTAGCAGAGGTGTATAACACCAACACATCACCTTTTATGTTTACGTCCCATGTTATAGTAGGTGAGCCTATCGTCATCCATAGGGCACAATACGAACTCCGTGCTGCTATTGAGAATTTCTTGGTGCGAAAAGCCCAAATGACCCTGTTGCCCGAACCCGAGACCTCGCAATGAGAGGTTGAATATACTAAGCACTAGACCAATCAAGTAGGTAATTATGACATTAGATAATAATGAAACAGTCATGTTCTTCAACCTTGACTAAATCAGTACGTGCTTCTTTGCGATCCAATTAACTATGGGTACTGGTCCTAAACATAAAAGTAGAAGTTATCTGATTTGCAAATATAATTGGAGCCATGAAGATATTTCCGAAGATGTAACCTTTGTAAGTAATATAATAACTGTACTGGAATTAGTTTAGGGGCTTTTGGATATATAAATAGTACGTTACATGTACAATAAAAATTACAGTTACAACAATATAAACAAAAAAGTAACCCTTTAATGAGTGAGAATTTTAATAACTTTAATATTTATAGTTGTTATGAACGGACGTTTAGTCTACCTTAAGTTAAGTCCATGGACATCAACAATCCACAAAAGCAGATTGTAAATGCATCGCTGCAGCTAAGGACTAGAGTGTTATGCCGGCATATTTGCATATTTGCCGGCAGGTTAAAGGTGAGACGGTGGTGCTGCCGCCCTTGAGTTTGTTGACAAAAGCTTTACCACCAGTGAATTATAGTAACAAAATAAAAGTAAATAACCACTAATTCTTCAAAACGCCTGATACAAAACACAAGCACCGCATCATTTAACATTTTAAAGAATCGTGACGCCATTTTTATAAGGCGAACTTGCTTGTAAAACTATAAATTTTATATATTTGCTAAAAACAAACAACAAAATAATTTATGAATTCGATTTTCGAGGAATGAATTTATTTTTGAAAATTTAGTTACAGTCGTTTCTTGTTTCTCGTGCAAAATTACATGATACTTTAACATTTTATAATCGATCCTCCGTGATTATTATACCTAATTTTGGTACAAGTAATACACCTTCTGAACTATGATTTTGAAAATTACGAGTTGCTGTGCTAACACATCGATACAATAGCCATGTGCACTTGAAAAATTAGCCAATTAAAATAAAAAATCACAAAATTTTGCATTTGTTTTTAGTAATAAAAAGGCGTTAAAGTTAATGGTACCTTGGAAAACAAATTGTGTGTCTCACAAGCGTTTATTTTTGAGATCACACAAAGATATACTTATATCCAACCTCCATGGTAAAGGTTTACGTAGAACCACTGTGTAATTTACTGTAAACGGGGTAGATGCAACATAGCGACTTTTATTGAGACCACAGTTTCCATGCATTCAGTATTCATATCCACCAGCATTTTTTTTACGAAAAGAAAATACTTTTGCTAAAATTGGAAGATCGTAATGTTCAATTTGTTCAAAAAACATGAAAATTCATTTTTTGAAGGTAAACATTAGACTTTTGTAAATGATGAATATTGATTATGTTTGTATATTATTGTAAGAAATGTCAATATGTCGCGTCTGCCCTATGTAATAAGTACCTACAATTGATGTTTAATGTAATGGGCACCGATTTACCCATGTTTTGTAAATGTTTGTACCCAGCCAGGAACTAGGTATTCAATACATGATTCTGAGTGCAAAAAAAACATTTTTTTTTTTTGAGAAAAAAAATAATTAAATGATTTATTTCTGACAGATTACGAAAGAGTAACGTTACCCTAGCTATCTCAAAACATTTTCAAATTGCCCAGTCAACTATGGAATTTTCAGAATAAATATTGTCGTATTATGTAGAATTTTATGATCTATGCACAATCCTTGAGAATGGTTTTTTCACGTGTCAAAATTTTCCAACACTGATTCAAAGATGTGTAAAAATGTTTAATGATTTTTTGCATCTAGTGTCTCAGAATCACTAGTAACCGACTTCATCAAGATGTCAATAACACCAAGTATTGCATACAGAGCCCGAAACAGGCCTGAGCCGTTCATGCTTAAGAGTCCCGCTGAAAGTCTGCTGCTTTGAGCACACCAGCTGCAATGCTTCAAATTTAAACCATCGTGCGTATATATTGCGGGTTAGTTCCGTAAATCCTTCGAAACCTTTAGATCTTCACGACATCGTCATAAAAGAAGCATGAATCGGATGATCAATAAAAAAATAATTGAACCATCAAATATTTTAATTACCCATAGTACATATTAAATACACGGAAATCGATTCGATTCAATATTTTATGAAGAATCAATTAAAACATTCAATTTTGTTGACAGAACTTCTTAAAATACTTGTCTATAAAAACATTAAACAAATTGAAAAAATGCCTATAAAAATATTTTTATTTAATGGAGTATAGATAGGTGATACAGTTTTTGTATTTTGATAATCAATTATAAATCTATAAATAAAATTGTTAATCTAAAATTATACAATCGAACACATGTTTTTTATTTTTTTATTTTGTGGATAGGCAGGTATTGGACCATGATCTCATCTGATAGTAAGTGATGATGCTATCTACGGCGGTGGATCACGCTTGCCTATGAGATACCTAATTATTCTTGCTTTGAAGACACCCAGATTGTACTCATGCAGAAACACAGATTTGGGCAGGGCATTCAATTCTTTGGCAGTTCTCATAAGGAATGTTGAAGCGAAACGCTTCATGCGTATGTAAGGATTATCTACCATGAAATAATGCCGTAGTGCCTTTAGTCTAGTAGTCTGATGGTGAAATGAGGACGGAGGAACAAGGTTGTGCAATTCCTTGGCACACTCTCCAAAATGTATACTATATAAGAGCGATAGGCTGGCAACCTTGTGACGATGCTCCAGACTTTGAGTCGAGCGTTTGTCAGATCGTCGTCGTTGATGATTTTTTTTGGTCCTATATTGCTGAACCATCCCACATAATATTATGAGGAAAATAATGTAATTTTACATAAGAACATGCCCTCAATGGTTTGCCTGAGTTATATTACACCCACACTTCACACGATATATCCATCAAAACTGGCATAAGATAATATACTGTACACATATAATTAAATAAGTTTATTTAAACTGTTGTCAAAATTTGTGATGCCATATTTTGCAAAATAATATTGAGACAGAAAATCCATAGAAATCTTAATAACTAGTCAATAGAAATGCTATCGACTATCTTTTAACACTGGGACGCATGTCGCCGGTTTTCAAATACCACTTTTTGTATTCCTGCAAACAAAATTATTCTTTTTGGCGATGACATTAAGACGACAATTCCTCAACTCGCACTTGTGTTCGATTAGACAAATGCGCTTGTATTCCTGCAAACAAAATTATTCTTTTTGCGATGACATTAAGACGACAATTCCTCAACTCGCACTTGTGTTTGACTTGACAGATGCGCGGCGACAAGGTCACGCGTCTTTGACATTTCTATTGCCTTATTATTAAGATTTCTATGCAGAAAATCAGAACATAGTTTTGATGCGAATTTTAACCATTACACTAACAAAAACACAAATAAAAACTATTGCAAGGAAGACAGACATCGCATAAAATTACAAATTAAGAACGATAAAAAGCGATTTTATATTTTTCGTGTGCAAATAATAGGTAATTATGGTCACGCGCCGTACGGATATTTTGGTAGAATGCATTATTGTACAAAAAAAGAAAAAGAAAAGGCATTATATTATTTATAATAAATTGATACACACTCGAGATTATAATAATAAAAATAACTATCAAATATAGATTACAGCGTAATTTGTGCCTCTGTGCTTTTGGCTTTGGCCCCACGCATGCATTCCATAGGTCCGTGACTCCATAGGCCCAAGATACGGAATCGTTAACTACAAATACTAATAATAATAGCAGACCTTATGGACGAATAATTAATATTAAACTAAAACTATAAGGTGTACCTTATAGTTTTAGTTTAATATTAATTATTCGTCCATAAGTATATTCTTTAAAGAAGAGTCCGATGAATCATTGTAATAAATAATATTTATTAATAATTTCACTTGTTTCATTTAAAAAGCCAGAATTTCGACTTAATTTTCCGCAAATAATTGATTATGGAGTCATGAAACTATTTTTGATTTTCTGTTTTTAGTAAATACACACATAAACAGACACAATACATAAATCAAGTCAAATATTATTTTTTCAAAGTAATATGATCAATTTATCTCATTGCAAGACCTGATTTATATTCTGTAATTTTTTGTTATGAACTTATGACACACGGTCTTCACTTAAAAATGTTCCGCTACGAAGGTAAAGTATGGCATTATTGTACAATATTATAAAATATTATTTAAAAAAAACCGGTAATTCGTAGGCGTGAGCTGTCAAGAAGAAAATAGACGAATGTACAAAGTAAAACTTTTTATTGACAGAAGTGGGTGCCGTGAGTTCTAACCAGATCCCTTTAACTTCGCAGCCCTACGGTCTCCGCTATCGCTATCGCTGCTATCCCCATCGAAATAATATTATGATTAAATTTAACTTTGCACTGCATGACGACAAGGCTTTACATAAAATTGTAGTCGAGTTGCTGTTAGTGTATTTTAATTTCTAAATAATAAAATACTTATCTAGAACGTAACTTCAAAACTTATAACCTTTTATTTTGTTTTCGACGATAGTTTAACAATTAATCTATTCTTTCTATTGTACCCGAACTCCTGGGCTTGGCCGCTCACCTCACTCACCTCATAACCCGCAAAATCACGTTAATTTGTCAGTTGGTACCTTTTGGAGTATTATGTAACACGCTGTCACAATATAATAATATGTTGTATGAAATTGTCGAAATTCCATGAGTTGCAATTAATTACACTGCCATAATTTGCCAAAAGTATTGGCAAATTATCTGCAAAGATTTGTTCTGATTTTGGGTGTGCGTTGTGTGTGAGTTATTCCTAGTGCGGACGTCTTTTTTTTATAAAACAAAGAAAAATACGCCACTGACAGCTTGCATGAAATAATATTGCAAAAAGCTATTAAACCACGTGACTGACAACAATCTTTTTTTCAGTATAACGGGCGAGCAATTAAAACCTTCTAAACTATTACATAATAAAGGTTCCGCGAAGAATCAATTAGGCTCGGGTGCCGTAAAAAATTGTTCATTGAACTTTGGTTTCGCAAAACAGCATAGTAACGTGATGCTCTACACATCGTTAAGGTCAATAGAGGAAATAAACTGAGTAATGTGGTAAAAAATACATTTAGCAGCTAGATAATTTGCACATAGCATAACATAAAATAATAATTCTTTATTGATACAAAAGAGTAAATAAATACAGTGGTTCTGAGGTAGACAGTATCACCGAGCCCCACACTAGGATAGCATATCCGCTGTATTACCCAAAATGGTGTGGCAGAGGTGAACAACACCAACATTTCACATGTTATATTCAGGTCCTATGGGATAGGTGGTGAGTCTATCGCCATCCACCGTGTCCACTTCTGGCAATAATTTGTTTAGTTTTGTAAGTTTTATTGTTTTATTTTGTGACTAATTTTTGTCAGAATAAATATGTTTTCTTTCATGTTTATGTGTCGTCAGCAACACGCGACGATTACGAAGCCCGCTCGTGGCGTCCGAGTCGCCCACACGCTCAAGAATCGCGTGCGCGCCTAATGTGGGAGACGCCTAATAATATTTCTTATTGATCTATTTTTAATGTTAGTGCCTACTCCTAGATTGCAATTCGGGAAATATGAATTAGCACCGATATCAAAAGCTATTTTGCGTGATTTAATTGATTTTGAGTTTTGAAAGTCGGTTCAATTTTATTAAATATTTTTTGTATCTATTTAAATATGCACCTGTATTATCTATTATCGATATCCAGGTGACTTTTATTTGTATAAAGTTTGATTTATTAAGCAATAACGAACTATAATCATCGTTTAAACAGCACTATAACATTTACACTACACACTTTATGCTAACTACAACTACTGACAATAGCAGTCAAAACATCAATCTTTCAAAATCCAACAAACAATGCCCTATCGATAAATCAAATTCTGCCGATTATTTTAAATACTCGATTAGTTTGTACCCAAATATTTGCATTTTGTTTTCCATTATTTTTTCTAGTTTTTACAGTTATTTGCAAGTTATATAAAATCGTTAAAAACAAATAATTAAGAACAAATTTATTATATTCTTATTGCAATAAGAATTTGTTGCACACATCTACTTTTCATAATATTAATTAAGATGATGGTAACACAGCATCTCCATAAAGAATCCTAATTAATTCTAAATGAAGTAGCAATAAACTTTCGTAATGTTAGATTTAGTGATAATAGGACTCTCACGATTGCAATTAAAATATTATCTGATCACGACCCAGACAATACTTGTAAGTATATCAATTTGTCTGGATGCTACTATTACGAAATATATAATTTAATCAGCACCTGCATGTACTCATCCATTTAATATAGTCAGCCACTGAAGACCAATCATAAAGACCACTCTTACAATCAAAGTTACGTAATACTAATATTGGCAATTATAAATTATGAATCATCAGATCAAAAAGTTGTATAGACTTATGAATGACGCAGGTTTGATTATTATAATTGTTTTTATGTATTGATTTTTGTTACTGATTATGCAATAAAGATTAAAGATACATAGACTTCGTGGTGGCTAAAATAGCGCACTATATTCCGCACAATATCCCTAAATACAGCACTACGTATCATTGAACTGACTAACGGTTGCTGCTGGAACCGAAATTCAGCATCAGCAAACTATCACAGTAAACGAACTCAGCGTACATCCACAAGCTGGGTTCACTATTGATGAATTTCATCATTATAATAGTTTCTCCTTTGCGTTTGCCAAGAATCAGGGTGTTCAAGGGGATAAGAGGTTAACACACCCTAATTTTTAGTCATGATAAACCTGTTGTGTGCAGGGTTTGTTGGTTAGCAAAATCTCCCTCAACAAATATTCACAATATTAACTTTTAAACTTACGCGTTGCATGATTGAGTAAAATCTAACGAAAATTAACGCGATTATGCATTACTAGCTTCCGCCCGCGGCTCCGCCCGCGTGGTATGTCAATTAAAAGTAGCCTATATGTTAATCCAGACTATAAGCTACATGTGTGCAAAATTTCATCGAAATCGACCCGGTAGTTTTGGCGTGAAAGAGTAACAAACATCCATACATCCATACTCACAAACTTTCGCATTTATAATATTAGTAAGGATTTAGTTTGCTTGCGACCACGGCCAGTGTAATCTTTCTGCCGAAACGTCAAGCCTAAAAGGTAAATAATGCGTGACCACGTTAATTCCTGTTGGATTTTACTTAAATATTCACATTTCCGCCTCAATTACTGTGTCCTCTGATGAACTCTTAAGACTCGAAAAAAGCGTGTTATCTCGTTTAAAATATAATGCCACACCTAACAAATGCATAATTTTGCTAGGATAACAGGATGGTTTAATTAGAATTCTAATCATGTGAAATATAAAATACTGTTAACTTAAAAAAAAGTAATCACGAATTTGATGAATGAAGTCGTAAAAGCGGCGGATCTTTCTCAAGCAATTTAAACCTAGCAAAAAACCAATAACAGCTATAGCTATAAAACTTGCAAAGGATCATAGCGACCGGTAGCCTACCCCATATCAAATTGATCAAATCCTTCTAATTACTAAAGTATCTAAGCACGAGGTCAATCACGTTTAGTTGTTATATGGCGTATTTGATTAAATGAACCATAAAGTGACGTCAAGACACGTGGATTCAGGATTCGGTGATCTGTGTATATAATAGGTCAGGCGGCCCAAATCATCACAGTACCACTTGAGTCTCATCCACATTTGGTTTGTAGAGACCCGGCAACAAACATCCAAGATGAAACTGGTAATTATAATTTGTTTCCTCGTTTTTCAAATATTTTTCAAATTTTTATTTTAGTTTTTAAGTTGTTAATGGATTTTAAACGATCATTGACGAATCACTGTCTGTCTGATTTAATGACATCGTCAAAGTGCGTTTCAAATCATTTTAGAGTATATCTTGTCGAATGATTCTTAAATATTGATTACTGTGACTCCATAAAGCCAAAGTTTTGCAAACATCTAAAATAAGCAGCATTTCTGCGACTCTAGACAATAATCATGACTACGACATATTTAGTGGTTGGTTTTATGGATAAGTTTAGAGTTGACAGTATTTTTCTTTCTCTCATTCCATTCATATTGTCACCTTGTACCATAAACTTTATTCTCATTTATTATTACAGCTCGTATTCGCCGCCCTTCTTGCCGTCAGCTACGCTGCTCGTCTCGAACACCTCGAACAGAAGAACCTCCGCACCTACCTTCCTCCAGACCAAAAGTCCTTTGGCGCTATCCCCGGTGCCTATGGTACTCTGACTGGTCCTAGCCAGCCAGGTGTCAACGCTCGTGCCAACTACCCCAGTACTTCTAACCAGTACCTACCTCCTGATCACGGACCTTCAGCGACTGCACCTGCTGGCACTCCTGCTTTTGCTGGTTCTATTTATGGTGAGTAATTTAACCCTTATATGAGTTATTAGCTGTCTAGCCTATTCTTCCGTGGTGTAAGCGTCCTTTCCTCACCGCGATGCCTCGGGTTTGATGCCCGGGTCAGGCAAAAGTGTTATTTTGGATTTTGTCATCAGAAAGTTCTTGAATAGCAGCACTGAGTTAACATAGTGTCCAGTAGATAGCACCACATGTGACAACATGTGACCCAAGCATAGCAGGTGAAATGTGGGTGTTATATGCATATGCCAATCTTTCCTGGGTAATATAAGCGTGGTATTAGTTATGAACTTATGAGTTATGGAAGATGTGTTGTAGAATTGCATACTAGAATAAAATACGTTACGGCACGCGCTGTGATTTTCCCTTCCTCAAAATATTAGTGTGTATTATACATTTTTGTCAACATCTTTCAACAGTACAAGAAAGCTTAGCTTCACTTTCGCTCGATTATGTCTTAACCCTTCTTATTTTTAATATTTTTATTTAAAAAGAGGCTCACAGGGCAGCTCCTTCGGCGTGTTTTGATCAGGGCTCAAACTTTTGTTAATTACACTTTGATTACCAACCATTATAGTTTTTGTTGAATCTTTTCCACACAGGTGTAAAAGGATTAACTTTTTGCGTGCTTCTATTTTACACATTATTTAGTTGTTCTAGTCGATGTTGTCATCTATATTTTGCCACAGAGGACTAGAGTTTTAAATTAAAATGTCAAACATTGAAGAATATTAATAATTTCTTTATTTCGGGCTTTTAATTATAAAAATTTAATTTTACGTCTACATTAGTTTTGGAAAAATATGCCCTAAAAGTTTGTGTGAAGCTTTGGATGTGCAAGAAATAACAAGCAGAATACGCAAACCGCCCCAATATCTTCTTTGCAGCAAAATATCTAACCCATTCTTACCACTTTTTTATCAACCAACCTTTTTCAGGATTCAATGGCCAAAACCAGCAACTTGGTCAACAACCCACCAACCAGTACAGCCAGGATGCTTCTCCTCAAGGCTCCAACCCCTACGGTGCCCAAGTCTATCAGCCCCAACCCGCCGCCAACCAGTACCCTCACCATTCTTCTCAGGACATTCCTCAGCAAGCGTTTGATGAAGAAACTGGATACCATTACTGAGTGACGAATGTGATGTACTTGCCATAATTTTATATTTTAATAAATAACCTACTTTTAAGTATTTCCTACCTTTCATTCGTGAACATCCTTACAGATTACATACATCATAACTGAAATGTGGGTGCTTTTAGGCATCTGCCGTACCCTTCTGGCTAATATCGATGTATAACCGGACCAAATATGGCCATTTTTACTTATTTCGTACAAGGGTCCGAAACAGTATAGATACTTTTTTAATGTTAAATACCTAGGTAGAGAGATGATAACGATAATTAATTAATTTTAATAATGATACACTTGTTTATTAGTTACTAGCTTCCGCCCGCGGCTCCGCCCGCGTGGTATGTCAATTAAAAGTAGCTTATATGTTAATCCAGACTATAAGCTACATGTGTGCAAAATTTCATCGAAATCGACCCGGTAGTTTTGGCGTGAAAGAGTAACAAACATCCATACATCCATACATCCATACTTACAAACTTTCGCATTTATAATATTAGTAAGGATTTTGATCTAGCTCTTTATAATGGAAGCGTAGCAACGGAGTTACTTTTTCAGTTATAATATACTAGCTTCCGCCCGCGGCTCCGCCCGCGTGGTATGTCAATTAAAAGTAGCCTATATGTTAATCCAGACTATAAGCTACATGTGTGCAAAATTTCATCGAAATCGACCCGGTAGTTTTGGCGTGAAAGAGTAACAAACATCCATACATCCATACATCCATACTTACAAACTTTCGCATTTATAATATTAGTAAGGAAGTTAAGACTATTATAAAACAAGGTGCGTATTTATTTTGTTTAAAATACCATGACCGTGAAACACCACCAACCCATTTGCATTTCGCTTCAAGATTCCTTATGCGAACTGCCAAAAAATGGAACGCCCTGCCCGAGTCTATGTTTCTGCATGAGTACAATCTAGGTGTCGTCAAAGCCACACTAAATAGGTATCTCATAGGTAAGCGTGTTCAACCGTAGAGCGCATCTTCACTTACCATCAAGTGAGATTGTAGTCAAACGCCTATCCACCATAAAAAAACAATTGAAAGCATCACAAATGCACCTGAGTTCAGTTTAAGCTAGTTTTTCTACGGGTGTGTACTCCACCTGAAGGTAAGTGGCAACTAGAGCACATAAACATCTGCAATAAATAAAAAATAATTGTATTTGAGTCAGCTACATCTAATGACTACGATTTCGTGCCTTATGTTCCTTGACTTTAGGACCTAATTTCACAACCAAAAAGTACAAGAGTCCACCTTCTGCTTTCATTATTATTTGGTGGCAGTATATTATTATAATAATACATACTAGCTGACCCAACAAAACGTTGCCCGTCGCATAGCTTGTTTGTGAAAACTTTGTTTTTTGAAATATTTTCTGGTTTATTACATTCGTGGTAACTTAAAAACTGACATCCATTTTGACGATAATTATTAGCAGCCCGCATTCTTTCAATGTTATGTTAAGCTCCATAAGATGACATAAAAAAAAAGTCAAAAGCGCTAAGGTTACATTAGAAATCATTACACAAATATAAATATAAAGTGGTTAAATTTAAAAATGTTCTCCTGATATGATACGATAGATATGATATTTAGGATTTTCCGCCAAAAATAAAATAACAATAAATAATAAATTTGGATTTTTTACATAAGATAGAACGCCAGGTGCAATTACACTATCTAATGGTCCCAACGACAAGGCCAAATACACACATTCATTCTCACAAGCACAACCCAGTCTCAGAACAAATCTTTGTGAATCACACAAAGATTTGTCCCATGTAGGGATCGAACCCACAACACCAGTGCAGTGGAGAGCGGCGAGGCGACCGCTTAAACCACTACACCACACGTGCAGACAAATGCAAGAAATGTTTAATAGCAGCATGGAGTTTGAATCAGTACCAGGTGGATGGCGATAGGCTCACACTCTATTACAATACCAGGGATTTAAACATAACAAGTGAAATGTTTACACCTCCGCTAGACCATAGGGGACAATATTAGGTGTGATTTTGTGTTATGTTTATGTTATGATAAAATAAGGCAGCAGTACTTTCTTCCTCTGAGCCTTTTTACAAGAGCTCTATCACTTTATTTGAATGTTGGTAAGTTTAATAGCCTGTATAAATCTCTCATTCCACATATTTTTTTGTATTTTAACTACTTATAAAGAAAAAAAGTAATTATAAAAAACCATGCAATAACAATTTGCCTATGACTGTTAGAAATAAAACTAGAGATATAACGTAGATAAATCATTAATAGCGTTAAATGATTCTGCCAGCAATGAAATATGGTTTACAATTTATAAATATTTATTTCACACAATTTAAACTAATACTATACTACAATTTTAATATAAGTGAACACTTAGTAATGGTAACCGGTTTGTTCATCAAAGGATTGTTCAGGAATGTCTTCAGAAGTATGATGAGGCTGGAAGCGAGCCTGAGAGCCAAAAACGTTGGTACCCTGAGGAGTGGCATCGTGGTGAGCGAATTGAGTTGGAGCGTCCTGTTGATCAACCTGGGTGGGAGCAGCCTGGTGACCAAATTGTTGGGCAGAATTTTGACCTTCAAAACCTGAAAAAATAGTAAAAATGTACAAACTATAGGACTAAAAAGTATGGGCTATTATGTATTCTAAAGAAATGATTTCCTTAATCTTACTCACACATGGGCTCTGAACTTACCATGAGAAGTTCCAGCGGAAGCTCCAAGATCAGGAGACAAGTACTGGTTGGATGCACTGGGAAAGGTAGCATGGGCATTCAAGCCAGGGTGACTGGGTCCAGAGGACATACCGTGGGCTCCAGGGGCAGTTCCAAATGACCTCTGGGAAGGAGGCAAATAAGCACGGAGTTGCTGTTGCTGTTCCTGATGTTCTAGACGACCAGCATAGCTGACGGCGATGAGGGCAGCTAATATAAACTGTGAAGCAAATATTATCTAAGCATTTTGTACCAAAGCGCTCAAAAGTTTCACGAGGGGAGCACATGAAAACATCACATGTTTTTATAGTGCTTTTGTTATGATCCTCGCTGTTGTGAGCCAGCCTAGGATAAATAAACATTTTGACACAATTGATAAACTCAATACAAATAAAAGTAGCAACAGAAACGAATAACTTTAAAATCGTGATGTTTTATTAAACATAATAAAAAATATTATAAAACATATTATATTTACGAATACCAATAAAAAAAAATAAACACCAGTTTCATTGTTGAAATCTCTTAAGTCACTGCAAACCAAATCTGGATAAAGCTCTGGTAGTACTGTGATGCTTTTAACCGTCTGTCCTATTATATACAAAGCTGATTTGATGCTGCATCTATCTGTTGTGACGTCATTTTATGTCTGACATAATAAAACAACATTGTGATGCTTTAATTAGTTCGAGAAGTTTATGAACTACCGAACGTGATCGACCTCAAGTATTAGTGATGTATATATACTTCAAGGATTTGACTAATTTGATATGGGGTAGGTAACAACGATCGTTAACTCTAATAAAATCCGGAAACGGGTAATAATATAATCACCAATTGATCAACCGGCAATCGACGGCTAAATGGCCAAAAAGTCGACATTTCGTCGCCTCCACGACAAACTCCACTGCAAACACAAACTACACTCCACACTAAATATCTTCTTTTCTAGAAATTCCGATGTAAATTTTGAAAGTTTCCCATGGGTGTACGAATATAAAATGCAGTTTCGGATAATCTAAATACTATAAACTTTAGAATTTGAAATAGGTAAATTTGCCACAATGTATAATTTTCACATTATGTACAGTTTTTCATCACAACATCGATTTCTATAAATCTTCAGATTCTTAAGTTTGCCATGGAGGTGATAATTTGACTGTTTTAGCCAAAAATAAACTGTCAAATAATATTAATATTCTATTACTCTAATCAATATTTATGCATCGATTTCGCTGTAATAGAATAGGCATGATATTATATGTATGTAGTCATAGGTAGTTTATTTCCTTCTCTATAATTATCAATTTATTGTACATTTCCATTTACCCTCAAAAGTATCTTTTTCCTCTAGCACTCTAAGGTTTGCTGGAAGAAAACCCATTTTAGTGGTTAAGCTCGCCTTTGTACATAAAATTTAAAATTGTACCTAATATTATTGTATTGTTTTTTTTCATTTGTACAATAAAGAATTAAGAATAAAAACAACCTTATAATGCTCTCGCCCACGATTGATAAATTGGTGATAGATTTTTTCTAGGATAAGAAAACGTTTGGAAAGGTATGTATACGTCCTACAAAAAATCTATTAGGAATAGTATGAGAATGGCAGTGAGCCAGATAATTATCAGCCTTTAAAAAACTTGGTCGTCGATAATGTCAGAAAACATCGTCAACGCTGCAAAAACCTACTAAGCTGCCGTTTTGACTGCTTTCCACTAATTTATTATGATGGCTAAGCTTTTTTGTTAGGTGAGATCATAAGATGACAAATTTTAAGACTTTAGTCGAACAGCACATGCCTAATTATAACCAGCGCACTAATAAAAATACTGTTACTCATTGATGTCACGATAAGCATTGTTTCCTAGTTCCTCAAATAAATCCACCATACCTTCCAAAGAATAAAACGAGTTTACCCAACCCCTAGAAAATTACCAAATCAAATAATATAAAAGAATATCTGATACTCAAGGTCAATCACGTTCTGTAGTTCATAAGCTCCTCAAACTAATTACAAAGGCATTATCTTTGTTTTATTATGTCAGACTATAATGACGTCACAACATATCGATGCAGGATCAAATCAGCTGTGTATATAATAGGTCAGAGGCTTTAAAGCATCACAGTACTACTTGAACTTTATCCATGCTTCGTTTGACCAAGCAACAAACATTAAAAATGAAACTGGTAATAAATTCCTATTAGTTTTATTTGAACAGTTATGTGAATCTATTGTTTTGATGATACGGTTATTAGCAATCCCCACGATTGTAAAGATATTTACATAAGTTACGGCATATTATATGGAATCTGTTGCATCTTTTATTTGATTTATGTCTTCTCTAGTACCTTTTATCTTGTCTAATAGTAATAACAACAATATTTTGGCAGATTATAATACAATTAAATCCATTTTACAGTTCCTATTTGCCGCCATCATCACCATCAGCAATGCTGGTCGTCTCGAACATCTGGAACAGCAACAGCAGCTTCGTTCCTATCTGCCTCCTTCTCAAAGATTATTTGGAGCTGCCCCTGGAGCTCATGGTATTGCCTCAGGACTCAGTCATCCTGGCTTGAATGCTCATGCCTCTTTCCCAAGTGCATCCAACCAGTACTTGCCTCCTAATCATGGATCTTCCGCTGGATCTCATGATGCTGTATCCGTCCATAGTGAGTATAACCATATTATTTTAATTTGTACTGTTCGTAACGTCGATTGCTTCTGCCTTTCGTAATAAATATACTTCATTCGGCATTTACGATCTTAGCTGAAAGTTACTAAGTAGTGTTTGTACAGTGACAAAAGTTATTTTTGACAGAAACCATTACAGCAGTTCTTCACATGCAAACGTTTTAATTTTTGAGTAAAAAAACCAATAACGATATTACATGACTCCAATTGACACCATTATCCTCACGTTAATCTTTTCAGGTATCAACGCTCACAATCATGTTAGCCAGCAATTTGGACACCAAGCGGCACCTAGCCACTTTGGTCACAACGATGCTACTCCTCAGGGTAGCAACTCTTTAGGCTCTCAGGCACGCTTCCAGCCTCATTCTGCTGTCAACCGTCAGTATCTTGCTCCTCATCATTCTTCTCAGGACATTCCTCAACAACACTTCGACGAACAAACCGGCTACCACTACTAATTGTTCAAAATGTTGATTGTATTTATATAGTTTCTTGTATTTATATTCTGTTTAAATAAAAAAATACATTATTTAATAAAATATGTTATGTTTCTATAATAAATCTATTGTAATGTAAATACATGCCGGTCCCATATCTTTTTCAACTGTTTCTTAGTATATATGTATTGCTCCACATTCGCAATTTAGATTAGTGTCAGTCAACCAGATATCTCCATTTGATAAGGTTCTCCTTGCTTCGCCCGACTTGCGTCCGGAGTCTATTTAAGGAGTTTCAGCCCTGTCTTGATTTATAGTTTTAGTAGTTTTAGTTTGTTGGCTTATAAAAATATAAAATAATTACTAGCAACAGTTTAACCAATTTTATTGCTAAATCATGGCTTTGTTTTAAAAAGTCATCTTTTTTTAAAGCTAGTTTTTTTTTTAATAACGGAACAGGCACACGCCCGTTAATAATGGACAGATCAATTAAACACATTATTGACCACGACCATAGTAAAAATAAATAAGTAAGCCAACTCCCGGCGTTTAGGAGCGCACGATACCTAAACTTGCTCGAGGCTTAGGGTTGTCACTTGTCAGATTGATATTTTAAATTACCTGTACTGAAATTATTTTTTTAATTATAAAAAAACGTTTTTTTTACAAATCAAAGCATTTATTTATGTCAAATCAAAGTCAAACTTTCGCAAACTTTTTTACAAACTTTCACATTTATAATATTAGTTAGTTAACACTAGGAAGTTACATGCATATACTTTACCTACCATTAAAGCAAAAAAAACAAATACCATGTTCTTCTCTCTTTTAACTTTAACTACAACTAAAATGAGAACCTCCTTTTTTGAAGTCGGTTAAAATACCTAAAACCTCGAGAATTTTCTCAATATATAGGTTCTCTTCTGAAAACTACATCAAAATCAGCCAAATGCGAGATAATCGCAGACCAACATAAGTACATACACACTATGAGAACTTCCTTTTTTATATCGGTTAAAATAAAAATAATTTAATAACACATCACAAAATTGCGCATCATATTCATAATGTAACATCCATTTTGTGAAATAAATAAACCAAAGAGGCAACGGCACGGCGGCGTTTAAAAAACATACCTACATTATTATTAAGTATTTAGTAGTTATTATCAAATACGTATTTTATTAAAGTTCACCTTTCGTGTTCAGAGGGTACCTTAAAGAACGTTAATTCTGGGTTTGAAATAATGTCGTTTGAACAACCATAAACTGCACAATAATATCTTTTGACTCGCGAAGACATTTTGCAGTGCAGCGCGTAACCGTACCTAATTTTCTAAACAAACACCGACCGCTCACAGTAATGGCACGGCCCGCACTACCGGTCACCGAGTGAGTGGCCTAGCGGCGTAGTGTGCGTGCGTACGTATATGAACCCGGGGCGTGGCAAGCGCTACGCGTACATACAAACGGCGCGATGTACCTTTGTTCGAAGATAACTTACTATTTATACTATGCCACGACACTGACCTCACGTACGTTGCGATTCTTTGCGAGGCTTTTAATCGATTCGATTTCAATATCTATAGGTTGACGTAAGTCATGGTCATGGATAAACATAATTATATTTTTTTTAAAAGGCTTACAAGTAATTTTGTAATACAAATGACTAGTCCGTGGTATAATAGCCAGGATTCGAACCCACGGCCTCTCGATCGCAAGTCAAATGCCTTATTTATGGCACCACGGCCACTATAATATTAATTTGAGACACGCTTAATTTTTAAATATTAGTAATCATTAAAAAATATATGTCTCACAAATAGCGGGTGCACATACGAAACTAGTGGTATGATTTATTTTCACAACGTGAGTCTAAACGATCTAGAAGAATACCATAATTGTACAGAACATACAGAATGATCCTAGTGACAGCTTAAATCCATTAATTGCCAAGTAAAAATTAACACTAGCTGCATACGCGCACAAATGATTAATAAAAAATCACCTAGACAGTTTAATCACCTTAGCTCTCAAACTGAAGCTAGACAACGATAATGTGACCACACAGTTCAATATAACTTTAGCTATGCGCGTACGCAAATGATCTGTGCCATTAGGCTATTATAACAAATAGTGTCTATTAGCAGTAGGCAAAAAGCCCCTAATGCGGTCTTTAAACCCATCGTTTATGACATTGCGTGACTGGAGAGGAGTATTAGATTTATTTTGTTTAATAGATGGGTGTGAACACAAAGGTTGCATGCAGGTGACCTTGAAAAAGTTATTGCAATGGTAGTTGATAATTTGGTGATTATGGGGTGTTGGTTACAGCGTGGTATAATTTAAAAGGTCTCAAGGCAAAATGGGGTGATGCTTGGTATGTGGTATTAGGGGCGACATGAAAGGTGTTACTTGTGACAGGACAATCAAAATGTAATTAAAAGAGACGAAATAAATGTACAAATAAAAAGAGAACAAAAAATGAATGTTAATGCCGTGGCTGACTGTATATTTTTCTTTCCATATTTTTCGTCTATCGAGCAACCCACGCTTTTTCACAATAATATATATATATATAGTTTTTTTTGTTTATTACCATTTTCAGAGTATATTAGGAATTATTTTTCACTTTTTAGTTAGAAGTACTTTAAAAGCGTGTTTTTTAGTTTTTTTAAACTATTATTTATTTTCTACTTTTTAGTTTGGTTTATTTATAAGAACGTTTTTTTTTTTTTAGTTCAATTACTTTTTAGGGTTCCGTAGTACCTACAAGGAACCCTTATAGTTTCGCCATGTCCGTCTGTCTGTCCACGGCATAGCGACGAAACCGTTGGTGCTAGAAAACTGAAATTTTGCATAAACATGTATGTTAACTAAACAAAGAAAGTCGTAGAGTAAAATTTGGAAAAATATTTTTTTTTCAGGTAGCTCCCCTACATGTAAAGTAGGGATGTTTTTTTTTTGTCGCCTACCCCATAGTGTGGGGTATTGTTAGATAGGACTTTTAAAAACGTTTAGGGGTTGCTAAGACAGTTTGATTTAGGGATCCGTTTGCGAGATAATTAACTTTAAAGAGCAAATTTTTGTTCGAGTAGGGCGTCCCCCCCCCCTCTAAAAGCTAAACTACTGGATCCTAAAATCTGAAAAAATTGTGTCGGTAGTACATGTAATGAACTTTAAAGGAAAACTATAGCGGATAAGTTCACTTCATTAGTTCAAGAGGAATAGGGGTCCGAAATGTCAGATGCAGTTACTCAGAATATTTCGTTCAAAATTCTTGAAACATAAATAAACATACATAAAATCACGCCTTTATCCCACGGGGGTAGGCAGAGACGATGGAACGCCATGTGCTTCGCTCCTTACATACTTCTTTCACTTCCTTAACATTCATACATCTCGTCATACGTGCTAACTGGTTTCGTGTACTACAAACATTTCCTATCTGAAGGACGCTATTTATCTGGTTACTTTAACTTAATTAGTTCTAGAGTAATTGGGGTCCAAAGTGTAAAATGCAGTTACTTAGAATAATTCGTGCAAATTACAAAAACCTTTGAAAGTAATGACTTGTATGAAGATGTTACTTGTTTAATACAGATAGTAAATCCCTTTTAAGTCGAAATTATGTTGTTACGACTAGCTACGGAAGCCTACTGCGCGTGGCCCGACACGCACTTGTTCGGTTTTTTTTTATCGAATTATTGCATTGTCATCGATCTTTGACAGGTGTGCAAAATTTGAATGAAATCTGTCCGTTTAAAGTGGGTCAAAATCGAGTCCAAAGGAGTCGGTTACATACATACATACCTACATACAGACATACAGGCGAAGCTAATACGCTTAGTGTTAAAAAAATAAAGCAATCCACAACCTAAATAAAAGGGCTTAATATACTCCTCATATCTCTGCTGTCATGTAACACGCTTTTATTTTGGTTATGGATGGAATATTTATTGTATTTATATTTTATTCTTTTAGACAAAATGAATGATAATTATTTTAGTGACAAAATAGTTTTAATTGATATAATAATATGACCTTTTGCGTATTTAACATTGCAATTACCATAAATCAACACACCCTAGGTATGTAAGTATAATGTAAATTACACTTCACACATACACATTATCTAGGGAAATTTTATAAATTACTTACTTTGAGGATAACTTACGTTTAAGAAGAGGTATTCACGAGGTCCGTCACAAAATAATGCGGTACTGTTTGTTGACTCGGCAATTGCGCAAGCGGCCGTGGCGCAATGGATAAGGCAACGGACCTAAGATCGAAAGGTCGTGGATTCAAATCCTGGCCATAACACCACGGACGTGGGTAATGTTCACCTCTGACACACCCTTCTGGGTAATATAGGCGAGATGTCATGTTATGTTACTTTAAAAATTACGAGATCAATTTGTTGGTTTTTTTCTTGACAGTGGTTGGTGAAAAGTCGATTTATGGTCTAGTTTTTTTTGCTATGTCATGGTGAACAAACAAATGGGGTCGAAATAACAATACAAGAAATAAATTACTATTCAGCTATTTATTTTATATACAGAATTTACAATATTCAAATTGGCTGAGAACACTACATGTCTACATGTCTTCACTTAGTACTGGTATCCAGTTTGTTCGTTGAACGCTTGCTGGGGCTGGGACGAGCTGGCATGAGGAGCCAGGTACTGACGGCTGGCGGCACCAGAAGACTTAGACTGGAATCTACCACCGAAAGAACCGGAAGAGCCACCGAAATGACCACCCTGAGAGCCACCAAAGTGACCACCTTGGGACCCAGAAGAACCACCGAAGTGACCACCCTGGGTACTGGCAGAGCCACCGAAGTGACCACCCTGGGTACTGGCAGAGCCACCGAAGTGACCACCTTGGGAACTACCTGCATGAGGAGCAAGGTATTGACGGCTGGTGGCACCGGACTGCGAACCAGTGCTATGAGATCCTCCAAACTGGGAACCAGAGCTGTGAGATCCTCCAAACTGTTGCTGACCACCTTGAGCTCCTCCATGAGGGGCCAGGTACTGACGGCTTGTGGCACCTCCAAATTGAGATCCACCATTCTGTGAACCGTGAGAGCCACCGAACTGTTGACCACCGTGGGCACCACCGAATTGCTGACCACCAGCCTGGGAAGATCCAGCGTGGGGAGCAAGGTATTGACGGCTGGTAGCACTACCAAATTGGCCACTGGAAGAACCACCGAACTGACCACTCTGAGAGTTAGCATGAGGAGCTAGGTACTGACGGCTGGTGGATCCGAAATGAGACTGAGATCTGGATTGGCCACCGAAGCTGGAGCCTTGAGGAGTGCCGTAAGATGTACTGGGGAACGAAGACTGCTGAGAAGCTGCACCATGATGGCCGAAGCTGCTTTGACCACCGGAACCTGAAAATGAGATGTTATTATAGTTATTGCTTTCGTTAAAGTGTTGTTCTTGTTGTTCTAATATCTGTATAAATAATAATATCAGTAAACATGATTGTCTTGACATGATAACCATTGTCAGTTTAATCACTGATGTTGATAATTTTGTTGCAAAAATTAAAGGAATACTAAATTAAAAGTTATAAAAATCAATTTCACGTGAGTTAAAATTAAATTATGATTCTAATAAATGTATAAAGTAGGGGATAATTCAAAAATTGTATCAGCTAAACTAACATTCTCAATTTCAATCGTTATATATGCCGATGTTAATGATATATCAATAACCAATAAAATAATATAAAACTACAGAAGCTCATTAATAATCTAAAAAAAAGATCTATATTATGTGTCAAAAGTAATCACTCCATAGTTATTACTTTCAATCAAAACTAAACCAATAAACCATTAAACATCGTGATTCATTTTAAAATATACATATTATATTTGTACTTAATGTGTGGATGTATTTAAGGTGGTATTCCAGTTACTGCGCTTCATACAAACGTAGTTGAATTGTGCGTTTAATAAAATTATCTAATTTCTTGAAATCTAAAATAGTCAAATCCTTGTCTAGTATATTTTACATTGTCAACCTCGTTACTATGCTTAGTTTATCATAACTATAGAATAAATAATTTTCCAAAAAAAAACCAGACTTAAATTACAAAAGATATGTCTCACCATATCTCAGTATAACTTGAAAGAAAACAGTAAACGGCCTTAAGGTGCTTGTATTTAAAGAATTATCCCCGTACTCCTAAACATTGTAGATGGAACCTTCCAGCATCAACTCAGCAACATGAAATGCTGACTGCTAGATGCAAATATCCCAGTAGCTTTATATAATGTACGCAAAACACTTTTTTTTTTATGGTGAGTGAATATTTACTAACGTGCAACCAAACTAGTATAAAAATACCATACTCGTTAACGTAACATACGTTAGCGAGTATGGTATGTTATTTTTTGAATCTATAAGTTGTATGGAGCGCGGTAACGAAAATGCACTTTTAATAATATTTATTGCAATTGGTACTGCTACTGCGCATCTTGAATGTAGCTCACGGATTTTGAGAGGCATCTATTCTAGTAACGCGTAGGTTTATGGGCTCGTCAATTAGACACCCACCTTTCTAAAGTAAGGTACGAGTCTATATTTAGAACTTAGGTGTGTTTTGAAGATTATTACAAATTGAAATTATAGAGATGGATCGAAGAGTAAAACTTTATTTGAGTTTAATAATATTTCGTTTCCTTATTCTTTACCTAATAGAAGATTATTTTTTACTTTTAAATCTTTAAACAGAAGCCTAAATAAAAAATAATGTAATTTTAATCGCATTGCTGCACTTATTAACCAGTAAACATACACATTCTGGGAAGCAATTACAATAACGTCACGTTATTTTTTTCACAAAACATCTATTACTTTTAAAACTGAAGCTATGATAAAAGGCAAGTTAAATTTAAGTCAGTTCAATTATGAAAATTTTAAACAACTTTACTAATATTTATTCAATATTTTTAGAACCCTAGAAATCCTTACCTTGAGAACCTCCAAACTGAGAACCGCCATGGGCACCAGCTCTAGGAGGCAGGTATTGGTTGGATACACCAGAGCCTTGTCCACCAAAACCTCCGGTGCTTCCACCGAATCCACCAGATCCACCGAAGGATCCGTGACCTGAACCAGATCCGAAACCGTTAGATCCGGATCCAGAGTTTCCAGGTGGGAGGTAGGAGCGTTCCAGGTGTTCCAGACGACCTGCTGCGGCGACGGCGATGAGGGCGGCGACTATAAACTGAAGAAAATAGTGTCTTTTAGAAAAAAGATACATAAACATTACTGTTGTTATATTTCACAATTAAGTATGAAAATATTTCACTTTTTATAAATTTCCACTAGTCGGAAGATCGTCGGAATACTTTTTTCATAATTTAAGTATGCGAAGATATTAAATATCCAATAGAGAAATCGTCAGTTAGCAAGGTAAACAAAACAATGCAGTGTTATGTATATTGTATTAATATTGTAATTATTAAACAATAATTTCAATATATATAATGATACAAACGACACAATTATGTTCAATTTTATTATTATGCGTAAATATGTAATGACGGGGAAAATTTCATAGTACCTTGTCTTGCAATTATATTAATAGCTAGTAAACAAGTATGATCAAAAATGCATTTAATGTATTTAACAACAAACGCATATTTTATAGAGAATTATCAAAAACTTGCAAGGTTTACTAAAAATACTGATATACAGCTAAATCCGTTAGCCTAAAAACCGATCTCAATGTAATTGGGAAAGGGCTCAAGGAATTAATGATCAAGAAAATCGCTCAATACTTGTTCAAAACTATTCGTGCTATCAAATCTAGAACACCTTCAAACCAACAAGAGAACGCATGAAATCAATCCTTTTCAATCAAAATAATTAAACCGATCAATTGCACAAAATAAATTACCAGCTTCATCTCGATGGTTGTCTGTACCAAATGTGGATGAGGCTCAAACTGTACTGTGATATTCTGCAGCATCTGACCTAATATATATACAACAGATCTGATCCTGCGTGTGACGTCATTAAACCATGATGATACTCATGCAAGTAATTAGTTCGAGGCTTTTTAGAGCTACCGAACGTGATTGACCTCGTGTGTCAAATGCTTAGTAATTTTTCAAGGATTTGATTAATTGAATACGTGGAAAAGAGGGGAGAGGGGGAATATCGTGACCCTTAATCAGACTTGTGAGTTTGAATGTGCGATTGCTGTAACTGTTGCTTGAAGCTTTTGAATTGCTTTGCGCTATTGTTTTCGACTTTTGTTAAAAGGTTTTGGGTGTATGGAAGGTGAATAGTGGTTGAATATCAATTGTAGATAATTCGTGATTATATTACTCGACATTCAAGATGCTGTGTTATTATTCGTCACTAGCTGACCCTCCTATCTTTCTATGAATACATCTAATTTAACGATATTTGGCAACACGCATGTCAATGTTATATCAAATCACATAAAGTTACATTAAGAAAGTTTATACTGTCAAAAGCGTCAAAAGTTTAATATTTCTTTTAATAAAATCCAACTCCTGACGATAAGACAACATAAAAAGAATCAGCAATATTGGTCCAGCAGTTTACGAGTGATGCCGTGAGCAGGAGAAATAGGGATTAATTTATATATTTCCCCTTTTTAAGAAGTTAGAAAAGAAAGATGCATGGAGCATGAATTCAGATTTGTAGTATTGAAACAGAATTGTCGTCGATGTTTTAAAACTAATTTGTCTTGCATTTGTTGATAACATCGTAGAGAAATTGCATAAATTAGCTGAAAGTTATTTTCAGCTAATTTATGCAATTCTCAATTTTTGCCTAACTTCTTCCTTATATTATATCCGGTAAGCATCAATTATCGGCATCGTCATCAATCTATCTGGCTTTTCAAGAATTGTCCTTATCTTACTCAATCGAAGACGTTACCTGACTGTTTTTCAACCTAGCTTTGGTTCAATTTAGTCAATTAAGATCTCTGTTGGTCATAAAATATAGCCGTAATGCAAAGCTCGGCAATTCTGACTACTGATCTAAGCCAGCTAACGTTTCTCATGAAATAGTGATATTTAGATGCCAGGTAGCCATCATTTGGTTAAGAAAAGGAGAGGTGATGAGACTGATATTGATTATAAGGGACTTCTATAAAATGTAGGGTGGTAATAATTTAATGGTGGTAGAGCTTTTGTAAACGAACTCTCGGCTGGATACATCACCGACTCACCTTTAACCCGTCGCCAAATAGCAATACTGGCTCAGTGTGCCGGTTTGGTGGTGAGAAATTACTGGCACAGGAGACAGGACACCGTAGTCTAAAACGATGCATCTACAATCTAGTTTGGTAAATTGTTGATAATTTTTAGTTACCGTCCGTTCGTTTGATACATGGTATGATAAAAAAAAGTAGGAATAGGTACATTTTATCTGATTTACAATCTAAGCTTATGTAAGCTAAACATGTAAAGTATTAGTGATTTTACATCTGAGATACCTTAATTTAAATTTGATGAAGTCAATTTACATGATTCGAGTAATATTTAATATCATTATACAATATGGCATAATCATGATGCAATAATATTATGGGTTTTGAATAGGCCTTATAAAGTTAATAATGTATTTTATTGGTTTTTATTACTCATGTAACATTATGGTGCTACGATGCACGCTTTTAATGTTCACATGGCTACATATAAAGATATACATTAACAGAATAAGCTGGTCTCTCATTGCACGGGAAGCCTTTACAACGCGAGATCATCTTATACTGGGAATGAATTACTTTATGAGAAGCTGTGTGTACGACCTTCTTTTCAATATATTTTTATATCATAACCGTTTTGTATATAGCTTTTATGGGAGGTTTTATGGTAAATTAATTAAATATGCATTATATCTACAACTCTATAAACTTGCAATCAATCATTTTAGATGAAAACACATATTTTCGTAGACTTTTGTTTATATTTTATGATGAAATTATGCTGTTGTTTAAACATACGATTAAGATGATTAAGCTACGATTTGTTAGATTAGGTTAGGTATTCTTTTAACGCTAGTTTTTAAGTAGTTTATTTTAGGTTAGTTTTTTTAGTTTTTTTTGTGTTTTAATTTCATTGGTTGTAATTTTTTTTTTTTGTAATAATAAATATTTTACCTAATAAAAAAAAAAAAGTTTAAACATCAGTCTAAGTATGTAAGGTGATGGAGTCGAAATTTTCATGTTACAAGTTTTTTCTTTCTTTTTAAAAACGACGCTTTCACTAGGAATATCTCCTGTGTCGCAGGGGTTTCCAAAAACATACATATGACACACACAAAGCACACCCAGTGGCGGAACAAATCTTTGTGAATCACACAAAGATTTGTCCCGTGTGGGGCTCGAACCCACAACACCACCCATAAAACCGGCGAGGAGACCGCTTTAACCACTAAGCCAACCGTGCACTCCATAGTTGAAGACTATGTACTTTGTTTGTGAATTCAGGTCCTGAAATAACTGCCATACGCAGCATAATATCCCGATCTTCAAATATAGTGATACCTCCTCTAATTGATTATTTTATAGCATTTAGCTATACTTAGCAATATCAATTAACAATAACTATGTACTAATGCCTGAGATAATAAAATTTTAGCAAATTATACTAAGAAACAGTTAAAAAAGATAGGGACCGGCAGGATTTGAACCTTAGTGATACCATCAGGAGGACTATACGTCCGCTTGTTTCATACGTCTGCAAAAAACCGGTCTTATTACAACAAAGGAGGCGGAAGCTTCAGACAAAAATCGGAAAATCCCTGCCTAATGTAAAGGTTTCTCAATAGCCAATACAATCCACATCTCTCTACTATGTATGCGTAATTGAAAAAAGCCATTAATGAGCAATTTGAACTTATTAAAAACTTCCTATTCATAATATTAGTAGTTGGTTTTTTTAATCACGATATTGAAGGTAACTTTGTGCGTGATGAGACTAAGATCTAATTAATGAGAAGATAGGATAATAAAACGTAATTTTATCACAGATAGACATCGAATAGGTAAACATTGTGCTGGCATCATTTATGTTTTTTTATTTGTTTTAAAACGACGCCTACACTAGGAATAACTACTGTGTCGCGGGGTGTTCACAAACATAATATATGTTTCACACACACAAAGCACACCCAGAGTCAGAACAAATCTTTGCGGATCACACAAAGATATGTCCCGTCTGGGGATCGAACCCACTACACCAGCGCAGTTTAAAACAGCGAGGCGACCGCTTTAACAATGATAAGTGTGATAACTCGTTAATTTTTACATACAAGGTGTTAATTAATTAGTGACAACGCCGCTTACTTGACTTACAAGAGATCCCGGTGCAAAAAATTGTCACTGAAAAATTCGTGAATTTAATGAAAATAGTTATCACTTTTCGCAATTTTTCTAACTGATTACGGAATAATAATGTTACCCCCCGACCAAGCGTCGAGGTTGGTCGCCGCTAACTTCAGTCCACGCGCGTCTTTTGTCAGATAAAATCATAGCGGACGGCTCCAGTTGAACGTACTGGGCGGATGGGCATCGGCGGCATCGGTGTCTTTGAATCGGTTTGAATTTCCCGTCACTAAATTTCGGCTGTGACGTCACAAAAGGTATTAAAAAGTCGGCACGCTTGGTTTCAATACAAATCGTTATACTTGCGTTATCTATGTAGATCTATATCTGTGGTTTACTTGTTTTTTTGCAGACAGACATATAAATTTCCAATCATTTAATCATTTATCTAGCACCTATGGGTTCAAATCCACAGTATTTAGCACATGTTTAGTCCAAGTGCTTTTGCAAGCTTATTCTCCTACATGTGAGAATTTCTTATGACGTGTTTTCAAAACCTTATTGTCATGATGTTCAAAACAGTGCGATGATGAATGTTTGCACAGGGTCACATAATCATGTACTGAATTATTGGTACGCCGCTTTGTTACGATGTTTTTTACACCCCGTATAGCCAGATACGGCAGAGGACTTCGTTGTTTAAATGTAATAGTAATATAAATAAGTTGGGTAACATTGCCTCATCCAGGCATCGAATGGGGGATCGTCGTGCACAATGCGTCGCCTGTTTTGACAGTCACGACACCTTGGATTTATTGTCCATTACGTGAAACAAGATTTAACATCATTTAGGTAGGAGAAACGTGATGTTTCTGTATTAAATACTAAAATTGTTGACAGGTAGATCAATGAACATTTTATTGAGGTAGAACCGTAGTCTTCTTCTTCTTCTTCGTCGTGTCGATGGCTAAGTAAATTTTATTTTGACATGCCATCGTGGTGAAAGGATTAACCAATTCGCTTTGGTGAACTCGCGAATTGCCCAGGGTGCGCCGGACGTAGGGAATCGGTGTGTACGTCACTCGGGGAGGCTCCTTTCATGCACCCCAAATAAAACTACGGTACTAGAACCGTAGTAGTAATAATAACGATTCAAGTACCTTATCATAACATTACGCCTTTATAACCCAGAAGGGTGTACAACACCCACATTTCACCTGTTATGTTTAAGTTCCATGGGATAGGGGGTGAGCCTATCGCCATCCACCGGGCACAATTTCAACTCCTTGCTGCAATTGTAAATTTCCGAACGAAAAATACACAAATAACACTTTACCCGACCCGGGAATCGAACCCGAGACCCCGCGGTGGGAGGCGCATACATTAACCATCGAGACATCGAGGATTCAACTAAAACAGATTAAATAGAGTATAATAATATATCCAAAAGAAGTACCTACTACGCACGTGAAACCGTGGGCAGAAGTTAGCTAGGCTTTAGCTCAATGAAAACCCTTGTTGAGGTAGTTGTTAAAATTATGGTCATTTAATATAATTATCCACATGATTGCGTTTATTGCACTTATATGCATACTGACCGTTAGGTGGTGATCATACAACTCTCAGTTTCTTGATGACTTGTTTTTTCAACCAGTGCCCAATAATAACCTAACGACTAGGATTCAATTTAAGATCTACCAAAGGTTTCAAGAAACCGCGCAATACTTTAAGCCTCTATTTTTCTCTTGTAAGGAGTGTTCTTGATCATGGAAGTCTCATATGGTCACAAATTATAAAATATACATCGAGTCACATTAAGTCCCTTTTTTCTACAAAACTAATTTGCACGCCTTGGTTTTATGCCTTTTATGGTCAGACATGCACTGCAAAGACTCTAGTGCCAATTACTCTACGAGCATAATGCATGAGTTAGCTCTGTCTAATATTTATATCCGTACCAATATTGAGAAGGTGAACAGCATAAAGCCTGTCCGACCGCAATATTTTTGACAATATTTCGCATATTGACTTGCCACAGCTTCAAACCAGTATATGAGAAATATAGTCAATAATATATAATATGCGTGTTTGCGGCTAGCAACTATTTTTAAGTATTTATTATTTTAATATTATTATTTATTTTTAAGTAAGTAATTTCTTCTACTACCCAAAAGTACCGTAAATTCTAACAAATCAATTTAGCAGCCAATCAAATTGCTTCATTTTATTTTGCTATCTTTATTCATAACTAACTAATATTGTTTCCTGTAGAATTATAATTTGTTGAAGGAGGCGTCTTGAAATTGCGAGGAACAGCCATTATACACTTGAAAAGCACGTTCATTTTCGCAACTAACATTGGTGTTAATATCATACAATTTTTTTTATATTCACGCGATTTTGTCCTATCACGAAGAATAAGGTCTTCACTGTCTAAATATCCAATGCATAAAATGTGTGTTGTATGCATTTATAATTTTTTAATATATAAGATAATGTTAGATATAAATAATAATATAGGTATACACCTAAATGTGTCAGTAATTATTTAAATTATTATTAACGAGATTCCATCCTCGGCTCTGCTCGCGTAATATGTCGATAAAAACTATGTCAATCCAGGCTATATCGGTCAGCGATAAATTAATAATACCAGAAATATGTCTGTTAAAGAGCCTTTCCAATCTTTTTAAATAACACTTTTAGTTAAAACAGGTACGGAAGCGTGAAAGCGTTTTTCAGATTCGAAATATATTATGTTTCCTACAATATGAACCGTAACTTGTTGACAACTAATTAAAATGTAATAGGCATTTCCTGTTTTCATGCATTCGTATTTATATCTCAAGAAATTTAAATTATTCTGTTATTTATTAAACTAAAGTCACGACGTTTCATCAATACGTAAAGCATCAATAATATCTATTTGTAAACAGTGTAAATAGTCAAATAATTATACATCTATGAATATCAAATGCGAGACAACATGATTCTGATTGTTATTCAGATCTGAGGCCATTCACAATGTTTTGTCAAATCATAAAGCATCTTTATCTCATCGCAATATAGTCTAAGAACCCGGTATACAACGACCTTCACCGAGAATATATTTGATGAAACGTATTTTATATTTAATTTAATATCTCAATAAATATATTGCATATAGCGTCCCCGTAGAGCGAAAATTAACTAAGCCACACTTTTAGGTAAAATGAGTTATTGATGTCATGCTATTCACTGATTTTTTCCTAATTTTTCTATGCAACCGCCATTATCCTATCTATTAAAATCACAAAATTAACATGAGTCAAAAGTCATCAAAATCAAATATTTTACAACGTTTATGAGGGAAATATTGACAATAATATTTTAGTGAATATTACACTAACTACGACTAACAAAAACTACACTTTAAGCTCACTTAGTTAATTTTACTCTTAATTATTTTAGTTAAAACGCGTCTTTATCCAATTCGAAAATTCACTAAGTTATTATAATGAGTAAATAAGCATAACATCAGTTGAGCGAAAACTAACTAAGTCGCTTTAATGACTATAACAATACAGATTTGATTATTTTGGCATTGTTTTCTATAGTTACAAAATAATTATTATCATTTAGTGAATTATTACTCTAAATTACATTCACAATTTAATTAATTGAGCCTCACCAAAATTCTTTGATTATTTATAATTTACATCAGTAGGAACAAATGTTTTAAAATTGAGTAATTTATGCGACTTGAGTAGGTAGTTGTTGCTTTGAATGAAGTACCCGCGCCCGCGCCGCGCCGCACTGAACGCCCCGCGCACCGCTCGCGAATCATACTTCGTCGTTTTACGAGAACGCACGTGTTTTGGATTTTGTTTTGGTTTATTAAGTAATATTGATAAGACGTGTGGTTTATAACGATACGATAGGTAATAATCTATTACACACAAAGGAGTATCGGCAAACAGATTAGGGATGTTACTAGATGACTCAATAAAATTATCAGCTTTAAAAGATAGATAGATAGAATATTAGACAGATGCTGATTCTTTTATGGCAAAATAAATTGTAATAATGCAATATGATTTATCCCCTCAACTGTCGATCGACCAGCTCCTGGCTGGTGTCAAAACACGCGCATCTGTCAGACGCCAGCTGCTGGTCGATTATTCCCGCCGTATTTTAACGGCTCAAATAAGCATTGATAGTATATTTATCCTGCTCTTACTTATACGTACGTACGGGCGATACGACAAGGATGGAATATAACATCACATGGGACACTTGAGCCGCTAATGTAAACAATACTTTTTTGTTTATGTCGAGACTTTCATAGTGCGTAGTTGGTGAATACGACCCGAGTGTTTTGAGTGTGTTTTTGGCAGTTTTCTTGTGATTTATTGGAAAAAGTTAAGTGTTAATCATGAGCGGGTAAGTAATAAACAGTTTTTAATTCATAACTTGCGTTTTAGACTATGATTGTTGGTTGAAAGTGATATGTTTATAAAACAATGTCTGACTTTTGGCGTGCTTGCCCTCTACATTTTGACTTTTTTTGCATATAAATACTACAATAGGAGCAAAATGTAGTTAGTAACATCATATAGACATCTTACTACATACGTTTACTGTATTTAATCGGTACATTCTCATTTCTATTTTGCGAAATGAATAAAACTAAAATACGCAGCACAAATCGACCATCTAATGGCCGATTGACAGACAGGCATATTTTGACTTGTTTTGCTTATAAATACTAAAATAAGAGCAAAATGTAGTTAGTAACATCATATTAGTCATCTTACTACATACGTATACTGTATTTAATCGATACATTCTCATTTCTATTTAAAAAAATTATAAAATTTTATTACGCAACACAAATCGACCGTCTAATGGCACATCGACAGACTGGGAAACCTCAAGCAAACGTGTAGAAAATTTGTCAAGTTTCAATTTAGATTTCTAAAGTAATTTTGTATGGCAGTATGCCCTTTATTATATTTTTTGATTTGTACAGATCATGAAATTGTAGAATTAAAATTCATATTACAAAAACCTTCAATAGAATTTGCATTGTGAGGCTAACTTTGAGAGCAGTTTTTTTAGCGCTTATTTCCAAGTGCTTGGTTTTTTGTTTGATACTTGTAAAGTAAATGTTTTTAATAGCTAAAACTTTGTTTACCGTTAGATTACGAACCAAACTGTAAAATAAATGAGTGGTTTTAGCCACTTGACTCAGTGTTTCCGAAATTGAAGTATCGAAACTCATTTGTTTTTTGTGTTGCGCTCGGGTCGCCGTTTACCGAGTCAAGTGATTGTTAAGCTTGTGGTGTAAAAAAAGTGTATGAAAAGGTGTTATTTTTTAACGGAATATTGTAAATTGTATATTCTTTTGTAAATAAAAATAAAATAAATATTAATTAGTCTTTTATTTTTAATTATATGATAATTATTCGCATGCACTAACGTTCACCTATTTTCAATCAAGGTTTAATAAATTATTTTAGAATAAAATAATACTTATTTGTATTATTTCTGTTAGTGTACTTCATACAGATTTAATAACATAAATTTTATACACATCTTTCATACAATTATGAAGTAATCGTCATTTTAATGCGCCGCGGCGATATCGCGAGAGACCACCCTCGACGATAGTGACAGATGTGGCTATATAGGTTTTTTGACAGCCGAGCATTTTCAATAATACAGTCAAGCAGTTAACGATACCATTTTATGTAAGATACTATTTATAATGGATCGTGGAAGATATATTTGTAACTTCAGATATAGTGTAAAATTATCTATTTAATTGATTTGATTTAACATGAAAAATATGTAACTGTTCCTTTTGCTTCTAATAATTAACCTTATGAGGTCAGAACGAACCGTAAATAAAACAAAAAATAGAATCAAAACGTGTATTCATTACTAAAAGTTGAAAATTAAAAATAAAACTTAAGTTTCCTTCCAATTAAAAAAATAATAGAAAAATAAAAAACAACCGCTGGTTGAGATGAAGAATAAAAATTTAAATAATTACAAAAGAATATTCTCGTCAAATACTTCGTTCTCCATTTCAGGCCCACCAACTCTGTCAACTGCCGTTTTATTTGTAGGAAGTGAATGATACCATGAGTGCAGCTCATGGGGAATTATACCTTTAGTGCATAGGCTTATGAGGTCTTTCTTTTTTGCTTCTGATATGGGAAGGGCACTTGAATAAACCTTAGGAATAGTGAATTCTTTTAAATGTGTTACTAGGATCTCTCTGTTACCTCCATCAGAGTTAGTATAAAGTTCTTGAGTAGTTTTATTTCTTTTCCTAGTACGTACCGGTAAATCTTCTTGCCTCAGAGCATCCAGTTCCAAATAAGGTCCTTCATGGGAGTACCGAAACTGTATAATACTGGCGCTGTTCCTTAAGAAAAATATTTAGAAAGCGGACATACTTACATGGAAGTGGACTCCATGCACAGCGCAATTGAAAAGGAACAGCGCCATTCAGCAGTTTACTCAATGATTGATTGGAAGTCTATAATGATGCGAGCTAGATCTAAGCGGCAGAGGAGTTCAGCACCACCATATAACATTCAAGAACTACATTATCAAGACATGCTTGACGTAAGAGCAATTAATGAGGCTTTCATCAAAAATATAAATAAAGATAAGAACGGCGATAAGGTGATGTGGTTGAAAATTAAATGTCTGAGATTTGACAGGAAGCTTCCTGGTATTATACAGTTTCGGTACTCCCATGAAGGACCTTATTTGGAACTGGATGCTCTGAGGCAAGAAGATTTACCGGTACGTACTAGGAAAAGAAATAAAACTACTCAAGAACTTTATACTAACTCTGATGGAGGTAACAGAGAGATCCTAGTAACACATTTAAAAGAATTCACTATTCCTAAGGTTTATTCAAGTGCCCTTCCCATATCAGAAGCAAAAAAGAAAGACCTCATAAGCCTATGCACTAAAGGTATAATTTCCCATGAGCTGCACTCATGGTATCATTCACTTCCTACAAATAAAACGGCAGTTGACAGAGTTGGTGGGCCTGAAATGGAGAACGAAGTATTTGACGAGAATATTCTTTTGTAATTATTTAAATTTTTATTCTTCATCTCAACCAGCGGTTGTTTTTTATTTTTCTATTATTTTTTTAATTGGAAGGAAACTTAAGTTTTATTTTTAATTTTCAACTTTTAGTAATGAATACACGTTTTGATTCTATTTTTTGTTTTATTTACGGTTCGTTCTGACCTCATAAGGTTAATTATTAGAAGCAAAAGGAACAGTTACATATTTTTCATGTTAAATCAAATCAATTAAATAGATAATTTTACACTATATCTGAAGTTGTAAATACCTAACTGACCTTAATTATTCGATTTCTAGAGCATATTTCAGTAACAATTCACTAAAGACAGTTAAGTTACCCCTTGCATCTTAATTTTTAGGGCAAAAATTAACTAACTTGAATTCAACTAATTTACTAATTATCTAGAGGCGTTATCTCAAACCAGTGAAAACTGATACAAAATAAATTATAAACCCTGTTTAAAATCAGTCAAAACATTTTGATTGTGTATCCATTTCAAAAGCTATAATTTTTTCTTTTTTTTTAAACTTTAAACAACTGTATCTCAAAAGTCACCAAGTGTTGGTTAGTTAATTTTCGCTCTACGGGGACGGTTGTCTAACAAATTTCAGTCCATGATATGATTAATCGATAAATTAAAAAAAAAATTAAACATTTCATCGGTTTGATTATTAGACAAATTCTATACCAATCGAAAGTCTGAAGCCCATAGAATATACAAACGTTAGGTTGCCTATTCTTTCCGGTCACAACTCTCGGGTAGCCAGGTATAAACAGGTAATAAAAAAAATAAAAAAAAAAACCGACTTCAAAAAGTAGGTAAACTAAAAAGCAAAAAATAAATTTACTTCGCACAAAATAATACGTTTTTTCATTTAGTTAAATAGAAATGATTAAATAATTATTTTATAATTCTGAAGTCGGTGCCAAGTAAACAATTAATAACTCTGTATAGATAATATCAATCGTTCTAACAACTTTTTTCTTCGACGACCTTCGATCATCAGCTCATTTGACACAATAACTAGCAGTAGGAATATGCGTACAGTAGTGAAAGAATTATCCTTTAACTCCTAACTATTGAGGAGTTGACCTTCCATCATCAGCTCAACCACATAAAATTATTGCGACCAAGCGTAAATCCTGGCCTCGATTAATAAAATATGAGGGCTGCCCCCGATTTCTCCGGGATCCTATCATCAGATCATGACATGCTGACAATGGGACCACCTTTGAAATATCTCCGTTCCAACAGCTCACTTGACATCATAACTAGCAGTCTGAATATGTGTACAGTAGTGAAAGAATTACTCTTTAACTCCTAACCATTGAGGAGTTGACCTTCCATCATCAGCTTATTCACATAAAAATACGTAAATACTGGTCTAGCTTTGAAAAACACACTAAAAACATTACATGTGCCTATAAAATTCGAGGGTTGCCCTCGATTTCTCTGAGATCCCATCATCAGATCACGACATGCTGACAATGGGACTCCTTTGGAATCATCTCCTATCCAAGAAAAAAAGAATCATCAAAATCAGTTCATAAACGACGGAGATATCCGTGAACAAACATAAAAAAAGCAACATATATACGAATCGAATTGAGAACCTCCTCCTTTTTTAGAAGTCGGTTAAAAAATAGAATGCAATATATTTAGTGACATATTAAATTAAATATAATATTCGTTTCATAAAATAAACATCTTGATGAAGGTCGTTGTATATCGGGATCCTATACTAATATAACAAATACTGATCAACCTATACAAGACCAGTGTAAACTGGTCTCACATTACACGGGAAACCGATACAACACGAGATCATCTTATACTGGAAACGTATAGGTTGATATGTCTGTACAATAATTATACATTTGTTTGCAAAACCGTGAATCCTTGGAACAGCACGTGCGTGCATTAAATGATGAGAATCCACCGTCCCTCTTTGTAGACTACTTTCAAGTCAAACGCAGACGACGCGACAGTACGATAACAAGATACGTTTGTGTCTTACGATATCTCTTGCTGTATTGAAACACGATTTTTTATATATTCAATATCGTAGATATGCGACTGATATATTAGGCTGCGGTCCATCGGAGCAGTACTTTAGTGCGTCGGTTTGATTTTTTTTGTCAAAAATCTTGTTATCCGCAAGCAGAATTGAGTTAGCACAACAAAAAGATAGCAACGCAGCGGGATGCAGTTCCAGTGAAAACCCAGCCTGAGAAGCAATGTTAGCCTTTGGCGGCAAAATATTGCGTATTTAAATGTGTCATGTGGCTGCATTTAATAACTACTAACACTAAAATTATATCAAAATTATTATTTTAAGTTTTCAGTTTGTATTATTGAAATAATTTTGACAAAAGTGGACGCCAACAAACATGCATTTTAGGGATATCTATGTGATTTGTCTATAAAAATAGATAAACAACTTAATAATATTAGAGTTTAACGCATATTTCGTTAGTATGAAAACACGGTACTCGGGAGTCCACTCTTAAGGGTGCCTAAAGAAGCTCTGCCACCATGAAAATCAATTGAATGATGTATAATTTTAGAGTATCTTCAGATGATATACTAGCGTATTCTTGTCGTCTGTAACGCACTTCTAAGATCTGTAGCTAATTGATAGCTCTGAGTTATGTGGCGCATCATTGAATATTGAGTCTGAAGGAATGAAAAGTATGTCATGTGATGTTTGACGAAATTAATATTTAACTTAAACATTAAAATTATCCGAAGGGTGAGGCAAAAAAACGTTTTGCCATTGTAAATTTCCTGACGACAAGTTCACAAATAACATTTTTCCTAACCCGGGATTCAATTGCGAGACCTCGCGGTGATAGGCGCAAACGCTAACCACTAGACCATCGAGGCTTCTAATAACTTGTAAGGTGATTCGTTTAATTTGTTGATACGATGATTTTATTATTGATGATGATTATAAGTTTATTGCCTGCGCTTTTCAATAGAAGTAGAATTATTCAATTTATTACCCAATAATGTCAATTTATGTACTTAATTTATAACGATAAAATATTAAATTAAATAACGATAAATAATACAAATGCAATAATTTGCATAGATTATAATTAAAACTACACCATCATCATCTTCATCATCTTCCGAGAATGGACTCGGGTTTGATGCCCGAGTCGTGCAAAGTGTTTGTGTGAACTTTCCGTCGAAGGAAGAAAATTCACAATAACAGCACGAAGTTGGAATTGTGCGCGGTGGATGCCGATAGGTTTAACCTCTATTCCATGGGACCTAAATATAACAGGTGAAATTTGGGTGTTGTACACCTCTGCCATACTCTTTTGAGTAATAAAGGCGTGATGTTATGCAATGTAATGAATGCAAATTTAATTATGTTAAAGTGTCAATTTTATTTTTTGTACAATTTTGGGAATCCCTCTTTTGAATATTTTGTAAAACATTGACAAACGTAATTAAATGCATAATAATTATTTATTGTGAGTGCCAATTTTAAATCTTGAGCTTGCGAAGCAGTCTTAAATTGAATCACGAGCGTAGCGAGGGATTCTAATGGAGACTATTTCGCAAGCGAAAGATTTTAAGAGGTCACGAACTGGAAATATTTTTTTCTCACTTGTAACATACAAAACTTTTCACCTCCTCAATTGAGAAAATATTAAGATTTAAATAAACTCGTACTCGATTGCTTAACTTCGGATAATTCCATGAAATACGACAGTAATACCGATTCAGAATGCGTGTTAGCGCCTTTTGTAAGTCGCCACTTATTAAATATTTTACTCACTCAATTTTGGCAAGCATGTCTCATGTGCCTTGTTCGTGCTGGTGTGGTGAAAATATATTATATCTATGTGTACTCATTTATAAGCCGAATTAATTCTACGTTCTTCAAATCTTACAAATAATTCATTTGTAATTAAATAACTGTTTTGTACACTATAATTAAATTATAAACCAAAGATATAATAATAAGAATTCCTGCTTTATAGCTTACTATTCAAACCGATTATTCGTAGCATAAATCTATGCATTTGAATGTTTTAAGAAAATAATTGCTTTGAATCTCAATTATTATTGACATTAAAATGGGCTTTACTAATTGATTCGACATAACTTCAATTATTTTTATTTGGTTTGGATGTACAGACAGCTACACACCAACCTATACATTTCCAGTATAAGATGGTCTTCTACTGGAAATGTAAAGGTTGATCGGTAGCCGTGTGTACTTGTTGTATATTTTACGAGTCTATAGACAGTAATAGCACACTATAAAACCTTATGAGGGACATTTATGATTTTATTCATATTACTGTGGATTGCATCAAGGGCTTCGTTATTGCTAGGCTGACGGTCAGTATGTTCGTCGGGCGTGTGGGCATGCTGGTTGCACGCACATCATACGGCAGCAACATGTGACGTACTATGGAGGGTTCACCATACGGATAAAGTTATCATGTTTATCGGACATTTCCACATAGGAAAGCCGGGTTTTGAAAAAAAATACAGGCAACAAGATTTCAATCTAAGACGTGTTTAATTTACGTGTTATATCACTACGTTTATGCAAGAAAAGCAAAATGTTACGGCCACGTATTAATTTCTACCTTCTTATGATAATATGCTTTTCTCACAAGGGTTAAATTTGACAATCCATCAGGTTAGCTGGACGCTCATCCTTCAAATAAATAAATAAAATAAATGTATTCTTAAAAGTCCTTGACTGTCCGTGACGTCCTCTTGGATACAGACGATAAAATGTGCTAAGGAGCTTTAAGCCCAAAAAAATATATACCGACACATTAAATATTTTTTAAAGTAATTAATCTCTTAATTAATAACAGATCCGTCTTAGATTAAATTGATGATTATAACACTGTCAAGATGATCACGATATCAACGAAAAAAATTAAGTCTTTTTTTCTAATAACGACTAATTAAACGTCTCTAATATCATAATTGATGTATATCTGACTCTATCCTTTAAGCCAGGGTGGTCAACTGGTGACCTGAAATACAGATCTTGGCTTAGCTTGGGCACCAGTCTCCTACAATAACTAAAAAAGATCTTTATTGTACTTATATGTAGCAAAAAAGATGGCGAGACGACATTGTTGCTACAGCTGGAGTTACGTGGACTACCAAAGCCCAAAATAGACACGACTGGCATGCAATGGAGGAGGCTTTTGTCCTTAAGTGGATTCCCCCTTAATATAAAAAGCATATTTTCTTTTTACTTTTAGTTTGTAATTTTCATTTTTATTACTTCTATTTTTTCTATTTACTATTTTGTCACAATTTTTAAGTGGGATAATTAAAGGCTATTTTTATTTTATTTTATTTTATTTTATTATGTAGCAATTGACTTCCTGTTTTTTATTTTTTATTGTCGTCAGAAAAATAAATATATTATCTATTGTTTAGTACAACATACACACGGCTACCGATAAGCCTATATGTTTCCAGTATGAGCTGGTCTCGCATTTAGCTATTCACACAAGGCTATTCAACCCGATACCATCCAATACTGGCAATGTATAGGTTGATTTATAGCTGTCTGTACATCAACACGCGTGTATGTTAAATTCAAACGAAACAGTACTAAAAATATATATATTTTTCCATTGTGATATAAAAGGGTACGCAAAAAAAAATCTAGTATTTATCTACTCTAGTCACAGCTTTTGATTTATGACATGTATACAGAAGTAATTGCAATGTATTCACGGCTACATATGAAGCTATATATTGCCAGTATAAAATGGATTCGCGGTGTAACAGCATAAGAGCCAGCCTGGCCGCCCCGCTTTCGTAATTTTATGCTGAAAGTATTCCCATTAGTGCCTCTAATAGAGGTTAAAACAAATATGGAATTAGAATCGTGGTAGCTTTGGTAATGTAACAAAAAACATCAAAGTATAAACTGTTGTTTTTGGATATGTTGACCTTGGTAATGGTAGAAATAATCTCCCACCATCAGACACTTAACTTGGTTCCAGCTCCATGGCTGACACCCTTAAAGTTTGAAGGTTTTGATGGATTCACTTTGTAAAGGCTTCTTGTGCTATGAATGACCAGTTTATACTGGTCATGTATAGCTTTATGTATAGCTGTATATACGCTTCTGATGCACCAAAGTAATATTATGCTTGATTGATATGGATGGAATTCAGGACAAGCATAAATATTAAATATCATTGCGCTTAAGTATTTCTGTCTTTATATGAGTGGTTTGAAACTCTGCATCTGATTTTGATGGTGGTAGAGCTCTAGGGTGGAAGCACCACCGTCTCTCCTTCAACCTGCCGCTTAATAGTTCTAGCTAATAGTAGTAGTGTTCCGGTTTGGTGATGAGATTAGACTCTGAAATAACTGGTAGTAGTCAGATAAAGCGACGCATAAATCTGCAGTCTGCTTCGTGAATTGTTGATGTACAAGCTATTCTAGTTCTCCTATAGAAATGTAGGTACAAAAGCGAGTTTAATTCAATCATTGACTACTACGTGTAAATGACCTATCTTCATCTTTGTGAGCCGAATCACGTTAGGGCTACCTTCTCATCACAATTTCATACCATGACCTTCAAAATGATAAAACGTGATATCAACCTGTTATTAAAAAATACGCAACTTTACACATGATCTTCATTCACCTTGACCGCACGCAACAAGGGCACTTTTACTCACTAGCCGATTTAAAATCACATTATGTGTACACTACACATCTAGCTATACATTTATAGTATAATTAAATAATGGTCCCGCATTGTAAAGCCGCGTACAGACGCTGTAACGTAACATGTTATGTGACATAATTCCTAAGGTATGGACGCCTTGCATGGAGCACGAACCAAGCACACAACTCGTACTCGTCGCGATCTGTCATTTAATTTTGTCGGTTTCTCGCCGAACACAGGCTCGCAAATTGCGAGTCGCAATGTGCTCGGAACGTCAGTGTAGACGGGTTTCGTGTACTATCCTACTTAAGATAGGAACAAATGGATGAACGTGACGTCACGAAATGACGTATCATACAGTTGAGAAATTTAGGGTGCCGGTAAGAGGCGACCGTAGCTGGATGGCTAAGAGCGGCTGCCCGGTGTGCAGTAAGGTCGCAGGTTCAAATCCTGCCGGTCCCATATCATTTTCAACTGTTACTTAATATAATTTGCTAAGCATAGCTAAATGCTATAAAAATAATCAAAGGGTTTCGTGTGTCTGTAGGGCGTGGTGGTGGATCAATAGCCGCGAGCATGCCGAAAACAAATGCACGGTTTATGCAGGTACATGCTTGGTTCGTGAGCGCGCTGCGTCCACACTTATTTATTTACTATTCAAATAATTACTCCACAAACAGTTTTCACCAATACGTACAATAAGTTAGGTATACAACTAAAAACTAAACTACTAAAAATAACAGAAAAATGTGACACATAAATTCTAAAAATGTATCAATTTTATTTGGCAAATATCAACATTTGGAAGCTGAGCAATCAATCTTATAAAATAATCCTTTCATGTTACATTACATGTTATATAACAGCAGAGTCTGTACCTGGCTTAAAGGTTTCCTGTGCAATTCGAGGCTGGCTTATACTGGTGTATAGCTAGACATGTAGCCATGTGTACAGCGGCACAATTATCGTAATTTGATGGTTTTGGGGCCTGCCTTGCACGAAAGATACATTACTTTAAACTTGAACTATTTTGGGTAGTGTAATTACACCTCTTGGACTAATTTGATTTATACGTAAACACGTGATGCAGTCTTTGAACGAGTCTAGTGATCGTATGTGACCTTTCACCACGAGTTTTGCAAAAAAGTTTTTAGAGATTTTATCATGAGTCATGAATTTCTGAAAAGCTGCACGGAGTGGGGATTGTGTCCAGTGGAAGACGTTAGGCTCAACCCCTATCACCTGGGACTTTAATATAACAGGTGAAATGTGGGTATTATACACCTCTTGCACACCTTTTTTGGCCTCTGCCTACCCGTTCCGACTGCCATAGATCTTTAAATGGCAAACAGGACCGACAACTTATTATGTTAAGAGATCATCACCCATCCAACGGACGACGCAATAAACACAGCTTAACCTGTAAGTTCGGTCGTTCCGCGCAACTTCGACTTAGCTACGAGCTCCTCTAAAAAATATAAAAAAACAATACTAACTAAAAATGGATTACAAACGACAAAAAGAACAGAATAAGCAATTTAAAAATGCCTCCATCGTCTATGATTTTGCCGAGTTCATAATTATATTGCAAATAAGGCTTTGTTTAATTATTAATAGATTCAATATAACAGAAAACCCTAGACCTTTACCAGGGTTTTTTTCGTATTTGTACCCGGATATTAAATTTTGCAAAGGACAACTACGCATTGAAACTGAGTAAGCTTATCGAAATTCTATAAAATTTGCATGGAATAAGAAGGAAGTATATTTATTTACAAAATAATCAAATAGGTAATATAATAGTTTTTTTTATTTCATTTGCAGGTAACTAAATAATTCATCTTTTTAGTACTGAAAGTTTATCAAATTATGCTCTGTACCGAAATCAAAAAGACAAAAATCGAGCAACCAAATTCACAAATAATGTTACTATAGGGGATTTTACTAAAAGAAGGCTTATTATATTTTTAAAAACAATTTTCATAGACATTTGAAAATATGTATACTCAACCGGAAATCGATTTATACTCGCACGATTTTAACCTACTTTGAAATAGGAGGAGGTTATGGTATTCGGGACGTATTTTTTTTATTACGTATTTTCGGTTAGATAGTTCTCGTTGTCTGTACTGATAAATTACAAATTAGAAGAAAATGTTAAGCACCGACATCAAAACTTTTTGCGTTATTTAATAAAAATTTGTCTGTTTTTTTTAATAAAAATTTTGTCTCTCTGATTTAGATACATCATATTTATTGTTTAGATTCCACTACCTCATTCCTATTTACCTAAAGGTGCTACGTCCGATAATTCAGGGGCGGATTTTAGTAGGCGAAATATGGAACGTTTAATCGCAGGGAGTCGCGTATCGAAGCTTTCGTGGAAGGTTACACGACACCTCGCAATTGCTCAATACTTCGCTGAATAAAAGTGTAAAATATTTTCTAAGTTATAAAATACAAATATGTATGTTATAAGGTATTTATGTATGGGCCCTGATGCCTGAAATAAAAATATATTTGATTTGATTTGATTTGATTTAGTCATGTAAATTCGATCAAAAATTGTACGACAATTCGGCCAGCCCCATTATTGGTCCTATAAAATCTCTGACATGGGCACACTAACTATGCTAGCCCGCTTAGCATGGCTTTTAACTATTAACATTATGATTCGACTATGACATAGTTTTAAAACGTATCATCAAAAGACAAAAGAAATAAACGGTTCTTTGTTGATAAATTGAGATATAACATAGCATCACGCCTATATTACCCAAAAGGGAATGGCAGAGGTATACAACACCCACATTTCACCTGTTATGTTGAGGTTCCATTGGATAGGGGATGAACCTATCGCTATCCATAGGGCACAATTAAAACGCCATGCTGCTATTGAGAATTTCCTGACGGAACGTTCACAAATAACACTTTGCCCGACCCGAAAACCGAACTCGAGACCTCGCAGTGAGTGGCGCATATGCTAACCACTAGACCAACGAGGCAGTAAATTGAGATATTTGTTTTATAAAAGTTATTACTAGTCCCTAGGTAATTTGAAATGTTATTTTGTAAGTCAGAAGTGTGTACAAGTTTATAGAAGTTAATTAATATTGTTAAATTAGCCTTATATAACCAACTCAAGTGCACGGTTGGCGTAGCGGTTAAAGCGGTCGCCTCGCCGCTTTCAACTAACGTGGTGTTGTGGGTTCGATCTCCACATGGGACAAATCTTTGTGTGATCCGCAAAGATTTGTTCTGGCTCAGGGTGTGCTTTATGTGTGTCAAATGTATGTTTGTGAACACCCCCGCGACCAAGAGTTATTAATAGTGCGGGCATCGTTTTAAAAAAAAAAACTGTAGAATAAAATAGTGCTCGGCTCCTCAATCCCATTCACAAAACGAATCCACTTGTGTTATCTTGTCTTCGATATAGAAAGTACAAACCAATTGACATAGCCTATGTCAAGAACAAATCAGTAAAAAAATCAAGGCTCTCATTATTGGCGATGTCATCCGATAATTCGGGTTTTAATGCAAAAATCAATGATATTTGTGCATATAAAAGTTCCGAAATTTTAGGCAAAGGTACAGTCTGAGTTTTGTGTTGTAGTGAAGTAAAAGAATAACTAAGAAACAATGAAATTCGTAAGTGTCTTAATATTTAAGATTTTTAAATAACATTGCTTATTTTGGATAAAATTCAGCTTCCTTGCACAAAATACTAGAAAACAATAGGGAAATAACTAAAATCACTACCTTTCATTAAACTTTTATTTTATTTATGACTAACGTAAATGTAAGTTAAACATAGCTTTCTTTCTATAACTTTCTTTTTCATTAAAGATAAAATACAACATTAGTGTACTTTTTACCTTTATTGTTGAATCCAGACAAAAAAAACTCAAATCAAATAATTAATATCACACAAAATACTCACAACGCCATCTAGCTCCAACTATAGGTACTAGAATAACAGATACTAATTCATATATACTTTTCTTTTTTAAATACCTACTTATTTTACTTATAATAACAGTTTTGCCCGACCAGGGCATCGAACCCCTTGCGGTCTGAGACCACATATGCTTACCATTAGACCAAGGAGGCAGGAAGAAGCTTTTGTACCAAGTAATGCTAGCAATATTTATCAATTCCAGTTCATCATCTCCACCGTTTTCGCGCTGAGCTCAGCTGGCTTACTGCCATCAAGGAACTACATCCCTCAAGCCCCAGGAGGCCAAGGTGGTCAAGGAGGACATTTAGGTGGTTCCGGAGGTAACTTTGGTGGATCTGGAGGTCACCTTGGTGGGTCTGGAGGCTCCGGGAACACAAGACCTCAACAAGAGGCTGAGAAAAATGCACAGATCCTGAAGCAGGAACAGGAGATCGGTGAAGATGGAAGTAAGTAGACTAAAACATTAATTAAATAAGAAAAATAATACTAAAGAAAAATATAACGTTACAGTAAAAGGTAGTAAAACTTTTACCCCAGAAGGATGTGACAAAGATGTACAACACCCACACTTCACCTGTTAGGATAGGGGTCGAGCTTTTCGCCATCTATTGGGCACAATTTTAACTCCGTGCTGCTATTGGGACTTACCTGACGAAAGTTAAAAATAAAACTTTGCCAGACCCAGGCATCGAACCCAAGGCCATTGAGGCAGTCAAAATATTAAATACTGGTTTAAAATTCACATAATGTAGTAGACAAATGAGATTTTTTATAGTCTTCTGTATAAAAACTGCTACATATAAAATTTGCATTATTATGACATTGAGTCTTTGCCATAGAGAAAAAACAAAACAAAAAAAAAATACGCTTATGTTTTTTTTTGCAATAGAAGTAGATATATTCAAAAATCATCAATGTACACTATTTGAAGATCCTGATACATAAAAAAATGAGATCGATTAATATGTTTTTTTCATTGCATGATATATCGCCATCAATGATCTCAAGTTTCAATGATGTCATGATTATCTCAGTACTATGAATAGCTTCCCACCTTTGGCCCAGAAAAATAATTTTATTAACAAATCACGATTACTAAATTTGTTATAACTGCAACGAGATCTGAAATGTCAAGGCAGATGCACAATGGCGTTTTAACAAATGATGTTCCCGTCTGATCTTTTTGTTAACGTAACCTTATTTTAATCTAGTTGCAGTTTTACTTTCATTGTTACTTGCAAGTGTTGTTGGATACTGTGGGCCAGTTTCTATGGTGCCGGATCATTCTTACGATCCATAACATATTACCTGTCCAAATTTATAAGTGACAGAAATTACACTTAAAAATAACACTGTTTACTGGTGGTAGAGCTCTTGTGAATGAGCTCGAGGGTGGCAGCACCACCGTCTCACCTTTAACCTACCGCCAAATAGTAGTGCTTCCATTACTGTGTTCCGGTTTAGTGGTGAGATCAGGCCCTGAAATTACAGGCACATGAGGCATAACACCGTATTCCTCAGCTGCAGCGACGCATCTACAATCTGCTTCTGTGGATTGTTGATCTCCATGGGCTGTACTCCACTTACCATCAGGTGGACTACACGATCGTTCGCTGTGGGCGTGGCATAAAAAAAAAACTGTTACTTCATATTTGTGTGTTATATGCTTATGCTGCCAATAAGATTTACTAACACCTGTGGAATTGGGGCTGTGTTTCCTAAAGTTTTAAAAAATAAAATAAAATAATAATAATATAATCATATTGGTATTGTTTGGATGAACGTTTATTTTATGGTTCAAGTCCCAGCCTCCGCCGCTACTGTCACATTTGTTCATAAAAAAAGATCTTTTGAATCTGCCAAATGTGCATTTCGTTTACCCATTAGGTTTTATTAGAGATAATATATATTGAAACAATTTTTCTTGTAAGACCTAAGTATAGTGTATTATAATAAATTGTATAAGTATTAAAAAAGGCGAATAATATTATATAAAGCATAGAATTACCGCAAAAGAAAAAAAAAAATAGACCAACTAAACCGACCGAAATAGACCAACATTCCGTGAGTAACACCCGTATTTCATAATTTTAATAATGTTACAAACTTACGTCAGTTTTAATAAAAATAGAAAAAAAGATTTTTTTTTTATTTAGTGACCAGTTTACTGATTTATTTCATTTAAATTTCTCTATCCCCAGGTTATCACTTCGGCTATGAGACTTCCAACGGCATAAGGGCTGAAGAATCTGGCAACACTGCCAACGCTCAAGGAGGTTTCGCATACAAGGGTGACGACGGCCATACCTACACCGTGACCTATACTGCTGGAGAAGGTGGCTTCATACCTCAGGGTGAACACCTCCCTGTACCTCCCCCTACTCCTGAAGCTATCTTGGAAGCTCTGAAGAAGAATGAGCAAGATGAGGCTGCTGGCATCTTCGATGATGGTAAGACCACTATACAAAATATTTAAATCTCTTTAACAGCATTGAGGCAGAGAAGTTGAATACTCCATGCTTAATGAGATTCCCTAGATATAGATTCACTTTATTGTACACCCTGAGTATACAATTATAACTTATTTCTAGTGATAACAGTACAATGGGCGGCCCATCACTAATAGTGATTTCTGCCAGGCAACCTTAGGATGGAAATAATTTTAGAATTTGGCGTAGTTGTTTGTGTACAAAAAAAATGTTATTAAGTACTTGTAATTAGATAAGAACACATTCTTAGCATAAATTAATTTAGTAGCTTAGGTCAAAATCAAATTACTCATTTGCTTCTAATTTTATATCTAGACTAAATTTCAATCTATATGAAGTAGTTTCACATTATATCAAGATTACTTTATTTTTCTTTTCACTTAATCACTTCTTTTTTTATAGTTTTTTAGTTTCAGTGTAGTGTTCATAATAGTCCTAATTTTTCCAAAAAACTAATTTAATCTTTGACCATCAGGTAAATACCGTCCTGACCAGCATGCAGGAAGCAACAAGCCTGGTCAAGGAGGTTTCGGCTCCGGAAACCACCAGGGCAGCTTCAATGGAAACACTGGATACACATACTAATATTAATTAAATGAATTTTAATTGTAATAGGTACAATGATTTAGTTTGTAAGTGTGTAAAAAAAAGAAGTAAATAAAGAAGATCACAGCTATATATCATTCTTCAGAATATTAAGTTTTTTTTTTTTAATCCATTTTGTGCCTTGATTAAATTTCGTTTTGAAATTAATTGTAATATTAAAAGTACAGTACTTTTTCTTAAAATGCTATCTACTCAGACCTCTAAACTAATTTGGACACGAAACGAACGCAAATATTTATGCATAAAAGTCTGCCAAAGCTTGCAGGGCAGCGGGGGTGTTGTTTGTTCCGTGCTAGTGACAAATCGTAAGACTTAACAACTAGATCTATATGATGTGCAAGAGTGGCACTCTTCAACATTTGGCAGCGGGAAACGACTAAAAATGACGCCTCTGATTGACTTATTTCTCTGCGGCTATCTATTATCAAATTATATTCATAATAGAGTCTAGCAGTGCCATCTATAAAGTTACCTTTGAAGCTTACAGACTCTTTGTAAGCTACCTCACATTAGCGCTTAACCTTAACCTTCACTAGAGCCATCTGGTTTAAGTTTGCAAAGTTTTTGGATAAAATACTAAATAAGTCAATAATTTATTTTTCACTTATTTTAATTGTATACAAAAAAAATATGAACCATAACTTCGTAAAAAAAGCGACAGCCTCACCATTAAAATTTATTAACTGGGATCAGGATTCTGTTATTAGTTAGTAAAAACATTATTTTTTAAACCTTTTTCGACTATTTGATACAATGGCAGTGCTTAATAGGAATACTAAATAAATTTGCACTATTAAATAATATGTGATCTTTTATACAACTTAATATCTAAAGGGTCGGCAAAGCACAAATGCAGTTGTTGCAGGTGACCATAAACCACAATAACTACTTACCACCAGAGCCAGATGTAGTCATATTATTATGCTAGTTTGCCACCTAAGTGGATTAGAATACAGAAAACCGACCAAGTGCGTAGCAACCCACCTGAAAAAAATATTTTCCAAGATTTTTTTATACCCTCTTTTAACATACATATCCATGCAAAATTTCAGCTCCGACAGTTCCAATGCTATGCCTTGGATTCCTAATAGGTACTATGGAACCCTAAAAATAAACAATTATGTTAGTTGTTGCTCGTCTATGAAATATAGGCGTTATGATTAACTTAGAATTAAAACACATTAGTATGGAGAGATAGGCAGCTAAATCATAATATTGAAATAAAATAATAATATTACATAATTATTTTATGTTACTTTGGTGAGGTCTATATTATGTCCTAGAGTGCTAGCAGTGGACGTCTCTGGGCTGATAATGATAATGATAATATTATGTAACTATAATAACATCGTTTTAAATTTCATCTCAGTAATAGTAATTTTTTGTTGCCTGTGTCTAGAGTAATTGGTATGTAGGTAGTGCGGTAAAATAATATCATAGAAATATGGGCATTCAGTATTTTTTGGTACCGAAGCGCCTGATTTTTCTACGAGAATATAACACTGCTCCCGCAACGACTAAACAAGAAACACCTTTTATTATGTAAAAGTTCTTACATAATTTTACTACTCAGGACACGTTTCACAGTCGTTAAGTAAGAGCTAATCACCAGATAAGTTATAAAGTGCTTCGTTGGTTTAGTGGTCGGCGATTTGATTCTCGGGTTGAACACAGTGTTATTTGATTACTTTCCATAAGGAAATTCTCAATAGCAGCACAGAGTTAGAATTGTGCCCGGTGGATAGCGATAGACTCACCCCCTATCCCATGGGACTTAAACGTAGCAGGTGAGATGTGGGTTAAAAACGTTTCCATTCCTCTCTATCTCCTGCATTTTTCCACCAGTTCTTCGTGTAGGCATCTAGGTAGTCCCGCCAGCGCGAGAGCGTGAGCTTAATTCCTAGCACACTGCGCTCTATAGCTCTCTGAAAAATCTTGATCTGGACTTTTGAGCCTCTGTCAATGACCATGCTTGGGCTCCGTATGTTAGGATAGCCAGGATACACATGTCAATGAGCTTACGCTTAAGACACAATGGAAGGTCTCCTTTCATTAGCGTTTTCATGGACCAGTAGCTCTTCCAGGCATTTTCGATGCGATGATCAATTTCCTTGTCTTGCCTGTTGTCAAAGTATGCTAACGGGCCCAAATATATGTACTCATCAACATATTGTATTTCCTGCTCATCGACGATCACCTTATGCTTTATGCCGTTGGTCATAACATTGGTCTTTGACTGGTTCATATCAAGTGCAACCGACTTGCAGTGATGATTATTATGTTATGTTAAATAAAATTATAACATGAACAAATATAAAAATATACAGTTCACACAATAAAATTTAAAGATGACACTTTGTTGTGTAATAATGTCTTATTTAAATAATTGTTTACTGATGATTTAAAAGTGCAACGATAATATAGAAAGAAAGAAAGAAATATCATATTAATTTTTCCTATCCGCTATTTACTTAATGTACGTTTTCAATCATATTAACACTATCCGGCACTTGTAGAACTGGCCCTTCGAGTAACGAAGGGCCAGTTCTACAAGTACCGGATAGTTTTAATATCCGCTCCATAAAATATAGCCTAACCGAATATAAAAGTGACATAAGGTGCACTTGAAAAAAGAACACAGCAGTCATCTTCATTTATCTGTGTTATATGCTTATCCAGACATATAGGGTTTTTCGGACATTTTTTAAATTCGCTCTAAAAAAATAACTGTCTGTAAACTAGATATTACACCTAAACTGTGGCGCGGATCTAAAACAGATTATGGAAGGTATTAAATACTTGAACTGGACTGAAATATTTGCTTTTAGTTTCATAATTGAAGGCATGAGTGGATGAATGGGATATGATATAATTTGTAAATATGGAGATAATGGGCACCAAAGTTTTGTTATTATATGTTGGTACATATCCCCTTCATTACTTGGTATTTCTAAAACTAAGCTAAACTGCGTTGTTTTAAAGTTAAATATGGTTTGTAGGCACATAACCCCTTCATCCATCCATGTCTTCAATTATATTGTAGTTAAAAGAGGAAAATAAGAAAACAAAAAAATATTGTAGAAAATATCATTTATAAGGTTTATTCATAGAATAAATAATTTCATCTCTCGCCTCATCTCACTGTAAACCATCTTGACTATAACAGATTACTCATACATATCACTTTCTTCTGTATTCATACACTTTTTAGACTGATAGAATTTTAGTAATATAGTTTCACAAATCTGTAAGTATTTTTGATAAAAAAACCATGGCTCAATTAAATTCGAAGTATCACAATCATTATTTACATAAAACACTTACAGAAATGTATCAAAAAATAATGTAAAGCATATTTCTCTTCATTTGATTTGCATCACAAATTGTATTTTATCACTGAAACGCAACACATATGTAGATCTCAACCAATCAGAACGTTTGCTTCTTTGTGTGCGTATAAATCGAACGCTCCGTAATATGCTCTGCTTTATTTATGATGTTTAGAAATATATCTAAGTATTAGTTTGTTTTATCAATGTTTAGTATTTGAAAGGCTTTCTGAATCCAGCTGAGGCTTGCGCTCTGGCGTTGTACTGGGGCTGTTGGAAAGTGGCGGAAGGAGCGTCTCCGTATTTGCCGGGGTTGTATTGACCTGAAAGTAGAATGAAAATAAAGTAAGTATTATGATGTATCAATGTATTTTATTTTCTACCTGTAATATTATCAATAAGCCCGTCAGCAGTAGGCAGTGATAAATTGTATATGATTGGTTTTTATTATCAATTAATCAAGCTGGCCATATCTAGCTAACCATTAAATATAAGGAATTCACACTACATATGAAACTGCTACCAACACATAATAAAAAACCCAAATGCAGAACTGATCTCAAGTGAGCATAATTATAGTAGTCTATGAAAACAGCATCACGCGTTGATGTCTTTTATATGTACAAACAATTTTCGTCACAATTTTATTTTAATGAGAATAAACCTGCTTAAAACAAAGGTTTAAACCCCAGGTCTGTGATCTAAAACGTCCGATCTGAACTGCAAGTACTGCAAATCGCTAAAATTCATCTAATTTGATGCAAACTAAATCGATTACTAAAGTACTTTCGATATAAAATTTTTGTAACAGTTATTTATATTATTAAACATGAAATTATGTTGATGTAGGATGACATTATGCCATTAATAAAGTGAATTTTGTTTGAATTCCGACGTCCATTCTGTAGAATGTCATTGTTCGAAACACACACAAATTAACTAATTACTACATTGTAAGAACACCTCTTTAAAAAACCAATCACATTATCTTAATGCAACTCTATCAAACGCAATCAATAATAACATTTGAAATATTTCTGCGTGTCACATACCATTCTCACACCTTATTTATCGTATTGCATTCACAAAAAAAAACAATTGTCTATGTTTCTCAACTCATAATTTCCATGTATGCTAATTATTCAGTTATTCAAATAGCTATCATTAATCTTTTCGAAACTAAATCAGCCTGAAATTCTCATCGTTCATTCTAATCACCGTTCGTGAATGAATGACCTTCTTGACACAATCCCTTCACCTATTGTTCGCCGAAACAGTAGCCACTATCAGCCACCATCTTAAGTTTCCGTACATTATCCTTTACCACCCTGTTTATGGTATAAATCAAAGAAATATTAACCTTATTTTAATAGCAGTTAAATCTTTTAGAACAGCATTTCAAATATTGCGATGTTGAGATTGATTTAGCATTTGCTAAACAATTTTAAACTCTAACATTCGAAAAATTTGGTCTAAAATAATTTTATAAGAAAGGAATGAAGAGAGCAAATCTTCGACAATAACGTGCCAACTTAGATTGAACTTTACAGTATTGTTATAAGGTGGTATTTCATTATAATGTCGCGGCCACAGTGAGAGGTCATTGAGAAACAAATAAAGGTCAGTGTACTAGTGCAAGATGCAGGTGAACATGTGAGTTAGTTGTGCTTTTGTTATGCGAAGTATCTTCAAGGTTGTGTTTGTTTTAGGATAAGCAAAATGTTATTTTTATGGAAAAAGTCGTTCACATTACATGGATTGATTATTTTTTTTTTCAGAATTTTAATCTAAGTTGGTTTGTTACGTGTTTAACTTTACTTTTATGTTTATGGCATAAAATAAACCAAAGTAGTTTTAAAGTTGCATTAGGTAAGAATCAAGCACCATTTTTGTAGTTCAGTTAGTCTGCAATGAAGAATATATTATTTTTTTTATTTATGAATTAATAATCCATAAAATAATTCTTGTACCTAATACATAATTAGTGCGGACCGATCGATCTTGCAGGTTAAGCAAGACTCGTGGTCGGCCGTGGATGGGTAACCATCTTTAACATAGCTTTTTTAAGCCGTCGGTCCCGGTTGCCAGGAACATTTATAACAGTTGTCACGGGAGCTCAGATGCCAGAAAATCTGACCACTAGTCTAACAAAGAGTATCGTAATACCTCGGACTGAGTCGTGGAGGTCTAATGGCTGTTGCTCCACGGAAACTACTGATATTTAGCTGAATCCGTTAGACTAGAAGCCCAACTCAATGATATTAGGAAAAGGTTCAAAAGATGAATGATATTATTATTTCCTCACCCTGTATAACAAGTGACATTTCCCACAGTGCCCTACCTTGTATTACTAATGGTCGTTATTAGCTTGAATCCTAAAGTATATCGCAATTTACTTATTAAGCTACAATATAAGGATGGTATTTACCATTTGGTTGCAAAACTTGACAAATTGTGTTTGCACGTTTCGTGTTTTGATGTATGAAATTGCTTGTGAATTTGATTATATGGTACTAGTATTATTTATCGTTTACTTTTAGAGTTAAATTAGACACGAAGAGTTACTTCATAACTAGAAGAATAAGTTAACTATACTCATACAGGGTGGTTGACTGTAAATTATTTATTGTATTTCAATTGTTGATAGTTTGGTAGCAAAAAAAATATGTTTAGATTTATGACGCCCGCATAAGGAGTGTCGTGAGGGTGATCAAAAAGATACATTTCACATTGTTCAGAACAAATCTTTGCGAATCACACAAAGATTCGTCCCAAGTGGGGTTCAAACTCACAACACCAGCGCAATTGAAAGCGGCGAGGTGACCATTTTAACCACTACGCCAATCGTGAAATTTTTTACAAGGTTGGTGCTAAGTGGTTTGCTTTGTTGGTCAAGCGTATGAGCTTCCTAGAGTTATCAGATTCAAGCCCCGGTTTGAGCAATAAAACCAAAATAATTGTAAGTCATTTCTGGTTGGAATAGCCTTTTATAATATAAGAGACTTTTTAAATGACAAATTTGATTTGACATAATTAAAATTTCAGATCACTAAATATTTTAATTGATTACAATAAATCATTTGACATTGTTTATATTATTTTAGATTTAATATTATACATCTTCTTACTAAATAATATTATTAAATACCTTATGTTGCTAGTTTCAAATCATGTTTTAGTAATAGAAATGGATTGCTGGTGAAAATGTATATTATAGAATGAGAATTGTATCTACATATTTGCATACATGGCTCACATGTCTTGAACTCCATGTATCTTTATAACTTGCATGCGATTTTATTATTGTATGTTCACATGTGTTTGAGCAAATAAATAAATTATCTTATCTTATTTTAGAAAAACTCAAATATATATTACGCCCAACCCGGAGATAGCACCCGTTATCTTAAGTAAAGCGTAGACATACACTACCGCTAGTCTACAAGGCAGTTTGGATGTCTATAATTAATTAATTAGAACGTAGTATTAAACATTATCATCTAACTATTATCTTTAATAGAGTGGGACAAAATTTGTCATAGTTTTGACACACCATTATCATCTTCGCAAGTGATAGGTGTTTTCATACAAACTATTACATTATCTAGCTTATTGCTAGGCTATAATTATTTGTAATTGAATCTTATTCAAATTCATGCATGTCTGTGTCATACTCAATATATATACATGCATGCAATAAAATGAATTAAATCTGGCCAGTCCCATATTTTTTTTACTGTTTCTTAGTTTAATATGCTAAACAAAGCTAAATGCTATAAAAATAAATCAATAAGATGTCTGTGTCAGTTTGATTGTTACGCTTTCATTGCTAAACTTCGATTTTTTTTTGTTGATATCGTTTTTAGCCTGAGAATTGATAATGATAATCTATTTATCAACAAATTTTAACTAATCTGTACATTTGGAATTCACTCACATATTTGATAGAGTGGGTTGGAATTACTTAGAATGTGTTATGGTTTCAACACACCATACCATCTTCGCTGTTAAATTATGTAGCTTGCAGCAAAGCTATAATTATGGGTAATCGACTCTGATTAATATTCACGTGAAGGCGTTATATTTCAAATTGATTTACTAAGGTAAGTTGAGTATTTAGTAATGTGGATGATGTTTTACACCTTGATTAGAAAACTGTGGACTATAAATAACAGATAACATATCATCATGCCAATATTACCCAGACTGGTGTGGCAGAGGTGTACAGTGGGCCAAACAATTAGGTATGCAGGGCAAAAACTTCTACATCATCGTGACAACTGGCTGCAATAGATATGCATGTGTGAAGTACATATTTAATAAGTGTAATATACCCACTGTTTAGATATGTAACTGACTTATCCATAACTGGTTTTAAATCTTTACTATGACTAAAAAGTTTTTTCCCTGCATACCTAACTCTTTGGCCCACAATAGCCACATTGCACGTTGTTTAACATCTAACTAACATTAATATGTTATTCAAACAATAATAATATGTAGGTATATAAGTATTGTATTGATTTTGAAAGTCATTTTTAGGGTTCCGTAGTACCTACAAGGAACCCTTATAGTTTCGCCATGTCCGTCTGTCCGTCTGTCCAAGGCATAGCGACGAAACCGTTGGTGCTAGAAAACTGAAATTTTGCATAAACATGTATGTTAACTAAACAAAGAAAGTCGTAGAGTAAAATTTGGAAAAATATTTTTTTTTCAGGTAGCTCCCCTACATGTAAAGTAGGGATGTTTTTTTTATTGTCGCCTACCCCATAGTGTGGGGTATTGTTAGATAGGACTTTTAAAAACGTTTAGGGGTTGCTAAGACAGTTTTTTGATTTAGGGATCCGTTTGCGAGATAATTAACTTTAAAGAGCAAATTTTTGTTCGAGTAGGGCGTCCCCCCCCCCCCCTCTAAAAGCTAAACTACTGGATCCTAAAATCTGAAAAAAATTGTGTCGGTAGTACATGTAATGAACTTTAAAGGAAAACTATAGCGGATAAGTTCACTTCATTAGTTCAAGAGGAATAGGGGTCCGAAATGTCAGATGCAGTTACTCAGAATATTTCGTTCAAAATTCTTGAAACATAAATAAACATACATAATACATATATAAAATCACGCCTTTATCCCACGGAGGTAGGCAGAGACGATGGAACGCCATGTGCTTCGCTCCTTACATACTTCTTTCGCTTCCTCAACATTCATACATCTCGTCATACGTGCTAGCTGGTTTCGTGTACTAAAAACATTTCCTTTTTGAAGGACGCCATTTAGTTAAAAAGTAAAATTAAAAATATTTTTCTATGGAACCCTACTGCGCGTGGCCCGACACGCACTTGGCCAGTTTTCAATAATTAGATAACGGGTCTAAATCGTGTAATTATTATAAAGGTAAATAAATACCCATGTCCGACGTTTCAAAATGTCCCGATGTTTAATTTACGAAAAATGTTCTCAAATTGCGAAAGTTTAAAACTTATGATTTTGATAGAGGTAGAAAAATTGTTCCGCTGCGTTCCACTGTCAATACCTACCCCCATGGGATTAAGGCGTGAATATATGTATATATATTATGTTATAATCTAACAAAGCGATCCTTACCATCATCAATGATACCAGCAGCCTCATCCCTGGCGTTCTGCTCCAGAGCCTTCAGGATAGCCTCAGGAGTGGGAGGAGCAGTTGGGATGTGGGCACCCTGGGGCTGGAAGCCACCCTGGCCGGCCGCGTAGCTGATGGAATAGATCTGACCGTCGTCACCGGTGTATTGGAAACCACCTTGAGCTTCGATACCATCGGCCTGGAATTTTCGAAAGAAATTTTTGAGAAAGACGCAAGATAAAATATATAACGTTGTGTTTTCTCAATATCCGTAGTTATTTTTGACTAGTCTTTAACCAATCAGTTTTTAACTTTAGAATAAGAATAAGAATATTTTCTTCTAAGGTCTTTATGTCAGTATTTTAAATGTTAAAGATGGTAGCCACATAATCTTTGTCACAAGTTATGAAGCAATATAAAATTGAGAAGTACTGCATTGATTTGAAAATATTACTCGGTATTCCTAAAATTCGTATTTTGTATAAACATTCTTCGAAAAAGCAAGAAGGTATATTTAAACTCAGCAATATAAAATCGATATTAAAAGACTAAAAACATGGCAACAAAGTTTACATGCAATTAATTGAATCATTGATTACGACACAAATTCTATCATAACTGTCTTTATTGATATTAATTTGAACCAAAGATCTACAGCTTAATCAACATCCAGAATCAATAACTAAGACATTATCTTAATATCTAAATATTCACATTAGTATCTGTCTTCAAACCTATATTTAAATTACATTACAGATAGATGCGCCATATAGTTATTAAGTAAATGTCAGTATAATAAATGCCAGACAAATTACTTGTAATTCCGTTCACAAAGTAATTGAATTACAATTGTTAGAAACCTTGACATTTTGGAGTAAGGCAAAGGTCGAATGATGAGTAGTGACTTAGTAGTTGCTACATTTTTATAGTAATATCATGACCCCGACTAAGTGATAACCTGACCACAGTGTTAGTTGCAGCATATGTCATCATGCCCCACAGCCTCTACTGTAATGATGTTGCGGGTTTGATGCCCACATGGGACAAATCTTTGTGTGATCCGCAAAGATTTGTTTCATGACTGGGTGTTTGTGTGCGCAAAAGTGAGAATTTGGCTATGTCATTGCGACCAAGTAAAAATCCCAATTGTTAATATTATTATAATCATCACTTAGTATTTTATATGCAGATATATTTAACTGGTAGTTTCGACGGTCCCTACGTATATAAAGACATGTCAAAAATGGCAATTTTTTTTATTGCTCAATTGGCTTTAGATTTTCCATGTACATAGTCCTAGATAAAAATATTTTTTTAATATTACCTATTTAACGTCTTTTGCAAATCGTATAAGAGAACAAGTAATATATTTACAGCTAATAAGTGTCGTAGATACGGATATCTATACGTGTCGTCTTCTACATTGTTTTTCTAATGCGCGCCACTCGCTGCGAAGACGGTCATGTCTGACATAACGTCATTTACGGCGGCGCTTGAGTTCCCCAATAAGTCGTGTCGATACTTGTCCGCGTCGTGAAATAATTTTGTTTTGATACAATATTGCAGAATTAGTAGTCTGTTTTTTAGTTATAATTATTCATAATATTAACTGCAACGTTTTAAAAATAAACCAAATTCCACGTGTTCATAAAACATTTTATTTATGTTCTATTATATAAACCGTTTTCTTCTTTCCGGCGTATAAAAAGCTATCATTGACATGTCTGACATGTTTTTATTTTAATATCGGCGTATAAACAGTCATCTATCAGTTTTTCCAAGAAAATATAAAAAAAGAAAATATGTATTAATACCACTATAAAGTTTTTAAAACTAAAAAATCATTTTAGAAAAAAAACATATACATTGTCCATACAAATTATTTCTAGAGCAGTTTGAACATTAAAAACGCTCTCCTGAAAACCTCGTTTTTAACATGTCTTTATATACGTAGGGACCGTCGTTATGATTATTATTATGTTGTTATACTACAGTTCAGTTGCCTTAATGCCAAAATATAGTTAGTCATTTACTAAAGTAATTATCAGTACATTGTTTGGCAGTAGAACGACAAGACAATGTCCCGAGTGTGTAGCCGAGTATTTTTTTTATAAATTTCTTTAAATGTTTCAATATCAATCATCATTTGCACTGTAGTTGTTTTTATTTTTCCTCTTACCTGCATATTAACTTTAAACATTAAATCCACTCCTTACTGACACAAATTTCAACTAGAGAATCCTATCAGCGTCTTACATGACATTCAGTTAGGTAAACTACAGTACACCTACGTATTATCACACTCAGTAATTTGTGATATATAATATCTACAAAACGACAAGAAGAATGTCGTAAAAGTCATCTTGAAATAGCTATTGCACCAACCATCAGTGAAATTGAAATTGCGTATGTTAATACTTCCTTGACAGTTATGAACAATACAATGGAGACACAAAGATTCAGTGTTTTGTGATAGTATGGTTTCCGAAATGTGTTTGAATACCTGGTTGTCACAGTTATTCATTGTGTTGAGACAATTGAGTTATGAATAAAATTCTTTCTGGTTTCTTTTTAGACAATGGGTGTAGCAAATTGTAATAACATGACAATATACAAATTGACTAAGTTACTTAACACGATGAAAGTTGTAGTTTTCTTTAATTCTTACCAGGCGCTGCGCAAACAAAAATATTACGAATAATCAGACGATTATTAGCCCTAATTTCACAGGTTATTAGATTAACCTTATTGGCAGTGTAAACCTATAACCCACATAAATGAAAGTGACAGCTGTTCTTTTTTCAAGTGTAACTTGTCTCACTTATAAATTTGTTCAGTTTTATTTAATGTTTATTTAATGTTTCAGTTTTGTTTTATTAAAATTTTATTTTAATAGCCATAACACCGCATGGGGGTACCGTAATACTAACAACGATGGCAAAGCAGTTGAAGAATGGGCAGAAACTTTAAACCTAACGCTCATTCACAACGCCAAACAACCCACCTCCTTTAACAGCTGCCGATGGAAACGTGGTTATAACCCAGATCTGATATTTGTAAGCAATAACATAAGGCATATGTGCTCCAAATCTGTTAGTGCTCCTATCCCAAACACCCAACACAGGCCTATTACTTGTGAGATCTGGGCTGCCGTCAAACCAGTCAAAGTTCCTTTCAGAAGGCGATTTAACTTTAAAAAGGCAAACTGGGACCTATATTCAAAAAATATTGATGAAAAGCTGCTAAATATTGAACCTGTTCCATCAAATTATACTACCTTTGTAGAAATTGTCAGGTGTGTATCCCGCCGATCAATACCTCGCGGCTGTTACACAAATTACATCCCAGGGCTCAACAGAGTTTCAGCTAAGACGTTGCATCAATACGAAGAATTGTATGAAAAAGACCCATTCTCTGAAGAAACACTAGCAGCAGGTGAACAATTGCTTAATATGGTCGCTGAATCCCGCAAGCAGAAATGGATTTCCACTGTCACAAACTGCAACATGACCCACAACAGCAAAAAGGCATGGTCCACGATAAGAAAACTTACAGGAGACCCTCCTGAAGCATCTCACCTGGGTTCAGTTACAGCAAACCAAATTGCCCACCAATTACTATTAAACGGCAAGCCACCGTGCCGTTTACCCAAATCAGCACAAACTCAGTCAAAGCCGGCCGACGCCACCACGTACATCAGTAAGCCGTTTACCCTGAGTGATATAATAACAGGTATAAAAACACTCAAAAATGACAAAGCCTGCGGCATTGACGACCTAACAGTAGAGCAGATCAAACATCTGGGCCCTGTAGCTGTATCATGGCTTCTTGCCTTATTTAACGTTTCTCTTTCCACATGCAAAGTGCCCAAACTCTGGAGACAAGCTAAAGTTATAGCCTTACCGAAACCTGGCAAGCCTCTCAACGAACCTAGCAGCTTCCGGCCGATATCTCTGTTATGCCATACATACAAACTCTTTGAACGGCTTCTATTGGATCGTCTGACTACAATCATTGATATAAAGCTCATTCCGGAACAAGCTGGATTTCGCCCAGGCAAATCCTGTTCAAGCCAAGTCCTTCGGTTAACACAGTTCATAGAAGATGGTTACGAAACCAAAAATATCACTGGAGCTGTATTCGTAGATCTTTCGGCTGCCTATGATACTGTGAATATCAAGAACTTACTCCATAAAGTGCAAGAACTCACTAACGACACAGGATTTGTCAACATGCTTGGTGTGCTTATGCGGAACCGGCGTTTCCAGGTTCAACTCCATCATTCAAAGAGCAGATGGCGCTGTCAGAAAAACGGGCTGTCTCAGGGTAGTGTATTGGCACCCATGCTGTTCAACATATATACCAACGACCAACCGAAGTATCAGTACACCGAACGTTTCCTGTATGCGGATGATCTGGCATTGGCAGCCCAAGCACGTACTTTTGAGGAGGTTGAGCAACACCTGATGAAGGCTCTGGAGGAATTGGGTCACTATTACAAGTGCAATGCCCTAAGACCTAATCCAGCTAAAACACAGGCATGTGCATTCCATCTGCATAATTGTTTTGCAAAGAGAAAACTGGATATCACTTGGCAGGGGACTAAGATTAACCACCACGAACATCCAAAATATCTGGGAGTGACACTTGATAGAGCATTGACCTATAAGAGGCAATGTGAAACGGTAAGGCAGAAAGTGAGCACCAGAAATAACCTACTGCGCCGCCTAACATCAACACATTGGGGAGCGGCACCAGACGTTGTGCGTACTACGGGCATGGCACTGTGCTACTCGTCCGGCGAATTTTCATGCCCAGTTTGGCACCGATCCACCCATGCAAAACAAGTTAACACAGTTTTAAACGAAACGTGTCGCATAATGACAGGGTGCCTAAAACCAACCCCGCTAAACAAGCTTTATCCCCTGGCTGGCATCGCTCCACCGAATGTCCGAAGAGACATTTCCTGCAGCATGGAAAAGACTATCCAGGAACGTGACACCCGACACCCTCTTTATGGGCATAGACCACCGCCGGTGCGGCTAAAGAGCCGTAATAGTTTTTTAAATTCAGCAGTCGCTATGGAGGATCGGCCTGCTAATGCCAGGATAAAGCTGTGGCAGGAAAAAATCCCTCCACCTGCCGGTTTTAAGACACAGGAGAGTCTACCCCCAGGATCCAATCTGCAGTGGTCCATATGGAAATCTCTGAATAGACTGAGATCCCAGGTTGGCCGCTGCAGACAAAATCTGGCAAAATGGGGTATTATTGGACCAGAACAAACGCAGTGCGATTGCGGTGCACCTCAGCAAACAATGAGCCACTTACTTGAGTGCCGCAATTGCCCTGATAGCTGCTCGTTGGATGACCTAAACAAGGCTGCAGAGAACGCTATTACCGTGGCCACGTACTGGGCTGGGGTTATATAAAACTTTGTACATTGAAACGAAAAGAAGAAGAATTTAATGAGGCAGATAAGAGTTATTCGTAAGCTTATAGGATGCCATATCAATATTAGTCTCCTGAAAAATCTACGACTATTTAATCGCCTATATATATATACAAATAAATACAATCAAAAACATCATATTACCAGTAAAACGCCTTCAGCTAAACCATTATATGAAATGTCAATAAATCTATTAAAATGTTGTATTATATTCGTACTATTATTTACAAAAAAATAATAGTATGTTATTTAATACATTTCAAAAATATGATTGCATAATATATCGTCATTATGGCAAAATGTTATTTATTAAAATCAATTGATAAACATAAAACCGAGGTTCCTTTAGGATTTTTTCCTCGGCAGGCTGTCCTGCATCATAAATAATTATTAACACCTATAATTTGAATGATTGTCGCAACACTTTACACATACTAAATACCTCTAAACAATATTCATGTAATACCATAAAATATGATGCCATAAATTCGCCTGTAGTATTCCATTTTGTGTACATGTATGTATTCCTATTGAGTTATACATTTCCAGTGTAAGCTGGTCTCGCTTTGTTTAGACTTTCCGTGCGATGCAAGACCAGGTTATGCTGGAAATGTATAGCTTGGTGTGCAGTCGTGTCTGACATTTGAGTAAGAGATAAATAGCTCTTAACGACTCAATTGCGCATTTAACCCAACGAACTCGTCAAATAGATGCAGACACGTCAAAATGTCATGTTAACTAGGATTTGACTGATTGATGCTTGTAAGGAGTGAATTTGATGTAATGTTTGAAAGATCATCGCGGATTTAATTCAAATTTTCATTATACTTATGATTTTATTTTACATAAGTCTTTTTATAATCATTATAAATAAGGAATGAACTTACAATAAGTGATATGATATAGGTACAAATTCAGGTTAATATTAGTTGTTGATAGCGGTTAGCGAAGTCGATACTGTAACTGCCAGCCTCGCAGAGGTTGCGGGTTTGATTCTCGCTCAAGACAAATCTTAGTGTGTTTGACCATGCAGGTCTGTCTTGGTCTGAGTGTTTTTTCTAAATATAATTATGCATTTACAAAAGAAAAAGTTTTCAAGTACCCATAGTACAAATTCTGCTTAGTTTGGGACTAGGTGAATTCGTGTAAAAGTTGTGTGATATTTATTTTAACCAGTTATAATTGAGTGACTCGATTATTTTAGTTAAGCCCCATCGTCATTTTTGAGCCCTTAATTACACATAAAAAAAACATAATTAAAAGAATATTTTGTTTACAAAACTAGTGTTGATCACACAATTATAAAAGCTCAACACGCCTATCAAGGCATGAGGAGTTGAAAAATAAATACTTAAGTTAATGATCGCCCATCCTTGGTTCAACCCCAACAAAAGTTGCTTAGCCTGAATCGATCAGATCGTTATATCATGTCCTCACATTACACAACAAGTTATCACTATTATAATCTACAATACGGACTATAGCTTTACATTATAAATCACGATACCTATCTGATCGTTTGGGAGTTCTAATAAATCAGCTCTTTGCATAATAGGCGACCTTTCCCAGGCACTTGGTCAGTGCCCTTTGCGGCCTAGCCTCATGTGGGCAGGTCGCTAAAAAGATTACTAGGTCATCCGCGAGCGGTTACGATGTTTAGAAGCGACGGGGACGAGACGACTTCTTAGTTATAAATATTACTGCTGTGGTATATGTGATAGAAGGATTTGTCTGTTTGGTTGAATATGTTACCATTTAATAAAGAAAAATCTTATATATAATAACTATATCTAGTAACTACCTAATTGGTATAATTATGCGTATAGTGATTTTTCCGTCAGGGAGTTTTAAATAGCACGGAGTTCGAATTGTGCCCGGTGAATGGCGATAGGCTCACACCCTTTCCCATGAGACTTAATTATAGCATGTGACATGAGGCCACACATTTTTGGATAATATATTATAAATGTAAGATAGTTTAAATATACAGTAGGTATAGGTACTAGGTATTGCTTTTGGCTGCGTCAGTCAGAATAAGGCTTGATATTAATGTTTACTTGCGGATGGAACCCTATCTAATTGTAAAAATAATCTTAAATTAATTTGCCTGCAAATGAAAGTCATAATCAGACTTTCTTTTAAAGAAAAATTTATGAAATATTTAGAAGTTTAGTTGTGAGGAATTTAGTATGCAAATTAAAAATACTCTTAATTTTTAATCTCTATAATGATTTTTATTAGTCGTAAAAATGGAATACCATGCTAGTAACAATTTTATTTAGGACTTTTTTAAATGCAAATTGATTGTTAAATTGTGTCGTCTTCGTACCATGTAAAGAGACATTATCATTCATGATAAGCTCTTACAGTATAATCTAGACAATAGTTCATTTTCCTTGCAGCAATGATTTGGCGCGGTATTGCTATAATTTGGCAAATTGCCAAGGAGTCAATTACTGAGATCTTAGGTTCAAGGATTTAAAAGTCTGCTATTGTAACATGCTAAGTTTACCATGATGATGTAATATCAAAATTACTACCAACTAAAAGATAATTTTTGCATCAATGTCAAAAAAATCGGAGGCCTTAACTTAACTTTTTTTTTTCAACCTGCTGCTATTTTAGTTAATGGAAGGTGACCACTGTTAGCCACAGTCTGTTTTAAGGTGTAACTGTCTTGTGACAGAGGATGAGTCTACTGGCATCCACAGGGCATCCCAAGATCCGTGCTACTACTGAGAGTTATCAGACAGAAAAATCCCAAATTACACTTTACTCTACCCGAACTGACGCATACACACCACGTTAGACCAACTGGGCTAAAGATTTGAATTGTATTTTCCAAATAATTCCAAACAAAGTAGAGGTAGACAACAATGCAGATGGCAAGACGAAATAAAAATGACAGCGGGACCTTATTGGAGAAGAAATTGATTTCAACTCATCCACATACCTCATGACCCTGCTCTTCAGCCTTGATTCCATTCTCCGTCTCATAGTTGTATCTGAAGGAGTCTTCCTTCACATCGGAGTCCAGTGTTAGGATCCTGGCGTTCTTCTCGAAAGAAGCCTGGGGACGGTTGGACTGCTCCGGATAGGCGGGGGCGAAGGCCGAGGCTGCGAAGCCGAAGAGGGCGGTGATGACGATCTGTTGAAAATTCAAAAGTAAGTATTGACAATATATTAACAAAATATTGTTTTAACCACTAATCATAAGTCCTCTTTTAAAATATTTGGTCTATTTTTAACCGCTTTTTTAACAAATCCGTGGTTGAATTTTTCATAAGTATAATAATGTAACCACCTCAAATAATAACATATTGTTTACAAAATATTGTAACACAATTTGTTGGCAAAGTTGTTCTTGAGCACATTTTTACATTTTAAGATTTTTTTATCAGATTTAAACATTCTTTAATTAATTTCGTATGGAATGGATTTATTAATGTCTCGGAACAAAAACAAATTGACATCATCGTAGCTCTTGAATGAAAGTGGGCATGCAATTTTAAACAATGGCTTTTGGAGGCTTTAATAGTTAATTATAATTGCAACATGTAATAAAATAACAACCGCAATGTTATATAACATAATTATCATCTGTAGTAGAATTTACACCATTAATGAAGTAAAAATGTTAAGGGTTCTGCAGTCAGAATTCGGTTGATGTAGCCCAAAGTGTTTTATTACTTATTTTATTATCTTTATGCCTTTTTTTAATTAATTAAACATATTATTATATTTAATATACGAATGTATTTTTTCTCATAGACATCGATTTTTGTTCACGTTATTAGTTAACGTGATAGTGTGTTAAAATAATAAGTTACAAATTTTGTTGAATTACAAATTTTGTCAATATAGTTTTATAAATAAGTATAAAGTTATTATAAAGGAAATTTCAAACGGTTTACATAATTCATTACGTTCTTACACAGTTATGTTTAATTTGATAAAAGGATCGTCCACTTATTTTCAAAACGGGATATTAAAGCTTAAGAATTATCATATTATTTTAGGTTATGCATATTTATCTTACAATATTTTATGAAAATATATGCTATTAAAATTATGAAATACGGGTGTTACTCACGTAATGTTGGTCTATTTAGTCGACCGCGGTTTCGCCTATACGTCTAGGCATTATCAAGAGAGTGCGAAAATAGACCAACATTACGTGAGTAACACCCGTATTTCATAATTTTAATAATGTTACAAACTCACGTCAGTTTTAATGAAAATATATGCGTTGGACGCGTTCATGATATATTTAATTCATACTATTATGTGTGTTTTTTTTGCTATTAAGAATTTATATCATTTTTATTTTATGTGCTTATAATATTTGTACAGAACCATCAGAATCTGCATTTATATAACACAATGTTTGTACAAAAAGTTTCATAAGTGAGCAATGAATCGGATGTAATCTTGCTGTGATCTCGGCATTGTTTCGTTTTGACATAAAATAGTCAAAAACAGCTGTTTTTGAAATGGGCTCTTTGAATATTTGTGACATTCGGTTTACTGTCGGTTTTTGAATGCAAGAGTAATTGCCTTAGATTCGATTCTTTGGACAATTAAGACGGCCAGTTGTTTCTGGAAGTTCAACTGTTAGTTGTATAATAAAACTTCACTGAGTGACTTACATAGGTAAATAATACGTTTTAAAAAAAGTCTTTTTTAAATATACCACGATTCAATAAAAGTTTGTTCCGTTTCCGAAGCAACAAACACTTACGTAGTTTACATAGATGATATTTAGGTCTTATTTATATTGAACTTTTAGTCATCTAAAATGTTATGAATGCATCTATGCGTAAGAACACATGAAATTATTAGTTTAAGATATAAAGCAATAAAATTCTGACCAGTGGCGTGATTCTGTAAGCGAAACCGTTTCGTGTCAGTTCATTTAGGGTTCATGCCGGTTAAATTTAAGGTAAAGGTAAAAATTAAGAATAAAACCATAAAATTTAAAGAACATTCATAATGTTATCCTAAATATATATTATTTTGTTAACGCAAAAACTTTGATTGGTTATATAAAGATTCACAGCAATTTTTTCAATTATCTTTGCGGTTTGAATGTGGAAGATTTCAGTTATGTTTGCTTATGTTTTGAAAGTAACACACTACCGATATTATAAGTTTTTTGTTGCAAATGATAATTAATTATCATTTTCAACAAAAAACTAAAAAATGTAATTTAATATGATACCTACAACTGTTTAAAACCGTAATAAAAAAATGATAAAAGGGACTTTTTAAATATTAGCATAACAGTAAGCATTTAAAAAACTAACGAACTTTTTTAACACGCTTTCATCTCAGTATATTATATTATGTAACTCAATTTTTATTTCATTTACACGTTAATAGTTATTAATATTTTTAAACCTCAAAATATGTCTTATTAAAAAATTATATGGACATGACTAAAGTAAATTTAAATTATTAAGATGATTTTAACATAAGTGACATTGATGGCTGTTTACTTAAATTAAAAAAAAATGTCATTAATAAAAACAACACTTAATAAATTCATAATATTTTTTTTTTTTTGTTATTTAAAATCTTTTATAAAACACTTTTCTTTTTAAAATGAGACACGACTAACCACGACCGCAAAATTCCTTCAGGAATTCCAAAGCTCCAAAATCGCGATTGACATCTCTCGATTCATCAATATCACTTAGAACAATCGATAATAAATCGAATAATCCCACAATCAACTCACCAGTTTCATGGTTGCGGGTCGGAGGTTACAGCACGAATGTAAAGACAGACAGCCTCGCCACTATATATATACACATCAGATGGTTACAAAATTCAGTCTAGTTCGTACTTAGTTTTACAAACATTAGATTTTTTTACGTAAGTATATGACATTTGGTTTTGAATGAATAACGATTGGTTCTTTTTAGTTTAAGTGCAAGGTTGGAGGTGATAGGTGTGCGTGAGTGAAGAGATAGTTTAGTATTAAGGAAGGTGTATTATTAAAAAAGGGGTATTATTTAAATTTATTTTGAAAATAGAAGGAAGTATATGGTTTCATAAAAGATGTGAGTATTACCTATTTCGTAATTGAAAGCTGTCAAATAGTAGTTTCCTATATTTAATTGAATTATATATATCATTAAACCTATCTATCAATCTAATACGATGAATCGCTTTAAAGCGATAGGCTGCAATCCAATAGTCGCGGGTTCAAATCCCGCTTCAAGACCAAACATTTTTAGTAGTAATTATGCTGTTCGTTCTTTTTATTTTTTTTCCTTTCTTGTGTGATGTATAATTTAATAATATTATGTTACTTTTATGTGTTTGAAAGTGAGAGAAAGTCGAAGATAAAGAAACAAACTTTTGAAAATAAAGCGGCTGATTTACAGTTCCGGTATTAAGTTTTGCTAAATGTAAAGTTGGAACTTAAAATTATATTCATTGCAATAATAGTGCTGTCCTATTATTCAATCAATTATCATTTAATTGCTTGAAATATGGTACAAAGATAGTTCTCAATGTAATATATATTTCAAGATAATTATATTTCACCTATTGTACAGGTATGCAAATGTTAATAACATAATAATTAGTATTGACATTGTTATTATGAAGTTTAAAAAAAACCTGACAACTTTATTATATTTATTTTTGACTATATTTATTGACATTGTATTATACTTGAAAAATTCTCGGACTTGTTTTTAAAAATTAATTTGGATGTATGTAATTAAAATTGACATATACTATGCAGTAATATAATTATAGAAGAGGATATTGGAAAACATGACGTGTAAATTGACTTTATGAAATTAAATGAATATGATTATGAATATGAATACAACTAAGTTTAAATGTATGCTAACAATGATGACTTATTTTATGATAGGTACATTACGACTATTATAAGTATAAAAAATAAATAAACATGAAAGCATTTTAAGTTTAATTTACACGATTTTATATCATACATGTAATTAAGCTAAGTTAAAGATTTGCACATTACTAATCTGTTAAGCAAAATGTTTTAATTTTAGAAAAGAAACTGTAGGTCCATTGTGTGTTCAATAAGGCTTTCATAGAGCGTAACAACTTTAATACATCTTGATATATTATTATCTAAAATTAGTCCTTTATCAATTCGTTTCCCACTAGTGGGCACAGACCTCTTTTTATAATGGGAAGGATTTTGCAAAGAGAGTTATTTTATAATCTTCTTCTTCTTCGTCGATGGCTGAGTCAAATTTTATTTTGACTTGCCATCGTGGTGAAAGGATTAGCCAATTCACTTTGAAGAACTCGCGAATTGCCCAGGGTGCGCCGTACGTAGGAAATCGTTGTGTACGTCACTCGGGGAGGCTCCTTTCATGCAACCCCATAGTTAAATTTATAATAAAATCTTGTTAGTAAGCACTACAAATTAATTTTCAACATGTATTATTACTATCATTAGAGGGAATACATTTACTTAGGACCGATTTAATCGCATCATATTAATTGTATACTAAATATCCAATAAATTGCGTACGTTCATATTTAATGTAAAATCTATTGATCGATAAATGGCAGTTGCTAAAGTACTTTAATGTGTTACCTTTCGTTGTTAGGAAATAAATATAAAATTATTAAATGTTCATGAAATTGTATTGGTATTAATGCGACCCGACATTTATATGTTTAGCAATTTTGATGCATCAGTTTTAATACCGTAGAACTTAGTACAGAAAATGCCTCGATGGTCAAGTGGTTAGCGTATGCGCCACTCACCACAAGGTCTCGGGTTCGATTCTCGGGTTGCCCAAAATGTTATTTGTACTGACGACCATATGGCGGAGTGGGTGGAGTACCTGCCTACGACGCCGAGGTCACGGGTTCGATTCCCACTTAAGACAAATCTTTTTGTGCATGAACACGGGCGTTTGTCTTAGTCTGGGTGTTTCTAAGTATAATAAGTATGTATTTACAAAAGAAAAGTATATAATATATGTATTAGTATCAGTTATTCTAGTACCCATAGTACAAGCTCTGCTTAGTTTGGGACTAGATGACGTTGTGTGTGAGTTAATATATTAAATATTTATTTATTTATTTAATTTTATTTAATTTTCCTTCACAATAGCAGCACAGAATTAGAATATTGCCCGGTGGATGGCGATAGGCTCACGCCCTATCCCATGGAATCTAAAAACACATCTGCCACACTCTTCTGGGTAATATAGGCGCCACCTTAGAGCCAATTTCACTAACATATTTATCATATTTACTCGTGTAATAACACTTTCTAATAATATCATTGAAGGTTTTTTCCTCCACAAAGACAGGTAATATAGAAACAATCACGTTAAATACAGTCATATACTTGTTCATCATTGCCAGTCTTATTAATATCCTTATAGATGGTAAAATTATTATAATTAGAAAGACATACGTAATTTTACGTGCTGTCATAGTAGTAAATACAATTTCCACTTAAATCGAATGTAAATTAAAATAATAAGTTTAACATTTCAATTATTAAGTAAATTATAGGAAATTTACAGGAAAATAATCTAACTAAAAATAAATAATGACTAATAATAAAACTATATAACACACACACATACAATCAATAAATCAATAAATGAAATAAAATAATAAATTCCATTATGCGTCATAAAATTCCTCCGCATCGCTGTCCACAGCGGATACCGTGGCCAGAAGGCTGGCAGCATTGCCACGTTGAATGGCAATGCTTATTATATACTTAAAATATATTATTATTATTATTTATTATTTAAGTTGATATGTGAATCAATTAATGATTATTTTTTACAAAATGGCCACGAAAAAGGGTGCATTATAGTGTTTTAGATATAATAATATGATATAAAATATATAAAACTACTATTTTCATTATTTATTTTTAGTTTTATTATTTTCCTGTAAAATCTTTTAATTTATTAAAACTACTTGGATATTTACATCTATCAGTCAGCATTTCATGTTGCTGAGCTGATGCTGAAAGGTACAACTCCACAACGGTTAAGAGTATGGGAATAATTCTTTTAATATAAGCACTTTAAGGCCGTTTACTGTGTTCTTTCGAGTTACACAGAATTTTTGTGCAAATTTTGTGATTGAAGTCTGTTTTATTTGTAAAATTATTCTTTTTAAAGTAGCATGTGTGCTAGATGTCCTATAGTGGTCATTAAAACTAAGATGAGCAAAAGCCTTCAGCGTTATGATATTAGACATACTTTTGTTCAGTATTCAGTCAAAATTATTTCTAGGCCTTATTCTGCTTAATGATGACCATGTTACTTACTTACCGAAACCACAAGCGCCTTGAAACTATAATAATATAATTCATCTCAGTTTTTGTAATGACTGGTAGCAGTAATGGGTATGTTTAAAGTTGTTACACATGTGAAGGTTAGCTCATTTATTAGACAAATAAAGCGTAAATGATTCTTAATTGTAATGCAGTTTTCAAGTTTATTTTACGTTGTTACTGTCTTTAAAAGATTTTAAATTACTGCTGAAGTTTGAGACTGCCAGTACTCGGCATAATTAAGCAAACATATTAGAAACAAAGCATTGATTTAACAAACTGTTTGCCCCACGTCTATAATAATAGCAGTTTTGTATCTAATACATGTCCCACTGCTGGGCTCGGGCCTCTTCTCATGATGAGAAGGGTTGGGAAATAGTTCACCACGCTATGACCAAAGCGGATTGGTAGACTTCACACGACATGAGTACTTTTAAGGCACTCTCAGGCATGCAGGTTTTCTCACGATGTTTTCCTTCACCGTTCGCGAGCGATTATTTATAAGATAAATATACACATATCTTCGAAAAGACGAATCATAACGATTTATTAACAGGTGTGTGCCGTGGGATCAAACCTGAGACCTTTGATTTCGCAGTCCTAGGGTCTCCCACTAGGCTATTGCTGCTATTCGTCTATACCTATTATTATTTACTTATATTTCATCACAAATCCATTTGCATATACCCCATTTTAATGTCGCCAGAGAAGTGTATAATGTAAAAATACAATCTCATAAATTATTTTGTTACTAACATTAAACTTTTAAATCCGTTGTTTAATATGTAATCCGCACTTGATTCTTAATGGCTGAGTTTCAATTAATTTCAACCTTAACATATTAAGATTATGGGGTGTCATTTTGTCTATTTAGATAACTACTGGTGGTAGAGCTTTTGTGAATGAGCTCAAGGGCGGCAGCACCACCGTCTCGCCTTTAAATTGCCGCCAAATAGTAGTGGTTCCATTACTGTGTTCCGGTTTGGTGGTGAGTTCAGGCCCTGAAATTAATGGCACATGAGGCATAACTCCGTATTCCTCAGCTGCAGCGACGCATCTATAATCTGCTTTTGTGGATTGTTGATGTCCATGGGCTGTACTCCAATTACTATCAGGTGGAGTACACGTTCGTTCGCTGTGGGCGTAGTATAAAAAAAGAACTACTTGTATATTAAAGGCAGATGGACTATGATGATGAAATAACAATTTATTAATATTATAAGATCATCTACGTATTAGTTTTTTTTTTTTATAGTAACCGGAAGTAATAAAAATTAAAAGAAAGTGTTAGTTAAATTACTAATTTCCTTCTAATACTAATTCATCCTATAAAAGATGGTATAAATCACCATGCACCATAATTACTAGTATTACGTAACTTTAATTAAAGTCTAATTTAAAAGAGGTCAAACATTAATCTTGGGTGTCTATAAAATTTAGAAACAATGTTTTAAGAAATATTAGATATCACGGGATATTTACCATGTTTATTTGTTGAAGCGAGTTATTTCGATATTTCAGAGATGTTGCCATCTCTTTGTTCACGATAAAACTAAAATAAATGGTAAATATTCCGTTATATCCAATATTTAGTAAGAAAATAACCATCTTTGGAGGAAAAATATAGTATTGTATCTTAATGAATAATTAGTGCCCTAACTTTGTTGGATGGAGTTTTAATTAAGCGATTAAAAAACCCCAAAATCTAATTTTAGTAAAAACTAGATGATGTTTTATAAAATTACTGAATTTTACTGATAAACAGCATTTCCTCGATGGTCTAGTGCTTAGCGTATGCGCCTCTCACAGTGAGGTCTCTGGTTTAATTCCCGGGTAGGTCAAAGTGTTATTTGTGATCTTTCCTTCAGGAAATTCACAATAGCAGCACGGAGTTGGAATTGTGCCCGGTGGATGGCGATAGACTCACTCCCTATCCCATGGAACCAAAACGTATCAGGTGAAGTGTGGGTGTGGTACAACTCTGCCACAACCTTCTGGGTAATGTAGGCGTGATGTTATGTAAGTAGGTTTTTTAGTATCATTCGGTTTTCTTTTTTTTAATAAACGAATATTTAATTGCAGCGTTCAGGTGTACAATAAAGGTACATGATTATTTCCACAAAAATGTTTCTATCAATTTTATTAAAGTGTATGTTGTCTGCTCAAATTGCGCAAAGTAGAGAAATTTCGATCAGGCATTATTTTTCTATAAGACTTTTCTAATGTTAACAAAAGCTATACTAATTTAGCACACGTTAATTAATCTACCTTATTTTCACATCATTAGTTTTCATTGATAACCTCAAAGCAATAGATTACATTTAGCCCCAGTGCGCTATTAAAAGAGGAGCTTGTGTCTAGGTCGAAGCCACGTGAACCAATCGATCTTGCAGGATGGAATACTAACGGCAGCCAGCCGTTGATGTGTGATCATCTCAACATAACAAGTTTTCCTCCATGCCTCGGGGAGCACTTTTGCCATTTAAAGATCTATGGCAGTCGTTACAGGTTGTCAGAGACCAGATAGTTTGACAATTAGTCTAACAAAGAGTATCGTATCACCTCGTACTGGGTGGTCGAGGTCTGATGGCAGTCGCTCCACGTCAAATACTGATATTCAGCTACATCTGTTAGACTAAAAGCCTGGCAGAAATCACTATTAGTGATAAGGCCGCCTATTGTACTTCTTCTTCTTCTTCGTCGTGTCGATGGCTGAGTCAAATTTTATTGGTCCAATAAGTGGCCACTGTTATGGCGCTCTCCTCGGCGTTCATGAGCGCCTCTCTTGTGCAGGTGGTAGGGCATTTTTGACAGTCAGTAAGGTGGTCAAGGTTTTGACTTGCTATCGTGGTGAAAGGATTAGCCAATTCGCTTTTAAGAACTCGCGAATTGCCCAGGGTGCGCCGGACGTAGGGAATTGTTGTGTACGTCACTCGGGGAGGCTCCTTTCATGCACCCCCTATAATCACTAGATGTAAGTTTAAATTGTAAACTCAAGGTGTACAATAAAGTTTATAATATATGTATAATAATATACTATATATTATTTTTCATAATATTTTATAGTACCTATGCTTAGGTAAACAATTATTTATTTGTTAGAAGTAGTTATTTAATGTATTTATTGATTCTTTTCTTCATTAAAACTTCATACTAGTACACCTTTTAATTCCCTTTCTTGTCTCTTTCTTACTTTTCCATCCAAAGGTTGTCTGTAAGAGATTGCCTTTGCAGCGATAAGACCGCCATTTGTACTTTTGTTTTCTACATATTCTTCTGTATTATTTTTCCTTGGTGTGCAATAAAGTTTATTATATTATTATTAATAAATAAAAGCCGACCCCAATTAAATTGGCAAAAGATTTTAAAAGTTTACATATAAAAGAGTTCAACGCGCTCGGTTTTAATATAATTATATTTTAATAACACACTCTTAATGTTGGCCTTTCAAACTGAGTTATTATATTATTATGATTACGATAGGATGCAATGACAAGATAATATAATTTTAATAATAATCATACACAGTGCGTGCGTAACAAATTTTGCATCATCAGCAAACGGTCGAATTAATTTTAATACTAGCTTCAGACCGTGACTTTGCCTTAATAAACAGTGACTTTTGTCGCGTCTGCAAATTACTGTGATATTTTTATAGAAGTTCTTCTTCTTCTTCGTCGTGTAGATGGCTGAGTTAAATTTTATTTTGACTTGCCATCGTGGTTAAAGGATTAGCTAATTCGCTTTAGAGAACTCGCGAATTGCCCACGGTGCGCCGGACGTAGGAAATCGTTGTGTACGTCACTCGGGAAGGCTCCTTTCATGCACTTCATGCAGGTCATATGTTGTTATTGCAGTAGCAGAAAGCTGATATCATAGATGTCTTTTTTATTTTATTTATTTATTATTTATTAAGGTTGATAAAAAAGAAAAAACTTCATAAAACGCTCTGCGGATATATAATAAACAAATCAAATAATGAATGTCTCGATGATCTAGTGACGTATGCGCCTCTCATCGTGAGGTTTTGGGTTCGGGTTCGATTCCAAGGTCGGTCTAAGTGTTATTATGAAAGTAGCACGGAGTTGGAATTATGCCCGGTGGATGGCGATAGGCCCATGGGACCAAAAACATAATAGGTGAAATGTGGGTTTAGTACACTTCTGCCACACCCTTCTTATTAATTGAATCACAACAATTTATTAAATTTGATTAAAAAATTCAATTATTTTTATTTGACATTCTATGTATATATTCTAGTTAATGAATACCAATCCTAATAAACATAATAAAGGGATACAATCATCTTTAAAATTCATTACTTTGTCTGTATTATTATGTAGTGAGCAAATTGATGGTATTGTGTTGTGTTCTTATAATATTATTAAATCAAACTTTGATCGCTTAGATATCGCCGGGTGAAAGATAATAAGTGAGAGAAAAAGCCAGTAAGACGCCTAGAAGTATATTGGATATCCATCCATCCCTGTTAAGAAAAGCGTCTAAAGTTTGTAAAAAAGCTGAGCTTGCACGCCCAATTTATTAATCCTACAAATAAGCTAAAATTTTCTTACTTTATTTTTGCATACTGTATAAAATAAGCTAGGAATGAGATATTAAGAAGTTATTTTTGCAAGATCGTGGCCTTCAACAACTCCTTTACGTCTGGCTTAAACATTTTTACAGGCCACTAGCAGTAGGGAGGTGCCTTAGGGCTCCAACTAAGCCAACAACTGAATCGGTTGCACAAAATACACATTTCCGTCAATAATGTGGGAGATTGAGCTCACGTTTCTTCAGCATCAAAATGTTAACAATTTGGTTACCATACTCGTATCACACCTTTTTAGAATCAAAAGATTGGCAAGGTTCCGACACTATGGTATAAAAATACATTCAAGACATGAAATACATAGGCTTACTACAACACTAACAACATTTACATTCGATATTTGAATAGAGAGGGTTTGGTCCAGCTATTAAGTAAACGGGTTCCTTGAAACAATTTCGTTGCCAAATCAAATCGGCAGTAAATTCAGAAAAAAACGTGCGTAAAGTGCGTCAGCCAAGCTCATGCGAGTGAGTTACTTACTACATCTTAACGGCATGGTTTTTGTGAAAGATAGTTTAAGTATTAGTTCCATAACAAAACTTAAAACAATATGCCAAAATAAAGATACCTAATAATAAAAGACATCCGTCGTTTTGGTAGTGAAATCAATTCATCATTTATTGCAATCATGTGTGGTACAAAGGTCTTAAATATAAAAATGCATATCAATATGATACCATGTCATAGCGCGACAATGTACATTTTGGTACTTAAAACTAATACAACTTTGTATTTACTAAAAACTATGTTAGTAAAATATAAAAATAAAATCAAAACAATAAAATCAAACATAGAATCTTGCAAGACTATACGTAGGCACTATTTGTTTTTTGTATCCTTTTTTTCTCCTTATATTTAGTTTTGTCCCCAAAAAACTCTTGCAGAGTATAATAACATTTTTGTGTAAGATGTTTATTTAGTTTGTTTTTAAAAATATTAAAGGTTTCTGAATTCTTTAAAGCTTTTGATTGTAAATTTTAATGACATGAAGTATGGGCCTGAATGATACATTTTTAAATTGGAAGTAGGTATGGCTTATTTACTTTTATTTCTTAGATTGCGAGGTTGTGAATAGTGATCCTCATGAAGCTTAAATAAGTGTGAATGTTTCCTAACGAAGAGGTATTTATTGAGCAAAATAATTATAGACTAATCGTTATTAATTTTCATCATATATTTAACAAGGTAGGTAAGGTAAGGTATGGTAAGGTATTCATATTTATTAGTATTGAAGTATCAGTCATTATCCTTATTTTGTGTGTCTGCCATAGTTTGGTAAAACAAATTTTGGATGGTTAAAGAAATATTTGGTAGTGCTATGTTTAGAAAAAAATACATGAACTTGGCTTGCCTTCTACAAAAATGTTTCAAACAATTTCATACGATATGGGTGTTTTATAACCTTCGCTAAAACAAAGCGATGAGGCGTACAACAATATCGTTGTGGGAAAGGTCACATTCCGAACATAAGGTAACGCGTCTTTACTATTAGTCATGTTGGGTAAGAAAGTTTGTCCGTTCATTTCAGTACGGTGATAATTGTTTTACAAGGTTAAGGAAGGATCTGCAAAATTTATTGCCATAATATAATAAATAAATATTTATTATATTATTTTATATTCTACGGTGAATCTGATGTGAATACATCTTTGCAAAGTTATTATTAAGTACTTGAAAATTTATAAAAGGTAAGCATCTAATGAATTAGATAGTTTTTAATTATTACTTAGTTAAATATCTTTGGTAGAATTAAATGACATTTCATCTTTCCATTATTATGTCACTACTGTGTACTTACAAAGAAAAAAGTAATATGCCGCAAAAATTTAAACTAAGGAGAGCCTGAAATTTTTATGTATATTCTGCGTTTTTACGCAATAGAGCATCTAAAACTGCAAACAAAACCAAGTAAAGAGAACAATAAAAATATCTACACCAGATATCAGTTACAAAAGGTTATTGTAGATCAAGGGCTCTAAGGGACTTTAAAGGTTAAATGTAACGTAACTTGTGGCTACTGAAAGGTAGAAACAGTAATAGCCGAGATAAAAATCTGCTAAGTCAAAGGTCGCAACCTAAGACTTTTGCGGGTCCACCCACGGCACACCCCAATTCACAACCCTATCAATTATATTTAGATTTGATTTGAAAAACAAGCAAAGCTCACTGCAAGGTCTCGGGTTCGATTCCCGGGTCGGACTGTCATTTGGGATTTTTCCGTCAAGAAATTCTCAATAGTGGAGTTGGAATTATGCTCGGTGAATGGCGATATGCTCACCCTCCATTCCAAAAAGGCCCAAACAAAACAGGTAAAAACTAGGTGTTGTACACTGTAACACTCTTTACGGTAATAGCAATTTCAATTCAACATAACAAAACATTAGGCGTAATGTTTTGTTATGTTAAAGGAAAATAATATCGTGAGCAACCCGCATTTGGCCTATGTGTTGGACTATAATAGCCTATCCCTTCTCATCAAGCTAGTCATCTGTATTGATCTTTGAAGATCAAGGGCTCCAAAGAACACCTTTACTTGGTCCATCTAATGTTGTGGTTGCTGAAAGGTTATCTTTGATTTATTAAATTATTTAAATCAATCATTGTGAGCAATCCAGTAATCGATTTTTATGATTATTTTGCCACTTATATCTTGAATATTTAATCAAACTTAGAGTTTGAATAATGGCCTAGCTGAATAACTTGTCTGTAGTGTAGTTGGATAATTGATGACCTGAGCGGTTTACGCTACCACATGTGGTAAAGGACATACCACGTGGATTACACTCCAGTGTTAAGTATTACAATTCTGTGGTTACAGCGATGGACAGTAGTATCAACGCAAACCCACTAGGTATTTTCGGTCTAAACAGGCCAAAAATTGGTGATTACTTATTACCCATCGAGACAACTCTTGGCGCCTTGATGACGACAAGAAGAATATATTATAATTTGGTCCTTGCTGTTACACAAAGAACACTAGCACAAAAACGACAGCATTATCACTCACTTATGTATGACAAGTCTTAACGTAACAGCGCAAGTTAAGTTAAAAATCTGTTAATACATTATGGATTGTAATAAACATATTGAGTATTGAGAAAAGTTTGGTCTTTAGAAAAGTAGTTAATATTATTAGGTTGGATTTGTTGATGATTTAAGAAGGATTAAGAATAAATGTTCTCTCGTAGTTTTCAAGAATGAATAAATAAATATCACACAACTCGAATTCTCCAAATCGCAAAATACACACGCATCAGCTTAATAGCTGCTAGTGTGAAATTCTATAAATAATAATAATAAAAAACTTTCACACAACGTCTTCAAATGAAACCAATACATTTATACTTTTTATCTTGTAAACACATACTTATTATACATAGAAACACTTATTCCAAGACAAACCTCCATGTTCATGTACACAAAGATTTGTCTTGAGCAGGAATCTAACCATCTAGCAGCAGGCAGGTGCAATAACGACTCCGCTATCCACTAAAAACGCTAGCCTTTCAGTGGCAATGGTAGAAACTTTATAATTTGTCATAGAAGGGTATTGTTCTGATCACATAATTGTGTACTGCACATAATAATATAGTACCGTAACATGACACGTTACATTTACCATTATGCCCTAGAATCAGGCCACAGATGGCACAATTTGCCATCTAAAAATAGAATGTTCTCGAAATTCAATCAGCAATGTCACTGTTCGCAATATCGTGTGAATGTACGATGACATGATATGATTAATGACAATTTTGGCATTATCCCTCTTTAATTCTGTGCGGTCGGTCAAATGTGGTGCAATCATTGATGTCGTCGCTTGATAGGCCATTCTAGTATCATTGTGAGTGTGTACGTGTGTAACACGTACAATTATGAAAATATTGCAAACATTTATTTGTTTTGAGATCTTGTGCTTCTGGACCGATTTAGATTTAAATTGGTATGAAGATAGTTGAAGACATGGGAAAAAACATAGGTTACTTTGTGTTGACGTACCGTGAAATAGCTGTTTTGGTCTTTTAGACGTTACGATTCCCTACGTCCGGCGCACCCTGGGCAATTCGCGAGTTCTCCAAATCGAATTGGCTAATCCTTTCACCACGATGTCAAGTCATCGACACGACGAGGAAGAAGAAGCAGTAAAAAAGCAGTAAAAAATCTTTAGCCTAACATAAAACATTTTTCCGCGCTTCACTGTAATCTTTTACTACGGGCCAACGGAGCCTTACTTGTCACACTGAGGCCATTTTCTCATTGATCGGGGCCTGGGAGCGGTGCAGGTAAAAAATCACATAACATAACATAACATCACGCCTATATTACCTAAAAGAGTGTGACAGAGGTGTATAACATCTAGATTTCACCGTTATGTTATGTTTAAGTCCCATGGGATAGAAGCCTATCGCCATCTACCTAGCACAATTCCAACTCCGCTATTAAGAATTTTTTGACGCAAAGATCCTAAATAACTCTAATGCCCGACCCGAGAATCGAACCCAAACGAGACAGTGAAGTGATACACAAATTATTCTGCTAGAACAACGACCAGTATTTCTATTCAAATCTAATCAAAATTGACAGGGGTATTAAGAATTTCCTAACGAAAAATCTCGACTAACACTTGCACCCGTCCCGGAAATCGAACCAGGGACCTCGCTATACGCAAATAAAATTATAGCAGACAAACGAAGCAATATCACAGACATTTTTCATTAAATCATAACCGTGTATCACCTGTCTCTCAAAATATGCTGAATATTTTGGTAGGTGTAAATAATAGAAGATGACTAATTGTGAATGCACGCGGGATGTGATCGTAAGTCATAATCGATGTCCTTGTGATACAGGTGGGCTCTGTGTCGAGCTAAATGAAGCTCTATTGTTCATTGAATATTATTTTGAGGATGCCTTTTTATTATATCCCTGCATTATGAGCTGAGGACGAAACAGTGAGACGACCGGATGGCGGAGTGGGTAGTGTGCCTGCCTGCGACGTCGAGGTCGCGGATTTAATTCCCGCTTAAGACAAATCTTTGTGTGCATGAACATGGGGGTTTGTCTTAGTCTGGGTGTTTCTATGTATAATAAGTATGTATTTACAAAAGAAAAGTATATAAGTATTAGTAACAGTTATTCTAGTATCCAAAGTACAAGCTCTGCTTAGTTTGGGACTAGATGACGTTGTGTGTAAATAGTAACATATTTATTTATTTATTTGTTAATAATTCTCTTTTTTGTGAATAATGGACTGTGACAAGGTTTTATTACTATAGGAATTTGCGAGGCGAGCCCAAAGTTGCGCCAATTTGGCAATCTGTAGGCAATTTGCAGGGATCATAATTATGATGTGTGTAGCAAATGTATAAATTTACTGCCTCGGGAGGTCTTACGTTCAATTCCCGTGTCAGACAAAGTGTTATTTGTGAACTTTACGTCAGGAAATTCTCAATAGCTGAACGGAGTTGGCATTGTGCCCGGTGTTGCCATAGACTTACCCTCTATCCCATGGGACCTAAACATAACAGGTAAAATGTGGGTATTGTAAACCTCTGCCACACTCTTTAACGTAATATAGGCGTGATGTTATGTTATGTGTAGCATGTTAGTGATAAAATTCACCTGATAGGAAGTGGCCTGTGTATAACCTTAATCCGAAAGAGATTTCAGGTACATCGGTATTGCTTATGACTACGATATGTCATTGTATGCTTCATATGCCAGTAATTTCAGGACGTAACCTTACCACAAAACCGACTCACAGTAGTGAAAGAAGTAATATTTGGCGGTGGATTGTAAATCAAAGATATTATTTGTATGCAAGCAAGTTGGAATGTAACAAACATAATAAGAATATCTCACTGATTACTTTAACAGCCAAATAAAATATTATTATGTAGTTATTGAAATTCGTTGCTTACAAGTCAAAGTGTGTCAGTCATAATATATGTTGTTATATATGTTTATGTCATCATTACATGACATAAACATATATAACATAAAAATTTACAAACAGTACGTTCTTCTTTCTGAAAAATATTTAAATGGCCACGGATCTTGCAAACAAGATTAATCTTTTCGACAGTAAAATACTAAGAAAATAAGTATTAAAATATGCTGTAAACGCAGAACTTGTAATAGCTATTTGTGCCACAAGAGAGCAAAGTTTGAATTTTCTCCGTTGGCTTATTTTGAGTCCCTTTTAGGTGAAAGAAAAATTATGTGTAGCTTTTCACCCGTTATTTATTTTGTTGGTTTTACTACAGAGTGGTAATACGAATATTTAAGATTTTATGGTTTGTAAGGAGGTTAAACTTAGAATCACAACGATAAGTTTTTCTGCTCACACAATACTCGGTCAGGCAACTCTTAATAGTTCACAAGGCGCTTAGTCTTTTGCGTAATATTGGTGTACACATGGTTACAGTTAATGCTATACAATTCCAGTATACGTTGCACGGGTTGCCTATACAATGCAATACAAAATAGAACCCATACCAATAGAAATGTATATCATGATGTGTTGATGTGTGTACGGCATTTAATTTAATATCAATTAACTTATAACGAACACGTGAAAGTTTCGTCCTTCAATAAGATGTTACTTTAGATGCTTATAGACTAGTAAATTGATTTCCCATTAAGATCGTGTTAGTTAATGTTGTAAGTTAACGTGTTTTTTTGTAGTGCAGTGTGTGAGGTTTAAATAGAATAGCAATATTTTGTTAGTTGTAGATGTGGAAATATTATAATATATTTAATAGGCGTTATAAAAAAATTTGGGTAATTTTTATTGTTATTTCTAACATAACATAACATTACGACTATTGTACCTAGAAGGGTGTGGCAGAGGTGTACAGCACCCACATTTCACCTGTTAAGTTAAGGTCCCATGGGATAGAGGGTGAACCTGTTGCCATTGTGCATCCTTGTGTAAGACTTTGCTTTGTTTTCTAAAGCCCTTTTTACATAATTTCCTATCCACCAAAACTAGAATTTCCATCTCTAAAATGCAGGATTATGACATTATTGTTCCTGTTCAAAAATTTCTGGATCAATGATTACCACTACAGTTTAGCAGCATGTCATAGACTTTTAAAAAATAACTGTTCTACTAAATTCATCTCACTACATTAATAAAAGCTCTACTATGCAAGAAATTTCTCTCTATAAATAAACTATTAAAGTGCTTCATCTATACAGTGCATATTTTCTATATAAAAACTCAAAAAATAATAATATCTTTCTCCTTACAAATATAGATTTAAGACCCCCCAGGCTAGAGTGAATGTTAGTGGGTCAGAGTAGAACATACCTTTGTTAGGATGTAATATGTTACAATACATCCGTAGGTTGTGTTTGCTGTTACGTCATCGGCGTACATTTTTGAGTGCTCATAGATAACGCTGTCGTTTTTAGAATAGAATAGAATAGAAAATTATTATTATGCATACAATTTTCATTGAATACAAAGACAACACAATAAAGACAACAACAATATGCAAAGGGCGGTCTTATTGCTTGAAGTGATCTCTTCCAGGCTACCATTGGATGGATGGATAGGAAAGAGAAAGTGTGGTAGTTTAATGGTCTAGGGAAAGTCACTACTTTTTTTAGTTTATAGATAGTTAGGTTTTGTTTCAGCTTTCGTATTCAGTCTTCTTCTTCGTCGTGTCGATGGCTGAGTCAAATTATATTGGTCCAATAAATGGCCACTGTTATGGGGCTCTTGTCGGCGTTCATGAGCGCCTCTCTTGTGCAGGTGGTAGGGCATTTTGGACAGTCAGTAAGGTGGTCAAGGTTTTGACTTGCCATCGTGGTGAAAGGATTAGCCAATTCGCTTTTAAGAACTCGCGAATTACCCAGGGTGCGCCGGACGTAGGGAATTGTTGTATACGTCACTCGGGGAGGCTCCTTTCATGTACCCCGTATTCAGTGGTATATAAAGACGCAAAAGCCAGTTTCAACCGTTGCGGATATACGATTTGATCCGCTATGTAAAATAGAACCTGACCGAATATATGTATATAAAAAGTGACACAAAATAAAAACAAGACATACTTGAAAATATAACTCAAATACAACCCAGCTGTCACATAATTTTATTTGTGTGTACTGTATGTTTATCCAACCAATAAAGTTTATCTGATACCTGTAAAACTGGGTTTGAATATTTATAAACTAGGTTCCACCTACGTCGATTAGAACGTTGCCGTCTGTGAAAAGAAGGTTACTATGACTTTACTTACTTATATAGTACATGCCGGCAAAATTTTATTACAGTAAGTAGGTTTCATGTGTACGAGCGTAAAAAAGTAGCACACAAACAGAAATATAAACGCACTCTTACTCCATCTCATTCATTCTTAGGACCTATTAATGTGATTAAATTGTGTTAATGCCGTATTTAGATGATTAGTTATCTTACTGTTAAATTATATAAAGGAATGTTATACCTTATACTTCCCCAGGCTGCCTACTTCTAAAAAAAATATGATGGTAATGATCTATTCAATTCTATACATTGCATCAAGGCTCATTCTTAATTTATGTTTAATTTAGTTATTATAACACTATACAGATGTAACATTTCTTTAATGGTTCATTAGAAGTAGGAGTTATTGTTTGAATTGCTAATATTATAAAGTCGGGCAGCGATAGCTGAGTGAGAGGTCGTAAGACTGCGAAGTCCATGGGTTCGTTTTTGAATTCACGACAAACACCTTTTTCAATAAATCGTTAAGATTCTTCTTTGCGAAGATATGTGTGTATTTATCATATAAATATCACTCGCTTACGGTGAAGAAAAACATCATGTCTAAGAGTGACAACAATAAACAGACAATAATAATTTGCAACATTTTATTTATAAAGTAAGCAACAATATAATTTAAAAATTTCACAGAACCAAATGTCTTAAAACTAGTTTTTGAAACACCACGGCTAAACATTCCCAAACATAAATCGAAAAAAATCAAACAATCTGCAGAACAATTGCATTGACTAGTTCATAATAATATAAAAAAAATAACTTTACCATGATTTTATCTCACACAAACTATCGACTGTAACAATGTTTGAAAAACAAATTCTCCAAGATGTTATGAACGACGTCCAATTTATAATAAAAAAAAATCTTTTACCACTAAGAACACTTAGAAGCAAAACTCATGGTAAAGCTATCTCCCGAAGGAATATCTATATGTCATTGACAACTATACCTGTGACACTATAATATGTTCCTGTTGTAAAAGATTAAAAGAGTAAGGTTGGAAAAAATCAGGAGCATAAAAGTAAATCGACCATAATTGATGTTAAATTCCCGTCTTGGTTCTTTACTTTTGATACTGCTCACTTTCACTAATATCCTTTTAATCTTTCACATCAGGACGTCATTAATTTACTTACTCAATAATTAACAGTCAAAAATATATTATTGCTACATCTGCTGCCACGTTTTTGCGTTTTTTTTATTTACACCCTCACTCATGATTCAATGTTCTATTTGACCCACCGAATCACTGGTGACTTTGGTATCCAGCGTATCCTGTAGGTGGCAGGTAACGCCCACCACCGTGCCCTGAGATTCCTTGAGATGAAAATCCTGTTGGGGCACCGGACTGCCCACCTGATGCTTGGAATCCAGAATGGAACTGGACTCCATGACCGTGAGATTCATGACCCAAATTTGATCCATGACTTAAAGTTTGATGGTTTGGAGCATGTCCTAACGTTTGCTGATGAGTTGAGATTGCTTCATGTCCCGATGAACCGGCACCCCCTTGGTAACCTAGATCACCACCATGTCCTGAAGGAACTACAATGGATTTATAACCTAGGCTAGATCCATGCCCAGTTGTTCCATGGTGACCCAAGTCTGAACCATGGCTAGTTAAACCGAGGTGACCTGAACTAGCTCCACTGTGAGAAGGTGTGTGGTGTACAAAACTGACTGCAGAATGGCCAGAAGATTCATGGTGACCCAAACCAGAGCCTAAACTAGATGAACCTAGGCTAGATCCGAAGCTTGATGAAGAATGGTGAGCCAAGCTTGAACCAAAACCAGAGGATCCTCCATGACCTGAATTACCATGATGCAGTTTAGCTCCAGAATGAGTAGATGGTGCATGAGCATGGAAAGCAAGGTCTACTCCCGAGGGATCAGAAGAATGGTGACCAGATTCGCTTTCAATGTGCTGATGGCCTTGGTGCTCTAACTCGTGATGTTGATGGTGGTCATGATGCTCATGATATTTGCCTGAAAATTAATATAATATTATTCATTTATTGGCTTTTACTGTTTATAACTTCATGAGCCTAGTTCCAAGCTTTAACGTAAAATATAGTTTCTTTAAGTTTTATGCTTAACCAATCACCTAAACTCAAAAACAAAACTGCCTTACCGTCATCATAGATACCATGAGCTTCTTCTTCTGCATTTTGCTCCAAACTCTTTAAGATCGCCTCAGGCACAGGAGGAGGGGTTGGGAGATGAGCACCCGATGGTCTGAAGCCGTTCTCATCAGCCGTGTATGTGACGGTGTATACGTGACCATCATCGCCGGTGTAGGAGTACGCGCCATGGGCTGAGGTGCCCTTCTCATGGGTTTCGCCAGCTTCTTCGGCTTTAATTCCTGGAATGATTTGGTTTAATCAATGCTCGCTGCCTAATTTGTCATATCTTTAAACGTCATTAATTAATATTTTGTCATATCTTTGGACGTTATTAAATATAAGCGCAGATCGAAATTATAAATAAAACTCAACAATTCGTTGGATTGGGTAGTTATTGCAAAAAGACAAAAGCATATTATTACAAAATCATGTGTGTTTTCACCAAATCCAATAATTTAAATCTCTTTCTCAGCACCATTGAAACAATAGCAAATAACATTTGCACCTCGAAGATACAACAATTTGATAAAACCCTACATACTCTGCGCAAATGCGCTGAACTGCATTACAAGAAATAAAACCAATGTTGTACAAACGAAAAATACATAATATATAACATATAAAATCTGTTGTTATGTCTGTCCGTTATCTGATCATTCGACGAGAGTGCGTTTTTTAAAAAAAACATATTTAGAAATATACTGAAACAAAAACCAAGCGCCTATTTTTCTAAGAGAATATTTAAAGATATTCATAAAAAATAATTCAGACCACAAACAAAATTATTAAAAAGTAACGGATGTACTAAATTATTTTATGCCTTTCGCGACACTTTAGCAGGAAGGAAGGTGTCTTAATAATTTAATACTATATCAATTAAGTATTTTTTTGGTTACGCAACGAATATTATATATGAAGTTATGATATCTATATAACATCTGTTGTTGCTACAATTTTTAAAAAACGTTACTTTGTTAATACGGGATTTTACTATGACGGACAACAACGTAAAGTTCTCGCTCCGTTGGATTCGGGGTCCAAAAATCTACATCATAAAGTCAATACCTCAAGTTCTATTGCATCAGCTATGTATAAAATTATTATGTTTGGCTTATCTATATATTATTGATGATTTTTGAGCAAAACTCATGACTACTAACTAACTACTAATCTTTATAACGGAAATTCTAACCTAGAATCTAAAATATAAAATCTTGAGCGTGGTAAGGGATTCAAAAGCACGAGATGTGAATAACTTTGATCTCGTGTCACACATACGACTTATCACCTCAGCAGTAAGAAAATAATGCGAATGTGAATGGGCAACTCTGCGCTGGTGTTGTGGGGTTGATTCGCAAATCTTTGTGTGTTATGCAAAGATTTGTTCTGACACTTAGTGTGCTTTGTGTATGTATGGAACACGCCCACGATATTAAATAAATATAAAATTATAATTTACCGTTCTCCGTCTCATAGGCATACTGGTACTGATGACCGTTGTTCTCATGGTGGTACGCCAGGATCTTCGCGCTCTTCTCTCCAGAATTATGATTGGCTCCTTCGTACCCCGCGTGGGCTTCTGATTGGCCAGAATATAAGCCCTGCTGCTGGTGCTCGAGTGCTGATTGGTACACTTCTGCGGAATTGGCATAGTTTTCTACTCCTGGGCTGTTATAGACTTGGCGGGCCGACGCGGCGGCGATGATCACGGCAATTGGTGCTAACTGTAAAAAATAAATCAATAATATTTTCTGTTATTTGTTACTGCCTCGTTGGTCTAGTGGTTAGCGTATGCGTTTCTCAGCACGAAGTCTCAGGGTTGATTTACGGGTCGAGCAAAGTTTTATTTGGTATTTTCTTTTAGAAAGTTCTCTATAGAAGTACGGACAGGAATTATGCATGGTAGATAGCTATAGGCTCCCCTATTACTATATGGGACATAAACATAACAGGTGAAATGTGTGTGATAGGCACCTCTACCGCACCTTTATGTTATGTTTTGCTACGTTATTAAATAACATGTAATATTAGAATATGACATAGATGATGGAAAGCATCTACAAAATATTGGAGAATGACAACCACAAGGATTTTATATCTCTCATATATGTGAAGGTCAAATATTATCTATAATAGCTACCACCAGAATACCACAAAAGTATTTGGATACCTCCAAATACTTAATAGACTTAATAATGAAACTCTTTATCCTTTATCCAAGGATCAACTGCTGACTTTTCATGTGGTAATCCAATCCCTAAATGCAATCATCCAATGATGAAGATTTTGAGGTATACACTGAACATTTTTCAGACACTTTTCGTAAGAAATAATACATAATTCGAACACGCAAGGGAAAATCCAAGTTGGAAAGATCTATTTTCCATTGACATCACTGTTATTAGCCCTAATTTCAACTAGGAATCACACAATCACATAACTGAACTTTCTACGAATTAAACTGAATCACTATTATAGCTAATTAAATCCAACTGTAGGAACTAACGTACCAGTTTCATGTTTGCTATTACTAATGACTGAAGGCACTCGAGGTGGAATGAGTTAAATAATTTCTCCGTCGCTTTATATAGTCAAAAATTTTGGTACGCACAGGTGTATGAAATCACACGTGTGATAGTAAAGGCTACGGAGAGTTTGGAGTTGGGTACAAAATTTAGACCAACAGCCTCGAGTAGGCTCTATTTCTTATTTCTATTACAGTATGTTTTGAAAATTATCGAGAGAAATACACATGAGAAATGAAATGTTGTACTTCTTATTGTTTTTGACTCATAATTTTATTTCTTAATAAATAAAGCTTTTCTATCTCTGCTCTCTCTCTGTACCTATTTAAATAATAATAATAGCAGCCCAGTATCTAATACATGTCCCACTGCTGGGCTTGGGCCTCTTCTTTTTTTTATGTGATAAGTACACAATTACTCCGAAAAGATAAACCTTAACGATTTATTACAAAGGTGTGTGTACAGTCTTCCGGTATCCCACTTGGTTATAGCAGAGCTGCTTAGTTATTTTACTACTACTTACTACTTAGCCTATTTACAATGTATTAATTATTCTGTTTTCTGTAATTACAAACACACGATTTTTATTCACCAATAGTAACTGCATTTCACCTTATTACTGAAGTTGGATCGGAATATTTTTGAGGCAAGAGAAGTAAAAGTAAACTTTTACATGTCTGGGGCTCGGCTATCCCAATCGTAACTAATATTATAAAGCCAAAAGTAACGCCATTTATCTTATATATAAACTCTAAACGGCTGAACCTGTTTTGATTAAATTCAATATGGAGATAGTTTAAGACGTGTAAAAGCACATAGGCAGGTGGACCCATGGGCGAAAGCTACGATTTTAATATACATACTCATTCTGAAAGTTTTTCAATTAATGTTAGCCCTCACAGTCAAACTATTTTTGACATCATTCACAAATGTAAAGTTCTCAAGTTCATAGCCACAGTAGTAGGAGCACGAGACTCAAATGATTCAAGTGCGAGAGCATTGTTAGGTAACACCACCCCACCGAGTAACGAGATGCGCGCGCCTGCTGCACAACTAGAGCAGTTATTATAGAACAAGGAACGTAGAGAAATGGCAGATACATTACGTGAGGGTGCGCAGAGGTGTATTACACCCACAGATTCTTGTGAGCATTGTTACGTAAAACTGCCTTACTGAGTAAAACAATGCGTCTTCTGTACAAAAAAAGCAGTTATCGTTGAGCCAAGATGGTATAGATACAGCAGACACATTACATCACGCGTTTTCTTTCTGAGGAGCTAAGAAGTGGAATGATTCACCAGCATTCTTACTTGACGTGAGACAATACTTTAAGGCCATCTTATGTAATTTACAAATTTGATTGTTCTGAATCTAGGTGTGTTTGACTGTGTTATTGAATGATGTAATTAATTTTGGCGTTATATATAACGATTTTTTATTTCTGTTTCTGGAGTACCGAAAAATTTATGATCGATATCTCTTTTCCCTCACAGTAGCAGGAAAGTGAACAGTCATTGTTGATCCCTTGCACAGCATGTTGGACAAATAGTGTTCCTTTTTTTTTTTTGTTTTACGTGGGGAAATGCATTTACGCATACCACCCCACCCCGGGGAAGGGCAGAGTGGTTATGTGGGACTCGCCCGTGCCAAAGATGGTAAACGGCACGGGAATACCCACTAAAACCCCACGGTGCTCCCGCACTCGCCTTGATGGGAGGGTCATGGGAATCTGGCGTAGCCTTTACGTCCACGACCCTCCCGGCGATGCCCGCCGAAGCGGGCCCCTCATGGCCCCCAAAGAGGGGGCTGGCGCAAGCCACCGACCAGCGCGAGGACCGCGTGCAAAGCCATCGGACATTCCCCATGTCCGACGGCCTGGTCCTCTCGCGGCGAGACAGGTGGTCGGTCCCGCCGCCCACCACGCCGCAGTTCAACGGCTGCGGCCCCGCCGGGACCGCGGAAGGCAGGGAATGCGGGGCATCGAAAAACGACGCGCGCACCGACACTCCTACCCGCCGCGGCCCCGTAATCCACCAGGCCACAGTGCCAGCTTGCGCCAACACCGCAGCCCGGCCTTGCCCGCCGAGGCAGGCCCCTCATGGCCCCCAAAATGTGGGGGGACCGGCTCCGAGGGCCGCGTGCAAAGCCGTCAGACACTTTCGTATCTGACGGCCTGGCCCTCCGCGGTGAGACAGATGTTCGTCCCACCGCCCACCACGCCGCAGTACTGACGGCTGCGGCCCCGCCGGGACCGCGGAAGGCAGGGAAAGCGGCAACGGAACACCGACAGTCCTCTCCCGCCGCGGCCCCGCAACTCCTCGGCCGCAGTGCCAACTCACGCCGACACCGCAGGCCCTCCTGTTGCAGAGCCCCCCCATAAGAGCCCTGCAACATGGGCTGCTCCCACATGGACTTCCAGCCAAAGCCCGAAGAGCAGCCCCCCTCTGGGGTCCACTTGGCTTCGCCGTGGTGTGGAGGCACCACGGGTACTAAGCCCCACCGCGACGACAACGCGGGACCCGTTGGTGGGGACAAATAGTGTGCCTAGATTAAGTTCTTATTACAAGAGTTAACTGTTGGTCAAGTATGATAATTATACTTATAAATACAACCTTATTTTTACTTTACCAGCAACCTGAAAATCGTTTGTTTAGAATCAGACACCAAATGCATTCCACATATTTTTTACTTTAAAGGATAAATACTTTAGTATTTAATTACTATTCGTAATATGTATAAGTGCGTCAAGTAAATTTTGCCTCCACCAAATTAATGTAAGCAAAATTTACCATTAAAACTTAAACGGAATATAGCATTTAACACTGTCATGTCTATACATTATCAGCTCTACGCTTCAACTAAACTAGCAGTGTCCAAACACAGTATTACTATATTTGTATCGGCTAATACAATTGTATCAGTTATTTATGTAATCTATATCATACCAATAGTGTGTCATGGCCGATTGCCATCCACTCTTATGTAATACAAAAGACAACTGAATAATTAGATGTATTATTTTGTTCTTACGCATTTTAGCTCCAGGCAAAAGTGTGTATAGGCTTAATCAGTTAATTAGAGTATGAGATTTGGTCATTTATTTGGTAAGTGAAAGTTTAGAGAGATTTAGTTGGACAGAGGTACAATAAAATTAAATGGCCAGTATAAGTCTGATTCCGGGTATGTATATAACAAAATTAGACTCATGTACTTGGCCATATAATTTAAATAATCCATTTTAGAAAAGAATCATTTTACTATTGCCAATTTGGCACAGTTTAATACACGCTCTTAATTACTTTTGTGAATTGTGTTTTTTTTTTCTTTTCTCTTGTGCATGCATTTCTGAATAATTATTTTTGTATTTTAATATGATATTTTTTTTTGTGTAACTTGTATTTGGTGATATTTATATGTGTAAATTTGCACACCTTAAAGGTAGAATGTGACAGACTGCAATTGTAATGTATATAACAACTTCTATAACTCATGTTCATGCAAATAAATGATTCTTATTCTTATTCTTATTCTTATAAATATTACCCAGTACTCTGACTCAAAGCAATTCCTCGAAATAACAAAAGACAATCATGCGATACATGACAGGGCTGCACACTTACTGTATTTTTATATCATGTACACACGGCCACCAATCGACCTATACGCATTTCCTGAATAAGCTGGTCTCGCATTGCACGGGCAGCCTTTAACAATGCGAGACCATTTTATACTGGAAATGAGGTTGAGGTGTAGCCATCTGCTAACTTCAGCTTAAATCATTATTTTTTGGAATTCATTCAGACGGTTGTTAATAAGATAATAGCAGTTCTGTATCTAGTACATGTCCCACTGCTGGGCTCGGGCCTCTTCTCATGATGAGAAGGGTTAGGCCATAGTCCACCACGCTGGCCAAGTGCGGATTGGTAGACTTCACACACTCTCGAGCACTAATTAGGCACTCTAAGGCATGTAGGTTTCCTTACGATATTTTCCTTCACCGTTAAGCAAGCGATAATTTATATGATAAATACACAAATATCTTTGAAAAGACGAGAGGTGTGTGCCGGGGGTTCGAACCCGTGACCTTTTAACTTAGCAGTACTACGGTCTCCCACTCGGCTATCGCTGATTATGTTAATAAGATAATTCTTATTATTAACCTTCCGTATAAAAAAAACTGGCCTGTACCATTTATTTATAAAAACGACAAAAAAACATGTCTGTTGTATGGGAGCCCCCCTCCCCTAATGTATAAATGTTTATTTTGTTCGGTTTTTAGATTTATTTTTCAAATTTCAACTGTCTAACTATAATGGTTCATGAGATACAGCCTGGTGACGACGGACAGCAAAATCTCAGTAATAGGGTTCCGTTTTTACCTTTTGGGTACGTAACCCTAAAAAACTGTCATAAGTGTACAACGTAACAATCTATGAGGTACTTTATCCAGCCCCTTTGTCAAAAAACTTTTCACATTTTGATTTAACTGTGACGTAGTTATAAACACAGAAACGTCAAACTCTTGTGTCTTTCGACAGTTCTTTGTTTAGCTGCGTTATAATCGAATTAAAATGTTAAGCCGTGCTAAGAAGGATTATGGAGGTGTCACCAGTCGAAGGTTCATCGAGGGGCTACCGTGAGAACTACTGCTTCAGTCTGGGTAATTTTGCAACGCTGCCATTGATTGCGGATGCGTCGCCAAAATATTAATTTTATCTCACTGGACAAACCATACACGCACAATGGTTCATTACCACTACCGTACCATACAGAGTGCCTGGTTGGTTAGCGTTAGCTCTTACTGGAACGTCTCGGGCTCAATTCCCGGGTCGTGCAAGGATGATATTTGGAATTTTTCGTCACGAAATTGGTTGAGTTGGAATTGTGCCCGGTGAATAGCGATTGGCTCTCCCTCTTAAAATAACAGGGAAGTATGGGATACTTTTCTATGTTATATAAGCGTGATGTTAGAAAAATTGTCTTAAGTTTGACTTCTCCAAATTATTATTACGTATCTCAAATATGTGGCCCCATAACCACAAAGCCTAATGACATGACAGCTAACATGAATTCATTAACTTTGTTCCAATTACAGTATGAGTATGATTATAGCCTCAAAAATCTTTATTACAACAGCATTAAAGCTTCCAATGCCTTATTAGGCGCGATTACTTTTTATACAAAGATGCCTGACCACTTTCTAGTCTAGTAGAATATAGTTCATAGAGTATGCAATTAACAACGAAATTTTGTTTAAAGTACTATTCCGATATACTCTGTAACTAACTTCTTTCTAATTCAAAGCGTATTTTTTATTTATTAAATTAAAATATTGTTATTATTATACTATTTAATTGCACAGCCTTGTTCCTTCGTTCCCATTTTATCATCGGACTACCAGACAAACGGCACGCCGGCATCGTTTCATGGTAGATGTGCGTCAAATCGTTTCGTTTCTAAATTCCATACATGCGAACTGCCAAAGAATGGAGTGCCCTGCCCGAGTCTGTGTTACACGAGTGTGTCGGTGTCTTCAAAGCAAGAGTAAATGGTTATCCCATAGGTATGCTAGCTCCACCGTAGATCGCATCATCACTTACTCTCAGGTGAGATCGTGGACTAACGCGTGCCTATCCACCATAAACAAAAACAAAAAATCAAACCAAATGTCGACATAATTATGTAGAGAACAGGCGTGTCGTCTACCTGATGTTGATCGGTACAGCCCATGGACTTCAACAATACACATACGCAGAAATTATTAAATAAATTAATATTTTTTTTATAAAACGATTAATAGACTTAAGATATTATTAAATTAAGATACGCGTCGGTTCTCTGACAAGTTTTGATGACGAAGCAATTGTATTTGTTATCTTATATCATGTGATAAAAAGTGCAGCCACCTTTCCTAGTAGGTATAGACTTCAGGATTTGTCACCTACAGCTGTGCATCTACAGCTTTTCTCGGAACAAGACCTTAACAAGTGAGTAACATATGAATATTCATAAATTTACTTTAAGTAATACGATGATTACAACAGTTAGCACTAGTATGAAGATATCGCTGAAATTATAGTTATTTTGAAGTCATTCGTTCATCTTTATGTGATAATAGTGGCTTTACTTGATAGGATAATGTAATTTTGTTATTTTTCTTCGCTTGCTTGGATTTAACAACGCTATTTTGGTAATGTTTCTCTTGCATTCTTGTCTTATCAGGGATATTAATCTTTAATTACTTAAGCTTTATTGTAGGTGTCGAAAACAGTGATAGTTGTTTTATTTATTTTAAACTTTAATGGCCATTAGTAATGTCTGAAATTAGTGGTTGGTATTTCAGCTCAGGTTTTCGCAGTCTTTCACAAACCTACAAATACCAAATGCGCTGTACCTACACCTAAATTTAAGAGCAAATATTTGTATTATTAACATAACATCACGCCTATATTAACCAAAAGGGTGTGGCAGAAGTGTACAACACCCACACTTCACTTGTCATGTTTAGGTCTCATTGGATAGGACGATAGCTTATCGCCATCCACCAGGCAAAATTCCAACTCCTCGCTGCTATTGTTAATTTCCTGACAAAAATTACACAAATAACACTTTGCCCGACCCGGGCATCGAACCCGTGACCTCGCAGTAAGTGGCGCATTCTGTTACCACTAGACCATCGATGTAGTTTTATTATTAATCAGTTAGTGATTATTTTATTCTACTAATAGGTTTGATGTATTTGTTAGAAGTTATGCAGTAGAGATATTATATTACTAAGTTAAGAGATGATATTTGTTGTTCCTGTGATATTTCAAGGGTCCGGGATGGACAAAATATTTTATTTTATTTATTTATTTAACTTAATGCACATAAAAATAGTACATAGGAGGACTTAATGCCTTATGGCATTCTCTAACAGTCAACCTAGGGTGGTGCAGAGATAAGCATAGGTAGGTGAGGAATAATTATTGATATGTAAATAGAAGAAGTACATATTATATAAAATACGTAATAGAGATACATAATATTGAAAATAATAAATATATAATAATTTATAACATAATAAATACATACTTTTATAAATATAGTATAATAATATATATACATAATTATACAGCCTTACAGGAGGAGTTGATAATTATATAAGATAAATAAGATATATTATGATGATTCTACCAATTGCTCAGTCAACAGTTTACGCACGTTAATCTTAAAACTGTAACGTGTTGTTGCCATCATGATTTCCAGAGGTAGCGCATTCCACAGAAGAACGGATTGAACGAAGAAAGAAGAATGAACAAAGCCAGTAGTGTGTGAAGGACATAAAAGCAGTCTGTTATTAGATAACCGTAGATCTCTAGCATGATTAGAGCTCAAATACTGGCTCAAAATATCATTTCATACTAGGTACTATTTCAAATCAAATCAAATCAAATCATTTATTTCCATGGGCCCCAAGGGGCGCTTGAACACGTCAAAACAAACATCAAAACACAAAAAATATAAAATTAAAATAAAACTTAGCTAATTAAATTATAATACTTATTGTAATAAAATGATTTGACACCGGAGCTTAGATTGACTTTAATTCAACTTAGAGAATTGAATTAAAATCAATCCAAGTACCAGCTCCGATGGGTATTGCATCATGAGAAGAGCTGGTGAGAAACTCATGTGCACCATCTTTTCAAATAATTCATACAATATTTGTTTGTTTTTTGACAATAATTCTATGTGTAAGTTATAGCAACCAAAACAACATTATAGCTAAATATGGTTATAAAGAGAAAATAAACTATTTGAATTGACTCCAATCACAACACGTAATATTGAATACAGGTTTCGGTTTGCTAGAACACCAACATTAAAGTAATATCCTTATTGAACTCGACAATCTTATGTATACGGTTGGCAAACTAAAGCAACTATTGATAATGTAGATATTTTCAACAGACATTTTTTTTCCTAGTGGTTAGTGGTAACTACTCATATGGACATCAACAATTTATAAAAGCAGTGTGGTGCCTCATGTCTCAGTAATTTTAGGATCTTACCCTGCACACTATTGAGATCGGGTTAGAAATTAGGATCAACATTTTGACTTTTGTCCAGCACTAGCGCACAATTTTATTAAAATTGTATTGGGTGATTTTTTTTTGAACTATACGGGGTGGATGCGACATAGCGACATTTATTGAAACCACAGCTTCTATACATGGTAAGTATCAATTTCCACCGGATAAAAATTCTCTGGCGAAAAAAAAAAAATCACGTTCTCCGAACAATTTGAACATTGCGATCGTGCAATTTGTTCGGAAGACGTGGTTTTTTTTTTCCCCAGAGAATTTTTTATCCGGTGGAAATGCATACTGGCCATGTATAGAAGCTGTGGTTTCAATAAATGTCGCTATGTCGCATCCACCCTGTATGAAATCGAACTAACTCGATTCGATATTCGATAAATTTGGCACTCTTGATGGAATTTTGCAAACGATTGGTTATGTCAAAATGGAACTTTGACTTATAGAATCGAGTATGGGATCGAGTTTGCGAGCGATAGAATAAAAGGTAACTTTTGCGAGATCGAGTTTATTACTGTGGTAATTTTTAAGGCATATAAATATTTGAACTTTGTTAAAGTAATGGCACTCTTAGCACTTGTTATTTAGGATTTTTCCATCTGAAAATTTTTATTAGCATTTTGGTGTAGGAATTGTGCCGGGTGGATGGGAATAGGCTCACTCCCTATCACATGGTGAAAAGTTGGTGGTTAGGGTCTCCCACACCTTTCTGGGTAATAATATAAGATAAGGATTTTACGATAGCGATCTCAAAATATAAGCCAAGTGGCGCCACTACCAACCGCATACTTAAGTTGGCCGATAAACGCCTTTGTTATGGATTGAATATAATCAAAAACGATAAAATCGATTTTAATATTGAGTTATAGATGAATAATTGTGACTTATAGAGTGATTCAATTCTTCATTTCTTGTTAAGGCTAATTGTATGTCTTCCGTGGGAGTTATAAAGGTAAATATATAGTGCAAGCTCTAAATCATTGTATAAAGAGCGTGTATTACTTAACTTAAGTTTAGTAGAATTTTTTAGATTGTTTTATTGCGTTTCATTAGCAATTTGTTTGTAAATAAATTAATTAGGATTACAAATACATAATTAACATAATTATAATATACTAAGAAACAGTTGATCGGATGGCTCAGAGCGACTGCCCGGTGTGCAGTAAGGTCGCAGGTTCAAATCCTGCCGGTCCCATATCTTTTTTAACTGTTTCTTAGTATAATTTGCTAAGCATAGCTAAATGCTATAAAAATAATAAAAATATGATATACTAACCATAACATAATGCCTATATTACCCGGAAGGGTGTGGCTGAGTTGTACAGGACCCACATTTCACCTGTTATGAGTAGTTGCCATGGGATAGAGAATTTCCTGACGGCAAGTTCACAAATAACTCTTTGCAAGACCTTGCGGTGAGAGCAAATACGCTAACCACTAGACAATCGAGGCAGTAAAATTTCACAGATTAATAACGGTAGTACTAGAGCAAGCTATATTTTATGTTAATAGCATTTTGTGGAATCTTGTACACCATTACAAGGTTCATAAAATACTTACTATATATTTTACGTTTCAGCCTTGAAGACGCCAAAACACGTTAGTCTTATGATTTACTGGTTGAACATCCACCCACTTAAATATTTTAATTATTACAAGATTGTACATTGTTTTAAGTGTGTCTTTACGCAAAAAATACTGAAATACTTTTATGTTTACGGCTTTGTAAGTTTGATCATTACTGAAACAGTTTTATTATACAATAGCAATTTGATATGATAAGTAATTTAAGCATTCAATATTATTATTTCTCTTTATTTATTGTGTAACTAAGTAAATATATTTTAGATGTAAAATAAAAAGAATTAAAAATATATATATATATAATATAAAACAATATCCCAACAACATCGGGTGCAGGGACTAAGCTGACAATGGTAAAGTAAGGTTAGGTTATTATTATTATTTATTTATTTATTGCAAAACATCTTTCTAGTCAAGATTCAAGATTCAAACCATTTATTTTCATATAAACAGTAGCAAACAGTGAACAACAAATGCCAATAACAACATGTTGACGGGTGTTTGTTGGTGTTTGCCTGTTTTTGTTTGTGTTCGCTAATGTTTAGGGCCGGTTTTGGTTACTTATCGAATCAAAGGATGTACGGCAATCAGTTTGTAATGTCTCCACTAGCTTGGCGTTGGCTGTTCGCTGATTGGCGTGGCGGTAGCGAAACAGCCAGCGTCTGCCGCCATAGTCATAGTCATTTATTTATTAACAATTTACATTGGGTTTGAAATTGTTGTATAAAAATATTTACAAAAAAAACAATAAAAAAAAACAAAGAAATACATTAAAAATCAATCAATGAAACATAATAATACCTGCAAACAAAATAAAATATAGATACTAAAAATAGTCATCGATTAATTTTAGTTCTTCAAAAAAGTAAAGACATAAAAGTGGTGCAAAAATAGTTAAATTAGTGTAATCTGGTAATTTACTGGTGGTAGAGCTCTTGTGAATGAGCTCGAGGGCGGCAGCACCACCGTCTTACCTTTAACCTGCCCCAAATAGTAGTGCTTCCATTAATGTGTTCCGGTTTGATGGTGAGATCAGGCCCTGAAATTATTGGCACATGAGACACCGTAGTCCTCAGCTGCAGCGACGCATCTATAATCTGCTTTTGTGGATTGTTGATGTCCATGGGCTTTACTCCACTTACCATCAGGTGGACTACGCGTAAAAAAATCACTGGGACGTCTGTTTTTACATGCTTCAAACAGCAGTCGACTGCAATAAGCATTGCTTAACCCGACAACCGACCAAGACACTTTGACTTAGCAACGATCTCTTCAAATGAAATAGATTAACTAGTATCATTGAATACAAACACCTTAATTCCCTTTACATTCACTACCTTTGCCCCTATTACAAAGTCCTGCATTCACACTATGACAGACTATCAAACTATGACACTTTATCAAAAGGTGATTAATGACAGAATGCACGGGATGTGGACAGAACTAATAATACGATGATTCAATGTGACGGATGATAGATCGATCGGTGAATTAATATGATTATGGTAAAGTGGCGAAACTGTGGCATTTTTGCTGTAGATGTCGCAGCTCGACGTTAGCTTGTTGAGTGATAAGTGGTAATTTTTATTTATTTTTTCAGAAGACGGGACAATAAGAGCCAGTTGGACAGGTTTCTGATTAGTCTTTGTATAGAATTATTATGTATATGTATGTATGTATATCTAGAACTTTACCAGGAACTAATGAAAACTTTTCTGAAGGTTGCAGATATATTAAATAATTATGATTTATTGAAAATATAATAGCTGCAATAGCCGAGTGGGAGACCGTGGGACTACGAAGTCAAAGGTCTCGGGTTCGAACCCACGGCACACACCTCTGTCAATAAATTTTTAAGATTCGTCTTTTCGAAGATATGTGTGTATTTATCATATACATTATCGCTCGCTAACGGTGAAGAAAAACATCGAGGTCTTGTGAAGTCTACCAATCCGTACTTGGCCAGCGTGGTGGACTATGGCCTAACCCTTCTCATCATTAAAAGAAGCCCCAGCCCAGCAGTGGGACATGTATTAGATACAGGGCTGCTATTATTATTAATAAATACATAGGAGTTCAAAAAGATTGCCCTTATCACAAAGAATAAGAACTAAAATAAATGCGGTAATCATACCCAGAAACTAGCGCTGTCGAAAGCGACGAGGTTGACCACTACGACTGCACGTGTAGTGCAAGTGTTACGTAACTATGTTTTACTAAACGTATAGAATTGATTGATTGCAAACTTAAATTATAGTATATCACCTCTTTATCTTAATATGTTATTCGTGTTAGGCACATAATAATATATTTATATATAATTTTCTGATTCGAAATAGTTATTATCGATTTATTGATCGAGCACAACGCATTATTGAGCTCATAATAATTTGCATATAAAACAGGTCTCTTCTGTGTACACCTATTGTCTGCTTATTGAACTATAATAATGTATACATTGGGTCAAGTTATTTTGTTAAAATTCTACCTGGTTTTGACGGATGTCAAATTAGTCTAAATTTGTTTTAAATTATCACATTTATATATCTACCTGAATCCTTATTAGGAACGTGTGAAATCAGGCGTTAGTTAATTTTGTCCAGCTTTTGTACATCGTGATAAAATCAGATGGGATTAAAGTTACACATCAAGCTCAAGGCTGAAACTACACCATCAAAAAACTATAAGAAAAAGGTCGATTTCACACATGAATCATAGCATTTACTTCTTTTTTATAGTTATTGTAGAAGTGCGAACAGTCCACATAAAAACTTTCACACATTAATCATAGCATTTACTTCTATTTTATAGTTATTGTAGAAGTGCGAACAGTCCACATAAAAACTTTCACACATTAATCATAGCATTTACTTCTATTTTATAGTTATTGTAGAAGTGCGAACAGTCCACATAAAAACTTTCACACATTAATCATAGCATTTACTTCTATTTTATAGTTATTGTAGAAGTGCGAACAGTCCACATAAAAACTTTGAACTACAATTAAGTAGTTAATAAAATTTTATCAGCACATTAAAGCAGAACTACCACTAGAATCACTTCTCAAATGAATATGGCAAATCAATTGCATCAATGTGATTCTTTCAATTTTCAATGGCAGTGTACAAAGATACAGGGATATATATAACCACTTCTTGGACATAAATACTACGAAGATTACTAGACGTAGACTACCTGATTGAAGCATCAACAATATGTGTTGATAGATTCAGGAAATAAGCAATATTGGATTCCAGGTTTTTAGTAATTTTTATGCCCTAAAATGACTTGCATAGAAAGCATTTTATCATCTTTTATATAATATCAGTGTCCTGAAAATACTTGCATATATATTATGATCATATCTACAATCTGCTTTTTGGATTATTGATGTCCATGGGTTGTACTCCACTTACCATCAGGTGGAGTACACGTTCGTTTGCTGCAGGTGTAGTATAAAAAAACAACATTATGATTGTGTTCGTACAAATTAAAAATAATTGCCATCTAACGTGGCAATGCTGACAGCATTTTGGGAAGGTTGTCTACTGGCTGCAGTCTTTAACAGTAGGGATTTCATACTTGGTGTTGTTTTTAGTTATCAATAATAGTTAGCTATCCATTTATTATAATCTGGATTGATTATGTAAAAAATATATATTTTGGAATATTAGGCAGTCTTCAGTTGTAAAAAAAAAAGAATTAGAAAATAGCAAAGAACGCTATGATAACACCATTTATAAAATTGTATTATTATATAAAATATTACATTGTAAAGATCCATGACTGTATTGAAGATATTTAACAAAAGTAGAAACAAAACATTTTTTTTTTCGTCTACCTGTTTGCCTTGTCTACAAGCATCACGCAAAAACTATTTGATAGAATTAAATGCGGTTTACACAATTGTGTAGCTACAAGTCTCAATTAAATTGTGATTTAGGGGTTGCAAGTTAGTATTGGCGGTTTATTAATTTAACCAAAAAATCATAAATTTCTGCATGACGTAAATTAAGGATACTTTTTTGAAGTTAACCCTCAGGTAGTGAAATATGCGTTGTAGGTTTATATTGAAATGGGAAAAGAATATGGCGCACTCAAGAATATAAAAATAAAACAACACTTAAAAAATAATATTGCAACTTTATTGCATCACACAACTTATCCTATATCAATGGCACTGTACAGTTTCTTGCTTGTTGTCTTGTCTTGCTTGACTGCTGTCTTGCTCGCTGTCTCGCAAGATCAGTAGCGGTAGTTGCGATAGGCGGGGTTCAAGAATCGGTTGTACTGGTTACGAGCTACGACTACACCGGGAGCGTATTTGGCATCGTGGTAACTTCCTGTAATTAAAAAAAAACTGTGTTATTATTTTTGCTGGCAGTATGGTTAGAGTATCACGCTCTTGAAAAAGTATGTGCTGGTATTTAAAAACCTCGTGAGGAAACCTGTATACCCGAGAATGTCTAATAAACTTACAAAAAAAACTTACACTAATAAGTGAAAAATACTTAAGTAATATTCACCGTCTCGCATCATATCTTTGTAAACTCTCGCTTAGCAACATGACATGCTGACTGCTAGATGAAAATATACGAGTAGCTTTAGGTAATATACGAAAAACAATATAGAAGCCTTTACCTGATGAAAATGGCACCATATAACAAGTATACTCTGCCAGACAAAATAAGAATTTCTCAAATCAGTCCAACCGTCTTAGAGTAATCAGCAAACAAACATTGAAATATTAAAAAAGCCCTTAAATCTAATCGATTTGAGAACCTCCTCCTTTTTTTAAGACGGTTAATAAGTAAGGGTGCATGAAAGGAGCCTCCCCGAGTGACGCACACAACGATTCCCTACGTCCGGCGCACCCTGGGCAATTCGCGAGTTCTCCAAAGCGAATTGGCTAATCCTTTCACTACGATGGCAAGTCAAAATATAATTTGACTCAGCCATCGACACGACGAAGAAGAAGTGCTCAAAGATATACGAAGTCTACCTGCACTTGGCCAGTGTGGTTGACTATCGCTTAACCCTTCTCATCATGAGAAGAGCCCCAAACTTAGCAATGGGGCATGTATTCATTATTACAGGACTACACTTAGTAAGTATGGAAAACACTTTCTGTTACTAAAGATTCTGGCTTTGATCCTAGTCCATTTATAGTTTACCTTTTTGTTACAAATGTCTAAGATACTTAAATTAGAATAAATTGATGGTCAAGTTAAAAACGCTATCGATGTTACATGTACAAGTAATTTATCATCAAATTAGCAACAATGTTGTAAAATGACTCCAATTTAAATATCATATCGTACATGTAATTAAACAAGATATTTATTGCAAAGATGTCAATTATTCGATTAATAATATGTAGGGCGAATCGATTATTGTTATTAACAAGATATTTGGATTAATCGATTTGATATTAGTCGCACGTGAGAGGATATCAATCAAGAAACTAATTGAGTATGACAGTCTATTATTAAGTGACATTAAATATTGCGGCTGTTACATCTAGTTACTTTAATATCTAGTTAGTCAGCGTCATCTAGGTGTAACTTGCAGTGACGCAAAAATGTTAGCAGATGCAATATTTTCTCCGTAACATATTGCTGAGAGATACTATTAATATGTAATATCAGATATTGTTACATTGTCAAACAAATTGACAGTTTTAAATACCATTTTGTGTTTTGGCTGCACCAAAACTAAATTATGTCAATCCGATGATGACTAGTAACTTACAATAAACAATTGTTTGAATGTCTTGAGCTGTCCGCGTCGTTGGCTTCGCCTGTGTAACTCACAGAGCCTTACACACCTTCCCGAAATCGCCGGCATCAATCACAACAAGTTCTTAATAGTATACTGTTGAACGCAGACCTCTCGCCACAACAGTCCGTTCTCCACCTTCCGCATCCAGTCCCTACCAGTAACTTTCTGAAGGTTATGATTCCTGATTGGGAGATCTTCTACTTTAAGGTTGCCGAGGCGTGACCTCCGGGGTAGAAGTAGGGTAGCAACTTTTGCAGGCTTGGATTTCGTTGGATAAATATAAAAAAGAACTCACCATCATCATAAATGCCAGCAGCTTCATCCCTGGCGTTTTGCTCCAGCGCCCTGGCGATAGCCGCAGGGATTGGTGGGGGGGTGGGGATATGGGCACCCTGGGGCTGGAAGCCGTTGGCGTCAGCGGTGTACCTCACAGAGTACACTTGGCCATCGTCTCCGGTGTAAGAGTAGCTACCGGCTGCCTGGATACCATTGGCTTCGACACCGGTTTCCTCAGCCTGGATGCCTGAAGATACGTAAAAAATAATTATGTGGTTGTTTTTCACAATACAAGAAAATTAAGTTTTTGTTCGTTGGTCTAATGGTACGACTTATACGACCTCTCATCGTAAGGTATCGGGTTAGATTTCCATGAAAAAGTGTTATTTGGATTTCTCCATCAGGAAATTTTCAAGTCACACCCTATCACATGGTACCTAAACATGACAGGTAAAATGTGGGTATAATCCATCTCTGCCACTACTTTTTGTATAGAATAGGTATGATAATATGTTTAAATAAAAGAGTAGATAAATTTGTACTAAGAAACAGTTGAAAAAGATATGGGACCGGCAGGATTTGAACCTGCGTCCTTACTGCACACCGGGCAGCCGTTTTAGCCATCCAGCTACGGTCGCCTCTTACCAGAACCCTAAATTTCTCAACTGTATGATACCTCATTTCGTGACGTAGATTATGACTATGCTAAATGCTATAAACATAACCAATTAGAAGTTTAGATAAATTTGTTTGTAAAAACAGTAATAATTTGTTTATCCGTTTGTTTTATGTAAAAATAATAATTATTTTGCGTTTACTTAGAGGAAGCAAAGCTCGCTTTTCATAGACCTCAGCTAAAATTGTTACTATACTTATTGTAAGAGGTTTTATCAGAATTTGAAATGAACAGTTATGTAATAAGTTGTTGGTAAATATCCTGGACCGCAATGATGAAGCTACACTTTTGTGAAATTCGGTTCCCATTGACATTATATGCGTATCAAATTGGTAACAAAGATACTACAAAGAGCGACTAATATTGTTTACGTGTACCTATTGTTTTAATATATTTATATCTAGGCACACAAAGAGTTGTTGTCATAAAAATATATGGATATATGCTATTTTTTTGTACATATTTTGATTTATGTAATCGAAAAACAAAATGACTTCATGTTGCTTGACCAATTTCCTATTGTTTCTTTAAGTAAAACTTATTACTAAACTTTAAAATATAGGTCAGTACTAAACCGAAATGCAACTAGCAATGAGTAATAACATAACATCACGCTTATATTACCCAGAAGGGTTTGGCAGAGGTGTACAACACCCTCATTTTACCTTTTATGCTTAGGTCCTATGGGATAGGGGGTGAGCCTATCGCCATCCACCGGGCACAATTTCAACTTCGTGCTGCCGTGTTAGTTGTGAATTTCCTGACGAAAAGTTCACGACTAACACTTTGGCCCGGGAATCGAACCCGAGACCTTACGGTGAGATGCGTATACGCTAACCACGAGACCAACGAGGCAGAGCAGCAAAGAGTAATATGTTTAACTATAGCTAAAATTATGACATAGCTCCTGCGAAAAAAATAAAAAACCTTTGCCCTATATTTTTCTGATACTCTATTTCAAAAACCTTACAAATACCTCACATTAATATCACAATTGCTTTCTAAAATTGCGCACTGACTGTGAAAATTACAAGTAATATATTAGATACTACCACCACTATCACAGTTATATAACGATCGTATAGCGCGTATACAGCACTGCACATAACATAAACCACGCTTATATTAGAGGGTGTGGCTGAGGCTGTATATCAGCCACATTTCACCTGCTATGTTCAGGTCCCTATGTAATACCTATTAAAATATATATAATACCTAGGAGAAATTTATCCTAACGACGAATTAATTTATCCAAATTACACTTTTTTTCGATTCGGGAATTGAATTTGAAACCGAACGGTAAACAGTCACAAAGCTTGACCATGAAGAAGTCTTCGATCTAATAAGTTAAATAACGATTGTATAAAGCCAAAGAAAAATAGAAGTAGATAGAACGGCATTGTTTTATACTCACACATATAAATACAGTAAATATGAATGCATTTTCGACTTTTATAGGTGAATTTTGACATTTATAGGTGCAAAAATTTGACTAAGCTTTCTTGATATTTATGTCTCTTTAGTTGTAAAAGAGTTGTTTACAACCTCTTTGTATAAAGGTTAGAGTCCATTGGTCGGTATTGCATCGGATGCATCACATTTAACAGCTAGTATTCTTCTTAAAGAAAGTCATTGTGCGTCCGCCGTCCGCAACTTTTGCTGTACTTGCCGAAGGCGGTACTTTTGCTGGTACTTGCGATGACAATCCGATCGATGCAAATACAGTATTATAAAAACAAATCAGGTTGATGCTATGCAGTCAATGCGTATGTTGTCAACCAGTGAACGTTTAGCTTTAGAGCGTATTAGGCAATGATAAGGCAGTAAAGTAGAATCAGTTTTAGTCAAATTAAGGTCAAATAAGCGCTTCTATATGAAACGTCTATTTGACTAGACCACCCAAACCATAGGTAGAATTAGTTATTTATGAGGTTGATCCATCTGTTTATCGACTTAATTAAAACTGAATAATTTAAATATTAAGTCTCTACGGTTCTCTATGTTTTTGGTTTGGTGGAGTAATTTATAAAACGTTTGCAGTTACTTTATATTGCTTTGAATTATATGGTGCAGGTTATTTCAACTCTTTTTATGTACAAGTTTTGGATGTTAAAAAATGCCTATGAAAGCTGCCTCGTTTGTCTAGTGGTTAGCGTATGCAGCCTCTCACTGTGACGTATTGGGTTCGATGTTCGGGTTGGGCAAAAGTGTTATTTTGGATTATTCCGTCAGGGAATTCTCAGTAGCAGTACGGAGTTCTAAATTTGCTCGGTGGTTGGCGATACACTATCACAGTTATACATCTCTGCTACACACTTTTGGGTAATATAGCCGTGATGTTAGAAATCTTTCTGTGAATCTAGGTGTGAGTTTTGTGTGTTAATTGTAAGGTTGTGAACACCCCCGCGTCACAGAGGTTATTCTTAGTGCGGAAGTCATTCATAAAAAAAAACCCGTTTCCAGAAATTATCCCAGTATTTTAAAATCTTTAAACAAAAAGTAACTCACCATTTTCAGTGTCATATGCGTAATGGTACCCATTCTCGTTGACATTATTCTCACTCCTGAGGATGGCAGCGGTTCTTTCCAGACCAGACCTGGCTCTGTAGTCGTGGTACGGGTATCTGTACTGAGGGGCAACGTAGCCAGGAAGGGCTCCTGCTGCGCATGCGCCGATCAGAGCGAGAAGGATGAGCTGGAGAAATAGAGCATATTTTAGGACCAATTTTTTTACGCAAACTGTCTAATATTTTAATCATACTTACAGATATACTCATTATCCTACAAATATTTATATTTGTTTTGTGTTAGTTAACAATTTTTTGTTTGTGTGTATGAATACAATTTTAGGATTTTTAGGATTTTAGATTTATAAGTCTAAGTCTAAGGTCTCGCTAAACGCTAGAACTCTAGACAAACTATTTAATGTGTTGAACTACTTTAAGTAAGTGAGACTACTATGGACCTGGTAGACTTAAGAACAAAATTAAATATTAGATCTAACAAACAAAATCCTAAAGTCGATTTTAACTATTTATTATGGTGATAAAATTAGTCTTTGGTCATAATTTGACAAACCTAATTAGATGATTAACGTAGAAAACAATAATAAAAATAACATTTAACCTTAAATAAAACAAAGACATCAAATTACAACAGATAAGAAACACCTAAAAAACGTATTTGTGAGCGTCAAAGTATAAAAGCTTACAGGTGTAGGTGTCGTGGGCGGAACGTCAAGACCAACATAATCATAAATTATTAGCTTATCTAAGGAACTTCTTAAAAGCTTTTGTTAATGAAATACATCTAAAATCGGCATTTATAATAACTACGTCCTAATACACTATTATTTTATTAATATTTTAGGTAAAATTATAGAAGAAAACACCAAAATCTATCGTTTTAACGATAAATGTGGATAAGGTTTCGGACTTGCGATCGAAAGGGCTAGGTTCGATTTCTATTTGTGACAGTTGGTACCTTTGTAAATTTACTTTTTTAGACGCCTTATAAAATTTACTTATAGCACACTTATATTTTGCAAAATCTTATTGTTATAAAGCCATTAATATTGTTATTGATTTATGAAACCGCATAAAAAAATCATATTTTGAAAACAATTACATAATAATCGGGTCATATTTTTAAAACTATTACATAAAAAAATCGATTACACTAAATGACACAATATGATAATACCAATCACGAAAAATAACAATGACACAAAGAAACACAAATCACGATACGAGATCGTCACGAATCACTTCACTTGGAGACCTACCAGTTTCATGGTGCTATTGGCTTGAGAGCTGACTGAGGAATGATGATCAGGGGAACACCGATCTGTATATATAGGTGAGATGGTCTTCATTGCCAAGGTTCTTTGACTAGACTACTTCTTGCTTCTATATGTAATCTAAGAAGAAATCAATTGGTTTGTTTGTTGCGGATAAACTGCTGATTTATTGAACCGATCCTAATAAAATATTTTATTGATAGGAAACTAGCTTATTTTTTGACATACTACGCAAGTGAAGCTGCAGGTGGAAGCTAGTGAGTTATTAAAAGATTTTAAGGTCTATAGTAGTAAGTCAATTTTATTTAGATGAGGTGATTATTTTTGGTATTAAAGGCTGAGGTAATTAAAGATGAGTTTGGGTAAATGAGAAATAGGAATTAAAATTTTATTTATTATTGATTAGTCTACTGTGATGATCAATCTGTGTTTGTCTTCCGTGATTTTGATGTATCTAGTATTAATATAGATTGGGTCCTCAGGCAAAAGATGCGCAAAATTAATTTGACCCCGCGATATTTTTTAAATTGTTGGTAGTTGTATTTGTAAAAAAAGTTGTCACTTATTTAGGTTTATATAGTGCAATTGTTACATCATACATAACTATATGACCTGTTTAACGGATACATGAATTTAAAATTATGTTACTTTTATCATATGTATTAGTTCTGATTCTCAGAAATACACTTCATTTTTAGGCCTCGAAATTAATTAAAATAATGAAATACTTCAATCGAACTAGTTTTAGGTATAATAAATCAATCTGTGATCTAATATTTCATTACGTAAATCAAAAACAAAGTATATGAATTATTTTAGGGTTGGAGCCAATTTAAGCATCGTAAAATTATTAGTATTATATTATTAGTATACAATATATAAAGATCTATTCCATGTTTGCGCAGATCTGAATCTGTAAATGACGCAGTAGATAAGGCATCGGTCTTGTAATCTAGCTTTAATGGATTCAAACCTGGCCATTACACTACAGACACAAAACTTCATAACATAACATCACGCCTATATTACCCAGAAAGGTGTGGCAGAGGTGTATAACACCCACATTTCACCTGTTATGTTGAAGTTCCTATGGGATAGGGGGTGAGACTATCGCCATACACCAGGCACAATTCCAACTCCGTGCACACTCCGTGTACTATTGTAAATTTACTGCCGGAAAGTTCACAAATAACAAACGTAAAACTGATTCTAACAAACTCAAATTAAGCCCATCTGGAGGGAGTTAAGCAAGGGCAATGACTGACTTAACTCCCTCTTATTAATTATATCTGAAGTAACTTTAAACCAAGTGAACATTTAAGAGCTTTTTTTTTTAAAGGTGATTAAATACTCAATAAAAAAAATCGCCATAACTCCTTCTGAATCATATTCCTGGTTTCTAACTAACTATAGAAATTCAAATCACAGCCGACTAAAGCAGCTACCATGCTTTCAATGACGAAGAAAAGCTCGTAGACAGAACGTTCAGGCAAAAAATCGGTTCAAACTTGACCACTTAATTTGCATTAGTAATTAAACGATTATAAATTCAAACAAAAACATTTAGTATACAGATTTCATCAAGCTGTAATAAATGTCTGTATATCCTTGTTGGTTAATAGATCAAGTATTTAATACTTTGTGACTAGTTTTAGTGCTGAAATAAAAGTCTAGCACTTGTCTTCATGATTGCTTCGGCTTCCGTATTAATTAGTGTACGATGTTTTTTTTAATCAATAATTCAAATCTTTGACAAATTATCTTTGGGTGTGGTATTCCTCGTTAGTGTTGTTGTCAGCGTATGCAGTGAGGTCTTGAGTTAGATGCCCGGGTCGGACAAAAGTATTATTGGCATTTTTTCGGTCAGAAAATTCTAAATAGCAGCACGAGGTTGAAATTATTGTGCCCGGTGAATGGAGATATGGCTTACCCACATGGGACATAAACGTAAAAGGTGAAAAGTGTAAGTAATATGCCTCTGCCACCCTTCTAGGTAATATACGCTATATGTTATGTTATTAAAAACTGATGGAAGAACTTTTGTAAGTACAAAATTTCGGGAGAAAGGGTAACTTTAAAAAGAGGGCAGTGGTTTTTAAAAGCCCTGCAATGAATAAGCTAAGCCCCTAGTGCTGCGAATGTTCATTGAATACAGGTAACTGCTACATACTACTACTAATGTACTAAATAGATTACAACTTTCCGGTTCAGTGGTGATATAACAACTCTTGGAATGCCTTGCACCCGAAGCTTCTATAATTCTGCCTCATTTGCCAGTAATTGCCGGACCTAACGTCATCACCACACCGGCAAAAATGGAGCGTTTACAAAAACAAACTTTGCGGCAGGTCATAGGTCATTATCAAATAACTAAGATCTTAGAATTCTTCTTTCATAGCATCATTATTTGGGAATAATACAGACCGCACCTATTCTTCTTCTATTTTATTCCAAACCGAAATATTCAAATCTATTTGACCTTACACTTCAGACCAGACCCATTGTATTCTTTATCCACTACAACCATCCAAACCTTGAATAGAGCCCCCATGGAGGTTTGGTGTGATGTAACACGTAACATATGTCTTGTAACGCCCATTTAAAGTGGAACAGTTCAGAACGGGCAGGTAAAGTGCAACTAAAAGCGGTTTTGCACTACGTCTGGTCCAAATAACTTCACACCTAAAATACACAGAGTGTGGCAGAGGTGTTTGTTACCCACATTTCATGTTATGTTTGTTTAGATCTGTTGAGTTCTGGTATGTTTAGATCCCATGAGGTAGGAGAGAAGCCTATCGAAATCCAACTCCGTGCTGCTATTGAGGATTTCCTAAGGGAAAAGTCCCAAATAACACTTTGCCCAACCCAATAATCGAACCCGAGAGGTGCATACGCTAAACATTAGACCAAAGAGATTTTTATTTATTTTTTTTATTTTAATATATTGTATGTATTATTTTGCCGTTCCATTATTTCCTAAAGGTATAGAAAATTGCTAAAGACCTGAAAAAATCTTTAATAACATAAACATAACATAACATTACGCATATATTACCCAGAAGGGTGTGGTACTACACCTACATTTCTCCTATTATGTTTAGGTTACCATGGGATAGGGTGTGAGCCTATCGCCATGCACCGGGCACAATTCCAACTCCGTGCGGCTATAGAAAATTTCTTGACGAAAAGTAAAGAAGTATGGCAGCTTTTGGCATAAATTATATTACAGTAGAGTTAACTGATATGATGGCAGTTGTTGACCTTATTTTCTCTGTAGGTTGAAAAATGCCAATATATTGATGAACAACAATACAGATTCCAGTTTTCACCATAAATTAATCTTACACACAGACAAACCTGCACATAAAAGTCTCTTTAAACTGAATAACATCATAATGATAGATTACACGAGTTCAATGCTTGAGCAATGAATGAAACTAATCAGTGACTATAAAAATATCGTAAACCGTCTTTTGTACATAAAAAGTGAATGATTATTCCCACTTTATGGATTACTAGTTTTTTGCCTCGGCTCCACCCACGTTATACGTCAATCAAAAGTAACCTCTCAGTTAATTTAGACTATAAACTTCATTTGCGTACAAGTTGATCGAAATTGACCCAATAGATTTTGCATAAATGTACACTTATCAAATATTCTACGATAAGTTTATAGTTTAGCTGGGTTATTAAATAAGTCTAACTTTAGAAACTAATTGTTACCCGTGGCTCTGCGCATGGTATGTCGATAAAAAATAGTCTATGTTTTGCCATAGATTTTAAACTATCTCCACATCAAACATCAAGATCGGAGCAGTAGTTAGGAGCATTATAGGTACCAACATATTATAGATTATATTGTGACATTTATGACTTTAAAAAGCGGCTCTATTAAAGCTTTAAAGCTCGGCTATAAATTTTCTTGGACAAATTGTTTATTGTATTCAATCATTATTCCTTTAGTCTCATCAACAAGTGCTTTTATAACTAATAATTTAACCGTGTTGGAAAATAGAAGGAAAGCTGTCTTTTTTTAAAATATGGATTTAATAGAACTCGCAAAAAAAAAAATTATGATAATACATGGGTTTGGGTAAAATGTCTTAATTAAGATAAATAAATTAGACTCATTTAATTGAAGCTAGCACTTGTCGTAAGTTTTCGTTGGATACTGACCATAAATACCTTATTGTTAACATTATTCAAAACATTACAAATTATTGAATCATAATTGGTAATATACGTCTTTATTTGTTAGATGATTAACATTAATTCATAATGTAATTAATGAAAATCATGTGTTAAACACCTACTATCAATGCATGTAAATGGAATGTCAATTAATCATATTATAATACAAGTTGAAGTAATTTATGAAAAGCATCCTGTATTGAATTCGTTAGAGAATTTAGGACACTGTATTAATATTATTTAGAAACCAAATAAGACCATAAAAGACATAGTGATTAGAATAATAAAGGTTTTCAATACAATAGTATGATTTATGGTGGTAAATGTGGTGTGTTTTAGTTGCTATAACTTACACATAGAATTATTGTCAAAAAACAAACAAATATTTTATGAATTATTGGAAAAGATTGTGCACATGAGTGATTGTCTCATTAGCTCTTCTCATGATGCAATATCCATCGCTGGTACTTGGATTGATTTTAATTTAAACTTCTAAGTTAAATTAAAGTTAATCTAAGCTCCGATGTCAAATCATTTTATTGCTATAAGTATTATAATTGAACTAGTTTAGTATTATTTTAATTGTAGATTTATGTATTTTGATGTTTGTTTAGACGTGTTTAAGCGCCCCTTAGAGCCCATGGAAATAAATGATTTGATTTCTGATTTCTGAATGTATCGAGCTGGCGTGGTCTAAGCCACGAGGCTCGATTGATCTTGCTAGTTAAGCTATGCTTACCGTGGTTGACCGATGAATGGGTGACCTGTTTTGTATAACGAAATCTATTTTGTGCGTCGGCGAGCACGGTAAGCCGTCGTTCCCGATTGACATTAGAACAACTATGACAGCCAGAGAGTAGTCGGAGGCAGAAAAGTCTAAGAACAAACGTTTAATACCTAAATTCATCTAAATCCGTTTGACTAGAAGTTTAAGCAATTGGAAAAAGTCTCGGCAAAAAATGCGTATGATTTATTGCAGTAAAACTTTTGTAGACTAAGTTGATGCAGATTTCGTTAGATTTGGCCACCCATCTAGCCAGTAACCAAGCGAATAACTACTTAACCTTGCAACCTTGTCATCTACCTACTAATAAACACTAGTAAATATGACCAAAAATAAGTAGGTCATTCTTAGGCAAGGCACATTTAATCGCATCATTACCATAGCAAAGACATATTTTACGTACACACGGCTACACGCCAAGTTATACAATTCCAGTGTAATCTGGTCTTGTATTGCACGGGACGTCTGTACAATGCGAGACCATCATTCTTACACTGGAAATGTATAGCTATACGTGTAGTCGTGGGTAATGTATATGGGTCGTTTTTCCAATAAAAGAGCCACAAACGATCTAATACTGTCGCAATATTACTCAAATGGAACAGTCACTAATTTAACGCCATTCTTTAAAATGTTGTGTGTCAACAATAGTGAAGAATCAAATATTCTAATATTGACAGCCAAAAATTGCGGCTTAGAACAAAAACGACCAATCCCAAGAAATATAATATTATTATAATATATCTTATTTTTTTTTAATCTACTTTAGGATGTTATTACATCTACATTGATGGACCGTCGCGTCGATCGATATATTTGACGTTTAAAGAAACACCCTTAATTTATAAATTAAAGTGAATTGGTTGGTTTTAGGAGAGATAATTAAATTTATTAAGTACCAATGCAATATTCAAGACCTACTTGAACTTTTATTTCCAGAAACTAATAATGAATTTTGTAGTTTTATGTGTTTGTGTCATTCAAAACGAATATAAATGTGACACGTTAATAGTAACTCACAACTACCTCGCAGAGATCTCTGGTTCAATGCCCGGCTCGGGCAAAAAGAGGTATTAGGTTTTTCTGTGAAAAAAGCTAAATATCTCCCCAAAGACAGGAAGTTGGCGGTATTTACACTCCCATGGTGTGAAAATCACGTTGGTCCTGCGCCTGATCTCTCTCCGGTCATGTCAGTTGTTCCATCTCATCGAGCTATGATAATGAGGGAAAAGAGAGTATTTTTGTGCTACACACAGACTTTTAAGCACTATTTATAATGTCCCAGTTATTTGATCTCTCTCCGTTAAGATTGGTTGGTCAAATGCCGTGTAAAAAAAAGTGTTATAAATTATTATGTAATTATTATATGTTATAATAATTACAACGAGCAAAATATATACAATTTTTGAGTTAAGTCGTTTTTACAATAGGGGCAACTTTAACTATTTTGGTTACAGCCACGCCTCATTGACAGCTAAAACTGATACCGAACCAAAACATAAATAACAAGAATTAGCATTTAAATCTATATAAAATTACAATTTATATTCAAAACGTTATGCAATGAACATAAATACAAAATAAATCATTGGAGTACTCCGAATCTGTCAAATGAATTGTTATCGTAAAATTGGGGCCAAGTTGTCGTTTTAGCTAATAAAAATCTTGAAAATTGGTTTGTGTTTAGATAGAGATCAAAATGTCATAATACTTTAAGAGGTTTAAATGTTTGACATAAGTATATTGCTCTAGATAGGGGAAAATATGTATGTTTTTTTAAACAAGGTTGTTAAGTTGTTTTTTGTTTGGTTATTGGCTTGATGGGTCCCCCGTCAAGTCAATAACCGAAAATTGCGTATAGTTTTGCATTTCAACAAGGTAGTTTTTGTTAGTTGTTTTAAATCATAAAACTTGTATTATAAACAATTCATTGATGTTTTAAACAAGTTTTGGTTGCGTAGTACCCTCTTCTAAAACCTAAACCGTTTGCTCGAAAGATCTGAAAAAATCATCGTTGTATTATATGTAATGAACTTTCTTGGTAAACTAAAGTGGCTACGTTAGCTTAATTAGTTTGTAAAATACAGTTACATAGAATAACTCGTACAAAAAACAAAAATATTTGAAAATAATTACTTGTATGAAGTTGTTCATGTTCAATATAGACATTAAATCTGTTTTGAGTCCATAGTTATGGTGAAAAATCTGACAATGGAACCCTATTGCGCATGGCTCGACACGTACGTGGCTGTTCTTTTTTTTTAATTTGCTGGACAAAGATCCACCTTTAATTGCAATTGATTGACAACTGAGATGATGTACGAGATCGGGGTTACATTCGAGAGAAGATTTAGACTAACCTTATTCTTTCGAGTAAATTTACAAAACCTTTACAAGGATTTTACTTTTCAAGGACACAACTTAGCCTTAAGTTAAGGGGAAACTTTAGGTAGGCTGTTTTACAAACAAAAGTAATGTGGGTTTAACTTTAATATTTTAAAGTTGTTATCTATTTTCATAGACAAATCATATCTAAAACAGTTTAATGTATGATTGTTAAAGCAGATTTTCTTAAAAATATTATTTAATATCTATGTAGCTCTGATATAATAATATGTATGACTGATTAAAACGATTTTGACAAAATGACCACGAACAAACATGCATTTTAGTGTTTTAGATATTATTAGTCTATAAAATCTGAAAAAGAAATTTAATTAAAACCCATATTACGTTAGTATGAAAACACGGCGCTTGGGCGTTTACTCTTAAGATGATTTAATATATTTGCCTTTTAATGATCTCTTAAATATCATTTCCTAAAAGTAGGTTATTACTGTTTTTAATATCAATTCATCAAAATGCGAGATCGATCGATCAATTTAAGAAATCACATCTTCAAATTAAAAACATAGTAATGTTATGTTGAAAAAACAAATCAATTTAGTAATTTGTAACGTTACGCAAATTAGAATAAAATATAGATAAATTCTTTCGTATCTGATCTATTTATTTAATTGTTTAACATTAATATAAACTAGTAAGGAAAAAGTATAACCTGTATTAAGTTAAAATATATTTAAGATGGATTCCTAAAAGAGCGACGACTGTCGACTTGACTAATTATATTTTTTCAGGATTTTTTATCTGAACTATGTAGTTAACGAGAGTTATGCATTTTGGGAACAAGGCCTTCTGAGAGTGACTTATTAAGTTTAGTTTAAGTTATTAGGCTCATTTAATTTAAGATACTATATATGTATATTTCTCTGTAAATAAAGATTTGATTATTTAACGAGATGTTGTCCTCCTGACAACAGTCTACAAATATCGAAAATCTGTAAAAGAATGTGGTAGTCTTTAGATGTAGCGATCTGATGGCTACCATTATTATGCCTTGTATATCAATAATTTTTAACTCTTATCTCATATTAGGTGTTATTTTTCGTTTAATTTATTACGGATTATGTACATGGGACAGAACCAATGAGCTCTTAAATAATATGGAGTGGAACTTATAGCAAATATCTATGCAAATATGTCTGCAAAAACTCGCGGGGAAGAGTACATTGTTTCGCGCGTCTATAGTTTGACAACTAGTTTTATATGACGAGCAAGAGCAGTACAATAACAGCAATCCTGTTTCTAATACATGTCCCACTGCTGGGCTCGGGCCTCTTCTCATGATGAGAAGGGTTAGGCCATAGTCCACCACGCTGGCCAAGTGCTGATTGGTAGACTTAACACACCCTCGAGCACTTTTTAAGCCCTCTCAGGCGTGCAGGTGTCCTCACGATGTTTTTCTTCACCTTTAGCGAGCAATAATTAATATGATTAATACACAAATATCTTCGAAAAGACGAATCTTAACGATTTAATGGCAGAGGTATGTGCCGTGGGTTCGAACCCGAGACCTTTGACTTAGCAGTCCTACGATCTTCCACTCGGAAGACCACAAGAGCAGTGCTCTACCACATTTGGTAGCTGACGATAACTTTTGTCCGTTTAGTTTTATTGTGTATGGACCCAACTAAGATGAATTTGCAATTAGTCTACAAACGCTAGTAACTTTATGATAGTACATTATAATATTCATAGCACTCATCACATTTTTGTGAGTTTGCTACAAAAAAATGGGGAAACACATTAGTGATTTAAAATTGATAGTTGGTACCATAATATATTGATTTGAATTTTACCAAAAAGGGTAAAATTCAAATCAAAAAATTAAAACACCCTTAACCGCTAAAAATAATCCTTACTAATATTATAAATGCTAAAGTTTGTGAGTATGGATGTATGGATGTTTGTTACTCTTTCACGCCAAAACTACCCGGTCGATTTCGATGAAATTTTGCACACATGTAGCTTATAGTCTGGATTAACATATAGGCTACTTTTAATTGACATACCACGCGGGCGGAGCCGCGGGCGGAAGCTAGTCCTATATATTGCCAGTATTAGCTGGTCTCGCGTTGTATAGGCTGCCCGTACAATGCTAGACTAGCTTATAATATTGGCAATGTATAGGTTGATTTGTAGCCGTCTATACGTGCATACTCTTTTCACATTAAGCAAAATTATTAATTTTTAATATCAAATAAATTGCTTTGTATATAAATTCAAAACATCAAAGTGACATTTTCTATTTTAAATTATTGAAATTCTACCGAAATCGATGCAGTCATTTAGTGTGATTGATTAAGTAATAAAATAACATTCAATAATGATTAATATACTTCAATAATTTAGTAAATGGAGTCCATTAGTAGTTATCCGAAATAATGTGGTTTTTATCGATTTCAATTATTATTTTATATTTAGTTTTAACTGTTTGTAGCCGGAAGTTCTTTAAATTTTATTCTTAAAACACATTCCGTGTATAACTATAAATAAAGAAGGTGTGATTGTCAATACATACATACTTACAAAGAAAAACAATTAAGTGTATGTTTTTAATGTCAAAATAACAATATTTATTGATTTTTGGACGATACCGTTGCTTAAATAAAATACAGCTTTAAAAATGTTTGTTTGTCTGTCAGTTTGTATCGACTTATCTTCTTAATACAATGGATGGGGCGATCTTAATAAAATATTAGATGCATACTACAAGGCGCGTAAAATGAACATCTTTTTATTGATGTACAGTGGGCCAAGCAATTAGGTATACAGAGTAAAAACTTCTACGCCATAGTGAAAACTGATTGCAATAGATATGCATGAGTGAATTTCATATTAAATAAGTGTAGTATATACACAATTTATATATGTAACTCATCTATCTATAACTGGTGTAGTAAGTCTTTACAATGGCTTAGAAGTTTTTGCCTTGCATACCTAACTCGTTGGTCCACTGTACCTACCACGCAGAAGAAATCGCGGGAGTAAGTTACATTATTTGTTCGATAGTCTAACACTTAATAAAAGTCTTAAGATATTTAACATTACGCTTAATTCCCCAAAGCAGAGACTATTTAATACAACGAATTCCACGTGTACAAAGTCGCGGGAAAAACTAGTTTTTATTAAGACTACTATTTGAATACCAATTAAAATATACGACTATGTTTTTAAGTTTCAATATAAATCATCTGACTTTTTTACTAGGATCACACTAGAAAATAAATTACCAAACCAGTTGTAATGGTACGCATGAAAAAACTGAACTGAAAATTATACATTGTGGATGGAATTATCAATAGTAGCTTCAGCTAATGGTTTCACCCACGTTTTAGGTAGTTGAAATAGAGTTTTATCTAATTTCATACCAATTTTCATCATGTTTTGTTTTTCTGGAAACTGTTTCTAGACAGACAAAGTGTAACAACCAAGTGGATCAGTATAAATGATTTTTGTATTAAGGTTCTATACCGACCAGATAGATGCTCTATTTTTCTTGCGCAAACAGTTGAATGCCAAACCGGCTGCTTTGCCAGCTAGACGCTCAATGTTACTACTACTATAATAGTCATACATTTGAAATTTGCACGTTGTGTGTTTGTAAACGGTTTGAATCGGAACCACTTACCGTTTGTTCTATGGATTCGTGATCATACTAACCACTTATAACAAATAGAGCTGCCTGATTTTAGCTAAATGAGATTTAAAAGCCTTCCGCACACTCGTATTGAAACGGAAGCCATTTATAAACCCAAAAACGTTAATCTCGAGCTCTATATGGGATATTGAACATTAATTTTCATTTTACCTTGAATTTTTAGAGACCGCAAACAAATTTTGACTTCCAAAATATATAAATGAAAATTTAATATTTTTAACAATATAGCTAGAATGATGTGTAGCTATTAGAAGGAAATAATCATAAGCTAATCTAGTTAAGGTGATAGTAATCTGACTAAACCACAGTCGTGATATTCGAGTTTGATCCCGGATACCAAGTCTTGTTGTAAGGCAATGAGATATTATTTTAATTTAATCAGCCTGGATTAGTGGAAATCGAGCAATTCTACTAATGTATTGCTAAAACCAGTTAAATTTTGTTAATAGGAAGACTTGGATCTGATGGACTTGGAGTCTCCAATACACCGTTCCTGAAACCCTGTAGGCAATGTAACAAGCATGTAAAGTAAAAATATTTACGATAACTTCCATCATTTTCATCCAACTGTCTTATTCTAATCTATACATATAATAAAATTGTAAATTTGCCATATCTGTACATTGAAGATATTTGAGAATATCATACGAGTGGTTTTTATGACAGTAGTAGAAACCAACATATTATTATATTTTTTATAATTTTTGTCTGTATGTTCGTACGCGCATCACGCAAATACTACTTTATGGAATTGGATTCGGTTTTATAGTTAGCATAGTTATGTAGTTGGCAGTCTAACTTAAAAACTAATAATATTAGTTTATATGGGAGGTTCCTAAATTTCGAAGGAAAATACATAATTCTGCACATAGGTTCCTTACATGACGTAAATGAACTGTACGATAGATTTTGAAGTGGTAGTCTTCTTAAAGGGGGTGAATTAGGGGATGTAAGTTTATATGTGAAGTTAAGTAATATTGAAGGAAATTGAACGAAATTCTGCACATAGGTTCCGACACACGTCATAAAAAAAAAAAAAAAATAAGGTAGATTTTGCCCCCTCAAGGGAGTCAACTTGTGGTTAAAAATGTAAGAGGGAAGTTTCTGAACGATGTAAGATGGAAAAATCAAATTCCAAGCACACGAAGTCGCGGGTAACAGCTTGAAACAAAATATAATTAACTGAAACCTAATTAAACAATATTATTTTCAAACAGAACTTCTTAATGAATACTAGCCAAAGTGAGAAATGTTATTAAATACCCTATTAACCATCAACATTCCTCCACTGTACACTCAGAGCTACTCGTCTAGCTATACATTTCCAGTATAAGCTGGTCTTGGATTGCACGAGAAGAATACAATATATCTTTATTTCAGACCAGGTCCAGTAATACAATGAAAACTTAAAATTATGTTAGTAATACAGAGATACAAAATAAAAACAAAGAATTAAATTAATTTGCCTCAATATGAAGCCTAAACCAGTGCCTCCAGATAAAACTTTCAATGTGTACAGCAATCATCCTCAGGTAGCTGTTGGGACTGTCTCTAACCCTGCGCATCAACGATGCAGCTCTTTTTCTGACGATGGCGTGATAACATCGCTGACGCACTGCAGGTAGCGAGGCAGTCCCATCAACACCCGGAACGCATTGTTGTATTTAACTCTCAGAGCGTTCGCGACCCGCTGCGTGCATTTGGCCCACAGACTGCATGTATAAAATGCAATGCGATACCATCTTGTACTGGAAATGTATAGCTAGATGTGTAGCCGTGTGTACCAAAAACAATACCAATGCAACTATTGTTACTCCCACGATCCCTCAAGGCACTATGATTCATAACTAAACACATGTAATGTATGTAAATAGCTTATTTAATCACACTGTATACTTGTTTTCGGATAAACAATGTATAGCTGATTGTTTTTGTGAATTGAACCACGAAATTGAAGGTGCTAGCCTGTATTTATAGAGACAATGAATGTCTTTATTTTGCTGGTGTACTGCTAGAATTATACAGGTGTTTGGTATAATAACATACATTGTTTTTATAGATTGATATACTGTATTCTTTAATTCTATAATCCCAGACGCATTTATGGCTACCGGTGGTTTTGTGTGAAATAAAATGGTGTCAAATGGTATCCTAAATCCAAAACCTAAAACTGCGTATTCGTAAGTTTGCCATGAAGGTGACGATATTAACAAGCTTACACATAAGGTTTGATGATGGTAGAGTTCTTGTGGGTAAACAAGGTTGAAAGCGGCAACACCACCGTTTCACCCTTAACCCGCCACTAAGTAGGGTTGTCTGTTGTTTGCCCGAAGAATATAATGCCATAATATTCATATGCCCGAATTTCATTTACCCGAATTTCATTTGCCCGAATGTTTTGTTTACCATAAAAGACATGTGACATACTGTTATTTGCCCGAACATTAGATTTCATAATGATTCGAATGCCATACGTATTGTTTTCCATACTTTCAATTGCAATAATATTATTTGCCCGAACATTTGATTACATAATGATTCGAATGCCATACGTATTAATCCATACTTTTAATTGCAATAATATTATGCAACAGAATTTTCAAACGCCATACTAAATTAATTTCCAATCTATCTAAGGTATGTATTTGCTCATGAAATTTTAACAGGCGCTCTAAAATTATTTAAAAACTTAAGTAATTACAAATAACAAATGCCAACACCGCGCGTAGTTGGCTGTCACATTCAACTGATTTTTAAAAAAAAAAATTTGACAAACCGTATCGGAGTAAAATGGTGAAGTGGTATTTGTAGCATAAAATATTATGTCCTTAATCGACTAAAAGAGACGGAATATTGGTTGTTTAATGCTTTAAAAAGAAACAAAACATAAATCACGGTCGTACCACCACAGCAAAAAAAAAAAAAAAAAAGGGAATATATTCCCTTTGCGCACGTGAGTCATTTTTTAGAAAAGGGAATATATTCCCTTTGCGCACGTGAGCGGATAAATAAAGTATGATTATAGTATTAAAATTGATTTATTTCTAATACCTACTTATCACTCTATTCAGTCCAAGTCGCTTCCGTACAAATTTAACCTAACGCCTTTGTCCTAATATTTAAGCGATTGTCTTTCATGTTTCTAACCTAACCTAACCTATTATTTTTTATAATTATTTTAATCTATTTTACAAGGAATTTTGGTAGGAAATGATGTTATGGCATATGATAGTTACGGCTTACAATGATTATACTGGCACTTCGCCGGCCGCTGCCGCGGCACGCTCGCTTCGCTCGCTCGGCTCGTGCGTTGTCTTTCATGTTTCTAACCTAACCTACCTATTAATTTTTATAATTATTTTAAACTTTTTACAAGCAATTTTGGTGGGAAATGATGTTATGGCATATGACAATTACGGCTTACAATGATTATACTGGCACTTCGCCGGCCGCTGCCGCGGCACGCTCGCTTCGCTCGCTCGGCTCGTGCGTTGTCTATCATGTTTCTAACCTAACCTACCTATTATTTTTTATAATTATTTTAACCTATTTAACAAGCAATTTTGGTGAGAAATGATGTTATGGCATATGATAATTACGGCTTACAATGATTATACTGGCACTTCGCCGGCCGCTGCCGCGGCACGCTCGCTTCGCTCGCTCGGCTCGTGCGTTGTCTTTCATGTTTCTAACCTAACCTACCTATTATTTTTTATAATTATTTTAACCTATTTTACAAGCAATTTTGGTGGGAATATGATAATTACGGCTTACAATGATTATAACAAATGATGTTATGGAAATTGATTTTATGGGAAACAATGATTATAACAAATGATGTTATGGCAATTAACTTTATGGGAAACAAAGTTTCGAGCACGTGACTAATATAGTAAACAATGAATATGACAAATAAAATTATGAGAAACAATAATATGTCAGGTGAGTATTATAGCAAATAAAATTCGGACAAATGAAATTCTGGCAAACGGCGGTACACCACTAAGTAGTGCTTGCATTTTTGTGTTCCAGTTTGGGGCACATGAGGTAAAACACTAGTTGTCTTCAGATAAAGAGACACATCTATTAAGCGTTTTTTAAAATCATTTACCACTTATATATACCATTAATAATAGCAGCCCCGTATCTATTACACGTCCTACTGCTGGGCTCGGTCCTCTTCTTATTATGAGAAGGATTAGGCCATAGTCCACCACGCTGACCAAGTGCGGATTGGTAGACTTCACACACCCTCGAGCACTTTGTATGTACTCTCAGGCATGCAGGTTTCCTCACGATGTTTTTCTTCACCATTAGCGAGCGATAATTTATATGATAAAATCACACATATCTTCGAAAAGACGTATTTTAACGAATTATTGACAGAGGTGTGTGCCGTGGGTTCGAACTCGAGACCTACGATTTAACAGTCCTACGATCTATGTCGTATAAAAAAAAGTTCGTAGATAAAAATAAGTTCAGTCTGCCACATTCATTAAAAAATAATATAATTAACTAAAATAGTGTAACAACCGCAACGTATTACAAACCTACTTATACAAATCTAGATTTAAAACAGTTTCGTTTTTTATTAAACCTAGTTACCCACCGTGGCGGTGTTGCTTTCTAAGCGTTCTCTCATACATACTCATACAATAATACATTAATTATACTAATGCTATGTAAATAGATGTTACTGTGTGGGCGGAGCATCATGTTTCTACACCTTCCTGTATTAGATGTAGGAAGTCCATGATTTATGAATATTTAAAAACTTTTGTTGTCTCATTTCTTGTACTTTGTCTCTTGTCTGCCTCCTTGGTCTAGCATATGCATATAGAATCACAGAATAGTCCACTAATAAGAATGTGTAAAAAGTATAATTTAGTATGCTCTAAAACAGATATTTTTCAGGATGTACCTACTCAATAAATTTAAAACATCATTGTTTAATTTAGAATCTTCATAGTTATTAACCAGTTTACTTTAGCTACCTAATTTAATTTAATTTAAATTTGATCTTATAATTTAGTTGTTAAATTCCTTTTGTTCTATGTTTAACGTACTACCTTTCTTTTTGAAGCTATCTAATTGAAGTGCTGTGTACAGATATAATTGGGCATCAGATTTGTATTTGTTTTCATGTAAAACATAATAATGTATGAAGTGTTTAATCTGTCATCTGTTTCTGTACCTTCTAAATAAAATAAAATATCTCTCACCACAAAGTTGATTCGATTCCCGGGCCGAGAACAAGTATTATTTGGATTTTTCCCTCAGTAAAATCTGAATAGCAGCGTGGAGTTGGCATGTTACCCGGTCGTTGGCAATAGGCTCACGCGCTATTACATGGGATTTTTACCTTACAGGTAAAGTCTGGGTGTTACATGTGTTTGTGTGTGTGTGAAATGTATGTTTGTGAACACCCCCGCGACACAGGAGTTATTCCTAGTGTGGGCGTAGTTTTTAAAAAAAAACAAAATAAGAATTTTTTCTTTTTTTATGGTGGATAGGCACGCGTTTGATCACGATCTCACCTGATGGTAAGTGATGATGCGGTCTACGGTGGAGCACGCTTACCTATAAGATACCTATTAACTCTTGCTTTGACGAGATCCAGATTGTACTCATGCGGAAACACAAACCTCCTTTTGGGTAATATAGGTGAGATTTTATTGTATATTTTGTAATGTTGCCGAGGGTTGAATGTGCACAAAGCTATACCTCAAGCTATACATTTTCACTGTAAGTTAGTGTGCTGTACTTAAGTTTAACCGAACAGTATTATTTCTAATCTAATACTTCATAAAAAATTAAGAATAAAAAATAAATTAATATAAAATTAAATCACTTCGATCCCCGAGAAACATCTAATTGCAATGCAAAATGTTATGTCAAATGTCATGTATTATTATGTCATGTAATTGAGCTCAGACTTAAGGGCCTTATCATACTAGCGGATTGCGAGCGGATTCAAAGCGGAACGGGCGCGCAACGAACACGCCGCGCATTCGCAGCGAATTGGACGCCATTTTGTACTGTCTCGTACAAACGCCAGTCAACGAACTTAATACAATTTTTTTTTCAAATGTTAAATTATTTTGCATCATAACGGATTCTTGCGGGATTTTATCTTGCTTAAATATTTTATGTTTGTTTTATGGTAGGTAGGAACGAAATTATTTAGGATTATTTTTTAATCGTTTGCAAAATAACACAAATTAGTCGCTCTCTTCCATTCGATTAATTGATAATGGATCTTCCCAAATTTGTCGATGCTTTCGTTTTCGTCACCGGCGTTTCCAAAGTAACAAAGCCAACAGCAGTATTTCCTCGTCGGAATCAATTTTGTTACTGAGTGTATTGTACGTCGTCAATTCGCTACAAACACGCGACGAAAACGTAGCGAATTCGCCGCGCGTCCGCGACGTCTCCGCTGCGCAGCCGCTGCGTGTTCGCGACGCATTCGCTGCGCGCCCGCTCCGCTTTGAATCCGCTCGCAATCCGCTAGTATGATAAGGCACTAAAACAAATAGTCATCATAGATCTAGCCGGTGAACTTTACACCATGACAAGATTCACACCTTCCAGATAAAATATCAAAGGCAATAAAGTCTTGTCACGATCTCAATAAATGAAACAAACCCACCCATTAATAACATAAGTGTTGCATCTCTAGTCGAATAGACGATAAATGAGTGGGATAAAAAGTAATTGACATTACGATTATTGTCATTTTACTGTCTGTTGTGGACTTTTTTGGTTGACTGACACTGACTGGCGAAGCTGGCCAGTTGGACTGACATAATATTTAAATTTAAAAGTCGAATAGAAAAAGAATAGGACGACAAGACTGACTTGACGAGACAGCAGACCGATTCTGTACGCGGCCGAGTGTGTTTAAGCTGTCAATAAAATAGTGTTTAAAAATCCTGTGTTTCTCTGCGTGTCGCCCCATCACTGTCTTTATTTTTTTGTCTTACAAGTAAACTTAAGACTTAAGTAACAAAAGTAGGATAGAGTATCCTTAAAATAGAATTAGAAATATTTGGACTACAAGTTATAGAAGATAATCTAATCAAAGGTCTAAAATTAAATTTGTTGTCTATGCTTTATAATAATTTCACCTCACTGGTCGCTAACCACTAGGTGAGCGTATGTGCTTCACACAGGTCTCGGGTTCGATTCCCGGATCGGGCAAAAGTGTTATTTGGGATTTTGCCGGCAGCTAATTCTTAACAGCAACACGAAGTTGGTTTTGTGCATGGTGGATGGCGATAGGTTCACTCCCTATCACATGGAAGTCATGGGACCTAAACATGATTAAAAATATGGGTATTATTTATTTATTTATTTATTTTGGTATAAGGAACAAACAGTATTATAATCATGAACAACTACCAAAACATACATAATACTCTGTCACCAATACACCTCTTCAACAACCTTCTGGGTAATATAGGAGTGTTTTAATGATATATTATAATAATTTGAACCGGACTGTCTCAAAAAGTTTCTGAAACGTTGTTTCCCCACCCATAAAGCATCAGGCAGACAGACAGACAAATCGCATCTGTACCTCACAATGATTGACGCCGTGATTACCGCGTCTTGTTTTACATTACAATAATCGGTAATTAATACTGCATTCTCTGTACTAATGCCATGACGTCATCGTTGTACGATTCACCTGTAGGGCCGATACTCCACCAAAGCGGAGACGAGAAGAGATGTTTTGTCGGCTAGCGTGTACCTAACGAAGTTGTGCGTAGATGCGTACTAGCTAGTCTATAGCGGAGTGGTGTGCTGGCTAAGATATGGAGATGTGCGATCTCTAGAAACATTTCCTATCGCCGCTTCTATCGTGCTATACAAATAATAATGATACTGATGGCTTTGGAAATTCTACTGGTTTTGTTGTTTGTCTTCGTTTATCTCATCTCCGCTTTGATAGAGTCTGGGCCTAAAGTCTGTAAACAATAGATATTCTTGATACTTGATAGATGACTGTTATGTGGCAGTTAGTATGATTAATCGCATTTAAAGACTTACTATGCATCCATTTTATACAAGAATATATTATAATTAAATTTTTATGACAGTTAACAGATTTTAATATTTTTATTGATCTTTATACAATTAATAAAATAACATTTTCTTAAACTAAATTAGAGAAATACCTAACTTTGTACAAATAGAAAAGAAAAATGTAAAATTAATAATTAATTTGATTGGTTTTAAGTTAAAGCATATTATTTTTGCAATTGACATGCAATAAAGAATCTAGATTGTAAGCTAAACTTGAATATGATCGTGTATTGCGTGATTGTCTTTTGTCATTTCAGGGATCAAGACAGAATACTGGTGCTCGACCACAGCTGTCTATTTTTAGCCATCTCCGCTCAGTTATTTTCTTGAAAAGTAGTTGAAGATAGGACGTCAGCATTTTATGGACCTGCTTAAATATTTGTGAAATTAAATAAAAAATCTTTTTCCCCTAGTAATATTCATGATTTATTGGTTGTCAATACTCTGAAAAGCTTAAACTTTGCCCACAGAAATAACAATCAATAAAGAATAAAAAAAAACATTTAATTATCATGATATGCCAAGAGTATTTGTGTTTACATAGCTCTTAACAATAATAATTATTGCTTCATAATATACTTCATAAATAACCAAGAAGTCTTTCAAATGGAGTTATGATTAAAAGCCATCATTAGATTTTATGGTGTTCAAGGTATTATTGAAATAAATACACCCACGCTAATTCATATATTTCATCTTATTGTATACTTCTTGATTATAATCTCATTAATCTCACTGAATGGTGCATCCGGTAAGCTGCATTATAAATAGGTGGATAATAAGAACCGGGGTGAACCAACATCGTCCTTAGTACAAGGAATAATACCTGTATGTTTTCTCAAATAAAAAATTCGCACACACACCTTTTTTGACTCTGTCAACACAAATCTTTGCGGATCACGCAAACATTTATCTAAATTACGATTCGAAATACTGAAACACTATTTATCTCACGCTGGTTTAGGCTATGAAATTACTGTCACGTGAAGACAAAACATATATAGTATACTGCCAGGACTACCAAGTGGACTGCGCCTGTTCTACTTAGTATTATAAAAACAAAACCTAACATCACGCCCATAATACCCAGAAGGCGTCACAATGTTAGTTACCTTACTCCTCCGAAACGGTTTTACTGATTTTTACCAAATTTGCATATTCAGTAGGTCTGAGAATCGGCTACTATCTATATTTCAGACCTCTACCCACCCGTTGTTCACCCTTAACGTTCAAGTTCATAATGTCAAAAGCGCTAAGGTTACTAAAATGGCTATTAAAAAATAGGATTTGGTGATAAAGAGGTAAAAATTTAGGGTTGTATGTATTTTTTAATGCCACATAATAGAAAAATAAAAACACAAAATTTAGTCCAAAAATTAAAAAATACAAGTGCGTGTCGGGCCACGCGCAGTAGGGTTCCGTAGCTAGTCGTAACAACATATTTCGACTTAAAAGGGATTTACTATCTGTATTAAACAAGTAACATCTTCATACAAATCATTACTTTCAAAGGATGTATGAATGTTGAGGAAGCGAAAGAAGTATGTAAGGAGCGAAGCACATGGCGTTCCATCGTCTTAGCCTACCCCCGTGGGATAAAGGCGTGATTTTATATATGTATTATGTATGTTTATTTATGTTTCAAGAATTTTGAACGAAATATTCTGAGTAACTGCATCTGACATTTCGGACCCCTATTCCTCTTGAACTAATGAAGTGAACTTATCCGCTATAGTTTTCCTTTAAAGTTCATTACATGTACTACAATTTTTTTTAGATTTTGGAATCCAGTAGTTTAGCTTTTAGAGGGGGGGGGGGACGCTCTACTCGAACAAAAATTTTCTCTTTAAAGTTAATTATCTCGCAAACGGATCTCTAAATCAAAAAACTGTCTTAGCAACTCCTAAACGTTTTTAAAAGTCCTATCTAAAAATACCCCACACTATAGGGTAGGCGACAAAAAAAAAAAACATCCCTACTTTACATGTAGGGGAGCTACCTGAAAAAAAAATATTTTTCCAAATTTTATTCTACGAATTTCTTTGTATAGTTAACATACATGTTCATGCAAAATTTCAGTTTTCTAGCACCAACGGTTTCGTCGCTATGCCGTGGACAGACGGACGGACAGACGGACATGGCGAAACTATAAGGGTTCCTTGTAGGTACTACGGAACCCTAAAAAGGACAACGTCTGTCAGGTCAGCTTGTAGTATTATAAAAACATAACTTAACTTCACTCCCATAATAGCTAGCCCATAACCCAGAAGGCTATGTCCGAGGTTTGAACGCGACAACTCATGGTGGAGTTATGCAAATTATACCGCTAAACCACGAGTAAGTGTTATAAATAATGTAAATTAAACGTAAAAATACGAGCACGAGAATTTTATCTCATCCATGATTTTATTCATACAGTTAAATAACAATAATTAAATATTAATTTTAGGCTATTATTTTAGTTGCATCATCGTCACGGTGGCTGGCGTAGATAGAAAGCATGAAGATTGTTATATAGCAATTATATTGAACTAGCAACAACCTGCGGTTATACTTGTGTCATTCTTTACTGCTGATCCTCTTTATAATATAGCGAGATATAAAATTAACCTTTCTGAATATCTCTGACTAACATTGGTCTAGTGGTAAGCGTATGCTCTCACCGCAATGTCTTAGGTTAAAGGACAAATGTGTTAGTAATTTTGGGCTACTGCCATCGGGAAATTCTCATTAGCGGGATGGAGTTGGAAACGTGCTCTGGCGAATGGTGATAGGCTCTCCCACACCACATGAATCCTAAACATAACAGACGAAATGTGAGTGATGTACATTTTTGCTAAAATTTTAAGTCAAATTCAAATCATTAGTTTTCAAACATCCCAAGGAGTGCTTGAACATGTCAACAAACATTATAATTACAGAGCAAATCAAAATAATCTAAAGAATTAAATAAATCCTAGGTATTATAGGCGCGATGTTTTGTTATCTAATGCAAAAATAAATTATCCAATTCAGACCAATAGTTTAAGATATTAACGGTACAAACACACAAACGTTTTAGCTTAATTATGTTAGTATAGGTTTACTACTTAAATTAGTTCTAATTCGGCAATCTTCACAATTCCGACTAAGTACCAAGTAAATTGCTATGACTTGTATATTTATAAGCCTAAGTTTCTAACTAAATATTTATTAATACGGTAGTTATAGTGTAAGTTATGTAAAAAGTCTTAAAAGTCGTGTATAAAACGTCAAAAAAATAGTTTTTCGTCAGTTAATTATTGTAGTTGCTTCAAAGGGGTGAAGGCAAAGTAAAAATATAAAAGTCATGATTGTGACGGCATTTTAGGGTGGAGTCTGGATTAGATCGCGATAGGCTTCACCATTACATGTGACCTAAGCATTCATGGTAAAATGAAAGAAAGAAAGAAAAAGAAAGAAAAATCATTTATTCTGGCATAATAAAAATAAAACACATAATAAATTTGAGTGCACAGTTGGCGTAGCGGTTAAAGCGGTCGCCTCGCCGCTTTCAACTACGCTGGTGTTGTGGGTTCGATCCCCACATGGGACAAATCATTGTGTGATTCGCAAAGATTTGTTCTGACTCTGGATGTGATCTTTGTGTGTGAAATCTATGTTTGTGAACACCCCCGCGACACAGGAGTTATTCCTAGTGCGGGCGACGTTTAAAAAAAAAAAAGCGTCTATAACTAAATAATTTGACTGTCTCTGTCTGACTCCACTGTGACTCCTGTGTCTCCAAGATCAACAGCGGTTACCAACAGTAAGGCAGAGATGCCTTACTGTTGGTAACCGCTGTTATATACACATTCCGAGCCATTGCCCAATATTACAAATACTAGCTTGAGACACTCGAGTCAGTCGAGAGGAGGGCAAAGAGAATCATCTGCGATAACGATCTTATGGATACTCAATTACAAAGTCTGGAGCACCGTCGCAAGGTTTGCCAGACTATCAGTCTTTTATAGAATACATTTCGTAGTGTGTACCGAGGAACTACACAACCTTATCCCTTCATTCCTGTTTCACCATCGGACTACCAGTAAAACGGCACTCAGGCATCGCTTCACGGTAAGTGAATATACATAATATATTCAACTAATACGCACAAAGCGTTTCTCCTCTAGCCTCTACATTTCTTATGCGAACTGCCAAAGAATGGAACGCCTTTCCCGAGTCTGTGTTGCCGCATGAGTACAATTTAGATCTCTTCAAAGCAAGAGTTAATAGGTATCTATCTCATAGGTAAGCGTACGGGCGACGTAGACCGCATCGTCATTACCATCAGGTGAGATCGTGATCAAATGCGTGCCTATCCAACATAAAAAAAATAAAAACGACGGTAGCTTAATTTATTGAAAAAAGACTACCAGAACATTGCAATACGTATGCATACGTATGTCAATGTGTCACGCATTGCCGGGTTTCTTTGTCTTTGACCATTCAATTCTGATAATCTTTCAATATTATTGTGTGTTTGCGGATAGCCTTACATAGATAAAAGTGATGCTACCATAACAATGATGAATAAAACAAATTAAGGACATGAAACAATTACACCAACCTTAAATAGTAAGTAATTGATTCATCTGAGGTCGCCTCTAATCCTCCATATTACAGTAATTTAATTTATCTTAACTGTCCTTGAACCAAAATGGCGGTAAACAGCGATGCTCAAACTGACCTTCGTTAAAAAAATACTTGAGCCCATTATTTTACTAAAAAACTAATAATTATAATCAAATCAATATAACATTATAAAGATTGAATGTTCGTAATAAGACAGATTACTAAGTTATTGCGTATACCGATTAGTAAAATAGATTGGGCAGCATTACTTTGATTTAGTGATATTAACGTTTTTTATCCGACTGTTAAGGTAGGGTTATGTAATAATTGCGAGTTGAAAAAATTACCAACAAGCTTAACACGTGTATTTCACCAATTATGCTGTCATTACGGTAAGTATTAAGGGTGAACAACACATAATTAAGAACTTAATTAAAAGCGATAGATAAAGCTAAAAACGTGTACCAATAAAAAGTAATGTATGCCAAACAGTAGAGTAGTATTCTAAGTATAGGACAGTAAAATTACTAGGTACCCAAAAGGTATGACAAATTTACTATAATGTAATTTTACATCAACTTTAAATTTTTCAAAAACTGCCTCGATGGTATAGTGGTTAACTAGCGTATGCCGCGAGTTAGTCCCGGCTAAGGTTGTGGTCACGGTAATCGGGTAGTCCTAAATTGCAAAGCTACAATCTATAATGAAGATTCTTTGTAATTTACAACTCTCCACTACTAACTTTGAAAATCTAAAGCTAATATTGATAATATTATCAATATTAGCTTTAGATTCACACGCACTTCTTCGTCGTGTCGTGGTGAAAGGATTAGCCAATTCGCTTTGTAGAACTCGCGAATTGCCAGGGTGCGCCGGACGTAAGGAATCGTTGTGTACATCACTCGGGGAGGCTCCTTTCATGCACACGCACTAAAGCTAAATAGACACTTAACCCGTATGGGCTATGCGGACGGTGACTCAAGTCATCAAGTCACTCCCGATCAGCCGACTGCTCTAATTTATGGAGGCTATTGGCCTAAAGGAGAGTCTATAATGAGGCTACAATCACAATAGACTCAAGGAGGTCGACATGAACACCCAAAGCCTCGTCCCAACAATAATAACTTTGAGAATCAGTGTTTACTTGAAGCAGATGTTCAAAACACAGGTTTCAGACCTCACATGCTCCTACGTGCCTATTGTTCAGTTAATAATATTGTCTATGGTAACCTTTTTGTGTAGTTTGTCTAGGTCAATATTATGACACATAGATTGTAAAGGTCTGAATATCTAATCGGTTAGTAAGCAAACGAAAAACGTCGAATGAATAGTTTGATGCATAAGATTTATTATTCTGACGTTTAAATTTGTCTCGTTCACCTTCAAGCTTACAGTTAATAATTTAAAATAAAAGTAATATTATTCATTGGGATTTTCCAAAATCAGCATTCATCCGCTTAAAAATTTCGATGATTCCCGTATCTATATTGGTCAGGCAAATATGACATGTAATTGGTTAGTGCATATGCGCCTCTTACCGCGCGGTTTCGTGTTCGATTCCTGGGTCGGGCTAAGTGTTATTTGTAAACCTTCCGTCAGGAGATTCACAATAGCAGTACGGAGTTGGAATTGTGCCCGGTGGATGGACATAGGCTCACCCCATAGAAATCTTAATAAAGAGTAAGATTTCTATGGCTCACCCCCTAAACATAACAGGTGATTTGTGGGTGTTGTACACCTCTGCCACACCCTTTTGGTAATACTGGTGTGATGTTATGTTATGTAATAAATATGTTATAATATTATCTGTTTAATCAGGGTATTTAATAAACCAACACATTCATACAAACAAGCACAGGAACACCTTGTTTGGAAACCACTGTGTAAAAACCATATTTGTATCCTTTTGGTAATAAACTTTATTTTATTTATTTTTACTATTAATAATAAATAATAATAAATATTTCACAACTCACACACAACGCCATCTAGTCCCAAACTAAGCAGAGCTTGTACTATGGTTACTAGAATAACTGATACTAATACATAATTATATATTTTTTTTTTTGTAAATACATACTTATTATACATAGAAACACCCAGACTAAGACAAACCCCATGTTCATGCACACAAAGATTTGTCTTAAGTGGGAATCGAACCCACGACCTCGGCGTCGCAGGCAGGTACACTACCCACTCCGCCATCCGGTCGTCAAACTATTAAAATAATACTTTGCCAACATTTATTTGTTCACGTTAGTGTATCGACAACACATCCATAAAGACCATATAAATAGCGAAGGTTTCTAATCTAGAGCGACTTCTGCTTAAACTCAGTCATTTATATCATAGATTGATTGATCCACTCAATAACTATACCACATCAATAAACAAGAACACCAAATTCGATACTATATAACCATAATAAACTCCATAATGTTCACCATTTGTTACTTCTTAATGAATAAACTTAGCATGAAATTCGCTTAAAATTTACCGAGCCCATCAGTGATACCGTATAGTTATTATCCGTTATATATATATATCACGTTATATACAGGTTGTTAAGCTGAAAGGCGGACATATTTAAGGGGGAAAATTTTCTTGGCTGTTTTTCGTACAAAAGTAAAATATAAGTAAAATATATAATAAAATTGAAGGGTTTAACTTTAATATTATTAAATTTTTATCTATTTTTATACACAAATCATTCCTAAAACACTAAAATGCATGTTTGCTCGTAGCCGTTTTTATTAAAGTTAAATCTATATTACGTTTGTATAAAAAAGAAACAATCGACAGTCTACCCTTAACTCAACGTTACGTTATCATAACGAAATTTACACGATTAAAAACAGTTGTTAGTAGGGTAATAACATTTTACAAGATAGGTAGATTTAAAAGCACTAGATAGAAAAATTAACCTTTTCTGTACATAAATTTGCCTCCCGCAGTTTATTGTCGATAGTTTTGCAGTCACGACCGATATCAAATACGTAAGTATGTCTGTAGTTACAAAAGAAAAGTATTTTTGTATTAGCGGCAGTTATTCTAGCACCCATAGTACAACATGTGTAACATACACACAACGTGTGTGATATATATTTATTTGTTTTTAATTATGTCTAAAATAAAGATTACAATTATGTATATTAATCATAGTTTGATGTTCGTATTTTAGACGATAAATCGATTGCAGAATCGTATCGTATAACTAAACAACCTGTATAAAACATCCATAGGAAGCGTTGTGAAGACAATTTATGGTCTGTAATCTTTAGATCAGAGCATTTATATGAGTATTTGGTAAAGTTTATAAAGCGTAATATTATGCAAAAGGATGAACTGTTGTGGTAACCGATTATAATTTCGTATCTTTAGTGGTACCTATCTGTTTATAAATGGCCGAAAGAGTAACATATTGCGGTCATTTATTTTGCAAATATTTGACAGAAGTTGGTAAAAAGAAGCTTAATTAGGATATTCTGTAATATTCTAAAATTACAGTAGAATCAAGGGGACATGAAAGTAAAAATCTATTTTTATTTTATTTATTTACTTATACATATGTACAACATTACAGTTTTAGACCAAAACGCTATAGGTACATAGAAAAAAAACACACACTAAATAATATTTGACAATAATCTGATAGAAGAAAATACAAACAAAAAACAATTACACAAGACACAAACTATACAATTAATAACAACAATGGCTAAACTTTATCCAAGGTTTCACAAAAAGACAATATTCTATATCTATGCTAGGCCGTTTTCCAAATACTCGGCCGGAGTTCGGTGTTGAAAAATATTATCAAAGAAAATAAACCGAAAACTGAGCGACTATATTACATTGGACCCTACGGACACTTGAGATTGAGATTTTCGGAGAACTTAATGAACCATAATGTTTTTATTACAGGCTTATTACATTTTTTGGTTTCTATTTGAAGTACATAGTTTAGACGGCTTAGCGATCGTCATAGATCGTTCGGTGGCGTTTGTCAGCATTAAGAAGCATGTCAGTTTCATCAAAGGATCTGCTGGCGTGTAATCCATCTTAAATAGGACCAACAAATCCGTTTGTAAGTCTTCGTTCAGGTTATGTGTGGACCTGGCTTATCGCGTTTTGGCCAATTCGTGCATTATAATGTTATGACCAAAATCACTAGCAATGCATATGAATAATGGATAAAAGTAATAAATTACAGCAAACTTATTTAACAGTCCAATTGCAATCGCCTAATCTTATGAGATCAAGTATACTTATCTATGAAATCTAAACGACCATGATGGTCCAACCAAATGCCAAACTACAGAGTTCAATTAATTATTAATCAAATTGGTACATTCCTAATTTGGAATGATATTGATGATAATTAGAACGATGCGTTATCTGATGATGAATTTTGGGATGTTTGTAAATTGTTGTTAGATTGTAGAATTTATTTTAAGTGTCTCGAAATTATTATAGTCGCACAGTTTTTTTGAAGGGTAACATTTGTAATGAGGTCATCCGAGAAAAAAAGTATCCGACATAGCGCGTAAAATGAGCTTGCTGAAGTGGCAATGTCTGCCAACAGCCAAAGGACCAACAGCTGTTGGAGCAAATGAGTCCAGGTATAAAGACCGAGACTCGGCAACTGTAGGATAGGACGTGACCCCTGCCAGGTGGATTAAGGAACTGAAGAAAGTCGCTGGAGAGGACTGTAGGTGGAAGGCGGAGGTCCTGTGTTCAGCAGTAGAATTCGAGATAATGATGATGTCTTATGCTGTAAGTAAACATTTTAGAGGAGGTAGGAGTAGTTTGTATTTAAGCGCCATTTTGGAGAGTTTTGCAGAACCAACGGTATTAAATTTATTATTACCAATTATGATAATTACATTAAAATAGTCAATGAAAACTCTTTAAGAAATCCCTTCCGAGTATTTAATGACGAAATTCAATAATGTATTACTCCTGAAAGCTGTCTTATGTCTATCAATCACATATATCTTTGAGAAATAACCCGCTCTTCTGAAAATCATCTTTTTAAATCAAAAACCTCAAAAAATTTATAAAAACATCTACTGAAAATACATTGTCCTAACTAGCTTTCCGCTCCAATAACTACACTCATGGACATACAGGAAAGAAAAACAACATCACAATATTAATCAAATAATAAAGATCAAACGTCGAACCTTATAAGCCCAATGGGTATAATCACCTATGAACTTTAAAAATTACTCTGTAATTTAGAGCCTTATGACGTAGCAATAAAGGCTTTTAAAAAACCTTTAAAACAGCATCCGTAAACTAAGCTGTTTAAAATGTAAAACCCAAGGCACAAAAGGCATTTTTTGATATAATCTTGGTGCTATAATAAAAGAGAATTGCGTATGAAAACTTTTTGTACTTACGTATTTTTATACAACGCATGTTATGAAGCGAATTACATGACTTGCAGTCAGTATGTAGTCTGACAGTAGGTATCACTTTAAGTCAAAATTAAGTGCGTTTTTATACTAAAGCCGAATTTAATTTAGTTTTAGAGGTGTTAATAACCAGGCACCACATTGGCAGAATAAGCATATGGCACACGTAAATGAGAGTGTCATCTGTGGTATATTCAAGGGTAACTTATGTGACATATTGTCGGTCAGGTTATGAGGCGGATACAATCTATCTGGAATCTCTGAAACTGGCCCTTATTATTCCTCTTATCCGTCAGACAATAGATATGAGTGCGAAAACGTCCTCAGGTTTTGGGCCGTTTTTTGAATCAAGAAAATTAAAGTTGTTAAAAATTAAGACAACTATTTTCAATTGGAAATTTAGTGGACGAACCAGCAATCTAAGTAATGAAGTATTAATTTATCCTTAAAATAAGTTTAGATATTAACTAAGCGATTGGCAACTTCAATAATAAAATGTACAGTTCTTTTTTTTTTTTTTCGCCCACAGCGAACGAACGTGTAGTACAGCCCACGGACATCAACAATCCACAAAAGCAGATTATATAGATGCGTCGCTGCAGCTGAGGACTAAGGTGTTATGCCTCATGTGCCAGTAATTTCAGGGCCTGCTTTACACAGGGACAGTATTTAAAACCCGTTAACACATGATATTATAGTGATTATAGTTTAGTCGAAATTAACAGTTCCGATATGAAACAGGCAAGGAAGTAGCGATAGCTGAGTGGGAGACTGTAGGACTGCGAAGTCAAAAGACTCGGGTTCGAACCCACGGCACACACCTCTGTAAATAAATCGTTAAGATATAATTATAAGATATGTGAGTATTTATCATATAAATTATCGCTTGCTGACGGTGAAGGAAAACATCGTGAGGAAACTTGCATGCCTGAGGGTGCCTAAAAGTACTCGAGGTCGTGTGAAGTCTACCAATCCGCACTTGGCCAACGTGGTGCACAATGGCCTAACCCTTTTATCATGAGAAGAGACCCGAGCCCAGCAGTGGGACATGTATTAGATACAGGGCTGCTATTATTTATATTATACTATGCCATCTGAGTTAATTAGGATATTGTATTGATAAATGTATTCCATGTGTATTTAAAGGTACATGTTATATTAAATTTCGATGTAATGCTGAATGGTGAACACATTATTATATAAATGGAATTCATTGGTATGTCCGTAACTATAATAACTTTATTATATTCTTTCATGTCAACGTATTCAGAGGTTTCATTATACAATACAATATATCTCAATTAATCAATACCTAGCATACTGCTTGTCATAATTAATTGTTATTCCATATAAAGTGATCACAATGAAATGTGATGATGAAATGCAATGTGTAAATAGGCGTGTAATTGATCTGATGTAATTTATGTAGATACCTACATAAGTTTTGCGACTAAATATGGTTATTTTCTTACTAAATATTAGACATAACGCCCGTGTGGGGATCGAACCCACAACACCAGCGCAGTTGAAAGCGGCGAACCGACTGCTTTATTGATTACGCCAACCGTCTCCTCACTCAACTTATTAAATTAAAACATTAAATTACTAACTTAGGCCCAATGTCGCAGGTTTCTGATAAATCATTAAGGAGCCTATTCGTTTCTGTTTTGACGAAAAAAATGTAAATTAGAAAAATAGTAGTTTGTAGATATATATTTAAGCATTAATTAATATAAAACTTGATCAGTGACTGATTCATATGGGACAAAGGCCCATGATACGAAAATCATATTTATGTCAATTTTTGAACTTAAGAATAAATACTAAACTACTAACAATTAAGGTTTTAATTCCAATCGTAATAAGATCTATTTACAAGTCAGTCGCCAACAGCCCAATTTCCCTTGTTTTATTTTTTAATTGTAAATTGATATCACAAGGTCGTGGCATTTGAAGATCGGATTGAAGTGATCTATTTATTTATGACCGTGCGGGTAGGGTGATGGGCGGGGCGGCGTGATTTAAGTGGGTAATGTATATAAGATTATAATTCTTAACATAACTATATATAAATTAAATCAGAACAAGTTGTAGTTGACCTTTAACTAAAATTGAATGTATAAGTACCTCCAAACCTAAGCCTCCACGGTAAAAATCTTTGAGTTCGTTGTATAACTGTCTAATATTTATCAATTATTTAGCTTTTAGTAGTCCACTATTGGACATAGGTTTCGCCTTATATGTACCAAATCTTCGCTTTACGCATCCAGTCCCCTCCAGCGACCTTTTTAAGGTCACCAGTCACCACCTGGGAGCGTCTTACCATCATCATCATTAATTTAAGAGCTCAGCTCTTGTCAGTGAAGCGACTTCCATTCTTCTCTTCTCTCCGCTTTTTCCTTGACTTCTTGATAGGAAATCAGACCACCTGACCACGTCGGACCTTACGATAATATTATTCACAATACATTTAGATTAATTGATCTGTTAGGATGAGACATACCCGCTTTCCGCTCCACCTACCAACACGCCCACACCCGTACCAGTGGCGGCACATAATACGAATATTTTAATTAAATTACTAAAGCAATTACTTTGTAATTACGTCTCACAAAGGTCGTCTATGTTATTATACAATATTATGGCGGAACTAATGAGGAATCAATGAAGATGAATTAGATTTATTATGGACATCTAGGCTGGGATGAGACTTCATTTTAGATTAACCTGCATCAGCTTATATTATTCATTCATTTAAATAACGAGAGCCGAGCCGCAGCGATAGCCGAGTGGGAGACCGTAGGACTGCGAAGTTAAAGGTCTCGGGTTTGAACCCACGGCACAAACCTCTCGTCTTTTCGAAGATATGTGTGTATTTATCATGTAAATTATCGCTCGCTAACGGTGAAGGAAAACATCGTGAGGCAACCTACATGCCTGAGAGTGCTTAATAAGTGCTCGAGGGTGTGTGAAAGCCACCAATCCGCACTTGGCCAGCGTGGTGGACTATGGTCTAACCCTTCTCATCATGAGAAGAGGCCCGAGCCCAGCAGTGGGACATGTATTAGATACATGGCTGTTATTATTATAAATAACGACGCCGGCACTATGAATAGCTCTGTGTGTGTCGCGGGTGTGTTCACAAACATACATTTCACACACACAAAGCACTCCCAGATTCAGAACAAATCTTTGCGGATCACACAAAGATTTGTCCCGTGCGGGATCGAAGCATCAACACCGGCGAAGTTCGAAGCTGCGAGGCGACAGCTATTAACATTACGCCAACGGTGCACTCAACACTTAGTACCAGTCTAGTATAGCTAAGTATGCTAGAATGTGAGAATTGTAGAAATTTAGATAATTTTCTATGAAGAATATAACGTAAGATAACATTATGTCTATAGATACTAGCCAGATTCATCTATTATGTTTCAATCAATCAATCAATCAATATATTTATTTGCGGAAACATGGTTACATAATGATCTTACATGGTAAATTGTCCAACATGTTTCACTTTAAATTACAGCATGCAATTTTTTAGGCTAATATTATTTGAATACACTATTAAAAGATAATAAACATTTTTAACACGCTTATATTAGCTTCACCTGTATGTTTGTTTGTTTGTTTGTTTGTTTGTTTGTATGTAACCGACTCCTTTGGACTCGATTTTGACCCACTTTAAACGGACAGATTTCATTCAAATTTTGCACACCTGTCAAAGATCGATGACAATGCAATAATTCGATAAAAAAAATTAAAAATATATATAAAAAAAAAAAAAAAAAAAAAAACGCTCTTATAAATAAACCAAACTAAAAAGTAGAAAATAAATAATAGTTTAAAAAAACTAAAAAACACGCTTTTAAAGTACTTCTAACTAAAAAGTGAAAAATAATTCCTAATATAAGCTGAAAAAAGCGTGGGGCGCTCTGTGCCATATTTTTCGTCTATCGAGCAACCCACGCTTTTTTCAGCTTATATTAGGAATTATTTTTCACTTTTTAGTTAGAAGTACTTTAAAAGCGTGTTTTTTAGTTTTTTTAAACTATTATTTTATACACATAAAATAAAACAGAAATAACATCAATCATATAAAGAATCTTCTATTCTATAAAAACACGTATTAATTAAAAACAATTTTAAACTTTTCTTAAATTGTGGAACATTGAGACACTTTATGGCTCCTGGGAGTCTATTATATATTATATATTTCGTACACAAAGTGTGTAGGATAAGAAAACGGCTAACCAAATGTAATTGGCAACACTTACATCATACATTACTTCCAAATTAGTGCTGAGTAAATAAAAAGTCGGCCAAGACGTAGAAACTTAGTCTAAAATGATCGTTTCTAGTACCAATTAGTTGCCCCAATATCCTAGTCTCTATACAAAATACCGTATCATTAAGCCTATGTTACCCAGAAGGGTGTGGCAGAGGTGTGTAACACCCACACTTCACTTAGTTATGTTTAGGTCCAAGGGTACGGGTTGAACCTATTACCATCAACCGGGCACAATTCTAGACTCTGCGCCAATAGAGAATTGCCTAACGGGGGACACTTTTGCTCGACCCGAAAATTGAACTCGAAATCTGACCGAGAGAAACCGAATTCGCTAACCGATATTGTGATCTTCTTCGTCGTGTCGATGGCTGAGTCAAATTTTATTGGTCCAATAAGTGGCCACTGTTATGGCGCTCTCATCGGCGTTCATGAGCGCCTCTCTTGTGCAGGTGGTAGGGCATTTTGGACAGTCAGTAAGGTGGTCAAGGTTTTGACTTGCCATCGTGGTGAAAGGATTAGCCAATTCGCTTTTAAGAACTCACGAATTGCCCAGGGTGCGCCGGACGTAGGGATTTGTTGTGTACGTCACTCGGGGAGGCTCCTTTCATGCACCCCATGCACTCCTTTCATATTGTGATAAAACTATTAAACATCGATGATGCGTAATTCGATGACTTTGCGGAAGTCTTTTGTCCCATTTATCTTTGGGTATCACATTAACTTGATCCATAAATTATACCATAATATACTTATTCTGTATTCATGGCACTAACAAACATACATTAATCTTAAATGTTGGTCTTCTATATTAATATGATGTGGATGAACATGACATTAATTGCTGTAACTTCGCACAAGGCGAATAATATTTAATCATTGTTTATTATTATATAAATTAGATAGATAGATAGATAAAAAAATACTTTATTTGTACATAATTTCTATCACAAGAAAGACTTAAGAGGTAACAACAAAAAGAAAAATAAAACCTTAGGATAAACATGGAAAGAGAAAATAAAGCGGTAGTTTTTGCTTAGATAATTAGAAATTATTTGCAGTTTATATTTAACAAGCATTATTTTTTACAAGCAGCGATAGCCGAGTGGGAGACCGTAGGACTGCGAAGTTAAAGGTCTTAGGTTCGAACACACGGCACACACCTCTCGTCTTTTCGGAAGTTACGTGTGTATTTATCATATAAATTATCGCTCGCTAACGGTGAAGGAAAACATCGTGAGGAAACCTACATGCCTGAGAGTGCCTAATAAGTGCTCGACAGTGTGTGAAGTCTACCAATCCGCACTTGGCCAGCGTGGTGGACTATGGCCTAACCCTTCTTATCATGAGAAGAGGCCCGAGCCCAGCAGTGGGACATGTATTAGATACAGGGCTGCTATTATAAGCATTATTATTATAATATTTACTACCATCACGCCTATATAACCCAGAAGGGTGTGGCAGAGGTGTACAACACCCTCACTTCACCTGTTATGTTTAGGTGACCCTATCGCTATCCACCGGGCACAATTCCAACTTCGTGCGGCTATCGTAATATGAGTTGAATATGTTGGTATCACTAAAGCATTTCATGAGACATATTAAGTTGATTTCAATATTAAAGTTCAAAGAACCCCTCCTAAACACGCACTAGTTAAGGTACTGCTCGCTTAATAAAATAAATAAAATAAAAATAGCCTTTAATTATCCCACTTAAAAAATTGAGACAAAATAGTAAATAGAAAAAAAAAATAGAAGAAATAAAAATGAAAATTACAAACTAAAACTAAAAAGTAAATATGATTTTTAAATTAAGGGGGAATCCACTTAAGGACAAAGGCCTCCTCCATCGCATGCCAGTCGTGTCTATTTTGGGCTTTGGTAGTCCACGTAACGCCAGCTGTAGCCACTTTCATTATAGAAAACTAAGCGAGCAGTCCAGCCAGCCGCCCAGCTAGAAGATGGCGAGACGACATTCTCGCCATCTTCTAGCTGGGCGGCTGGCTGGACTGCTCGCTTAGTTTTCTATAATTAAGCCCTAGGAATCTTCAAATGACATTTACGAAAGTGCCTTTATGTCCATAATGTTATTAATAATGATTCCAGTGCCAATTTCACCAACGTGTTGAATTCTTTACAGCTATAGCTTTCGGTCTCTCTGTGCAGTACAAACATTAAATGAGAAAAGATGCATATACTGATATTGAATAAAACTGTAGATGTATAGATCTAGAGAAGTATGGGGAAATCGGGGCTTACTGACACAGTCTTGATTAGATTACTTGAGTCAAGATAGATTGAACTAATAAGGTTCTTCAAGAAGATTTCTTAACGCACTTTGAATTTGTAGCAAAAACTTTCGTGAAATATAATGATCGATTATGTTGTATTCACGGCTCACTTCAAAGGAAGATAATAAATGAGACATAATATCCTTAAACTAGAATACAACATCACTAAAAGGGTGCGGCAATGGTTTGAAACTCCCACATTTCACCTGTTATGTTTAGACACTATGTGATGAGCATTGTGCTCATCACATAGCCAATGCTGTTATTGCAAATTTCCTGATGGAAAAATCCTACGAAAGATTTACCCAACCAGCAACCTAGCGATTAAATGTTACATGACCTAATTACTAGACCAAAAAGATAAGATAAAAAGTTTTGGCTCATTGATGCATCACACTCGTAGGCAGTAAACCTAACAAAAATCTCCTAAGCTCACATAGCTCACTTTAAGGCACAAGAATAACATCTCCATTACAATAAAGTTTAATAAATAACAATGCAGTTTACAAGCATCGTAAGATTAAACCTAAAATCATCCAACGGTTTTTTTTTGAGGGCTTAAGGAGAGTTTTACCCTGTTGTTATAGGCAGTAGGTATCGATAAATAATTCTTTTTTTATTGAATGAACCATTTATATAGCAAAGATACAGGCAATATAACATCACGCTGCAACCAATAAGAGTAGAGCAGCAATTCAATATTTTGTGAAAACCGGGTAACATGTGAGCAGTAAGGTATAACGTAGTTAACAATAACCAACTCCAAGTGGACAAAGTCACGGGCAATCGTCAGTTCATTATTATAATTTTATTATAGTCAATGCTCTTGTCACAATAATTTTAGAGTCTTGTAGTGACGTTTATCTTTGAAAAAAACGACATAACTCTACTAGAAAATATTAAATAGTTAATTTCATAAACTTTTGTACTAGTTGTACCTTGCAGTTGCAAATTACAAGTAGGTGATATAAAGCTTGCTATGGGTATTTGACTAGGCGTTAGCTATGTATTAGCATCTAAGAAAGTAAGAAGTATTATTATGTCTCATAATCATAACAGATTACATAATAAAAAATAGTAGTGCAACTGTTACCTACAATTTGGTGGCAGATTACACACTACTGCAACTACAGCCACTCTTATTTTAAGTCAGGGCACAGGTTCCATTAGAAGTTTTTGAATTATTATCAGCCCCTTGTTGCGACTTCGTCCGCGTGGAGTTAGATATTTCCATGCTATTCTTCAAAATTAAAGAAATTTTCTCTTACATTTTAAGCCCCAATTTTTTTAATTAGTTTAGATTTAATTGGTAGCCATGTAAGGTTTAGTTAGAGGTAAACATTTAATTTAATGCCACCTTTTGTAGTTTTAAACACTTCACAACTTTCACTCATCTCGACAGGACTAATAGTGAATTGACGACTCATGTCAATAAGGACTGTCTATTTATGTCAGACTTATTTTGTTTTACCCTCATACTATTACTTTAACTGTGAATATGTTAATAGCAAAAAATATGTTAACTTACTCATTAACATAAAAATTGCAGGCGCTTGTACTAAATTATCTTTATTTGGGTGAATAAAAGTTATGGAGCTATAATTTTCGTTTTCAATAATGCCATTTGCATTATTGAAAACGAAAATTATAGCAAATACATTTATGAATTTAAATTATTATGACACTTGATCGATTATGACCAATGGAATTAGTGAAAGTCATTTTATGTCATTTCACGATTATGGCAACTGAAGCGTTGTTTCTAATGAAATTATGACAAATACCAGTGTGGCAAATGAAATTATGGCATTTTAAATTATGTCAAACATTAGTAAACCGATTTAATTAGGTTGAAAGTGTATTTTGCATATGTATATATCGATTTCAACGCGGACAATGTCGCGGGCCAAGGCTAGTGAATAAACAGAATAGAAGATATAGATACTTTGATAGTTGTAGAGTAGTAGAGTTGTGAAAGAGCTAGGGGCGGCAGTACCACCGTCTCACCGTTAACCTGACGCCAAATATAAGTGGTAGGGCTTGCACTACTGTGTTTTGATTAGGTGGTGAGATCATGCCTTGGAATGCCTAGCATGTAAGTGTGAGGCAATTAGTGCTACTTTTAAATTCGGCCAGGTTATATTTTATGGGTCGGATAAGATCTAACCGGATCCTAAAAAAAATAAGTTATCTGAACCTTGCTATGAGAATTTTTAAAGCGTTTTCAATTAAATAGAGAGTAGTCTAAGAAACAAGTATGCCTAAATGAAAGCCTAGCCTAATCCTACTGTGTATTTCTATCTACAACAATTTTAGTTTGGTAGAAGACTCTAACTAGTACCTTAAACATGTAAGAAAAAATCTTTAACATCAGGTTACATTTCAAAGTAATATAATTTTTAAATTTTATGATTACCATACAATCCTAAAGGTTTCTATGAAATTTGTGTGCCATAAAAGAACCTTACGGATGTTTAAAATAAATAGCTAGTTTCAGTTTTGTTGCAAATATTTGATAAGGCGGTAGCAATATAAAAGTGTTTTAAAATTATACGAGAGAGAAAAAAAGAGAAATTTAACTATGCATTAATGTATTTACAGGTTCATTTTAAATTACCATTTACCTCTAAGGGGCAGCTTTCATTCACCATAACAACTCTTATAATAATTTTAGAGTACGAAAGTACATAAAATAAAATACACTGTAATTATAATAATGGTGGTTTCATGCGCCTACAGTACGGTTGCTTACGAGAAAAAGATGATCTATCTAAAGCTTGCTATAAGTATTTGAGAAGGTAGCAATTTAATTTTTAATAGACTTCTAATAAGAGGGAGACTCTCAAATCGATTGTATGTTTTGTTTTATGTTTGTTCGCCGATTACTTGAAGATGTCGATTGAAAATTATTTTTTAGTATGAAAGGGTATAATTCTTGGGGAGTTGTGTAGTCCCATAGTTACCTGGTCACGATCTGATGATGAGATCCTTTAGAATTCGAGGAAAACCTAATTTTATAGGCTAAGCTAAAGCTATTCAGATATTTTCATCTATTTTCATTGGTTCTTTTTGCCCTTTTTTCCCTGTTAAAACTTTGCCTGCACTAGGAATAACTCCTGTGTTGCAGCGGTGTTCACAAACATACACTTTGCACACACAAAGAACACCCAGAATCAGGAGAAATCTTTGCTATTTTTGAACTGTCCGTTAGGATATCAACAATCGAACGACGCACGAAGTTGTGCCCGGTTGATGGCGATAGGCTCACTCTATCCCATGGGACCCAAAACATAACAGGTTAAGTGTGTGTTGGACACCTTAGCCAAACCCTTCCGCGTAATATAGGCATGATATGTAAAAGACATAGAAATCTTAATAATAAGGCAATAGAAATGTCAAAGACGCGTGACCTTGTCGCCGCGCATCTGTCTAGTCAAACACAAGTGCAAGTTGAGGAATTGTCGTCTTAATGTCATCGCAAAAAGAATAATTTTGTTTGCAGGAATACAAGCGCATGAGTCTAATCGAACACAAGTGCGAGTTGAGGAATTGTCGTCTTAATGTCATCGCCAAAAAGAATAATTTTGTTTGCAGGAATACAAAAAGTGGTATTTGAAAAACGGCGACATGCGTCCCAGTGTTAAAAGATAGTCGATAGCATTTCTATTGACTAGTTATTAAGATTTCTATGGTAAAAGATCTAAATAGACTAAATTAGATCGATTAATCAACGTATCAGTTCATTCCGGATAATTGCATAGCTATTCATGCACACTCAAACAGTAGTTGTTGAACAATGCATCAATTAAACCGTGTCAATGGAGGCATCAATACTTTCGTACTTGAACCAAATGTTTCAGATTTGAATAGTTTTGATATGAGAGCTATATTTTATTTTAAGGTCACTGTTCAGTGCTATCGTTGTTATGTGCGGACGGAATCGATTATATAGTTGTATACAGGGTGTTTCTAATCGTTCAATCGGATGTAGATTTTTTTAAGTTATTGCTATTATTAAGTTAAGAGGAATTAAAAAAAAACGTATTAGTACATACAACAGCGGCTACATGACAGTATATTTTTAATTACTAGCGAAAATAGTAATTAAAAATGATGAAATTATTTATTATTTATAGATTAAATATAAATTACTGAATTTATTTTTGGAACGTAGTTCCTTTTTAATTTAATTATTACCCGAAATCTTTGTCCGCCTCTAGTCCATAAAAATAAATTTAAATATTTCTGTATTACTCATTTGCCTGGCTCCAAAAGTCTTCACGCTAAAAATATATGACTTGTGGATGCGACATATGTTGTATATTATTATCTCAGTCTCTAGAAATCGTAAGAAGTCATTAATACAGCAAAAAAATTGTTTGAGAAAAAAATCACCTTTGCTCAATCTTAATGCCTAATTTGTTCGAGAAACGTGATATTCCTGCCATAAAAAAAATAATCGCCGTAAATGAACAACAGCTTTGTCTCGAAACTGTGGTGACAATAAATATCGCTATGCCACATCCACCCTGTATACCCCGCTTGCGGTATGCGTTCGCAAGTGGCAATGCGCCTGTGCATCACGATCACGACTCGATCACACGATCCAGATGCCATCGATCAAAGTCGAATACTTTACTTAAATCCATCTCTATTAGCCAATCCTGACAGTCACTGAGGAGGGTTTTGTAATAGATATTAATTCTGTTAGTAGTCGATCATGATAAGAGTATTTAATGATCGATACTCATCGATTATGTATGGATTTAATATATAATATTAAATGCTATGCAAATATATCGGCCAGCGACTTAGTATCGCAATACAACGCGGTGATGCTGCCAGCATTTTGGGTACGAGGCCTTCTGACAGTGACTTATTAAATTTAGATTAAGTTATTAGTCTTTTTAAATTTAAGATCCAATATGTATATTTTTCTGTAAATAAATAAACTAAAATCCAAAAAAAAATATCCCATATTTATATTATTTAGAACCTGTTATTTATTATGTAGTACATGTAAGTTACGAATCCGTGCATACAAGCGAAAACTGTCAATTGGTTTACGTTGTATTCTATAAGTTATTTTACTGTTTGTGTTAAAAGCTGTTTGTTACTCAAAGAATAAATAAATAAAAATAATTCAACGTATGTCAGCTATAAAAATTTAATAAGAGAGAAATCAAAAGGCCTTGAAAATTAAAGTAAGACTAGTAGGTATAGTCTGTTTCAAAAAATTTTGTTCAACATCAAAATTTACTTATTATAATGTCTTTATTGTCATACATAAAACATACTATGTACAGTGGGCCAAGCAATTAGGTATGCAGGGCAAAAACTTCTACGCCATACTGAAAACTGACTGCAATTGATATTCATGTGTGAATTACATATTTAATAAGTGTAATATACCCACTATTTAGATAAATAACTCATTTATCCATAACTGGTGTATTAAGTATTTACGATGACTTTAAAGTTTTTGCCCTGCATAGCTAACTCGTTGGCCCACTGTACATATAATAATTGTAAATTTGCCATGTCTATTGTACAATGTACAACATTGAAAATATTAAAGAAAAAAGATTTTACATTATACTACTTAAACCAAAGTTTTACATCTAAATAAGATAAGTATGTATGAAAACACAAAGAATTTAAGGCGTTGTGCTGGATCCCGAGATGAGCATGCCAGGTTTACTTGTGTCATGGATTTTTCTTTTGGTACGAAGTTCCTTATCGCTCCTTGCGAAAGGGGGCTAGACGGAAAAAAATTAGACCAAAAGTTGTAACGACCGTGCCGTGCGGCGTGCGCGTGTTTCTCTGTCAGTCTCTCTCTCTCTCTCTCTCTCTCTCTCAAAGAAAGCAAGCCAGTTATATTACTAAAATTGAGCCTACTGATTAAGTTTATATTACTTTTTATTATTTTATCTATGGGATAAAATACCCTAATAAATAGGTCAAGACCGGAGTGTGTCCATTACTTTCCCATAAGTGTTATATTAACAAATGCACGTCGTGTCGACGCCTACGTTGTTCTTAAGTGCACTTTGTCACGTTCTGTTTTGATGATCCCATTTTGATAGAGTTTTGAGTAAAAGCAAGGTTATTTAAACATACTCATTAAAACTATAGAAGTTGTATATACACCATAGAACCATACTAATCATACTAAGAAACAGTTGAAAAATTATGGCACCGGCAGGATTTGAGCCTACGACTTTTGTTTTCCGGCAAAAATAAATGGGATTTTTCGTCAGTGATAGCTCAGCACGTAATCAGAAACTGTGCCCGATAGATGGCAATAAGTTCACCCCCTATTAGGTACATGAGATCTTGTAAGTAAAGTTCAGGTGTTGTATAGCTCTACCTTTGCTTTTTGTAAATAATAATAATAACGCATTTTTATTTACAAATCCTATTCGAACAAAAATAATACGGTTCATTAACATAAGACATACCTAATATTTATTAATTTTCTTATTGTATAAATAAGAACTTGCCTTAGTATATCTTGCTAGGTAGGTATAACATGCATACAAATAATTATCAAGTGTATATTATTATTAATAACAAAAATATAACAACGAATACTCATAATTTCATAATTTCATAAAAAATCATTTCATTATAATAATAAGAAAAAAAATAAAATTTTATTTTAATATTACCAAGTTTAACATTTTATATTCTTACTAATTTAAAATATTAATATTTAATTAGTTTCTTTTAAAATAGTTGTTTATTATTAGAAATGCATAAATACTATAGAATTCTATTTTGCTTAAAATATATTCTTCAGTAGTATTCTGTCCCGTCTCATTCTTGGATCTGGATCCCTTGTTAGCAATATGCCTCTAGCTTATACCAGGTAAAAAAAAAATCTCTTCCACAAATTGGTAAAAATATACATTGGAATGTTGTACAATCAGAGACTGGTCTGATTTAGTAGAACCTGTGGTTCAGATCACCAGGAGTATTCATTATCCAATCACCCTTATTGTAAGTACCAGTGTGATATTATGTACTGAAGTAAGTATTTATAATATGTATAGGCTGTCAAGAAAGAGTAGATTTGGAACTAATTTTTTTGTCTGTTAGCAACATTGTCAAAATAATGACAGATGTCAATAAATAATGTAAACAGAGTTTACGCGTTGGTAAATTTTATTTATAAGAGTATAAAACGGAAATTAAAACAGGAAAAAAGTAATAAACAATGAATAAAACTATCCGAAGGTCTGGCAGAGAAATAATTTACAATGTATATAAATAAAAGATGTTTAATGGAATATGAGACAAGAAAAATTCTTTCGGATATCGGCAATGTTTATCAAAGAACCGCTGATATGACCGGTATGTGAGAGTTTAACATGTTGTTTTTAGTTAAATCAAGTATAGGTAATGGATAAAACCAAAGCTGTTTTGAATTTGTTGCTAAAATAAGCGGATTATTCAATAATTAAAACTAGCACATTGGTTTAGTTGACGTTTGTTGTACTCAGTGTTGCGGTATAGCGCGACTAGGTTAATGTTGATACTTGAGTATAGTTTAACTAAATAACATAAAATAATATCACGCATGGGCGTAGCCAGGGGAGGTGTTTAGGGGTTCAACCCTCCCCTCACTCCGAAATGGCTCGGACTGCTTTATTTTTTCTGCTATATCTATGATTTTTACTTAATTCAGGTAAATCAGTAAGTACTATTCGAAGAATTGCACGAGGACGAGCACAAAATAGAGGCGTATTTCTTACACCAGGAAAAAACCGAAAAGGTCGTCCGAAGAAAGTGTTAGATAACTTTGATTTGTGTGCTATTAGACAAAAAGTTCAATTTTTTTAACGCTAACCACTAGACCAACGAGGTAGTTTAATAATATGTATAGAAAGAAAAGATTTATTCAAATACTTAAAATAAAATATTTTACAAATATATTTTTCTTTTATTTTCTGGTAATTGATAAAAACAGAGGACAGTAAAACCACAAATCAGCTTGGCAAAATAGTCTGGAAACGGAAACTAATCTAAGAGTGCTGGCTGTACAAATTAATTACATTATTTTTACTATTACTTAGTGCCGATTTCATCGTGTTAAACCGACGTTGAACACAATGAAATCGAAAAAGCTTTCGATATAATGGTAATAATAGAATATTTTTTTTTATATACAGCTAAGTATCAAGTCCTGGGAAGTGAACTATATGGGTTGCCATACGAACAGTAGAACAGCACTCTAGCGCCCCTATTAATTTCAACTCTTTCTTGACAGCCTGTATATAGTTTAGAAATTGTACACAGTGTTGCCACTCACAACCTCGCAGATCATGCGAAATGGAGTCATAAAAGTGTCGTATAAGTAATTTACATTAAATGTAAAGCGTACAATGTAACTAATAAAATGTCATGCCTTAAATAAGTATGTGTTAAGCTTTAAAGACCGAATTAGCTAATATTCTATCCGTTGATCCAACCAATAAATTCTGTAGTTAAAATAGTTCATAGATACGAGAAACATGATGAGATGAAGTCTATTATCTATTATCTATACACTATCACACTCATTATTTACAGATTTTTTGTAATATTTTGATGTAAATTATAGCTGTGTTATGCTTTTTTGTATTTTATACAATACTAGCTGACCCGGTGAACTTCGTACCGCCTTAGCGTAAATTTGATGCACTACTTTATTTTGTATAGCTGACCTATCTTATGTATGTGTACCTATTCAATTCGAACTGGAATCTATAATCCTCTATATAAAAATGAATACTTTTTTTTAGTTTTTTCCGTAAGATCCTTGTACAGAGTATTAGAAAACTACAAAAAAAAAATCAGCCAAATCGGTCAAGCCGTTTTCATGCTATGTCGTGAACGAAAAACGGATTTCATTTTTATATATATAGATTATGGTTGAAAAATAAGAATCCAGCAGGACACAAACCTGCACCCCCCCGGGTAAACGCCCCAGGTGCAATGCCAATTAAGCTCTTTTTAGTGCCAACCTATTAAGTATACCTGCTAGACAAACCTTACTTGGTTATGTCTTTTTGGATCATGATACTTCGTATATTTTATTTTTCAACCAAAATTAATAGCCTTATTATTTGTATTTAATAGGCTTATCGTCATCTTGGAATCCGGTACTCTTATAACATACAACATAAAATAAATAAATAAATATCTCACACCTTACGCTGTCTCTGTTCTATAATCAATAATCTATAAATAATAAATAATCTAGTCTGTTTGTCTAAGAAGGGTTTGACAGAGGTGATAAAATACCTACATTTCACCAGTTATGTCTAGGTCCCATAGGTAAGCGCTTTATATTAGGCACAGCTTCAGACTCTGTTTAGCTACAAAGGATTTGCTCGAGGAAAAACCTTAATAACCCTTTTGCTAATCCAAGAAATCAAACCCAAGACCTCACACTTCGCATTGGCATACACCAACCACTAGACCAACGAAGCAATAATTGCAATATGTATCAAAATAAAGATTAATTTATTACAAGCACGCGTCAATCACAAAATACGTCAAATAACAACATTTCAAATCAATCATAATACATCTACAACCATGTTCTTACACAGTTAAAACCATAAACTAACAATTGCAAATACTTACCTATTACTTTATCATTTTGCAATTCCATGAATGATATCACTAGGTTGAGTTGCCATGTAAATTTCCAATATTTCCGTTCTCGTAGAATTTATTATTTTACCATACAGCCAGAAAGGAACTTGCTTCGATGATAAATGCAAAATTAATGTTCTCAAATTCTGTGTTACTTTATATTATAATATTTAGTTTAAAATTATAAATTGTGTATGTACAATATTTTTAGTACATTAGATTCCATAAACATATATAGTGTCTTATGGGACCATTGACAATTACTATTTTTAGACCTATGTTTAACTAGAAATCAATTTGATTCAACAAAATCATTAGCTGTGAACACTGCAGGCAGCAGAAAATAATACATACCTTATCTCAAGATTTTAAATGTTTTATTTATTTATTATGGATTACAAATATCTAAAATTAACATAGAAAGTTATTAAACATTGTACGATTTAGTTTAATGTCGTGGTTTTCTGTAAGTATGAAAGATATTTAAAAAAATGTTAGAGATTTTACAATCAGTTTATAAGTTTAAATGTTATATCATTACGATAATGTCTTCTAAGCTATTACTATTTTTTGGTAGATGGGTACATTGATCTTCTCATAAATAAAACTTGATTCGTTAATTATATTGTAAATAACTTCAATACCTGCTACCTCTTCAAATTCACTATACTAGATCTCCCCGTAATGTATTGACCACCAAACTGAACATGAAACCGCCTCCCATATAGTATTTTTTATACTTTTACTCATGCAATAGGTTGAACCTTAAACGGTTACGTTGTATCGTTGATTTGTTTAAATAACATCTGTCAAGTTGATCAATGGAATGTAATTTAATTAATTATGGCGTAAATGCTTAGGCATTTGCAGATTGAATAAAATTGCAGATGATTATAATAAGTATCTTGATATTTATATTATCTAATTTATGTTATAATATTTCAGAATTTTAATTCTCATGAGTCTGATGAATGTAATAAATGTAATATGAATTGGAAAGGATTTTTATGGACGCTTAGTAAATGTAAATGATCAAAATTGGCGATCCATAATACTTGAAAGTGGTTGAGCTTTTCAAGGATGGAAGCACCCACACTTCATTTGAATCTTCCTGTTTAATTTTAAGTCCTTGGTATTATGGTTTGATATCTCTAATTCCTTAAACAGCCTCGTCTAATCAGGTCAAGTATATTCGAAAACGTTATGCTAAAGTTGTGTCTGAGAGAGTTAATTGTTTCTTTTATCTTAGTACAAGATAAATATGCGTGATTGTCTGGCATTTATAAATGCAAATAAACCTAGAAACTGTTTTTTTAAATATTTATGTTGTATAGATAACTTAAAAGAGCATACCCTAAAATTTTCGATCTCGATTGCCTATGAGCTTTCGCCGCCATCTTATAGAAAGTACTTGCAATAGTTATTTTTAGATTTATCTCGACTGCCCGTTATTAAAAAAAAATTGTATAGATACTATGTATGTATGTATAGATACTAAACTTGTACGTTCTAAAGGGTGGTTAAATTTCAAGGGCCGATGTTGATTTTGAATAAAACACGAATTATTTAGGAAATTGTTGACATTTCTTTTTATTATGATATATTGGTATGATTCAATTATGTATGGAACAAAATATCGGCCAAATGGCCGCCACGGCTTCGGCGGCACACGTCCATCCGATGGTCTAAATTTTCGATGACGCTGAGGCATGATTGAGGTTCAATGTCGTTAATGTGCCGAATTATCTCATCCTTTAGCTCTTGAATTGTTGTTGGCTTATTGGCGTACACCTTTTCTTTCAAATAACCCCAAAGAAAGAAGTCCAACGGTGTCAAATCACATGATCTTGGCGGCCAGTTGACATCGCCGCGACGTGAGATTATTCGGCCATCAAATTTTTCGCGCAAAAGAGCCATTGTTTCGTTAGCTGTGTGGCAAGTGGCACCCCGTCCCGTTGAAACCACATATCGTCCACATCAAATTTTTGATTTTTCCGATTGTACGCACATTTGGACGATTAAATTGACCGAAAAAATCACGAAGTGCACGATATGCATTTTGATTTGAACGCCCATTTTCATAATAGGCCTGAATAACTTTAACGCGTTGCTCGATTGTGTATCTTTCCATGGTTCAAATTGAGTTAGTCTGAAGTAGAGAAATGTCAAAAGAAATGCGGAAAAAAAACCTGACGTTTAGGTGTGGTTCACATTCAACATCGGCCCTTGAAATTTAACCACCCGATATAATTGAATATTAAAAATGTTCACCTACGTACTGGCGATATGTAATCAGGGTGTTGGTTCGAATCCCACTTCTAACACCATGTTGATTGAAATGCTGCTGTGGTTCAACTGTTTTAATTCTCTGTACAAAAACTTTGTCCAAAAGTATACCAAAAACAATATAACGTATAAAAACAATATTATGACTATATAAAAAGGTTGGTTGGTCGCCAACATGTTATGTTCCTTTAAGGGGATTGCATCGATCGAACCCGAAAAATACGCTCGGTAAAATGAATTTTGTAGACGAATTCTTTCATGCTATTACTATAAAAAAAATATACAAATAAACTAGAGTATATGAAAAAAACTTCGTATTCTTTACTTTTTCTATAAACTTGTCCAAATGTTGGCAAAAAAATTGAGAACATGGGTCTTTTTTAAACTAAATATCAAATTGTCTACATAACGGCTGGGTCATTTTGTATCATATTTATACTAAAAGAAAGAAAATACCCTGTTTAACAATTTGTATTCTCTATTTTCACGTTTTTATTTTTATATTTTGTAATAATCAAATATAACCCGAATCTTTGCAAAGCTCCCCACCAAGCACCCCCGCTATGCCCGTGGCGCTTACTCGGGATTTGTCTTGTCAGTGTCTTGACGACACCTACGACGAGAGGATGTACGTGCGTTTTTTCTTTCAAATAATATTTTGAATTCATTATTCTTGAATGAACTCATAGTCTTAATGTAAGGCAAATATTCTTTTTATTTAGTATAAATTGTAAATAAGTTTGTAAGCGTAATAAAACCCAGTTTTATTTAAGTTTTATTTTTTAAATAATCATAGACTATAATATATAGTTAAAATATTATATTGGTTAAACGTTAACAGTCAGAATAAAATATTGATATTTTTTACGGTTGAAAATATTAGTTAATATTTTATGTCAGGTACGAGATTCGGTTTATTGTTGATGTTAATGATAGTACGAGAGCCCACGACTAAAATTTTTGTCTCATAGCAATACGGCCAAAACCGCATCAAATCGATAGATACGATTATCCTGAACTCGAAAATACCAATATCAGACATTTTCCGCGTAGCGTTTGATCTGACCGAATTTTCAAAATTGTCAAAGAATTTTACCGAACTGCATCATAGCAATATGTCTGATTTGCAGACTGTAGTTGAATGATAGTTCTGAGATACCGGAAACATATTTTTCAGACGTTAGTGGTGTAGCGCAAACCCGTAAAATCACTTAAAAAAATTAAAAATGAGACAAAAAAAATGTCTCATAGCAATACGTCTGAAAAATTTTTTTATTAGTAAATTTTGGTTATTTGATGCGAACAAAACAATTTTCAGACGGAAATGTGAACGCATTAAATTTTGAGACCGTTTTGAAAATGTTAACAAATTTTACCGATCGGTATCATAGCAATATGTCTGAAAATTGTTGGACATAATAAAATAAGTTGTCCACATGTGCAAAAAATTTATATCAGACAAATTAAGTGTAGCACCTTCTCTATGAGACAACTTTTCGATACTCAGATATCATTTAAAAATCTTATTGAGGCATCTTGAATTTTCTGTTACAAACCAATAAATACGTTGCGACCCTGAATTTATTAGATGATAATTAACAAAGAATTTACCCGAAACCGTAACATTGAAGTTGAAGGACTGAAATAAATCGCACAAAAGGAAACTGGGAAAATTAAATACTGATTGATTTGATAGTTTTGGTTTTATGTAAAGCACACTTGAGTAATTTTTACAAAAGAAATAATCTGTCAAAGTACATATAATAGACAAGGGAGATTCTTGAATAAAGATAAAGATAAAGATACTTTATTTCGCAAATATGGGTGTACAGTATGATGTTACATAAAGAATATTAGTTCCACCAAATTTTACCAATAGGCATGCGAAAGGTTACATAACCGTTAAAATACATGTAAGCAACAAAGACAGCATAAAATATTACAAAACTAACAAAGAACAAATAAAAATAAATTTAAACAATAATATGAAACAATTAACTAAAAACTAGTATAAACTACACAAATGCACTATCTTTTTCATTCATAAATTCACTTATACTGTAATAGGCTTTATCAGTCAGAAAGTTACGAAGTCTTTTTTTAAATAAATTAATATTAAGTTCTTTCCAACACTTTGGTAATTTATTGTAAATGTTGAATATCTATGAAGGCTGTAAATTTAAAAAAAAACATTTAACAGGGGCGTCGGCCAGGCGACTCCGAAACGTTATTTTCGTTTTTGGTAGTATATGCTACACTTAAAGTGTCTGAAAACAGGTTTTTGGTAATCATGGCAGCAATACGAAAAGTTGAATTTTTTTTTTATCCGTATTGCTATGATACAGGTCGGCTAAATTTGTTGACATTTTCAAAAATGCGCTCAGGCTATATGCTACGCGCAAAATGTCTGAAAACAAACTTTTTCGTAATAAAATTATAAAATCTATGTACATTTTCACTATCAGACGTATTGCTATAATACCGACTGTCTTTTTTTTTTGACACAGCAGAAATGGCCTCCCACGCAGTTGCTACACTTTCGACCGTTACTACACACCTAGTTGGGTACAGAATCATACAATCTAACGATTTTATAGGGTTTTTGCCGTATTGCTATGAGACATGGTTTTGGTCGTGGGCTCTCGTACTATGACGTTTAATATTTTGTTCTATCGTTGCATTAGTTTGATGCTAGGTTCAATTCAATGAACTTTCCATCATACTTTAACAGGCTTAGGACTTTTTAGTATAGTATAATACAGAAAAGGAGAATAGCTAGGCCTAGGCGTATTTAAAAGTTCATCGATTTTATGTACATTCTAATTTACATTTTTCGTGATTTGCATTTAAATTTCGTAATCGTCAATACAAAAATTGAAGTGTCTGATTTTATTGTCAAAATATCAATGTTTTTTTAGCAGTTATTTGCACGAACCGATGCCTAAAATATAGATTTTAAATTTTTGTCTGTCTGTCTGTCTGTTTGTATCCGCTAATCTTCTAAACGGCTGAACCGATTTTGATAAAATTTTAGATGCAGGTACCTGACTACAAGGCGCGTAACATAGGCTACTTTTTATCGATGTACCTACCACGCCTCAACAAAATAAACAAACAATTAACATCATCAAAGTCTAATTAAACTCGTCACCAAAAATCAACATAATTCACAACAAACAAGTAGCACTACAAATTACGAATAGTAACAGATCATAATTCATATTACTTTCTTTTGGTTGAAAATATCACTTACAGCAATTTAATCTTTATATTAATAACGATAGAGCACATAATGTCATAAAATCAAAACTAATCTAGCCGATGAGTAGCCGGCCGCGCGCATGCGCGTGGCCGTGCAGCTCGACAGTTTGTTCGGCGTTCGGTCGGGCCCGCCGCTCCACGTACGAAAATGATCTTTATAATTTAGGACTTAAAGTTTAAAATTCAATTGAGATAGAGTAGAGTATTCTTTATTGTACACCAAAAATATACAGTTTGACAATAAAAATACAACTTTAAAATATTTTCAAATGCACAATGGGCGATGGGCGATAAGATAACTTGCGAATTTGGCGGCAAGAGGTCATCAAAGTTCAAATCACGTTGAATTTGATTTCAAATATATTTTAGATTATTAATTTGGTTTATTGAATATTTTTGGTTGATGGTTATATTCATCATCTCTACTATTAGCCCAGTGCCGATAATTTTTAAAACAAAAAAAATAATAGTATGATGAAACCCATTAGAAAAGGAGGAGAATATTATAAAAATTAAAGGAAAAATAATTTACGGGCGATCTGAGGTTGGAAATCAAATAAATTACAGCGTATTTGGGACGTAAAAAGGTAAGTTTTCACCAAATTTCGTGAAAAAAAATATTGTTTGTAAAAGATAAAAATAAAAAACCAAAAACTTGAATTTTTGAATTTTTCACATTAAATTTTGAGGTATATGAAAAAAGTGTAAATACAAAAGCTTTAGATCTTTTTATTACCAACAACTTTGTCATTCGTTTTTTCCATGGGACTTTTAGTTTTGCCGGAAATCGAGAAAAACCGTTTTTTACCCTTAAAACTCCCCCCCTCCCCCTCTGCCCGACCTCAGATCGCCGACGATAAGTCGCAACAGTTTATACATTTTTCAACGATGTTTTGTATTCATCCTTTGTTAAAAAATGTCTTGAGCACAGTGATGATGGAAAACTTCAATCATCACATGACACACGTAAACCAACATGTTTGTACTCATTTGAAAGAACTCACTTAGACCTAGGTGACTGTGAGGAACTGACTGACCTGATGGTGGACTCCGAAGGTATGCAGACTTCAATCAAGACACACGTAAATCAACATGATTCAGCATGTATTCTGTAGTAGCAACCGTGATCAATTAGACAGATTTAAAAAACTGGTCTCTTGACTAACTCTATTATTGAGAGCCGTTGGGCGCTGACCTGGTCATCATCAGACCTTCAGCATGCATTCTGTAGTAGCAACCGCGATCAAATAGGCAGATTTTGAAAACTGTTTTCTCCTGACTAATTCCATTATTGAGAACCGTTGGGCGCTAACCTGGTTATCATCAGACCTTCAGCATGTATTCTGTAGTGGCAACCGTGATCAATTAGGCAGATTTTGAAAACTGGTCTATCCTGACTAATTCCAATATTGAGAACCGTTGGGCACTGATCTGGTCATCATAGACCTTCAGCAGGTATAGCTAGCAGGCAAAGCGAAGTCAACGTATTCATATCAAACAAAAAAAATACGTAATGTAAGTTTGGGCACAAATAAATTACTTTTTATATCTGAAAAAGTACTTACTGCCTCCCAGAGACCGAATGAATTAGGCAAAAATACTATACAGTATTGCGTCGCATCTGTAATCTTGTACAATCGTCAGTAAATTTTGTTATAGTATGATTCTCTGTAACTAGAGGGCGCTTAATTTTTAAACACTGTTACAACAGCCAGATCTTCAAGGTCATCGAGCAATGTGATGCCCTTAAGCTTACTCTACAGAATATTATCCCAAAATCTGCTATCTAGGTTCACTTGCATTTACTAATTGTTGAAATAATTGTACTAACTGATATAACACTTGCTAGCCCTTTACAAAAAGTTCTAAGTATAATTTCCATTGTTTTTCAGGTCAAATAAAAACTTCAGTTCAATAATAGATACTTGCGTGACACAAAATCTCTTGATGCCAAGGCTTAGTAATGTTTTCAACGAACAAGTCGTTCCGGACCAACCTTAGAGAGGCATGTGCTCTATATCCTATCTAAAGTTCATCTAAAAACAGTTCAAGTCAAAATCAATCTTAAAAACATACAGCTAAAGTGTAATTTTCTTTGTATTGTACCTCATCTCATCGTGGCACATCCAAGTGGTATATGAATTTAAACTCTGCGAGGACATGTTAAGATTGTTATTTAAGAATGGTGGTGGTAAGTAAAAGGTTTTACCTGCACGAAGATAATTGTTTAACTGCAAATCGTGAGCTTTTGCCTCCGTTGTACGAAGGTATAGTGACATTTTTGATTAACAGAAAGCAATGAAGATCGGCTTTGTGAATTTTAAAACTAAATATTGATTTTATTGCGAAAATTTTATTTATTATTAACTTACTCAATAGAGAGATTTTCACTCTTGTAACCCGCTGGGAAAGACCGATTTCAACTAATTAATTTAGACTAATTACATGCCTTCTGGTCTCTGAACAATGCTAAATCTCTGTCTTCGGGCCAATATTTAATTTTCACCCCAAATAAACCTAACACCTCTTTTTGCCCGACACGACAATTAAACCCAGACCCAACACGACTATCGCATACGCTGCTAATGATTAATATTATGACAATACAACAATGAAACCTCTGTCACATCTCAGAATAGCTCGCAAAGATTGAAATACCTACACCCAGATTGCCTACAAGTATTCAACTGATAAAACAGATAGACCCGTCCTTTACATATCACGACAAATGCTAATTCCCGGGTTCACCTATACGTTAGTCAATAAATCCATCAAATTCACGCGAAAATACAAATGGTACAAAGGTGCGGTCACCATTAAAAGCTTATAAACACAGTTTAAACATAGTGTTGTAATTCACTGTAACATGATTTTCTTTATACGATAAAAGTAGAAATTTGTTATCTATCTAACAGAAAGATAGGATCGCCACTATGGTACCTAATGCCTGATAGAAATCTCTGCTGTCCCAGGAGAGTGGTGATTGCGACTCAAAAACTGCTTATTGAATATGAAAAACTGCCTGTAAGGAGTAAAAGCGAGTGACGTTGGGTGGTAACGAGGATTGAGACCTAATTTTATAAATATCTTCTTTGTTACTTGTAATATTTTAAAGCTAATTATACCTTTGCTATGCCTTTTTGTTCTTTGTTTTATGAAAGTTGATGACAGTTCCAAAATCGTAATTTATACATTTTGTGTTTCAATTGACTTTTCATTACGAATCTATGTTTTGTACATGTGCAATGTCAATTCAGTTAAAATAGTTATTCAGGGAGAATTCTTGTTAATTTATAGTGCATAGCCCTGTAAAACCGTTAAGCTTGTGATACTGCACCTAAATCCTGATTCCTATCAGGTCGGGGTGATGGAGAAATAGAGCGTGATGTCCCTCTAACAAAAAAGAAGGACCGTCCAGCCAGGTGGAACCCGGTGTTTGGCGGCGGGACCACACATCTATCTCGCCGCAATGAGGACCGGGTCGTCAGATATGGGGGTGTCTGATGGCCATTGCACGCGGTCCTCGCGTTGGTCACGGCTCATTGTGTGTCCCAATAAGCCGTTAACTGGGAGGGGTCACAAATAGTGACCGTCCGCGGCGGATTCGTGGACGTATGCGAAAGCGTTCCCACGTTCCTGCCATCATGCGGGAGGAGGACATCGTGGTGGTTTTAGTCGGTAGGCCGGCTTGCCGGAGAGTCCGACATAACCTCTTCAGTGCCCCTACGCTGAGAGGTATGCGTAAAGCATTTCCCCACGTAAAAAAAAAAAAAGGTGGAACCCGGTGAATTGCTGTTTACTGATGATGAAACGCTTAAAGAAGTGAAGGCGAGTGACGCTGAGTGCTGAAGTTACTACTCTTCTACTGAAAACTGCTTCCAAATTAGAGTGCACGGTTGGCGTAGTGGTTAAAGTGGTCGCCTCGCCACTTTTAACTGCGCTGGTGTTGTAGGTTTGATCCCCACACGGGACAAATCTTTGTGTGATCCGTAATGATTTCTTCTGACTCTGGGTGTTCTCTATGTGTGTGAAATGTATATTTGTGAAAACCCTCGTGACACAGGCGTTATTCCTAGGGCAGGAGACTTCAAAATCACCTCAGTGTCAACATTGTTACACACACCCTACCTTATACAATGCTACAGTATTCAACACTAAAACTAGACTAAAGATTGTAGAAGTAATGTCACATAGAAATAGTTCTTACTATTTCTACGTGATATAGGATCTTTTTTTTTTAATTTATTAATCCATCTACGCCTGTAATTTCAAGACCATCATGAGCAATATCTATTTTGCGTTTGGAGACAGCTTTTAACTAATAAGTGAGGTCATGAATGGTGCTGTCTATATTGACCTTGGTTACGAAAGTACTACCAACTAGCAACAAGCTTGCATTGCAACTCATTTCAAGAGGCAACGGTATCTCATGGGCAGATTAATGGTCCATAAAGAAACAATACGTGTCTAATTACTGCAATTATAACTATGACAGGTGATCATTAATTATTGACAAAATGCCTCCCTTTTAACTATGATATTACTAGCTTTTGCTCGCGTCTCTGCTCGCATGGTACGTCGTTACGGTACTTGTTTATTTATACGAAAGTTTATCAAAAATGGTCCATTCGTTTCAGCGTGAAGAACTTTCAATCTGAGGATTAGAAGGATATTTTGTGGGATAATGAATAATAATGCTGCCTTATACGACCTTGGTTTTGAAAGTACAAACTTGTACTACCACCATTACGAAATGAAGAGGTGGTCCACTTGATCTCAAGAGGCTACTGAATGCCATGGACAAATGCATGATGCACAGAGGAACAACACGTGCGTATAGGATTAGTGGCATATTTTGTGGGATAAAGAATATTGCTGCAACCTTCATCGACGCTACCATTAAAAGAAATTAATTGTTGGTCTACTTGATCTTTAGATGCTACTGAATGGCAATAAATTGGAACAAAAGGTGCCTAATTACTGTAATCAGAAGTATGACAGGTAATCATTGGTTCTTATTGGTTTCTTAATATCATTTAGCTATATAGCTTAGCAAATTATACTAAGAAACGGTTGTAAAATTATGGGACTGGCAGGATTTGAACCTGTATCCTCCTTGAGATTGATAAACGTGACGTCACTGAATGACGTAACATACACATGAGAAATTAAGGGTCCTGGCAAGAGGTGACCGTAGCTTAGTGGTTTAAGCGGCCGCCTGGTATCGGTCACATATTTTCTTTACTCTTTCTTGGTATAATCATTGGTTATTGACAAAATAGCTCTTTCTTAGATGTATCTTATTAAATTATTACTAGCTTAACCCACGAGACGTAAAACGTTGGTATTATTATTCTATGTCTTTTCTGGGATCTTAAACAACCTTCATTCTCATCAATATCGGTTTTATAGTTTGGGCTAAAAAGCGATAAAGACAGACAATGTCACTTTCTAATTAACAATATGTATGACGAGTATAAATAATAAAACGTTTGATTAGAACGTTTTGTTAACGAGATCATTGAATGTAATAATCTAATCCTTTACACAATATTTTATTATTTAATTACATAAACGTTCCAATTAAATATTGGAGATTCAGTTGCAGAAGATTATATTGGTCAAGCAAAATAATTGACAACATTATTAGAAATATAGAAAGGTACACTATTCTTATAATGTCAAAAAGATTTCTTTCATTTAATAAGTTGTGTGTCATAATATAAGTAATGTATGGTGATCGCTCATATCTGTGCGCATCATTTGTGTTACTGAATAAAATCTAAAAGTGTCTGTCTGTCTGTTAAACTATGCTATTGAAACGTTTTGAACGATTGCAATTGGTACATGGTCTGATAAATGTGAATGATGAAAGTAAGAATTTATATTATTATTATAGATAAGTAGGTACCATTAATTCATTCAATATGCGAGTAAGCAGATATATTATTGCGGACTTTGTCATAATTTGTTATACAATGATGCCTTAATAATGTTTTTTTTGAGATGTGACATGAAACTTAAGTATAAATAAACGTATATACCTACTTAAAGTTTATTTAATCTTCAATTTCACAATTTCAGATGCCAACCCAAATGTTTGTATGTAGGTCTAATAATTTATAATTAATTAAGGTGAAGCACTATTTTATTTAACTACCATAAATCTTAACCAACGGATATATGTAACAGAGATAGATAGCCAATATATCAATAGATAGATAACTATCAAAACAACCAAGTGAGTCGATAACGTAAATTTAAAACAAAGCTTCAATATTGACAAACAAATTTTCAAAATTTTGTCTGAATATGTATGAGAGGCAAAGTACGGTAGTATTTTAATGTTTGTTTTAATTATGAATTTTAATAATTGTTCTTTGTTTAATTTGTTTCTATTTGTTACCTTTATATGATATTTATATTTTTTGATAACATGTCCTATATGTACATAATTAAGTTAATTATTGTAATTGGCTCAAAGCGGTCGTAATTAACTATAAATAAAATTAATTAATAAATTAATAAATATGAAAGAAAGTATACGAGAGCATTTTTTAAATAACCGGAGAACAGTAGTAGATATTATTATTATTATTTAGTAAAATTATGGGTTGAGTAGATAAATCCCCAAAACTCTCCCTGACTTTTGTTGTCTACCAAAAAAAAGAGTAGGTAAATTACATGAACAAATACAACTATCATGAAAACCCTATATTCTTTGGCTGTACCTAATTGAATGACTAGTAACACGCTAGTATATAACAAAACATATCAACATCTCAGGTAATTTTCATATATCATAGCATGTGAATCACCTACGTGCTTTATACAAATTATGATTGATGTTACATACTCCATCTCTATATGGTCCAAGGCCCACGATTTGTTGCAATACTCAAAACTACAAATTGGTGCAGACTGGTTTGACTTTTGTGAAGTAAATGAGTTTTTATATGAGTTGTAAATATACATCTGAATTTGTGTAGCACGCAAGTGATATATTACATAACATCACGGCTATATCATCCAAAGGGTTGTATGTATTGTATGTTTAAGTCCCATATCATAAGCCTATCTTATGTTAATACACCTATGTGCAGAGTTTCTTGCCGTTCCCTTCAATGTTGACTAACTTCCCATATAAACTTACAACCCGTAATTCATCTCATTTGGGAGTGATATTGCCCAAAAATCTATCTTACATTTTATTAAAAACATGTAACGAATCTATGTGCAGAATATCATGCGTTTTCCTTAAACATTTAGAAACCCAAAAAGACAAGTAAAAACGCGAAATATTGCCAATAAGGCAGTACGAAAGGACGACAGTGGCAGCGACAGTAAGAACTTCTAGAACTTAGGCAGTATCCATAGCACAGTATAAAGATATAACAGTATTCTGATTCGATCCCTATCCTTGAAATAACAAAAGTCAATTACACGATACACGATAGGGTTGCCCACTTAATGCATTTTGATTTAATGTGCCTGACTTGAGCTTCTATCATACCTTTTTCGAATTCGTTCGTCACAGCGGCTCGTCCTCGTCTTTTGTTGATACCCTTATTGTGTAGGCAAGTGACGCGTTCCGATCGTTTTTATGAAGATAATCTACTCGTTTTGCTCTGTCCATAGAGTGTACTTAGACTTTTATCAGACTTACCTTGTACAAAACACTGTATTTTACTATTTCCGTAAAGGCCGAAGCAGAGTATAGCTAATTTCTCAGTACGCTCTATAGATTTTAACCTTAGAGTAGACTGGCTGGATGGATAAGTAAAATCAATATTTATCCGAAACCATCAAAGTTAGGTACTTAAATTTATGTGCTCGCCCAAGGGCTAAATATTATAGTTATTTGTATTTAACAACACGCTATTTGTTAGGAAATGTGTAAGGTAAACGATATCGTTTAAATAAATGATACATTAATTTATGTTTCAATAAAAAAACTAAACGTGTGATCATTAGAAGGTTTATTGAAGCAAACATAATAATTGGTACTTTACAGCATCTTACGAAATAACAATTGGTTTTGAAGGTAGTTTTATGATTATTTACTGACTTTGTTCGTTCTATTAACTACTTGTTAAACCCATTACTCATCTGCCTAATAGGTAGATCTTTTTTTTTTGATGAGTTTGTATGCTTGAATCTGATCCAAAGAGCGCTTAATCAATATGGAGAGGAAATGAAAGGAAATATCTATGCAAATAAGTCTTTTGACTTTTAAGGTTGATTGTTCCACCCATCAATGATTTGTCACGTAGTTTTATATGGCGTGCAAGAGCGACGCTCTTTCACATTTAGTCCTTTTAGTTTTACTGTCTCAGATCTAATCAGGTAAAATCAAGGATCTTGACAGATTTGAGCTTTGCTATGACAGAATTTTGAATATAATTTGGTAAAATTGTGGTATTTATAACCGAACCCCTTTTTTATATTTTTCTGAAATCTGTCAGAACTATATAAATACTATTACTCGATCTCGGCTTGACACCCTGTATATATATACTTGTTGAATCGACAATCAAACGAGTTTACTTACTCGCGATTTTAATCTAATATTGTAAATTAACTGCATCCTAGTCTAGTCACGATTATGAAGAGATTTTAATACGTTTCTCATTATGACAAGATTATTACTATTGTTTGGCTACCGGCTTGTTGAAGATGATTCATTTATTCATTTCGCATCATTTCATGGCAATATCTTTCAGCAGTTTTACATTTGTCGGCTTTAGCGATGGCGGAAACTAGGTAGTTGAAATTAATTGATCTTCAGTTACTTAGCTGCTACTCAAATAAAAGGTTATCTATGCATATAGTACATACTAGTACATACAGGGTGTAAATGTCATCGTGATGAAGTGGCTGCCAGTAATTCAGGACATGATTCTAAGCCTTGGGTGCAAAAAATGTTGTTCGCCGAAAAATTCATTATTTTTTCAAAGAAAATCTTAGTATATTACATTTTTATTCGGCTGATTGTGGAAAAACAACGTTGAATTGACAATCCCAATACGTATTTTCCAATGAAAAAGTTACCTGTTTGTTCTTAATAATTTAAAAGTGTTTTTGCCAGCTTATTCTCATACATATAAGATTTTCTTATGACGTGTAAAGTATTTCAAAGACCAATTTTCCGATGTTTGCATTACAATTTTTTATTCACCACAAGTCATTTACACCCTGTATATAATTGTTCACCTGACTAACTGCTTCATCATTGCATGAAGGTTCCTTTCAATGACGTAAGGGCGCAAAATAAAGGGATTTTTGGAAATTTCACCCAAAGGAGGTAAAACAAGGATTGTACGATTATATGCAGGTCCATCATTTTTAAAGTTAGAAGCACGATTTTTATAATAGTTGGACTTAAATAAAAATAAATGAATTTCTGCATCAAGGTTTTTCAAAATTTTATTTCCATAAAGGTGAATTTAGGTGCTTAAGATAGTAGTAAGTTTACGCAATAATTTCAATAGATGGCGCTGTGCATATATTTTTAACTTGCGCTGCAGATCAGAAACAGATCAGAATAACTTTTGAAGCAGGTAAAACCGCGGGGGTTCATCAAGTTCGCTATAACATTATTTATAACATTCTGTACGTTTTAATGCGAATATTGATTGAATACATTACTTTTTAAATAGGTCTTGCATCACACGTGAAGCCTGACCTGAAGAATGCGAGTCCGTAAACTGCCTTAAACTGGAAATTATAAGCTTAATATATAGTCGTGTGTACAGTGGGCCAACGAGTTAGGTATGCAGGGCAAAAACTTATAAGTCATAGTAAAGACTTACTACACCAGTTATGGATAAGTGAGTCACATACCTAAATAGTGGGTATATTACACTTATTAAATATGTAATTCATACTTGCATATCTATTGCAGTCAGTTTTCACAATGGCGTAGAAGATTTGCCCTGCATACCTAATTGCTTGACCCACTGTACCTACCCACAATAAAAGAAGGTATAAACTTTATTATACCTTCTTTTATTGCTTACTCATCATTTATTTCGTACTTAAAATAGTAAAAATCGTGACTAATTAATTTCATAAAACTAGAACAAATTAACATTTGCGCAATTAAAATAAAACATTCCTATGCTCTGTACATCACGACCAATTTATGGCTATAGGATAAACAAGATCATTACGATCTGGACTGGCCATTTCAAAACAATTTTGATGCGCCTGTTCACCTTCACATAATAATCCTTACAAATAAAAGTGCCGGAACATAATATATCACATACAAGCTTCCTCCCACGGCCTCGCTCGCTTGGTAAACCAAAAAAATAATCCCTTAATGTTAAACTAGGCTATAAGCTTCATTTGTCTTAAATTTTATCAAACTTAGTTTTATTGATCTTTATACAAATAATTAAATAAATAATAATTATTATTTTATCATTATCCACAGAGCCATGGTGTTTATATTGAATAGACTAGCCCGTCCACCGTACCACCGAGTCCACCGCACCGTACCACGCGGGCCAAACCATCTGGTTAAGCCCGCGTGGTACGGTGGTACGGTGAAAAAACTAGCTTATTATTATCTTAATATACTTATACGTATTAGTATCAGTTATTCTAGTACCCACAGTACAAGCTCTGCTTAGTTTGGGACTACATGGCGTTGTGTGTGTAAGTTGTGAAATATTTATTTATTAATTTAATCTAGGCCTTTATTGAAGCAAGTGCCATTATTTAGTAAACTAAAAAATAATGAAGCCACGAGGTGTGCCCAATTCAAGGAGTTCGTAGATCTCGCGTGCCAAAATGTTTATGTTGCGTGCCATCTATGGCACACACGCCTGACGATCGCGCGTAAAGTAGTAATAAACATACACACATCTTCAAAACCTTTCGCATTTAATTTTAATAAATAGTATACATTAAAAAACCGGCCAAGTGCGTGTCGGGCCACGCGCAGTAGGCTTCCGTAGCTAGTCGTAACAACATATTTCGACTTAAAAGGGATTTACTATCTGTATTAAACAAGTAACATCTTCATACAAGTCATTACTTTCAAAGGTTTTTGTAATTTGCACGAATTATTCTAAGTAACTGCATTTTACACTTTGGACCCCAATTACTCTAGAACTAATTAAGTTAAAGTAACCAGATAAATAGCGTCCTTCAGATAGGAAATGTTTGTAGTACACGAAACCAGCTAGCACGTATGACGAGATGTATGAATGTTAAGGAAGCGAAAGAAGTATGTAAGGAGCGAAGCACATGGCGTTCCATCGTCTCTGCCTACCCCCGTGGGATAAAGGCGTGATTTTATATATGTATTATGTATGTTTATTTATGTTTCAAGAATTTTGAACGAAATATTCTGAGTAACTGCATCTGACATTTCGGACCCCTATTCCTCTTGAACTAATGAAGTGAACTTATCCGCTATAGTTTTCCTTTAAAGTTCATTACATTTACTACCGACACAATTTTTTTCAGATTTCAGGATCCAGTAGTTTAGCTTTTAGAGGGGGGGGGACGCCCTACTCGAACAAAAATTTGCTCTTTAAAGTTAATTATCTCGCAAACGGATCCCTAAATCAAAAAACTGTCTTAGCAACCCCTAAACGTTTTTAAAAGGCCTATCTAACAATACCCCACACTATGGGGTAGGCGACAAAAAAAAACATCCCTACTTTACATGTAGGGGAGCTACCTGAAAAAAAAATATTTTTCCAAATTTTACTCTACGAATTTCTTTGTTTAGTTAACATACATGTTTATGCAAAATTTCAGTTTTCTAGCACCAACGGTTTCGTCGCTATGCCGTGGACAGACAGACGGACATGGCGAAACTATAAGGGTTCCTTGTAGGTACTACGGAACCCTAAAAATGATCCAAATTGTATCATCCATGCAATTATACTTAGCAAATATATTAACGGAAATAACTCAATGTTTATCTAACTTTAAATGCCAAGTTCAATATTTATATTCTTTTTATGAGTTGCGAATTGATTTATATTATATGTCTGTCTAGGTATGTTTAGGATAATATATTTTGCACGGTTATCAAGGTTAAAGATATGCGTGTATGTAAATATAGTAAATATTAACTTCGGTACATTTTCCTGTATTTATTTTGTACATTTAGTTATTCGTTTTTAATAGATTGACTGCCGTGAAACTTTAACATCCTATCTGTGGTTTCATTGACTATATTAGTGAGACTTACGAAGTTATTAATTGCTAAAGTTTATGCATTTGAGGGGGCATATATATATATATATATGCATTTTATATTATTATGTAAATTCGGCCAATGAGTTGGGTATGCAGGGCAAAAACTTCTAAGTCATAGTAAAGACTTACGACACCAGTTATAGATAAGTGAGTGAGTATATTACACTCATTAAATATGAAATACAAACTTGCATATCTATTGCAGTCAGTTTTTACTATGGCGTAGAAGTTTTTGCCCTGCATACCCAACTCATTGGCCGACTGTACCAATAAATGTACCTATAGTAGTCTAATTATACAGCATTTGATCCGATGACGAGGTCACGAGTCCGATTCCCGGGTCGGGAAAAGTGTTATTTACAAACTTTCCGGCAGGAAATTCACAATACCAACACAGAGTTGACATTGTGCCGGTAGATGGCGATAGGCTCACCCCCTATACACTGGGACCTAATATAACAGGTGGAATGTGGGTGTCGCACACTTCTGCTTCACCCTTCTGGGTAATATAGGCATGATGTTATGTTATGTAATAATGTTAAATACCTATTATAAAGCGAAATAGTTCGTTTAGTTAAACGCGCTAATCTCAGAAACTACTGATCCGTATTGAAAATGTTTCAGCACAAACACTAGATTGAGGACAAAACATTACAAAACACTGATAACAGCACAAAGCATGAGTCTCAAATTAGAAAGTATGCATTTATTGCATGGTATAACAAATATTGTGTACCAACGAGTTCATGATAATGTGATGTGACCTTGGAAGCTTTTGGATGTAATAATAGATTTCAGTGATTTCTTTATCTACATAATAGCCAATGTGTCAATGAAAATTTTGGCTTTGGTGCAACTCAGGCTTACTCTAACATAAGTGTTACGGACGCCTAGCTCCGAAGAGGTCGACACACCCTATTGAAACTCCATAGAGATCCACGCTCACCTCTATACACGAACGTCATGAAGTTTAAATTTTGAATAACTGAAGATGCATCGAATAATGCTACTTCATTTGTTACTGGAAGAGAAACAAATGAGGGAGCCAACGGCCGCCTATATGAACTGTGAACGCTGTACGAGAGGAGAGAGGATTCAAAGCTAGTCATTCTAGTGTGAACTTATAATCATTGCAATCCTTGTAAATAATAAACCGATACTGATACTCTGCGATAGCCGAGTGTCAGGACCGTTGGACTGCGAAGTCAAAAGACTCGGGTTCGACCCGACGGCACACTCCTCTATCAATAAATCGTTAAGATTAGTCTTTTCGAAGATATGTGTGTATTTATCATATAAATTATTGTTGGCTAACGGTGAAGGAAAACATCGTGAGCAAACCTACATGCCTGAGAGTGCCTAAAAAGTACTCGAGGGTGTGTGAAGTCTACCAATCGGCATTTGGTCAGCATGGTGTACTATGGCCTAACCTCATCATGAGAGAAGGCCCGAGCCCAGCAGTGTGATATGTATAAGATACAGGGCTGCTATAATCTGCTCGAGGGAGTATTAAATTATCTAGTTGCCACGTATACCTATACCACTACAATCTACATTTAAACCTGTCAGACAATCCACAACAGTAGTTAATAAAGCATGTAACCAACGCATATTACATGAACGGGCAATATGCGTGAGTGGGTGCGCCGGGTTGCGCTAAATTTGATGAGTTCCCTTTATATCAAGGGCATTCATCAACGTGTTTGACGGATTCTGAACAGTATGATGAAATACGAAAATATTTGCACATCACGTACTAAAAATCGTGACGCCCTATTAAACAGTTTTATTAGTATTTGTGTAGTCTTGTTACGAGAGCCCAATTATGGTTGTTAATATTTAAATATCGTTGATGTGAAAAGAAGTAGGTATCGTTTGTGTATAGATAGGGTCTTACGATTGAGAGGTCATTGAGGGTTTGAATCCTGGCCACGGTCGTGAACTTCCTCGTAACACAAGTAAATTAAGCTTAGTTGGAGAGGGTTAACAAGAATACTAGTAATTTGTATCTTCAAATTCTAGTAAGCTATTTTTTAATATAACAGAAGAAGTTAATGCTGTAAGAGTGTGGAGGTTCAAAAACAAAAATTCACTATTAAATGGCGATAGAGCAGCAAGTGAGTGATGGCTATTGGCTTATCCCCTATAACATGGGGCCTAAATATAGCTGGTGAAATTTGGATCTTAAAACTGCACCGCTATATCCTTCTGGGTGATATGGGCGTGATCATATGTTTAAATGATAGCCCAATTCTCGCCGGGCAATTAAGATTGTTGAGAAAATATTTTTACACGGACCCTAATTTATACGGGCTAAGGGCGGAAATAGCTGGAACACTCAAATATTTGTCAGTTATTTTTAGAATAGTCAAACACATCCACAAAAGCAGATTGTAGTTGCATCAATGACGACTATGGTGTTATGCCTCATGTATGTAATTTCAGGACCCGATCCCACCACCAACTGGAACACAGTAATGCAAGCACTACTATTTGGCGGCAGGTTAAAGGAGAGACGGTAGTGTTACCGTCCTGGAACTCATTCACAAGAGATCTACCACCATCTTCAACATTTCGCTAAAATGTCAAGTTCGCTGTATCATATATGTTTTATTTTAGAACGAATCGATTTATTTGTACATAATTGTTTGGTCGTTTCACTAACTTTAAGTATAGTCTTATAGTCAATTGTCTGTTTATTATTTCTGTGTATTATATACAAAGAAGTTGTAAGTAGGTAAATAGGTAATATATATCACAGATCTATGTCAACTATGTCATAGTAAACATGGTGATATCATCGAACTTAATGAACAACCAACAAATCATATCAGAGACCGAGATTTTTTGTAAATAAAATAATTGAAATATTGAACATAATGAATATTTACGTATACCTGACGTGAGAAAAGGATTTAAACGGATGTTAATAAAATGTGATTTGTTATGAAGTTATTAGTGTAATTTCATTACATACTAAATATAAAATGTGGCTTGAACCAAATGACCTCACCTACCCATCGAAAGATTTTCTTGTCTCTTATCTTTTAAAGTTCCTACATTCATCTAAAGACGTTTTGAATTTTTCATTGACATCTAAAACGTTCATCTGCCTTATAAAAAATAAAATTCATACATTATAACATATAATTATCACTGTCCGGTGATATAAAAAACACACAGGTGTGCCCTTTCCATGCGCATACTTGGATCCTGAGTCCATCTTGACATCTACATCCTGCGGAAATGTGTTAATTATTATGTGTGAACCGAGCAAACCAGTCATATCAGATCAGTTATCCTTCGACAGATGTTATTTTCTAGTCTCACCGCTTTTATAACTTGCTAATGCACAAACATATGCCTATCCTTGTGCTTTATCAATTTTATATAGGCAAGAGAGGTAGGTAAAAATTAGCCTTCATATCACTTTCATACTGTATAAGTATATATAAACTGCTTGATTGGTTTTGTTTTTATTGAATGGTGAAATTATGTTCTATTTTTTTTAGTACTATGGACATTTTATTGTAAGACAACATACAGCATGCAGCAAACAAGCAGCATGCAACATGTAGCAGGCATGATTTCTGTCAAGCCTCTGGCCACAGTATAAATATGTACAAACAGTACGGAAACTGCCTACAAACGTGCGAAACGGCACGCACACATAAACATGCACACCGACGAGACCCCTAAGCGGTTGTCGCGGTGCTCTCAGTACCGAGTGTACCAAGTGTGTACTGTTTGTACATATTTATACTGTGCTCCGGCGCAGCGAGGCTCCGACGGTCCTACACGTGCCATTTGATTCTTCGAAGGTATTAAAATTGTAAAACATACGAATCGCATTTATGTCTTTTAATAAAATAATTTTTGTCATTTTTAATCATATACCTTTCTAGCTGACCTGGCACACGTTGTTTTGCCAAAAAAAATAGTAAGCTCAGGGAATTTTTAATTGAAATAGAGTAAAAACATTTACAAAATTAAATAGTTATCGAGCGAGATGAAAAATGATTAAATTACTAAAATGTCTATTAAAAAATAGGGGTTGGTGATAAAAGAGTAAAAATTTAGGGTTGTATATATTTTTAATGCCACATTATAGAAAAATAAAAAACAAAATTATTTGTCCAAAAATTTAAAAAAATGTTAAGGGTAACAACCTCACTTAGGGGTATGAAAAATAAATATTGGCCGATTCTCAGACCTACTGAATATGCATAAAAAATTGGTAAAAATCAGAAAAGCCGTTACGGCGGAGTAAGGTAACTAACATTGTGACACGAGATTTAATATATAAGATGATTCTTAAATGATATGAAAATAGGACTTATGAACGTCGAAACAGCAACATTAGGCTTTAAATATTTCGGAGAATTTGGCTTCTCCCCTACAAAAGGTATAGTAAGGTGAAGGCACAAGAATGTTACCTATAAGCATACTACCTATAAACCCCACATTCGTGAGTTCATAGCTATCAAATTGCTTTACCCAAGGATCGAACCTGTGACCTACACCGACATAGTTGCGTGACTTAGATCTCTTAAAGGCTAAATTCTCTGATTTGACTTTGAAAATAACGACGTCGTGACATCCGTTGCCATACTTGCTACTGAAGAAGTTAATTATTAATTAATCGTAGATTAAAAACATCATTAATCATAGTTTATTTAATGATTAATATCGTAGTACCGTAGTGCAGTATATAATGCTAATTATGTTGTAATGTGTACTGTTTATGAGTGGATTTTTGATCTAATATGAAGTTAAATGTTGTTTTGCCTCGTTTGTCTAATGGTTAACTTATGGTGATTTACCAGGGCTTATGTCGAACACAAGGACTAAATACCGGAAAATATGTTGATGTGTTTTTTATTACTTAATAAGGACGGACAAAAAGTCGGAAGCATTGCACAGCTGATAAAATAGGCACTTATTATTTTGCATCATTAACAAGCAAAAAAATTTAAAATTTTCACCTATCCCTAATTTTTTAACGGACGAAAAAAACAGAGGAGATTCTTAAGTCAACGTGTATATATTTTATTGTTTTTAAAGGTAACGCATAACGTTTTACTGAGAAGTCCGATTTTGATAATTCTTAGTCATATCATATCTTCTCTTTTTATTAAAAAGAATATACCTTGAGGGTGGTTCCATGACAAGGATGTCAGGGTGTGATAATGGAATCCAAGGAAAAGGAAACCTTCGAATGTTATAGGCGCCGACTCAAAATTAGTAAAACATAAAATTTTATAGTATATTATAACTAAGTTCAATACCCAAGACTTAAAATGTTAACTTATTTTTTACTCTTAAGATCTTTTTCGTCGGTTTAATTTTTTGTTGAAAATAACTTATTTAAGAGATAAGACTTATTTACTACTAAAGAATTTATCCTACTAAGAAATGAAATTGTAATGTTGTAATAACCGAAGCTCATACGAAAAAAAACTTCTATTAATAAATGGTATCCTCTATTATCTTATACGAAGTTATATACCATTGCCCTGAGCTACCTTAGATATCGTAACTTTTGTGAATTATGTTTTTTTTTCTTTTCTCATGTGCATGCATTTCTGAATAATTATTTTGTATTTTAATATTATATTTTTTTTTTGTTTAACTTGTATTTGGTGCTATTTATATGTGTAAATTTGCACACCTAAAAGTTAGAATGTGACAGACTGCAATTGTAATTTATAACAACTTCTATAACTCATGTTCATGCAAATAAATGATTCTTATTCTTATTCTTATTCTTATTTGCAAAACAATTAATTTCGAAGATCGTTGCAGGAGGTGCCCACTGGACCAAACTTCTTGTCGAAATAAATTGTTTATGATTTTACCGTAAAGATGCAAGACAAGCAGTTATTATTTCATTTACGCTAATAACATTAGTAAAGATACTAATTAATTTGTAAGACATATAGCTTATGATTGGGTTAATGTTATAATTTAAGGTAAATCGGTGTGCTTGTAATCTATTAGCATTAATTTGAATCGTGGGCTGTTTTCGAGATTCACATTCACATTTCAATGATATTTAGGTCGATTGAAATAAACGAGACTGCTTTGAAGGACTGTGTGATGGAGAAGTTTGTGATCAAAAGCCGAAAGAGATTAGGCAATATTAGATAGATAGATAGATAGAGAATTCTTTATTGTACACAAAGAAGAAGTACATAATTGTGATTTTTTTTATTCAAAGATATTTAATATATATTTTATGCCTGTATGTATTTATTTAAGTATGTATGTAATGTGTATACATGTATGTATACACATTATTTTAGTGAAGTAAGTGCTATCTTAATTTACTACACTACACCACTGACCATGTCTATTTACTTATTCCTGTCCATCCAAAGGTTGCCTGGAAGAGATCACTTTATAGCGATAAGGCCGCCCATTGTGCAACATAATTTTTAAGTGCAATTGTTTACAACATATTTTCTTTGTTAATATTGGTGTACAATAAAGATTACTCTATCTATCTATCTATCTATACACAGTCTAATTGAAACATGCACAATGGGCGGCCTTATCACTATAAAGTGATCTCTTCCAGGCAACCTTTGGATGGACAGGAATAAGTAAATAGACATGGTCAGTGGTGTAGTGTAGTAAATTAAGATAGCACTTACTTCACTAAAATAATGTGTATACATACATGTATACACATTACATACATACTTAAATAAATACATACAGGCATAAAATATATATTAAATATCTTTGAATAAATATATATAAATATTATATATATATATATATTTATATATAATATATTGATAAATATATACATACATAATTCAGAATACATTTATTACGACTATATTACCTAGAAAGGTGTGCCAGAGGTGTATAGAACCCGCATTTCACCTGTTATATATAGGTTAGTAGACAATAGCATAAAAATAAACATAAATTTATTTGGTTAATCTGCAAACAAATATCTTCTATCAGTATTAAAATTATGAAATACGGTTAACGCGGTTTCGCCTATACGTCTAGGCATTATCAAGAGAGTGCGATACGTCGCGCCTGAGTCGCAGCCAGTCTTGCAGCGAAACCGCGGTCGACTAAATAATAATAATAATAATAATGTTTATTGGAACCAAAATACATTTTTTACAGATTTTATGGTTACGGTAATAGCTACGATAGCTAAAAATAAACTGTGTTGCAGCTATTAACGCTCACCTCAAGGAGTTGAGTACATCAGTGGTCCTGTTTTAAATACATTTTGTTTTATTTTAGACATGCATTTTTATATATTATAGAACTTTAAATAAAAATAATAAATAGACCAACATTACGTGAGTAACACCCGTATTTCATAATTTTAATAATGTTACAAACTCACGTCAGTTTTAATAAAAATCTTCTATCAGTAAAATGATAAAAAAAAATTAAAACTAGGTGAGGTTTAATATTTTTTTGTTTGGAAGTAAGTTTCAAATGTAGGCTTTGCCATGTTATTACTGCAAAACAAAATAAGGGCGGAGGCCTGGTGACCTGAAATACAGGTTTCACACCTAGCTTAGGCAACAGTCTCCCCACAATATAACTGTCAAAATAGGATAAGATCATCAGTAATTGTGTTTTTAAAATATTGTTTGTGGTGAGAAAATAAATGCTTTTTTAATTAAATTTAATTTGTACTTTCAAAATGTACAAAATAGCCTGATTTCGCTTAGATTTATAACATCGTTAAAGCCTTGTAGAATCAAATGCTAAGCAACGAGATTCGAAGGCTCTATACGTTATAGGTGACATTTATACGCTCAATGCATAAACATGAACCTTAAGTACTGACATCAATGGCTTAGGGGTTGAAGTTCGATTCCCGAGTGAGACATGTTTATTTGTATAATTATATGGAAATCAGTAGCTCTGTACACGTGCACAGTGCCTGCATTGTCTTGCTGCCATTCAATTGACATCGAAAATTAAATCATTTTGTCATAATTATGAATAATTTTACAAAAAAACACAAAAAAGTAAGAAATACTTAAGTTATATTCAACGTCTTGCCTCATCTGTGTAAAGCTTTAGTAAACGGCCTAAAGGGGCCTATGTATTAAAAAATTATCCCCGTACCCCTAACCGTTGAGGAGTTGTACCTTCCGGCATCAGCTCAGCAACATGAAATGCTGCCTGCTTTATCTAAGATCCCATCCTCAGGTAGTGACCTGATGGAAATAAGACCATGACATGTATACTATATCAGACAAAAATTCTCAAATCGGTTCAGGCGTCTTTGAGTAATCGGGAAACATACATGAAAATACAATCGAATTGAGAACCACCGCCTTTTTTTTTGATGTCGGTTATAAAAATAATAATTATAGGAATTATAGCAATTATTTATTTTTGTATAATTTTTGTAATGTTTTGACGTGTTCAAGCGCCTCCTGGGGCCTATGAAAATAAATGATTAGAATTTGAATTTGAATTTGAACATAATATGGGTTTAACTTTTTATTATAAAGTTTTATCTATTTTTATAGACAAATTATATTATTATCGTGGCCATTTCGTCATTAAGTTACATACAAACTGAAAAAACAAAAGAGTTTTTTAAAAATGGGTGCCAACAAACATGCATTTTTAACCGACTTCCCAAAAAGGAGGAGGTTCTCAATTCGGCTGGTATGTTTTTTTTCTATGTAGGTATGTACATCGATTACGTCGCCGTTAATGGACCGATTCGCGTGATTCTTTTTTTGTTCGACAAATAATTAAATCCATAAATAAATTCTTTCAGTTTGGTCTAGTAGTTTTTATTTCATAAGCATTATTAGTAATTGAAGTCGGTTTTTTTATTGGAAAATAATAGTGTTTTAGATTTCCCCTTTAATATCAATCGGTCTGCTTCGAGTGGCTTCGGCTGAGCCACGAGCTCATCTTCAAAAAAGCTTGCATAGTACAACGTTATTTATAATGGGATAGTATACACTTAATCACAGTTCAACACAATATGAGGTCATATTTTATTCTCTATAACATTGCAACCTCTTTGTATTATTTGAGAAAAATAGTAGTTTTAAGCCTTTTTATCATATTTTTGTCGTCAACCTTCAAATGACATTGTCAAACTATTTCATTAAAATTAATTAGTGATCGGCTTTTGTCTTTATTATTGCCGAAAATCACCATTTTTCAAATAATTTTTATCCTAATGAGTAAAACTACATACGGGGTGGATGCGACATAGCGACATTTATTGAAACCACAGCTTCTATACATGGTAAGTATCAATTTCCACCGGATAAAAATTCTGTGGCGAAAAAAAAAAATCACGATCTCCGAACAATTTGAACAATGCGATCGTGCAATTTGTTCGGAAGACGTGGATTTTTTTTTTCGCCAGAGAATTTTTTATCCGGTGGAAATGCATACTGGCCATGTATAGAAGCTGTGGTTTCAAGAAATGTCGCTATGTCGCATCCACCCTGTATGACTGTCTCGACTGTCATTGTCACGGCTGTTTGATGGTAGTAAAACGACTACTTCCTTGGTCTATTTGTTAGCGTATACGAGCTTTCACCGGTGCGGTAGGTCTAGGGTTCGATTTCCAGGTTGAGCAAAAGTAATTATGATTTTTATCCGTCACGCAATTTTATTGTAAAAAGTGTAAAATTGCGCCCACTGGATGCTAATAGACACTCTACATATATGGGGCGTAAACATAACAAGTGAAGTTTGGGTTTATACGCCTCTGCCGCACCCTTTTGGGTAATATAGGCGTAACTTTTAAACTTGCGCTTTGCATGACTAAGTAAAATCTAACGGGCATTAACGCGATCATGCATTATTTACCTTTTAGGTTTGACGTTTCGGCACACAGATTACACTGGCCGTGGTCGCAAGCAGACTGATTCTAGCGGTCTAGTCTGCTTGCGACTACGGCCAGTGTAATCTGTGTGCCGAAACGTCAAGTCTAAAAGGTGTGATGTTATGTATTTATTAACTGCCTAACTGATAGTACTAGCCCTCACATTTATGTATATCGCCGCCAATGGCCGATGGTAATCATTGGTCATGGTCAATTTCGCAGTTACATAACAAACTTTACATTCTAGTCAGCCGATGTAATTATTATCAACAATACAATATTCTAGGTCTAGAAGTAATAATAAATTCGGTTTTTGATAAATGTATGTCAAATATGAACCCTATAAAAATCTTACATAATGTATACTTACTAATATTATAAAGGTGCAGCATTTTTTTGTTTGTTTGTTCGGTTGAACGCGCTTATCTTGAACTGATGAGTTAATGAGATTTTTTTAATAAACTATTTATTAAGGAAAGCTTTTGGCCATACAACATCACGCTTTGACTAATACGAGCGTAGCAGCAAAGACATGTGTTGAGAAAACAAGTAGCAAGGTAAATCTATGGTGCACACAGAATAGCGTAGAAGTAGATAGAATGGCTTAGTTATCTATTTTATATGAAACGTCAACGTGTCTCCACCCACACATATAAAAACAGAAATTATATATGCATTTTTGACATTCATATGTGTTTTTGACATTAAAAGGAGCAAAACTTTGACTACGTTTTCTTGATATGTATGCATGCCTCTCTAGTTATAAAAGAGTTATTAGCTAGTGTTATTATTCAAGAATGTTAGGTCATGCCTACATAATTGCCGCAACACCTAACTCTGTTTTTGGCGGCAACAATAGACAAAAAATAAATAATAGCCTAGCTATTACAAAGGATTATAATTGATATTATTTGTAGGTTTAAATGACCAATTCTATCCGTAATTTTTTTTCCTTGTTCATTCAAGTTATATAATTCACTAAAATACCTTTTTGGGCTAGATTTTTTGCAGATAATATCCATTAACGCATAAATTAGTGTCGTACAATTAAATTGCGCATTTTGTCGTAAAATTAACGTTGGCCAATGGTTTAAAAAAACATTGCGAAGAATCAATACCTGAGAGGGCCCAAACGTGTCCGAGGTTCAAAAAGTGGGCAGAGGACTTTGGCCTAACCCTTTTCATCGTGAAAAGAGGCCCGTGCTCAGCGACGGGTCATGTATTTATAAGAGACAGGGCTTATATTATGTTATAAACTAGTTTTTTTTTTAATGACGACGCCCGCACTAGGTATAACTCCTGTATTGCGAGGAGTTCACAAACGCTATTGCTATCAACTTCGTCCACGTGGATGGATGTCTTTGTATGTAATAAAAGCTGCTACTGCGCTTTGACCCGTTTTAAACTCTACTGGTCCGCTCCCGTGGAGTTTACCGTAATGTCATTTATCTTGAAACTTTCTTTGAGAAACGGACTATCAAACACAAAAATATGTATTGTAATCCAACTATCGGTGTCGGATTGCTTATAAGATTGATTACTGCTATCAAACAAACAAACTTACTTTTTCTCGCGGTTTGTTTTGTGTGGTAGATCCGCAAAACAGTACCCAACGAAACAACGAGTTAATCCGTTTAGTTAGTCAGTGCGGCAGTAGCGATAAATAGGTAAAAATAAGCCATTATTACGCGCCTTGTAGTCAGTTACCTGTTCCAGAAATTTATCAAAGTAATAGATTTTTCGATACTAACAGCCAAAAAAATTTAAAACCTGGATATTAGGCATAAGAATATTTATTACTTTTTAGTATTTTATAGCTAACACCGTGGTTGTCTCTAATTGGTACAGCACCTAAACATCAACAATAATATTGAAAGAATTTTTATTTTTATTTGGTGTCTGTTACGTTGACAATCCTCAATAAAAAAAAAATTACGTTCACGGCCAGAGTAACCCATCAATTTATGTGCAAATTCAGACAGACAAAAAACATAGAGGTGCTTTATTATAATAATATAAGGCTTCTTTCAAAATACCAAACACAAACGCCTTTAATACCACTATTTAAAACTAATTCATTGCTATTACTTTTTTTGGTAATAATATATTATTAACTTGAACTCCTAAACAAATTATCATAACCTTTAGCAACATTTTGGCTTTGCATAAGTTGAACTTAGTTTATACTAACTGCTTGCCGCAGTTTTGCCTGCTTAAAACGTGATTGCTCCGCTCTTGTAGATAGTAGCTTAATGTTATATAGCCAAAACATTTGCCAGGCATTTAGACTATAAAGTCTTATTAACATTACGAATCTAACATAACATAACACGCCTATATAACCCAGAAGGGTGTAACAGAGATGTACAACACCCACACTTCATGTTTAGGTACCATGGGATAGGGAGTGAGGCTATCGCTATCCAACGGACACAATTCCAACTCCGTGCTGCTATTGTGAATTTCCTGACGGCTAGTTCACAAATAACACTGCCCGACCCGGGTATCGAACCCGTCCTCACGGTGAGAGGCGCATACACTAACCACTAGACCAACGAAGCAATTTATTTATTTATAACGAAAATACATGCATTGTAAAAACTGATGTTTACACGTGGAATTGTTTATGAAAAATAAATGTCTGCTTACTGCTAATATTCATGCTAGTTTTGTTATATAAATGACAGCTTTATATCTACATCTGTCCGTAACACTGATAAAAGAAAGCAGCTGAAAAGCGAGTATGAACTTAATCTGTATGGCATTGGAGACATTCATGGCATTCTTGCCAAAAAAGAAATAAATAATTTATTAAATATGTTTTTAAACTTTCGCGATTTAAGAACATTTAAAAAAAATTATACAACGGGTCTGAATCGCGTAATTTACAGTCGGCTCGTGACCAAGAATGATGCAAGTCATTCGAAACGTCGAGCATAGATATTTATTTACCTTTATAATAATTACGCGATTCAGACACGTTGTCTAATTTTTGAAAAATAAAATATATATATTTACATTTGACTAGTAGTTTTAGCGATAAGCGTGTTCTAACAAACAACCTTCTCAGTTTTTAAATATCAGGATAGATATATGGATGTGCTGAAGTCTGAACAGTTAACATAATTAAAAACAAACGAGAAGCCATATTAGTAAACTAAAAATTACACACCTCATTTGTCATCCGTTTTAAATACTAACGATTGTACCGAGGTCACACACCGTACTTATTTCACTTTATTAATAAATAAAATTATTTAGTAGTCCTTGCAGATAATACAAATATACTTCAACTTAAAACTATCCTTAAAAACGTTAAGATAAAGTCTAAAATAGTATGTGAAGGCAAAACAGCGCGTGGATGGTAAAACGTATCGGAGTATACATCACTCAAAATATTGAGTAGAGTAACCATCGGTATATAACAGGCAGATTCACTAACATAGCTACATTTCACTTACATCTTCCCTTGAAGACAGGTCGCCATGAAAATCGTTAGTACACAATATTATATAAATACAAGTGATTATATATATCTATAACCTTTCTAATGCGAGTGTTGTTTGTGTTATCAGTGATTTGTTGTGTCCTGAATTTTGTGGTTAAGCTGTGAATGGACTGTAGTCTTTACAATTGTGGTTATATATATTTCGTGTTCAGTTTAGTAATGATTTAGTGGTATTTCATATTTAAAAGGCTCGTTAACGATGCAGTGTGAAAAAGCTCTTATGATAGACGCTTTTTAAAAGTAGACAAATTAATTAAAAAATAGTAAAAATAGGTTGTCTTTATGATTCGCTCATAATTCAATGACAGTTAGATATTTGTTTTTTACAAGTATTATATTTTTCAATAGTTGATTAGCAAAATAATAAAGCTCTGTTTTGTTAGTTCCTGATAAGGTTATGGATAGTTAAGTGTTGGTTAATTCTATACAAATTTGACGTTGAATATATGTCGAAGAAGTATGTGATCCAAATTGACGGCTACCAAGGACTTATTCGGAATAAGTGAAACTAGTCCTATTATGGTTTCAGTTCATTGTCATATTTAAATATAACGGCTCATCATTAAACAACGTTATATTTGGTTATGAAATAGTTTCAGTTAAAACGAAAGTTTAAACTAGTTTAAAAGAATGCAAGCAAAAGTTAAGTTTCATCATTATATTTATTTCAAGTTCAGATTCAAAACTTCTACGGCTGTTTGTTTAAATAAATTAATAAAAGATTTATATGTAACGTACGATTTCCTATTTGATTAAATTAATCTGTGGAACCATAATTAAATAGCATAGTTAAATATCAATTGTTAAAGTTTTAGTTGTAATCAATAAAATTTATACTATTTTTTTTTAAGATTCGCTCTGACTAACTTCAAGTAACTAATATAATAATCATAAACACATAAAAAATATATTTCCGTCGAAATAGTAAATTTTAGTTCAGTAACGATTTGTACTTAAAAATCAAATACCCAAAAACGGACAAATTCAAACTAATTTAAAATCAGACCTCTCCTTTTCTTTTATTAGGAGTAATATGCTCTTGTTAGGCACATAATGTAACATCACGCATATATTACCCACAGTTCACCTGTTTAAGTTCCATGTCATTGTGATTGGGTGAGCCTATTGCCATCCGTCGGGCACAATTCCAGACCTCCTGCTGGTATTGTTGAGAAAGCCCTTACGGAAAATAATCAAAATAATTCCTTTGATTGACATGGGAATCGAACCAGAGACCTTGAGGTGTTTAGTCACATACTCTAACCAGCAATAAAGCTGTCAATATCATTAACTTCCCAAATTCTATAACTTCATCCCAGCTGCCTATTTTGAGCTTTACTATTACTTATATCAACCGCATTTCTGAAATGAAACCGCAATATTGCAGTTGTCACAACTTCGTCAGGAATGCGTAAAGTAACCGCAGGTGACAATAGGGAAGCTATGTTAACACCCCAAATTGAGCAATGTTATAATAAAATATTTCTGCATTTAATACTCAGGGCCATGTGCTAACAGGATTAAAAGCAATTGCCAACACTGAGTAGAAAGTTAAATAAGAGTTAGTTATTTAACTCCAGCATGTGCAAGTGGCCCCTGTGGCATCTAAAACTTAAAAAAATACCGTCTAACAAATATTATTGACGCAATTTTTCTCAAAATAAATAAATAGGGCAAGGTCATATAATTATGACTAGCAAATGTATTTGGCATCTAGTAATGAAATATCACATTATATTATTCAACATAACATAACAAAACATTACGCCTATATTACCTAGATGGGTTTGGCAAAGGTACAACACCCACACTACACCTAATATGTTTAGGTCCCATGGGAAAGGGGGTGAGCCTATCGCAATCTACCGGGCGCAATTCCAACTCCGCGCTGCTAATTTAAAAATAACACTTTGCCAGACACCTACAACTACCTATAAAAAGACAGTTTAAGGCAAAACATATTTGTATAACATTTTAGACTGTCTATCTGTCTGTATGTTTGGCGCATCATGCAAAAACTACTGCATGAAATTGAAAGCGGTTCGCACAATTAGTGGTCTAACTTACAAATTGGCATATATTTTATCTTTGTTTTTTTATCCGTGGGGTAAATTAGGGATTGTAAGTTTACAAGGCAAGTTATTTAAATTTCAAAAAATTGCATGAAATTCTATTAATTATATCAATCAAATGAAAATCAAATGAGTGAATTAATCGATACGACTCGTGACCAGAGGGCTGGTTTCTATTTGGCACAAAGAATAAGCATTGCCATACAACGTGGCAATGCTGCCAGCCTTCTGGGCACGATGTCGGCATTCGACGTCGATGCGGAGGAATTTTTTGATGCTGTTTAAGGTTTTGTAAATATCTTTTTATATTTTCTATGTATATTATTGTATATAAATATTATTATTATTTTTATATTTTTATAAATTCTTAGTGTATAGTTGTAAATATTTAAGTTATATATTTTTCAGTTTGCATGTAACTCAATTAATTGTAAATAAAAACAATAAAAACATAAAAAAAAAAAAAAAAATGAGTGAATTTAATTTGAAGTTAGATTTTTTGTATATTCTACTCCCCATAAAGGTAAATAAGGGGTTAAAAATGAATGCTGGAAATCAATTTAGAAAAAAATAGCATGGTAATATCGAACGAAGTCGTGGGAATAAAAGCACAATGACATTAGTAAAATTTTACCTCACTGCAATGTAACTATTAACATTTTACGTGTTCCAATTAAATTTCCGATTTTAGAAGCAAAGCCGGATCTTCACTTCACGCAAAGTTTAAAAGTTCAACTATTGAATGTTGCGTTATTTTCCTTTCAGTTAGGTTTAGCTTAGAACCGAAGCTAAAGTTGGCATTTAAAACAGTTTGATCTGATTTCAACCTCTCATTTAATTGAGTCCAATTATAACTTCACGCAAGCTTTATTAGTTTATTTTAAAAACATTTCGTTTATCCTAATATCACGGTAATTGCCATAAGATGACGAAGAAACATAATTATCAGTGTTGGAAAAAAAACGGTGAAATTTATGATACAATCAACAATTCTTCGTGCAAACATCAAATTAAACTATGCCTGTATTGATTTCATGCACCTAGAGCTTCCAGTCATATATTACTTTGACCTCACAAACTGTTTGCTCAAATAATATGAAGCGTAATCCGGACTATTAGATATAACTACATGTATCGCATCCTTATAATTGAAGAAATAAGTGGATAAGGGATATGATACAATTTGTAAATATGTAGGTTATGGGCACCAAAGTTTTGTGATTATAATTTTATGTTGGTACATAACACCTTCATTCAGCGTATAAAACAGTTAAAAAAAAATTTTACATAGCCCCTTCATTCATTCATGTCTTTAATTATCTCGTCTTATACTCATCTTCTTCTTCCAGTTCGCAGTCTTAGCCTTCGCGTCAGTAGCGGCAGCTGCTCGCCTCGACCACACGGTGCTCCTTCCTCCCCACGCAGGCTCTTCAGGAGGTGCCAATGCTGGTCTAGAAGCCCCCCATCATCATGCCCATGTAGACCATGCAGGTCTTCAAGCTGGTGGAAGTGCAAGTGCCCAGGCGGAGATCCTGAGATATGATAATGAGATTACTGAAGATGGGTACCATTATGCTTATGAGACCAGTGATGGAACTAAAGCTGAACAAACTGGTAAGTGGTCTTTCAGTGACGTATCATAACATCACGCCTATATTACCCAGAAGGGTATGCCAGATGTGTATAAGAAACACATTTCACCTGTTATGTTTATATACATGTGATAGGAATGAGTATTTAATTATCTTGATGGTGCTCTCACGTGTCCGCGGTGTTCACGTGTATGTACCTTATTTCACATGTCTTTATAAATTGGGTACATTAGTCAGCTAAGAGCAAAACATCCAAGCTCGTAAAATAAATATCCCACAGTAGCTTAAGCTGACATCGGCTACGGCGATATATATATATAGGAATGAGCCTATCGCCATCCACCGGGAACATTTCCAATTCCGTGCTGCTATTAAGATTTTCCTGACGGAAAAATCACAAAAAAACATTTTTGCCCGACTCAGGAATTGAACTGGAGCTTGTGTAGCTTTTTGAGAGGTATTCTTAGGTAGGTAGAGGTATCTTAAGTTATATAGTTATTTAATTCTTATGCAAGTTGGTGATTGCTAACAAGTTATATTCTAATAAATTATGAAATGACAAGCAAATAACACTTAATTGAAATTTACTCACGCGAAACGTGAAATTAGGCTTAACACTTAAAAAGTATTCAAGAGTCACTTGACTTATAAAACCACTTATCTTTTTAAGTTACTCAAACTCACCTTCTGGGTTAAAAAGGCGTAATATAATGTTATGTTATTCATATATTGTTTACGTAAGAATAGGTCAACGAAATCATATCGCGATTAATTAATTTAGAATTTAAATTTGTCGGGTTTTAGTACCGTTTTTACAACTAGATGGCGTTGGCTTCGAGATAGATCACGATATGATTTCGTTACCGACATGGGTATATAAGGAAAGATAATTATTGTTATGTTGAGCAGCAAGTCAGTACAGCAACAATATAGTGGCTATTATACGCGCGTAGTTATCTACTCGACCCTCGTATATATACCATTAGGTTACTTCTGAATTCGTACTTCAAAGGTAAATACACTAATGCACATTTTAATACGTGCCGGGTTGATAACAAACATACATTTTACACACACAAAGCACACCCATTAAAACCTATCTTTATGGATCACACAAAGATTTGTCCCGTGTGAGGATCGAGCCCACAACACCAGCGCAGTTTAAAGCGGCGAGCCGACCGTGCATTTACTTTAGTACGACACAGGCATCGAACCTGAAATCATACACGTACAATTAACTAAACTAATCCTTACTATTCCTTACTTCCTTACTAATATTAGAAATCCGAATGTAACGCTGTCTATCTGTATGTTTGTTACGATTTCACGGCTAACCTACTGAACCATTCTTTTTAAAAAAATATAAAAAAATAGTTCAAGACTTACGGAAGGATATCTACTACTTTTTATTGACAAACCACGCGGACGAAGCCGCGCACAAAAGCTGGTAAAAGATAAAACCGAATCGTTCCATTTTACTCAACTGCTGAAGGAAGGTTATTCAACAATGAAAACCTAAAGATCTAGCTCATCAGCCTAACCACACAAACATGCTAAGTTACATTGCAATGTAGGAATGTGGTAATCGCATTTATCGCTAAATGCCGATGAGTCGTTAATGCATCGAGAGCAAATCACGCGTTCTCTTTGAAAGGACACGGTATCGAATAGTTAGTATCTGAGTATCGATATTTACTTCTGAGTATTACATGCATTCTTAAATTCATTTATCTACGGGGATAGGCAGAGGTGTTGGAAAAGTCGTTTTATTATGCCACGCTCCTGACTTACGCTACTTACCCTTTCTTCTCAAATTAGCAACAAAAATATCGTACTCCAAAAAAATATTGAATCTAAATGGCTATAATCACAATGACGTTCGCAAATTATCAATTAATCACTACTCTGTATTTACACAGTCTATTGATATAAATGACAAGTATAGTCTCAAGTACTCAGGTAGAGTAATCGAATTAGTAACTATATCTACACAGTCTTTTGACGGACAAGTATAGTACTCAGGTGGAGTAAATGTAGTGACGTAGCTTTTTTTAAACCCCACTGATGTATTTGCCAAATTTCTGAATCAATTTTCTGACTGTGACAGCGAATAAAAGTACTCCATTTATACAACAGATAGATATCAGCCAGAAAGTACTCATAATTATGAATAAAAGTATTAAGTACAGGTATTAAAAGTACTCGTAACCAAAAGTAATCACAATTTTTATAGTGCAGAGACATTTTATTACCCAACTTATTCCACTCTATAAATCTTAGGTATCATAAATAAGATGCAATAAAACGATTAATTACAAGTAAGCTTTTAGTTTACCTTTATATATAAATTGAAACACACCATTTAGATAATATTTTTTTCCGACTTCAATAAAAAGGTTATACAATTTGATGCGCTTCGTTTTCATTATTATTTTGAATTAATGTACCTTAGCAAGGATTTTTTAGCGATAAAATTTTATGATATATATGGTGTGAAATATTTCAAGGGAATAATGTTTACTCTATCAATTTTAGCGGACGTTTCCGCATTTTTAACCGAAGAAAAAAACGGAGGAGGTTCTCAAGTCAAAGGGATTTCTTTTTTTTTTATTTTCTTTGCGCTTAGATCTACAAATCTACGCAGCTAATTTTGACTAATATCACTATTTGTAAAGCTAAAATCAAGTTACATCATGCACCAGTCATTCGTTATTGTAATGATCACGGAAGAAATCAGGAAAGGTCAAAACTTGTACAAATAAGCCTTCCAAATTATGCGGTATTCTCTTCAACCCATCGCCAACCAGAACTACATAACATAATTAATCATGCGTCGTGGTGTTCATTGTAATAGACTAACTATTCTCCGCAACTTCATCTTGCGCTAACCATGATAGCTCCGCTCCCGTGGTTTTTTTTTTTTTTTTTTTTTTTTTTTTTTTTTTTTTTTTCATAGATTAGCTTATACAAACAAACTCTTCAGAGCGTTACAAATTTACATATTAGTATAAATAGCCTTGTGAAACGGAAAATTGGCTAGTTTTCTCAATAGCATGAGTGAGTAATACAACACAATTGTGTGATTGCTCACTTAGTTGTCAACTTCATTGCAATCGTACGGCCGAATGTGCTATCTAACTTGTGGCCGCAAAGTATTGCAATTTGAATGAATGTAAGGTGTGTGATAGTCTTAATGGGGTCGTCTTGTGCTAACTTCAATGGCAAGGCTGCGTTTATGTAATCGTATCGATTTTGTATCACCAATATAATTATAATAATTCTTTTCTATAGTGCTCTTATGGACTATTTTAACAGAAAAGCAAAACTTTGTTAGGTGCGTTGGCATATTATAATAATGAAAGTAAACCTAAATGGCATATTGACATACTTTCAATAAAATCCGACAGAATTGCATTTCTGACCTATTTCTCACATTCCACTTTTAGGCCATGTATTCCCAGGCGCTCAACCCGAAGAAGGATCCTTGTCAGTATCAGGATCATACTCCTACATCGGAGACGATGGCGTGGAGTACACTGTCACCTACACCGCTGATGAGAACGGCTACCGTGCGGAAGGTGCCCATCTGCCGACTCCTCCACCTATTCCTGCTGAGATCCTGAAGAGCTTGCAGCTTACTGACAGAACAAGAGGTACGTTTTTAATTGATGCTGGGTAATCCAAAAGCTATAAATCTTTTATAGCCTTTAAATTTGCTAAAAAAAGTATGCATATAATTGAAGAGATTGACAACCTTGCTGGGTTAATTGCCTTGTTCATGTAAGACCACCACCACCCGTATCTGTTGAGATCCTGAAAAGTTATCAAAGAACCTGAGGTATGTTAATTTTGACCTGTTTTGCCTATGACAGCAGTACACTGTGACGTGACCTGCATCGCTGATGATAACGGTAACCAGAGGTATAACTTTAAAAGAATAATATGCTTTTAATAAGTAAATATTTCCTATAAAACTAGAATATTTAAGCCGATACGTTAAATGTCTAAAGGGGTTTTAAAATATTGACATTTTACAGACATGAGTTTTAGTATTTACTAAAAAAAACAATTCAGCATGACTGAAATTAAATCTTGATGTTAATTACGTATTGATTATTGTTGTAGCATTTAGCTATGCTTAGCAAATTATACTAAGAAACAGTTGAAAAATTAAAAGACCGACAGGATTTGAACCTCCAACCTTCTGCACACAGGGCAGCTGCTTTAACCGACTAGCTGCGGTCTTGCCAGGACTCTAAATTTCTAATCTGTATGTTACGTCACTTAAATCTTTATGTTGTATTTCAGGTCAGTACGACAGCACAAAGAGCAGTTACGATGCGGACGCCGGATACTAAACAACGACTACTTAACAAAATAAACACGCTTAAGCGATTTAAGATCAATATTTTTGAAGGCAATTCGTTTGTAGGTGAACATTTTTTGTGTAAAAATTGGTAGGGAATTGCAGGTAAGGAATATTGTTTCCAGAAAAACTACAGCATATTTTTAGTAGTGCTTACGTTCAGCTATATTCTTTCTTTTTCATTTGAACAGAAAAAAAGATTTGAAAAGTTCTTTGTTAGACTTGTAGTTCAGGTAGAGTTTGTAATTAAACTACCTCAATTTAAACTTTACTTATCAAAAAGCTTATACTTTGGAATGCAGCAAATAGTTTAACTTAACTATATGTATAGTATATACAATAGTATAACTATAAGTTAGCGCCTCATTTAGGACCAATTGATTGTACCTCTGATGAAAAGGTTGAAAGAATAACCAACTCAGATATGAACACTAATAAGTATATTTAAACTTGTTCAAAATCAATAAGAAACAATAAATGTTATTGAAATAGTTGTTGGATTTTCAGGATTCTAGTTGAACAATAGATCGACAAGATATACTGGTTAATATTTCACCAACCACAAACAAATTGCCATCTAAAACCAAATTCTTAATCGTTGACTGTACATTATAAATTGGTGCATCCGCACATTTAATATTTAATTGGATAAGTTAATAATAATACTCTATGTGATCGGACGTAGTGGCCAGTACCTGTGTTCAATTAGTCGTTAGTGTTAATTTTTGTATTAAAACCTTTTTGTACATAATTTTGGTGTTTTTTTTGGACATGACCCTATTAAGAAATCGTGATAATTCGGAAATTTTGACACTTCCTAGCCGACAGTCATAGCCGGGTTATACATAAATATTCTAAATAAAAAAATTGGCAAAATTGTCGGAGGCTCAAAAAGGGCTTAGAGTTATGATTATGTCCTAACCTTTCCTATCGTGAAAAGTCATAATTTCACAATATCACTGTTACTGCTAATAAATATACTATGCTTTTTATCGTGACATGAATCCTATCCTACTAATATTTTGTAATAAAACTTACTGATTTACTGAAAAACGCGAAGAACCAATTTCAAAGAACATTGACGTTGAATATTTTATTCTAAGTACGGGATCGATGGGTAGTTTTTAATATCAATTTTATTATAATGGTGTTCGAAACATTTCATACCAATTTTCAGCTCTAAGGGATTTCTGTACGTGTGCAATATTTATTAAAGTCGTATTTAAACTAGGTTAAAAGGCGATAGTTTGTTAGGACGTGCAGATGTCTGGATGTTTGTTACTCTTTTGCGCAAAAACGAACTAATCGATTTCAATGAAATTTAGCTCATATATGTAGTTTACAGTCTGTATTAACATATCTGTTACTTTATATCACCGAAACGCAATTGGATGCACAGGCAAGTAGAAGCTAGTAACATATAAGAAAACGCCTACTACTAATTTTATAGCAATACTTAAAACTACCTAAATAAGGTAGTAGACTAAGGAGAGCCTTTCTGTAGGAGCTTAATACGAGAAAATAGTCTATAGAACCACAATTATATTCTTGTGTAATTTTAGGACTTCATACATACATACATAACATGTAGCCTCGATGATCATGCACAAAAGCTCTACCACTAATAAGTTCAAAAGGGATCGATTGTGTTTTACTTTCAAGTAATGCCGGGTACACCTGGCAAACAAAGGCTAACGAACGCGTTCATTGGTTCCTCTTTTTGTAACTTTGGAGGCAATCGATCGTTCGTGAGCGTTCGCTTAGCCATTCAAAACCGGATCCATTCAGTACTCCATAATCCTACACCTTAGGGTATAATTGACGGAATTACAGTTATATAGCCATCGGCAAACATTTGTCACGCATAATTTAGTGAACCATGACTCATGGGAAGCAAGCTGTAATATTTACTATGTAATTTACAATTATGATTGGTTTTGCGATCGTCACCGCGTAGTCGCGCGATCGCAGGACATCAGATATACTGAAGTACTTTCATAAACAACACTATCATAATTATGTAAGTTTGCACTTTGATTAACCACCAGCCACTACAGCAAACGTCACAAACTCACACGAAAAAAAAAATGTTGCCTTTAGTTTTTATTTTGAAACACTTAAACTAAAAATAGTAATTTTTAGTTTGCATTACATACTTGCATGCATTTTCAGTATAAAAATAGTTTCGCATTGTGCAATGACAAAAAAAATAAAAAAATAAAAAAAGAAACGTATTAATTCGACTAAAAAACTTACTTAATACAGTGTACATGGTAATAACCAAAAAAATGCAAGCCAACTTAGGTATATAGTACACACACACACGTAGCCGTGTGAGACATCTTATTTGGTAATTATAGTTTAACTTGTTGTTAAAGAAGATAATTTATTTACCAAAACTGCACGGATAAATTTTATAGATAGTTTAATTGTAGTGATTTAAAGTGACAGGTAAGTTTACGTAGCTATTTTGTAAAAACCAGTTGCAAGTACCGTTTACATGATATCACTATAGATAATTAATTTGAATTCACGGTTTGCGGTTAAAATTAGAGACCGTAATCTTTAGATGGACAAATGACAAACATTATGAAGATGATATTTGCCTGTTATTGTGTGGTGTGTCCAATTGATATTCAATACTAAGAATTGCTAATCATAAAGACGTAAAGATTGATTGAAGTTGATAATATTAGTAATATGCGAATCAAATAAGTACAGATTTTTCCCTTTTTGAAAAATGTTGTCTACAAGGACTAATGAAACACATTCAAAAGGGGTACACTACATAAATACGAAAAACTTTATTCCGAAAGTCACCATCACGAATTTCAAAATACCGATATTCATAATTCCGAATGGTTCAAAATTCCGAATATAAGAACTCCGACTTATCATTACTCCTATTTTTATAAATACTACATTTTAATATTCCTAACGTTTATAATTACTATTAGTGAAATACCGAATTTCAATAGATCGAATAATAAAAAGTCCGACTTAATGATAATTCGAAACATCAAAAATACGAATACCGATTATTTAAAATAAAGATTAATGCAATTACGAAATAAAAACGCCTTGTAAAACTAAATAGCAAGACAAATAAACACATAATTGCTCGTCAGAGAGAAGTATAATATTATGTTTCGTAGGTAGAATTGAAAAAAGTAATGACAGATGCGTTTTCCTACTCATAATTGCACAGATTGTTTACAGTTATTATCCTTGTGTATAATATATATCCTATAAAGTAAAATTAATTAGACATCATACTGCTTGTTTTACTGTGTAGTGTGCAACAATATTATTAGATCATATTATAATATCCAATGTTTTGACAATGAGTGAAAACGAAGATAATAATACACAGTGCCGTACTTTCATCAATAATAAAGGAGGATTAAAATTGTTTTTGGACGGATTTACATATGAAAAAAACAAAGTGTACAATGAGTATTATTATTGGAGGTGTGAATATAAAAAAGATAAATTGTATGGATGTAATGCAACATTGAAAACTAAATTAAATGAAGATAACAATGACCAACACTTATTATTATCAACAAAACCGATACAACATAATCACGAACCTGAGCCACTGAGGATGTCTATAGCAAAAATTAAAAATAACTTAAAAGATGAATGCAGGAACACAACAAAAAAGACCTGTAACATTGTTCAAGACGTGCTGGGAAACTGCTCCGATAACGAGTTAAATAATTTGCCGTCGGTTTCAGCTATGAAACAATGTATTTATCGAGAAAAACGTAAATATAAAAAACAGGTTGAGCCAGATAATGTTCACTTTGAGGTTAATATGGATTTGATCAAATTTAATGATGACATTTTCTTGATTAAAGATATCGAATACGATGATAAAAAGAGAATAATGTTGTTCTCTACTCGCAAATTAATAAAATTGCTCAGTGAGTCTACGTACTGGATTTTAGATGGAACGTTTAAAATTGTGCCATCTATATTCTTGCAATTATATACTATCCATGGTTCTTTATCTATTAATGAGCAGAAAACTTTTCCTATGGTTTTTGCTTTATGTACACATAAAGACAAGAAATCATACGATAAATTGTTTGAACTGTTGCTAGAATATGCTTCTGAAAATGAGATTCACTTAGAACCAAAGTATTGCATCACTGATTTTGAAAAAGCAGCAATTTTGAGTATTCGTCAAAATTTTGATAATGTAGTGACAAAAGGTTGTAACTTTCACTTTGGCCAAATTATATATAGACGTATACAAACTGAGGGACTACAAAATTTGTACATAAATAATCCAGATTTCGTAAAAGACATGAAATGTATTTTTGCACTGAGTTATTTGAATTATGAAGAGGTGCCTCGCTATTACAAAGCCCTGATGAAGAATTTTAATGGCGATAGTAAAAAAAATTTAGAATGGTTTGGAATAAATTACGTTGAAGGTAAAAATCAAATACCCCCTACATGTGGCCCAAAGTTTTGGAATGTTCAAGAACTATATGAAAAAAATTTACCACGTACCCAAAATCACGCCGAATCTTGGCATCATCATATAAATGTAATTATCGGGGAAAAAAAACTCAGGATTTTATAATATTGTCAACGAATTAATTAAAGAAAGTAAAATAAATTTAAGTGAAATCGAAAAAATATTAAATGGTGGGCCAACAAAACCGAAACGAAGAAAGTATATAGCAAAAGAAGAAAGGATAAATAAAATAATTTTAAAGAAAAAACAATATGATGAAGTACATTTTTTAAAGTGTATTGGTTCTCATTTAAAACTATGATTGTTTACTTTTGAATAAAAATATTTTGTTTTCCTATTTTCCTGGTATAATTTTAACATAACCCAAATGATTCACAGACAAATGATGCAGCCATTCAGCATGCAAGTAGGCATGCAGCATGCAAGCAGGCATGCAGCATGCAGCATGCAAGCAGGCATACAGCATGCAAGCAGGCATGCAGCATGCAAGCAGGCATGCAGCATTCAAGCAGGCATGCATGCAGCAAGCATTGTTTCTGTCACGGCTCCGGCGCTGCGGGGTTTGGGCGGCCCCACGCGAGCTTATCGTCGCAGATGGTTTCAAGACCCGCCGCCGCGGCTGAGGCTGGCCGGCGAAGCCGGCCAGTAAGCCGAAGCTGCGAAACCACCTGCTCCTCGGCTCGCGGGCCGCCCCACCCCTCCGCGCCTACGCGGGCTTAAATTACACTCTAGGGTAGGGCAGACAAGACTGCGTGAAGTCGGTTTTGCAGCGATTCGTTTCTGTTACAAAATTTTTTGGCACAACATGTTGACGGTTTAGTTTATTCGAAGTATTGAAAATCGGAATGTAGTTTTTCGGACCGAGAACCTTCCGAGAATTTGATTCTTCGAACGTATGAAAATCGGAAAACTAACAAATCGCAATATCGACTTTCGGTAAAATAAAATTCGTGATTTTTAATAATAGACATTATGATTCTTAGGTGTTATGAAATTCGGACATTTGAAAATCGGAACATCAAAATTCGGAATTAAATATTTCGGAGTATTTGGGTGTCCCCATTCAAAAGGTACAATAATTTGGTGATAGAGCTTTATTCTTTTCGAAATAAGATAATGATATTGTTGATTATTGATAATTAAAAACAGTATGAGCTTCTGGCCGTTCCTTTTCAATAATAATAATCATTTACGCACGCCTGCTTGGGTAATAAATCAGTGTACTTATTTAATTAATATGTGTACCAACCATTGTAAACCTGTTTTATGCAAATAAATTATTTGAATTTGAATTTGAATTTGAATTTATTTTTTATTATTCTTTTAGAGTCTAGAATTTTCTGGACATTTTGGATTGTACCGCCTCGATCTTTTAGCAGCAATTTGTGTATGCGATCGCTTAACGTGAGGTATCAGGTCAAGCAACAGTGTTCCTGGAATTTTTCTGTAAGGCAATTCTCAATAAAAATACAGAGTCTGTTGATAGGCTCAGATCTTATGGGATTAAATATAACAGGTGAAGTGTGGATACAAAGCACCTCTGCCACACATTCCTGCAGTTGTTCAAAATTCTGACATCATGTTCTGTTCATGATTATAATCGTAGTCAGATCGCCAATATGGAACATAACATCAATCTTAAATCTGATTGTGACTCAAAGATCATTGTGACGTCATTCAAACAATACAATTTCGCGCAAATCACACGAATACTTGGAAAGACCCTTCCATCAGTTGTTATTCTTGTTTAATTATGTCATACTTGTATATGACATAAGACCATGAACAAAACATGCTAAAACGGTATCTATAATGGGTTATTTGTAAACCTATTGGGTTTTATGATAGCAGTATTGTTTAATTAAATACGTCCTTCAATGTTATAAAGCAAATTAGTCCTGTAAGAACCAAATTAGACCGTGACTCGGCAACCGTTAAGCGGCTACTACACTATACGGTAGTCAGGGACCGCCAGGCATTCTATACACTGCCCTAAATAAGAGAAAAAGTCCTTGAATACCGTGAAGTGTAGTAGTCGCTTTATGTAGCTGGACAGCCAGGTGGACTGACAACTAGAAGAGAGGAAGAAGATAGAGGTCCGGGTATTGTTCCGAAAATCGGCGGAAGCCTATGTGTGAACTACAAGAGGCTGGTTGATTGATTTCTTTGATATTTGAAGTCTTAGCAATTCTTAGACAACCTTAATGCAAATCTTTATTTTATTGCTTAGAAATTTTGAATGATATCTTCACAACCTTAAATTAAGGAATTACTATATACCTAGTATAAATAGTAAGATATTTATTTCTAATATTATGAGAATGAGTAGGTATAAAAATAAGTAATACCTATTTTAAACAAGGAAAATACCTTGAAAATTTAGTAAGTCTAAATATCTATACATATAATAATAATTGTAAATTTGCCTATATAATAAATACCTATATAAATTATATTTAAGTAAATTTTGTACGAGGGATCTAAAACATTTTGGCAAAACAGTTAAACTAACAGCTAAACAGTAGTGGTTCGTATTCCGGGTCAAGCAAAAGTGTTTTTCAGGATTTTTTCGATTAGGCAATTCTAAATAGATTGGAATTGAGCCCGGTGGATGGCGATAGGTTTACCAACTATCATAATTATGGTAAAATTACAGCAGTAGGAGACAAAACATATTTTTTTAGGGATAAATTAGGGATTGTTAGTCCTTATGGTAGTTAGTCAATTTTAAAGAAATTGCATAAATTCTGCACAAAAGTCCCTACACGACATAAATTAACAATTAGATACATTTTTTGGAAATTGATTAAAATTTGATTGAGCATGGATTCCACGCAGAGAAGTCGCAAACAAAAACTAGCCAGGTATAAAACTTGGTTTTAATCATGTGTACACATGATTAAAACTAAAACTGCGACCCAATTTAGCGCAATATGTACTAATATAATATTATTAATTAATTAACTAATTAATTTATTAATAATATATGTCGAATGTTTGTTTTCCTTCTTTTGTTATGACATAGTTAAAAGTATGAATAAAACCCTAGGGCCAATGCTTAATCAATAACGTAACCAATAATATTATTAAAACCGACGTGAGATGAAGACATTATTATTGAGTAAACGTGTAGTGTAATTGGTAAAAGGATAGAAAGATGATGATGAATAGATAATAGTAATGAAGTTAATAAAATAAAAACATTGGTTACGTTATTATTGAGAAAACGGGTTACTCACGTTACTTTAGCCGGGATATGCCGACTAGTTTCGAATCTAGTACGTAGATTCATCAACTGGGCTATTAATCGCGTGTCGTCGCCTCCGCGCGACGTCGGCTAGTCGGCATATCCCGGCTAAAGTAACATGAGTAACCCGTTTTCTCAATAATAACGTCACCAATGTTTATTTTATTAGCTTCATTACTATTATCTATTCATCATCATCTTTCTATCCTTTTACCAATTACATTGGGGTCGGCTTCTAGTCTAACGGCTGAATAATTATCTAATAATAATCTGTATTTTACGAGGAGCCACTGGCATCAGACTTTGACAACCCAGTACGAGGTAATACTATTTGTTAGATTAGTTATCACACTCTCTGCCCTCGGACTACCCGTAACGACTGCCATAGATGTTCAAATGGCTATTAGGACCGACAGCTTAACCTGCTCTCCGAGGCTAGATGGAAATTTCATTATGAGATGGTTGCCCATCCACGGCCGAGCGCGGTTAACATTACTTAACCTGCAAGATCGATTGATCAATTCGACTTAGCCACGAAGCTCCTCCTCCTACCATTATTATCTACAAATTATGCGTTTTAACGTAAAATAAAACATCATTTTAAACAATGAATAACTTATTAATTAATTATTATTTATACCTAAAACCCAAAACTATGAAGGTATTTAACTATTTCTGCCTTGAGAAAATCTGGATTTTCCTAATCTACGCAGCTCTATTATATTCTCTTGGAAATCCAAGTAGTTACAGGAAACTTAGATAAATCTAAATTTACTATTTAACAATGAGTTAAACATTATTTCAGCAGTCAAAAGCAGTCTTGGTGATTGTTATATTATTTCGCGACACAATGCGGAAAATAATAACTTATCAGTGAGCCAGACTAAATAATAAGTTAGGTCATTCTGTTTACGAATTAGCAGACGGATTTGGAACAGGAAATGATAAGACTTAGCTAATTTATTTAGCTAGAATTGCTCCGCTCTGAACTGTATTTCAGCAAACAACAAACTTTTGTTAAATACCTAAAATAATATATTTTTATAATAATATAACGTCTAACTGCCTCGATGGTCTAGTGGTTAGCGTATGCGCCTCTCACGGCCTCACGAGGTCTCGGGTTCGATTCCCGGGACGGGCAGAGTGTTATTTGTGAACTATCCATCAACAAAATCACGGAATTGAAATTGTGCCCGGTGGATGGGCTCACCCCCTTATCCCATGGGACGTATTCATAACAGGTGAAAAGTGGGTGTACACGTCTGCTACACCCTTCTTGATAATACAGGCGTGATGTTATGTTATAACGTATGGAATGAACAGGAGTGTAGTTTACATGATAGCAAGTGGCAATTACCCAGGAAAATATTTACTTTAATCTAAAAAAGATTGTAGATGCATTTTTACGTTTTGAGGATTTCAATTCTGGAATTCAGTTGACTTAGTACTACTATTTGGTGGCAGGTTAAAGGTATAACAATAACAGTGTTGCTTTTTTCCTTGTTGCGCTGGTAAACAAAAGTGGCGTTAAAAGTGCCATTCTGCGTGTTATAGAATGTCATAAAGTGAATGTTATTAAAAAAATAAATATAGTAATGTTTTTCAAAAATTAGACAACAGGGCGTAATTATTATAAAGGTAAATAAATAAAATATAGTAATGTTTTGTTTTTACAATGTGGAGTTCAATGAAACTAAATTACGTCAGTCAACTCATCTTTAATATGAAATTGATAGAGTTCCGAGAAATTTATAGGATTTTCCTGTTAGAAAAGTAATATTTTTATAAATATTATTCATGTATTAATTGAGGTATCTTTCTTCGCATTATATATTTTGGCATAGCACGTTAAGCATTACTATTATTTGGCATAATGTAATAATAATAAAACACACACACAACAGTACAATCTGGGTGTCTTCAAAGCAAAGGTAAATAGGTATCTTATAGGTAAGCTTGCTTTAGCGTAGGCCGCATCATCACTTACCATCAGATGGTGGACAAACGCATGAACAACAAAGTTGGGGATTGTGGTGTGGGTTTACGGACTAGAGTTAACACTTCTCATCAGGTCTGTACGTGTGGTGTAGTGGTTTAAGCGGTCGCTTCCCCGCTCTCCTCTGCACTGGTGTTGTGGGTTCGATCCCCACGTAGGACAAATCTATGTGTGATTCGCAAAGATTTGTTCTGAGACTGGGTGTGCTTGTGTGAGTGAATGTGTGTATTAGACCTTGTCACTGGGACCATTTGATAGTGTAATTGCTTCTGGCGTTCTATCTAATGTAAAAAATCTAGTCTAGACATCTATCTGGACTAGACACCCGCTTACTATAAACATACACAAATCTCTCTAAAGCTTCTGTTATTAGGTAACATTAAATAAAAGCTCCTAGGGGTACCGTAATTAGCATTTACACTTGTAAATAGGGTCCATTGACATTTGGTTTTGTTTTCTTTTGATCAATTAGATCAATTTGATAAATGAACCAGCTGGCAAAGCTTAGTCACACACACTTCCTTAGTAGAGAGAGAGATAAACAGAATAATGAGAGGCTTAATTGTTTGGCCGATAATTTACTTAGTAATAACATATAATACAGTTACACGGCCGCCATGCTAGGTCTGTATACGAACTGTGAAGAGCAGAAATATCAATTATTGACTAAATGACTATGTCTGTCTACAGGTCCAGTTACGGGCCCCAATCTTATTAGCGCCAATAGTTTGTACAAACAGTTGGTTTTTCTGGCTATACGGCAATTGTAATTAGCATGCAATTGTCATAAACAATTGGCGCAAGAGAGATGGAGCGGGTAGCCGGATCTTTGGTTTTAAAGCTCTACCAAAATTAACCCAGTGGTGTTAGATGTCTGCTATCCATATTAATTAAATTTACGTGGTTTATTAGAGAGATTTAGTCCTCCTAACATTGATTTTATCGATATACTATGATAAAACATTGATGTTTATTGATTTTGATTTCTAAGTGTGTTAGTATGCAATAATTTCAAAATATTTTGATAGTTTTTAATATAGGAAATAACTTACAAACCAAATAGGTAAATTTTAAATTGTATGTTGTAATTTTTTAACGGGTAGTGTTTATGTTATGCTGATATTTTTTGACTTCTACATATGAATAAAATTAATAAGTTTGCTTCTTAGAATTAATAAACCAATATATAAACGAAATTAACGCAAATATCTATGCAAATAAGTCTGCCAAAACTCGCGGGCACCGAGGGTTAGCAGATTATCCCGCGCGTCTATGATTTGACAACTAGTTTTATTTGACGTGCAAGAGCGGCGCTCTTCCACATTTTGCTGTAACGATGCCTGACAATGACGCCTCCGGTTGGCTTACTCTGAGGTTTGCTTGCAACCACGGTCAGTGTACAAGATAAATATTGCATGATCATGTTAGTTCCCATTCAATTTTAATACATCATGCAAATCGACTGTCTAAAAATTTATCAAAATAATCAGTGTCCGACTTTAACAGGATAAAAAGCAGAAAAAATACTTTTAGCTAACGAGCCTCAACAGACTCTAGATAGCGAAGTGGTACTTTTGATTTTCATGTGCTATGGTGTTTATGGGCAGTGCTTATAGCAAAGCTTAGTGTTACTTAAACCACCATGAGGTGCACTGTGCTTGTACTACTGTTTCTGGTGTTTGATACCGGCACAGGGAGAAATGTGAGTACTATTAGTATTTACTGTCTAAAGGCGGGCTAATTAAATGATTGATTAAGATTCGACTGAAATGTACTTCATGAAACGAAAAAAGCGACGTTTTTTCGTGAGTGGTAATTAAATAGTCTTGTTAACATACACACACACATACATAGAATTTATCCCACGGGGGCAGGCAGAGACTCGTTTTTATTTTTTGTTGCTTTCTGATAAAATATTCCTTTTTCGATTTAATCGTGTACAAAAATAATGTCAGAAAATGTAGTTCAAAAACTATGCTTTGTTTGTATAAATAACAAAGTGTTTGTTAAATGTGTTCTTGTATTGTTCAAAGGTCATCAATGCAAGTGCATAGTACTACTTTTTTTTCCTTTTTTTTGCATTGTATAAAGACGCCCAATGTTGAGCAAAGTTGTTCGTTGCCTCCGCAAAAGTTTTTCATATCTGACGGTTTTAGGCCAGAAGCATCCATTTGATCCCGGCTATCTCGACCAGGTCGTCGGTCCATCTGGTAGGAGGCCTGTCCAAACTACGTCTTTCAGTTCGCGGTTCTTCGAGCGATATGGCCTGTCCATTGCCACTTACGCTTGCTTATGGTTTTAGCTCTGTCAGTGGCCCGGGATCTTCTGCGTATTTAGTAACATAATTCGTTCCATGGCTTGCTGTGCGACTTTGAGCTTCTTTACGAGTAGTACTTTACTTTTATTCAAATGCGAAATGCAAACAGCTATTCTGATTGTTTCATGACCAATTGGATGAAATTCGCTTTCAAAGAAATACAACGCATTCGTCCTTCTTGGAAGCTATACTTCAGTCTCGTTGGCAAGAGGTTTATGACATCGTAATTTTGTCGGATCTGTTAATTTTATGGCATTTTGCATACAGCAACAGTTGCTAGCACTTTTGTTACCAAACAAAACCACCACACGTATTTCGCCACTTAAACACGATCCTGAATTCTTAATTTTCAACAGAGAAACTGGATAGCATTTGAGTGTTTAAAACCGGTCAAGTGCGAGTTAAGTGTTATATTGGCAACAATTTTACATCATAAGTTCAATTTCAACTCTCTATCTATAACGGTTCATGAGATACAGTCTGGTGACAGAAGGATAGACTGACCGACAGTAAAGTCTCAGTATTAAGATTCCTTTTTCCCTATGGGTACGGAACCGTAATAAAACATCATGTAATGACCTAACTATATTTACTATAATGTACTAACTTTTTTGCAACCTGTCTCCGCCTTCACGCTCAAGCATTGTCGTAAGCTCTGCCAGTCTATATTTTATTTACGAAGTTTTGTACTGTACACAAAATTGTACACTATAATACCTAATTGTACATTAATATTAAAGAGAGGACTTTTCATTTAATTTTGTTTGAACCCAATAATCTCCGAATCTACTAGACCAAGTGTGGAGATGGTTCAAGACCCCAAAATAAATATTGTTAACTTTTAAATTCACAATTCGCACTGCTCAATAAATCCAATATTAACAAGACGAAACATTAATGATCACAATTGACACAATAGGAGCTGACAGCTATTATTAATTCAATCTGACGCCACGTGCCCGACGACACATTAGTGTTTTTTTTACTTTTGGCGTCGTTGAACTATTGTCCTATATCTTGGCGATGAAATAAAAGATCACGGCTCCAGATTACGTGAGGCAAAGCTAGAGCTGCTAGTATTACGTCTACGATAATAGGCCAGTCAATAAAGCCAAAACCCGTAAGTAATTAGTAACTCGCTGCAAATTTGGAATTCGGTTGTTCTTACCGTTTTGTAACGTATACATATCAAATTTGCAGCGTTTTGCTACTTACGGAACATTGTTTATTATTAAAAAACAATAAAAGACTATAGACTCTAATTATCACCTACCTAATAGAGTTGCAAAAAAAGTGGCCAAATATAAATTGCCAGCAATATTTCCACAATCTATATAACTGTTACCAGCCTTTGCAATAGGTATATTTACATTATAAATTATGCTTGATTTCCGCGACATTTTATTAGCCAAACATAGTTTTTTATATTTGGCGATGCTAACCAACTAGGCATTGAACCCGGGACCTTTCATTTACAAACTGAATGTACGAAAGGACGTCATCCTTACGTAATCGGTTATTATAAGCTCCAATATTTGTCGTCGTAACTGTTTTGAGATTGACAAAGTCGGTGCGGTTACGCTAGTTACTAAGTAACAAGCGTAATTGCCAAAATGGCCGAATACAGTATTGTCAGCAAAAGACCTCGGCTATGTTATGCTCGAAATTGTACCTCACTAACTGTTTTCTTTTTGGGATCTATAATTTTAGTCTGTCTACGTTTTTGGTTGGTAGTGAGATAATGCTTTGAAATTACTGGAACATAAGACTACAGATATAAAGGACGCGACGCACCTACAATCTATGGTTGATGGGTTGTAGTTGCGACTTACCATCAGGTGTTACTATATTCGAGTTAACCCCCTCCAGCTAAGCATTATTCGCTTGTGCAAGGAGGAAATTCACGTCCGTGGTGTATTGGCCAAGATTCGAACCCACGACCTCTCGATCGTAAGGCCGATGCCTTATCCATTGCGCCTCTACTACGCTATCGCCAGCACACTTTTGTAAACCAGGAATTGATTTCAGCAATTAGAGCTTCAAGACATTTAATTAGGGGTCTATGACACTATCTAATCATACATTGTCTGTAGTGTAAATTGAACAGACAGGCACAAAAAAAATGCTATGATGTAGCTCTACTCGCTAGAGGTTTTTTCAGTCATTGATGCCAACTGCGCGTATTAAATTGTTTGAAAATAGAGAACTTTTGTTCTTATAAGGTGACTAACAATATCGTATTTCCAATACCTCCGTTGACTCCGTAGTCTTTATGTATTTTTAACCGACTTCCCAAAAAGGAGGAGGTTCTCAATTCGGCCGGTATGTTTTTTTCTAGGTATGTAGTACATCGATTACGTCGCGGTTAATGGACCGATTCGCGTGATTCTTTTTTTATTCGACGCGAAATAGCTGCCAGGTGGTCCCATAAAATTTCTTTCAGTTTGGTCTAGTAGTTTTTATTTTATAATATTATTAGTAATTGAAGTCGGTTTTTTTATTGCAAAATTATTCTATACATTATCATTATCTAAACACTAAATGCTTGTTTGTTGGTGGCCATTTTGTCAACATTTTGGATCATTTATTGATTTACATACAAACTGAAAAATTAAAATACTAATTTTATTTTATTAAATGGACACAAACTAATATTCATTTTAGTGCTTTAATAATGTTAAAGTTACATCAAGATTAAAATAATCGGGGATAGGGTTAACCTTATCTTAAAGATTGTATAAAAGTTCCGATGCAGTACACCAGCATGTAGGCCATATTTTGATGATACAGACGAAGAATTTGATCAGACGATTGTAAACGACTTAATAAATATCACACGGGACATAAACATAAAAGACGAAATGTAGGTGATTTACATTAATTGATCCTTCGGATAAAAACAGGCATTGCAACATTTTGTTACTTTTTAGGGTTCCGTAGTACCTACAAGGAACCCTTATAGTTTCGCCATGTCCGTCTGTCCGTCCGTCTGTCCGAGGCATAGCGACGAAACCGTTGGTGCTAGAAAACTGAAATTTTGCATAAACATGTATGTTAACTATACAAAGAAAGTCGTAGAATAAAATTTGGAAAAATATTTTTTTTTCAGGTAGCTCCCCTACATGTAAAGTAGGGAAGTTTTTTTTTTTTTGTCGCCTACCCCATAGTGTGGGGTATTGTTAGATAGGCCTTTTAAAAACGTCCAGGAGTTGCTAATACAGTTTTATGATTTAGAGATCCCTTTGCGAGATAATTAACTTTAAAGAGCAAATTTTTGTTTAAGTAGAGCGTCCCCTCCCCTCTAAAAGCTAAACTACTGGATCCCAAAATCAGAAAAAAATTGTGTCGGTAGTACATGTAATGAACTTTAAAGGAAAACTATAGTGGATAAGTTCACTTCATTAGTTCAAGAGGAATAGGGGTCCGAAATGTCAGATGCAGTTACTCAGAATATTTCGTTCAAAATTCTTGAAACATAAATAAACATACATAATACATATATAAAATCACGCCTTTATCCCAGGCAGAGACGATAGAACGCCATGTGCTTCGCTCCTTACATACTTCTTTCGCTTCCTCAACATTCATACATCTCGTCATACGTGCTAGCTGGTTACGTGTACTACAAACATTTCCTTTCTAAAGGACGCCATTTATCTGGTCCCTATATGTCTTTCGAGGATAAAATAAATAATTTCGCGGATAACATAAACAAAATAAATTAAAAATAATCATTACATATCTAGGTCATACATAAGATCACGATTTTTATCTCAAGACGAACTACTAGAACAGTTATTTTTAATACTTCTTGCATAGAGTACATAAAAAAAGCAGGAGAGAATGTCACTTATAAAATGATGGAAGCACCAAAATGGCGGCGGTCTGTTTATATGTGCGTGTGTTAGGGGTTACCAGACATGAGAAATATTACCCACATTTTCACAATAATTGAAATAAATATTTTAGGGTTTTATTCTTATATTTTTTTATTTGCTGCTTTTTACCATCAAACATGATATAGGTAGTTTTATACTACCTTGGCCAAAAACCAAACAATATAAAACAACTTTGTTTGAATTTCGAAACAAAGTTGATTTTATATTTCTAGCAGTCGATGCGGGCCTGCAGGTGGAAGTTGTTTGTTTTTATTAAGGGAATATGTACAAAATTCGTTGCTCTGGGCACTCCTGACGCAAAGCAGCGAAGATGCTTTAGTGCAGCTACCCAGTTTTTGGAAGATATTTTAAAATTACGACTCCTACGGCGCTTCCTGATTCTTAGATGGTGAAGATGCTTTAGTGATATACAGGGTGTCCAAGTTTAGGACCTGGAGCCAAAATCGGATAGTAGGATAAGTTATGGCAGTTAGCAAAAAAATAAAAAACAATTCAAAATCAAAAAATTCTTTATTACATAAACTATCAGAAAGTGCTTGAAAACGTCAACAAAATGTACAAACCAAATAAAATATCTAAGTTAAAATAAACAAACTATTGTGGAGCTTAGATTCACTTACATGCGATTTAAAGAAATATTGGCAATTAAAAAAATCGAGAAAATTTACACCCTGTGACAGACTTCCCGCTTCATTTCACCTAAATTCTTTTTTTTTTTATGAGCCTATAGTGTCCCACTGCAAGGCAAAGGCCTCCCCACCCTTTTCTAAATTCTTTTATAGTTTCGTTTTAACATGGCTGCCACGAAATCTCAAACTCGTATGACATTCTGCGGGCCCTTGATTTGAAGGTCAATATTCGTATTCGCGAATGTGAGAAATCGTACATTTGTCACATCACATCGTACATGTGTTTTACACAATAATCAACGAAATATTAATTTTTATTAACACTTTTTTTGACTAGGTATTTCAAAAATAAAAATCTTTATTGACATAAACTAGCATCCTTAACTTGTGAATCCCCTAAGGAAAAAAGTTTTTGATTTCTGCAGTTTCTAATTATATCTAAAAAAAATTCCATGCGTCGTTTGCAGCAGGAAATCTATAAAACATAGAATAATAATTTATACTACTAAAAAATATTTACCCAAATTCAGGGTAAATGAAAATATTTATTGACTGTCAACACTGATAGTTTTGGTATAATTTTTTATGAAAACAATATAATTTCGGCAATAAGCTGAATATATTACTTGCTTACCTGTGAAAAGTGATCCCCTGGTTTTTTTTTGTCGAGGCGCTATGGTTTCGGCAGCTTTTTACAACACAAGACGGCATTTTTAATTGTTTTTCTTGAAGATCCGAGCATCAGCACAGTCCAAAGCGTAATGGCGGGCGATTGACTTACTATTGTGTCAATGTGTGTGTTCTGTGTGTACGTGTGACTTACTATGGGTGCTTCAGTAAGTGTTTCAAGAGACTATGTCCTGCTTTTTTTTATGTAGTCTATGACTTCTTGTACAATTGATTGTATGACAGCGCCCTCTATTACCAAGTAATATATCTGAATACTTACTATATAATAGGCATTTGTTCGTTCGCGCACTTTTTTTTTAACTGCATTACAACACAACTTTGACAACAACTGAAAACTATAGCGGTTACTTTAACTTAATTAGTTCTAGAGTAATTGGGGTCCAAAGTGTAAAATGCAGTTACTTAGAATAATTCGTGCAAATTACAAAAACCTTTGAAAGTAATGACTTGTATGAAGATGTTACTTGTTTAATACAGATAGTAAATCCCTTTTAAGTCGAAATATGTTGTTACGACTAGCTACGGAACCCTACTGCGCGTGGCCAGACACGCACTTGGCCGGTTTTTAATACGTAGGTATACTACTTTTAGGAGGTTGAAGAATTTAGACATAAAATAACAACAATCTCAGTACCAGTATACAGTACACAGATAGTACATCCATTTTACAATTTAAACAAAATAATTACTATATAGGTTTTAGGTACCTCATAAAACAATTCATCTCACTTAAATTTACGATCAAACTAATCGAATTCCTATTTATTTATCATTAAAAAAAACAAATATCGCAATGATATATCGGCCTTATCGAAGGCGCCAATCTCTCTGTGACAGTTTTTTTTTTTTGGCATCTGCACGTATTTTGTGCTTTTATGCCATTATCGAAATTTAAAAGCGAGGAAACGTTTAAGGATATTTCAAAACTGGAATTCGGAATAATTTGGACGGGTCGCGGGGTAGGTGGTGTTATAGAGATTATTTATTATTGAATAAGATTCTCTGACATTTCTCCTCTTTTGTTTTTTTACTGTCCTTCTAGTCCATGGTCTCGATGACATCAAATAAGTAAGGTTTTATGACTATTCTCTAAAGAGGTTGCTAACACTTCAATATTTTTATGTAAATAATACTTAATTTTTTTTTTCAGACCAAGCTGATACACAACTCACACAAAGGCACAATAAAGTACTACACGAAGCAATCAAACATAACAATACCAATAATGATACATTTAGACAAACCTCTAACGAGAATAATATCAAAGGAGAAAAAACATAAAATCATAGGAAAATTCAAACTTTTAGCCAAAGATATCATAAAAGATGTCGAAGAAATGTTTACACATCAAAATTTACACCAAAAAATCAAGTTGGAGTTGCTTGATGTGAAAATTATTAAGAATAATACGAAAAAGGTAACCAATCAATCAATCAATCATTTTATTTTATTTGCTCAAAATATGGTACATTAGATGTTTATATAGAATATTAGAAACCCATATTTTGCGATATATGGCGTGCAAGTATTTTTGAATCCATCGCAATAATTTGTCCTTATGGCTACTAATCATTTTGTTCTTGTAGTTAAAAATATTCTCAATCTTAATTTATTTGCATACAATCTTAATTATATTGGATTATTACTACATTTACAATTTATTACGTATGACGTACGGTACGTTATAGTCGTCTTATATTATTATGACTTTTCTTTCGAGTCTTTTCTATGAGCTATTTCTGACTCGATCTCTGGCTCGGGAAAACGTGTACAATCAGTACCAGCACGGATTTTTGAGTAGGTACACGGTAGATAGGCTAACCCATTATTACATGATATTGGTAATACAATTATATTTATATTCTGTACGATGTCTCGATGGTCCAGTGGTTAACGTATGCCCCTATCACGTTCAACATCGAGCAAAGTGTAGTTTGTGAACTATCCGTCAAGAAATTCACAATAGCAGCACGGAGTTGGAATTGTGCTCGGTGGATAGCGAAAGGCTCACCCCCTATTCCATGGGACCTAAACATAACAGGTGAAATGTGTGGTTGTTGTACACGTCTGCCACATCCTTCTGGGTGTTGCTTGATGTTATGTTATGTTTTATATTCAAACATTGCAAAATTGCATTACCCTTTTTGTGTAGGAAATAGCTAAAAATAAAATGGTGATCTTAAGTAATTGTAGAGCCTAACGATAAGGAAAATGAAACTCGTAAATTTGTACTTAAACGTGTAATAATCGACAAAAGGACACGCAGGTTTGCGCGTTGTAGCGAGAAAGTCAAAGTGACCCTTTTTAAAGCCTATTGTCAGGTCTTCTACACGTGCAGCTTGTGGACCAATTATACGCAGCGGGCCATCAGCGCCCTACGAGTGCAATACAATAACGGCTACAGGATGCTGTTGGGCTTGCCGCGTTTCTGCAGTGCCTCTGGCATGTTTGCGCAAGGGCACGTTGATGGCTTCCAGGCCATCGTTAGACAAAAATCTGCCTCATTGCTCCATAGAGTACGAGCGAGCTCCAACTCCATCCTGAAGGTGATAGCTGGGAGATATGACTCACCGATAGTGCATTGCATTATAAGGAGATGTATCTCCCAGAACAATCTAGTTATGAAATAAATACCCACATTTGTTACTAACATACATTTAAGATTATTGTTTTACTAACTCACTATGGATCTTACTTGGTCTAAAATAAAAGTTATTTTATTTTATTTATTTAAAAGAAGGCTACGCGCACGTTTGGTGGAGCCGTGTTCTTAGCCGATGCGGAAAGATCGCGAACTAACGTAGATGCTTAGGTAAAGACACATGCCCACTGCCCGCGCGCATGTAAATGCTGACAATGCTTATGGTGTACGGTTTCTCCGTACAGTAATTTTTCATCTCATTATATTCTTTGTTACGTATTTATTAAAGATAACACTATCTATTTTCAGGTGGTGATGAGTGAAGATGTCTCGAAGTACTTGAGGAGTTACTGCGATTGGCAGGGGGAGAAGAAAATGGCTAAAAAGAAGTGGTACTACTCAGTCATGTTTACGGGACTAGATGTGTATTATCTGGATAAAGCGGGAGCTAAAGTAAGGAGTAGTACAGGTTTGTTTATTGTATGAGTAATTATAACTTTTTTTTATTTAGTATAGGATCCAGATATACAACGACCTTCACCGAGATGTTTATTTGATGAAACGTATTTTATATTTAATTTAATATGTCAATAAATATATTGCATATGGGTTGTCTAACAAATTTCAGTACATAATAAGATTAATTAATAATTAAAAATATATATTTTTTTAATAATTTCACCGGTTTGATTATTAGACAAATTCTATACCAATCGAAAGTCTGAAGCCCATAGAATATGCAAACGTTGGGTTGTCTATTCTTTTCCGGTCACAACTCTCGGGTAGCCAGGTATAAACATTCAACATTTTTTTAGACAAATATGCAATATATTTATTGACATATTAAATTAAATAAAAAATTCGTTTCATTAAATAAACATCTCAGTGAAGGTCGTTGTATACCGGGATCTTAGACTAATTGTTTATTTTAAAACCGACGCCTTAGTAGGAATAGCTATTGTGTCGCGGGAGTGTTCTGAAACATACATTTCACATACACAAAGCACATCCAACTGCTTTGTGTTTGTAAATTTCCTGACGGAGAGTTCACTAGTAAAATTTTGCCCGAAACGGGAATCAAACCCGAGACCTCCCGGTGAGAGGCGCATATGCTAACCGCTAGACCAATGAGGCAACTAAAAATTGTACTTATCAAAAAAATATTATTTGAATTAACGAAGCTTAGAGCAATTTGAATTTAACTGTTTAGGGCAAATTAAAATCAACCTAAGTACCAGCTCCGATGGGTACTGTATAATTGTATGAGTTTGATTCCAGTATTTGTGCATTAAAAAGAATGCAAATAGGTTTTAAAAGGGTCGGCAACGCACGCGTGATGCCCCTGGCGTTGAAAAAACCATTTGCAACACCCAGACAAATACAGACACTTGAAAAAATATCGAACTTATTTTGGAACTGTAGTCTCTTGTGACAAACCCGGCTGTGAACTCTGTTTACAATTTGACTTAAAAAGATTATGCATTTCTTTTTAATCGTGTTCTGTCATTTACATTTCAGGTCGTGGATACATGAGGGGCATGTGCAGTAACAGGAAAAGCTGTACTCTATTGGAATGGCATCCACAAAACATCGCTTTCGTCTTGGCACATGAAATTGCTCATAGGTAATGTATTTCTTACAATAAAATATAGTATTTATATCTTGTGTCAGATGGTTGAGAAAGGACCTAACAAAAAAATTAAATAAATAACATAACAACATTACGCCTACATTACCCAGAAGGATGTGGCAAAGGTGTACAACACCCTCAATTCACCTGTTATGTTTAGTTCCCATGAGATAGGGGGTGAGCCTATCGCCATCCACCGGGCACAATTCCAACTCCGTGCTGCTATTGTAAATTTTCTGACGGAAAGTTCACAAACAACACTTCGCCCGACCCGAGAATCGAACCCGAGACCTCACGGTGAGAGGCGCTTACGATAACCACTAGACCATCGAGGCAGTCAGAAAATTAATATAAATTAAAAACAAAAAAGTTATAAAACCACCTAGTTTTATAATTTTATCTTAAACTATCATTATTGCTAGCACTGTCTGTGATCCTGATTAGGGTTAAGATAATACCCTGAAATGGCTGAAATTATTACTAAAAGAAAATATGAATTCTGTGATGTATACATTTTCATTTTTACAGATATTTACAGGCTGTAGTTTACTGTTCTATTACCAAGTATACTACAGTGCGTTTCACTGCATTCATCGTTTAAAAATAAATAACTTTACATGTTTACAGTCTAAATGTACCTCATGACGGGCCTCCATACAATGAATGCGTGGGACGTCGCTACATTATGGACTCCAAGTATAATCCAAAGAACCTGTCCAAGATCTGGTCTCCGTGCAGTAGGAGATCGCTGAGTCAATATCTGGAGTGAGTAGTATCTTTTAGATATTTAATACTATAGATATAAAAAGTCTACTATACCAACAAATACATTAACTTATTTTTACTACTACAATTTATTATTCTAATCAAAATATTCGCTTTGACTATAAAAAACACAACAAAAACCAGTCAATGTGCGAATTATTGTCAATAATATTATGTATGTGTGAGGGAAGCAGATATCGCATTGTCAATTTCTTACCTTAGATACTCGTAAAACAAGCAAACAGAATAAACGAACCTTTATTTTTATCTCATCAACCCTCTGACCATAAAAGAGCCTAACAATATAGTGATAGCAACTTACCGTACGTTCGTTACGGTAAGTTGCTATCACTATATTGTTAGAATAGAATAGAATAGAATATATTATATTTTATTGCATTGAATGTAGGTATTACAATTAAGATATTACGTTTTTTCAAAGGCAGCCATATACATTCTGCCTGTAAGGCGTGCAAATGTTACATTTTATTACAAGTAAAATAACAAGGTTAAAACGAATCATCAATTTGAACTTAATATTACGTACCTATATAACAGTTAAAATGTTTAATATTTTACAGGAGCAAGCAGGCGTGGTGTCTTCGGCAAGATTCAACAGTCAGCCTTTAGCAAGCTAAGAGCATTAATTAATAGTTTTAAGATTTAGTCAACTTACTGTCAAAATATGTAAAATTCACAGAGCAGTATTTGTCGCTCTCGAAAAAACATGAAGCAAATCAAAAATATATAGACTTTATCTGGGTTTAAAAAAAGAAGAAAATAATTCGTGTTTAGCCTATAACTATGTACAACGTAACAAATAAATTGTAAACTGGTACTTGACACCCGTAATTACACAAAGTGAAACGTTTTTATTTCTTTTTCTAGGATAATAATAAGACTGTCAAAATATTTTAACAGTAAATATTTTAAATAAATACAGTGTTCTTTAATTAAATACTTTATTTTTACTTCGTAAGATAACGACACGAATCTTGGTGAGCGCCTGTTACAAATATTTTAGCAAATCTTTCAGCACGTACCTAAATGCTATTTGTATATCGTAGGTGCGGAAAGGATGATGATGATGACACAAAAATTAAGAAAATTATACTCTCGGTAGTTTAGGGCACCTATTTTATTAGAGTTTATTTTATTATATACAATAATTATCTGATCCAAAATGCGTGAAGGACTTAAAACTAGGTCCTCACTAGGTAAAACTCCAGTCTCGCGTCGCGGCGCGGTGATCTTCGCAAAGATACATTGCACACACACAAAGCACACCCTGAGTGAGAAAAACGCGACGAGGCGACCGCTTGAACCACTACCCCAACCGTGCACTAGCTAATTAAACATGGTCTTCAGATCAAAAATGTTCAATTACACTTGGAGATTACTTTTATCGTGATGTGATGTTAGTTAGATTTTGTGTTACCTACGATTAATGCAAACAAATTTGTTGTTACTTAATATGTACATATTATTATATACAAATCACAATTTATCCGTAGGTATTCATTATTATTTCTATACACAAGACAAAGTTCTAGTTATAATAATATTAAAGAAGTTGTAAATCTTTTTCCTAATATAATCCATCAAAAATGTATACGACATACAGTGATACTTAATGCAGCACATCCGCTAAGTTACATAAACCAATAAAGTATTAAACAAGTCAAGTATGTGAACTGCGAAAATACTATTTTTTATCTAAAATGAGGTGCAATGTTGCGCAGGCGCAATACAGTAAGGATTCAGTTCTCATGCACGCCTCTAACTAGAACTAAATAGGGCTGTGATTTTTTTTTTTTATGTTAGATGCGGAATATTTTCAGCGAGGCAATCAATACAACAAAATTTTAATTATTTCATTATTTCAATGCAAGATCGTGCATATGAAATTTTTATAAAAAACGTAATTTTATTTTTATATAACGTACTTATAATCTAGTTTTATTAAATATTCTATACCTAGTCAGTGCCCCCATTTCTTGACGAAAACCTAGGCATATAAAATGTTATTATAACAACAAAATATACAAGATAGCAAATTCTTATTCATAATGCCTATCATTACATAAAATCGAGTTAAAACTTCAATAAGTTGTATATAACAGTTTTGTATAATGAAACACTCACAGTATAAAAAAGAGTTCTCTTTAATTAGATTTTTTTAAATAGAATTTCTCACCATTCATAAACTACATTGCCTTGTAAATTACTAAGTTAACCACCTAACCTAATTCGTGGCTGACTAAGTGATTTTGATGGCTATGTATAAATTATATAACTTCACTTATTGTTTGAAAAAAAAACAATTATGATCGCACGTTTACAGGCAAATGATTTACAACTTAGAAACTTCGTAATAAGATAACACTACGTATAACAATAACGAGTATACTAAAGTGATAAAAGACTACCAAATCAACAAAACAGGTTAGGTTGTCTGGAAGAAATTGCTTTTAGCGATAAGACCGCCGATTGTGCAACATTGTCTTTGTATTTTCATAACTGTATTTTTTTAGTGGTGTACAATAAAGAATATTTATTATTATTATTATAACAATTAAATAATCGTCTCTATAGATGGCTGCCAAAACAATAGCACGTGACCTACATTCAAGATGGCGGCTTCACTTTTCATTTTGGCGCCAATAAAGTTATATTATCATGAGACCAGAAATTTAAAGTACTTTCTCCGTGATAATGCTCTTGTTTGTAAGTGCATCTTGCTTGGATTCACGCTACAAGTTAGGCACAAAGGTATTCTTGAATGGACGAACCAAAGTATTTTTATTTACTGTTACTTTTTAACTGACTTCGAAAAAAAGGAGGAGGTTCTCAACTCGATTGTATTATTATTATTATTTATGTTTGTTCGCCGCTTACTAGAAAACGCCTGGACCGATTTGATTTTTTTTTTAATTTTAAAGAGTTCTATATTGTTTTTCGAATATTACCTAAAGCTACTTGGATATTTGCATCCAACAGTCAGCATTTCATGTTGCTGAGCTTATGCTGGAAGGTATAACTCCTCAACGTTTAGAAGTAAGGGGAAAATTATTCAAAATATAGGCATCTTAATGCCGTTTTCTATATTCTTTCAAGTTGAGATGAGAGAGAGATTAATATTTCTTACTTTTTAGTGCATTTTTTGTAATTAAAGTGGGTTTTTTCTTTGTTAGATTAATTGAGTCTAATTGCCGGTTTGGTTAAAAGTGCTATTTAGAATTTTTTCCGTCGATAAAATGTCAATAGCAGTATGGAGTTGGAATTGTGCCCGGTGAACGGCGAAAGGCTCACCCCTTATCACATGGATGTCATGCACACCTTTCTGCGTAATATAGGAGTGATGTTATATTATGTTATGTATTACGTTAATTTCTTTTCGGGTTTGGTATTAAGACTGACTGATTCAACATCCACACTTCATCCGTCATGTCTAGGTCCCATGGAATAGGGGGTGAGCCTATCACCATCCACCGGGCACAATTTCAACTTCACGCTGCTATAGTTATCCTGGCGGAAAGTTCACAAAATTAAATAACACTTTGCCCGACCCGGGAATTGAAACCGAGACCTTACAGTGAAAGGAGCATCGAGACAGTATAAACACAATAGATAAAAAACTATTTAAATTCATCGTTATTGTAGCACCAACGTGATAAATACAATATTCGGGGCACGGACATGTGACGATCTCGAAAACAATGTATTAGTATTCGTTACCGCGAAACTGAAAGTTCCAATTCTGTAGAAAGTGAGATCAAGTGAAATTTAACGAGGATATAAACCGTTTTGTTTATTGAGAATAAAGTCAAAGATAAGCATTGTATAATGTCATTGGATTATCATTTTAAGGGCCTGTTTAAAAAGCGTCTAGTAAAAGTTTGTCAATAGATAAAATCAAACAAAAAATTTACATGACAGCTATGTTCGATTTTATGATGGAATTGTGTCGGTTTTATATTCGTTACAGTGACAATTTATCATCTTATTGATTTATTTTGGCTGCCCAGTATGCTGAGATCGCAGGTTCGAATCATGCATGTCCCTAAATGCATGTATTATTACTATTTATTACAATTTATTTAATGAGTAAATTTCACTTGACAATTGTAAAACAGGCCCTTAGTCTGAATAGATAACACTTAAGTTTTTTTAAAAGTAAAATGAATCAAGTAAATTTATAGTTCATTTTAATTATGAGAGTTATAACATGGACACTGTTAGTGCTAGAATGCAGAAATTTTGCATGGATTTTGTAATTTTTTTTTTAATAAGGATTTGTTTCTTATTATTAGATACTTATAAATATATGTAACTGCCGTGTTGGTCTAGTCACTAGACCAACGCGGCAGTTACCACTAGAACCACTAGACTCTAGTGGTTAAGGGTTTAATCCCGGGTCGCGCAAAAAAATATTTGTGAACTTACCGTTAGGCAATTCTCAATCGCAGAACGGAGTTGGCATGGTGCCAGGTGAACGGTGATAGCCTCACCCCCTATCCCATGGGACCTAAACATGACAGGTAAAATGTGGATGTTGTACACCTCTGCCACACCCTTCTGGGTAATATAGGCGTGATGTTATGTTATAAGATAGTTAGTTTTATCCTTTTAATATTACGTATGTTGTAACGCCTGACTACGGAACCCTATTTCTTTTTCTTTTTCTTTTTTTTATACTACGCCCACAGCAAACGAACGTGTAGTCCACCTGATGGTAAGTGGAGTAAAGCCCATGAACATTAACAATCCACAAAAGCAGATTATAGATGCGTCGCTGTAGCTGAGGACTACGGTGTTATGCCTCATGTGCCAGTAATTTCAGGGCCTGATCTCACCACCAAACCGGAACACAGTAATGGAAGCACTACTATTTGACGGCAGGTTAAAGGTGAGACGGTGGTGCTGCTGCCCTCGAGTTCATTCACAAGAGCTCTACCACCATGAAAACTATATGCCGGCTAGACCGGATTTTCTATTAACCCAGCTACAATAACACAATCTATCTCTCTTACCTATATTCAATAACTAAACCATCAGCTCAAGCGTTTATGCTCTAAACACCTAAGAACTGAATAGATTCCCACAGTTCTGCCCCTATAACCCGGCCCCAAATTCCCCAATTAGATCGAATTTAAAAACAAACCAAAGTTACCGATTATACAATACGCTTTGTTCGCGACCCAGTGACACACAGACAGACAAACAGTTAGGTTATTCATTACTGGACCTTATTAACAACATTTTATATTGAAACAAAGGGAAACGGTTACTGGACACGGTTGGCAGATTTTAATGTGTAAGAAACGTTTAGACAGGAGAAAGGCTTCTAATACTATCTTGATCTGAAAGGCTTGTGCTTTGTGTCAGTTACTGAATTGTTTGGCCGTTAGTTTTTTTATCGTGGGTAGCAGTAGTATCCTGGGAAAATACCGTAGCTAGAAAACCGTTTGGATATTCGAAGATGGCCAAATTTGTTTCTCGCCAGCCTGACAAAAGAGATTTTGTTAGATTTTTTCCTAGTAATTTGGTATCCCATTATCGCCATGAATTGGAGTAGAATGCTCAGGTTGCAAGAAGAACTGGCCACAAAATGTAACTAAAAGTGTTTTTTTATATCTAGAAACACTGACTATGCTTCCTGCACAAGAATTTGTATTTTAAAGTAGTTTTAATATGTATTTCTAATTTATGTAAAATACTGTAATTTACGAAAACGACCAGTTTCAATTCCTGTGTTGTTAGTTAAATTGTTCGACATTTAAATATTTGCAGTTTTGTTCAAGATTTTGACACAATTTCATTACTTACTAATTAAATAGCCATTGATAACAATAATAGCAAAAAATGCATACAATAAATGAGTTTTTAGCGGTTAAATTGAGCCTAATCCGTGTTTAAATTAAATAGTATGAAAGTAAGAAGTCAATTAGTTCCGGTTCTTTATTCAAATGATCTCTGTGTAAATTAAAAAGCTTTAACAATTTAGCAAATGATCTTTAAAACGCTGAAAGAGTTTCTGTGACCAGTTATTATTTCAGTTAGCCAAATGTTGGCATTTACTTCTGCTTTTTTTGACAGGAAAATTGTAATAGCAGTACGGAGTCTAGACCTGTGGCCCATTAACTTTAAATATATTATGGTATATATATATCATTGAATATACTTCATGCTAAGTAAACAGATCCACTACAGATTCATCAATTAATCAAGACTTTTGGATACCTCGCATCAATCATGGTGGCTATGATATTACAGGCATCAAAGACATACCATACAGTAAGTGCTTTAATTTAGAGAGCAATCCGAAAAAAAAATCTTGCCACTTGTCCATCAGAATACGTATGCAAAGTTTCCTCGTTAAAAAATCTTTAAATTTGATAGCTGGGCTGGCAATCCACATATAGCTTACAGCTTTCAACCACAATTTATAAGTACAGCAGTTCAAAAACTCGGGGAACAGCGTCGACACGAGTACACATCCATGTTGTAAATTGTATATTGTATCACCGCCTATATAGCCTCAGCAGAGACAAAAAGCAAAATCAATACATATGACTGGTTGAGCAGAAGTGTTAGATTTTATTATTTGATAAGTAATTCTTAGTAGCAGCGTAGATTCTAGAAATTTGCCTAGTAAGTAGAGTCTCTAAACAATTAAACATAAAAAAACCGACTAGAATTACAAAAAAATGCTCTAATAATTGAACAAACTGTATGATATTGTCTGAAACGTTTGTGGTTTGCGATCTGCTCTTCTTTAAAAAATGTGGAACACACCACTCAAAATTCTTCACTCTTCCTCCACATTGTACCCTAAAGATTCCCAACACAAATAGTTGTTACAATGTACCCTTTCTCTTTTAGTTTGCTGCACAATGCTATCGAGACGTGTGTATGAGCGTATGCAGAGAAAGCACGCGATAATAGCATGCGGTGACATATTGAAGTGAAGCTGTAACAACTGGAAGCTGTGGAGTCGTTGTTATTTCGTTAGTAATTTTTTTTGTTGTTTTTTTTAGTACAAAGATTTAAGAAACTAAAAAATTCTCTAACAGACTTCTGTTAGAGAATTTGTTAGTTTCTTAAGTCTTTAGTTAATAAATTAGTTTAAATGTTTGTTTTTTTTATTAGTTTGTGTTATACAGTGCCCTTTCTCTTTTAGTTTGCTGCACAATGCTATCGAGACGTGTGTATGAGCGTATGCAGAGAAAGCACGCGACAATAGCATGCGGTGACATATTGAAGTGAAGCTGTAACAAATGGAAGCTGTGGAGTAGTTGTTAGTTTGTTTATTATTTAGATTCCTAATTCTTTATTGTACACAATAAAATTACAATAGAACTTATAATATAATAAACTTACCATGAAAAATGAATTATTTGGTTAGCTAGTTTGTTAGTAATTTTATTAGTTGGTTTTTATTTTAATTAGTGATTTCCTAAGTTTGATGTTTTTTTAGTTAGTTTTTTGTTAGTTAGTGTAATAAAGAGCTCTTTCTCTTCTACTTTGCAGCACAATGTTATTGAGACGTGTGCAGAGAAAGCACGCAACAATAGCATGCGTTGATATATTTAGGTGAAGCTGTAATCAATGACAGCTGTTGATTCAACCAAAAAAGAGACTGCCACGTTAGTAGTAGAAGGGATAGTGGATGCGATGCGGTCAAAGGTTTGATCCCCGGACCGAAAGAAATGTTATGTGGAGTTTTTCCGTGAATAAATTATCAGGTGGAGATCGTAGACTGTGCAATTGTGCACTCCCTATGGACCTTAACTTACCAAGTAAAATGTGGTTATACATCTCAGCCACACGTTTTGGTAAAGAAATACGATTAATTGACATGCATGTCAATTTTAAGATGGCAAAAAATCCATGATAGGAATTCCATGTCTCTTTCCTTATCCAAAGTGTGCGTGCCAGTACACGTAATAACGAGTAACCAGTTGATAAAAAAATATATTTATTTTTGTTTTGGTATCTAATTATTAGATACCAAAAATTATACAGTTCTCATCTGGAAATATCAAACTACTGTCCAGCATTTGATTGTTCACGCCTTTTATCCATTAAATGTATGTTAAATCTGCTCCACCCCACTTTAATTCTGTTCCGTCTGTTCGGATCTGCAGTGGAGCATCAACCGAAGCGACACTATTGCCTCATAGCGATACATTTTCACTATTCCATACTACTTAATTACTTTAGTCATTTTGAACTGGATTGTTTTCAAATGACGCCCGTTCTACGAATAACTTCTGTGTCGCGGAAGTGTTCACAACACCCAGAGTCAGAACAAATCTTTACGGATTACAAAAAGATTTATCCCATGTGGGGATCGAACCCACAACACCAGCGAAGTTGAAAGCGGCGAGGCGATCGCTTCAATCACTACGCCAACGGTGCAATGAATCACGCATATTATTTACCTTTTGGCTATACGTTTCGGCAACGGCTTACACCGGCCTTTTAATAAAACTGAACTGAATCAGCAACTCCCCGCCTCCGCTGGTGATGTCGACTAATGTTTATCCACCCTCACTTTACATCAAAAAATCTTTTGTGAGAGTGGATGAACATTCATTGACATCACTGGCGGAGGCAGTGTAATTAATACAACGCGATAGTTTTCAAAAAAAACTTAATTACTGCAAAGTAAGATCAATAATTTTTAAGATACACGGCAATTTAAGGAACTCAATTATTATTAGGATACATGGGGTGGATGCTACATATGGATATTAATTGAAAATACCTTTTTTATATTTTTTTTTTTAACTACAATGTTTATGAACACTTACCACTTCTAGAATAGCTATGTGATCAATAAATGCTCTTTATCGTATCCATCCTGTAGGTAACTATAAGATTAACGTGACTCAAATTATAAATATAATATAGTTATATATATATAATTATATGCTCAGCATATCAGGATCAGTAAATTCATTGAAGGACATCGTTTTCTACTGTAAAGCTCCATTTAAGCTATCATCATCAACTCATTAATTTGTTGTAGCGAAATAAAATGAAATTATTTTTTTTTAAATCGTCACATTTTGAATATTTTTTAGTGACATTTTAATTATTTTGGCCCAATACTGAACATTTAAGAACTCTTTGTTAACTTTGTGCAATGTATTTTCAAATTTAAAAGACAAAATAAATGTCAAAGAAATTTCGTGTGAAATTTTCTGTAAATAAAATTAAACGTAATTTATTCTTGAGACGTACTTTTTTGCTTTGTGCTATAATAGTGGCGCCAAAAAATAACAAAATGTGTAACAACCTCAACGCATTGTCTATGCTAATTTTCCATAGAGCACCACGGCAGGACGCGTGAACCGAATCCCACGAGAAACACACACAGACAGACAGTTTTTACTGTTTGGTGCAACATTAACATTTTAATTGAAATGAAAGTAAAATCCGCGCTAAAACAAACAGCTGACACAGTTTGGGAAAATAGTTTTTACTATTCCGAATTGCACCAAGCTAGTGCGGGGAAAGTGCCGATGAATTGTTATGTTAATAGTTATTATAGTGGTAGCTTATATTAGATAATTGTTTGTTTTATTATTTAATTTGTCAAATCAGAAATTATAAGGTATTAATAATTTTATCAACTAGAAAAGTGGGACTACCGTGAACTTAGTGTTGTATTTAAATAACTAAAAACACAAATTTAGTATTAAAGCAGCAGGATTAAAATTAATAACACTGAGCTAATTGAACATTATTATTATTATTCTTATTAGTTGTGGACACATTATTTTATTATATTTGAAAAGTATTAATTTTGATAAATTATTCTATTGCACAGGCCTTTTTTTTGCGCAAAATCTTATAAAAGTTAGTCTAAATAACTAATCTCTTACAAGCTAACAACAATAACAATCGATAAAAAACTGAAACGCCCCATAATAAGTACCATAACAAATAATAAACGGTATCGATGCCGCCACAACACTGTCTAACACTTTGTTCCCTCCAACTGTTGCACTAATCCGCGCAGTCGCACGCCGCGAAACCGCGCGAACTGCCGTCCGCAACGCGGTATCCACACCACACCAAACACGACACGATTAAAAAATAAAACAATAAACTAGGCAGAAATCATGAATGACCTTTGCCTTATTTATAAATGACAGCTGTCAATTTTGAGCACGCGCGAAATATGGCGCCTTTTCTAATTTTAAATTGTAACTTTTGTTTTTGTTAGTGAATGTTATTGTTTTTTCTTGTATTAGTTAGTGCATTTATGTAAATATGGTGCTGTACTGGAGGAAAGTGATTTTGGCGGCTGCCTTGTCAACTGTTTTGGATGTCAGCAGCGAGCCCTTTGGAAATGATGTAAGTAAATACTGATTACAAAAATAATATTTTTTGACTTGCTCGAGCTTGCATTTTGTTCTGAAATGCTCAATATCGGCTATTTATTCAGGTAGTAATCACATAATTTACTTGACCAAACTATGCCATCTTGATAATTATCTTAATATAGCCGTTAAACTATAATTACAGTCTATTCTGCAGTACCTGTTTTAAAACGTGACCTTATTAACTGCATTAGGTATTTCAGCTAAGAACCAAAACCAAACTACTTCAAATTGAAATGACAACAAACAAAATCGCTGTACTACCAAAGTGCTATGTCAAAATAAAGAATCCCGCAGACCTTCAACCTTATCCATGATGAATTTTTTTTTTAATAGGGTCAGATCCTTCGCTAAGCATGGTTATGCCCAGCTTAGGCATTCCAATTGATCGGACAGCTGGGAATATTTTGTTCCAGCTGTCCGAACCCCCCGCTAAGCACGGCTAGCCACTTTTAACATTTAAATTCGACAATGACGTGCTATCTAAAAACAAAAAAAAATACTTTCAATGTTGATAACCACGACTTAAATCTAAATATCAAAAGTGGTAAGCCGTGTTAAGGTGGTAAAGAGACAATCAAGAGATACTTTCGTTTGTATAATATTAGCAAGGGTGTAACACTATACCCATAATGGAAAGTACTCGTAGTTGTCTTGTATATCCTGCATTTTTGTTAAACTACTCAATGGCATGCTAGACAAACCTGTTACCTGCATTACTTCCGATTATCAACTTGGGTGTAGGAAGTTAAGAAAAAAAGAATTACTTACCACATATTATTGTACTTTAACTAAAAAAGATATTAAAAAAGAATCTGAGAATGGTTGTTTATCATTATTTTTTTATTTTTTAAACTATTCCTCATCCAGAACCAATAATAAGCGTCATAATTTAAATCGGATGAGTAACATAATATAATGTTTCACCATTATTAATCCAAAAGGTTGTACAGAGGTGGAGGTGAAGGAGGAGGTACAACACTCACACATCAACCATATATTTAGGTGCCATAATTATGATAGGAGGTGACCCTATCGCCACCCTATGTTTTTTCGCATAATAGCCTATTAGGCATATTGTTTTTTCGTCTAATAGTTATTAGGCATATTTTTTAATCCTTACAGTTATTAGGGACAATAGGTTTGGATGCGGCGGTGCGGCTCCTTAGCCGCTCACATGTTTTTTAATAATATATTATGAAAAGTAATTTATTCAAAGTGACCACAAACATTTGAAAACTTGTTTCTTCCTATTAAAATTATGCATATAAAGTCAATTGTACCAAAAGCTAATTGTGCTTAAATATAGCCATGGACATTAACAATAAAATTCATAAAAGCAAATTTTACATATTGTTATACCTTATGTGCCAATAATTTCAGGACCTTGATACCACAAAACCAATTGCTTATTCTTACCAAAACTATACGTCTCATAAAACAATTTGGCAACGCCATGATATAATAACTACCGGAATAGACCATAAAGCCCCTTAATTGCAGATTTATCTTATTTGTACTAGTTTTTGTTACTTCATACTTTGTTTGCATGCGCAATTGCTTTTCTGACCTCTGTTCACCGGTAGCAATTTTTCTTTTTTACCTGCAAATGTAACAAGCGGTCCTTTAGATTATCTACAGTCTTAGTTTTTGAATCATGGACCTGTTAGAAAAGAATAATAATGTTTCATAATTAATTTGTGTCAAAGGAGAATGTTTCATTGAAAGTAAAATCAATTATACCACTTTCTCGGCATAGCTTTTTTACACATTCATGCAAAATTTTAGCGTTTCGACGCTATGCTCCGAACAGACAGACAGACGGACGTGGCGAAATTATAAGGGTTCCTTGTAGGTAATACCGAAACCTAAAATGCTGTACCTCTGCTAATCAGCTTAATGTGCTTAGGTCTATTAAATAAATTTCGGTGTCTTTAATTTCATCACAAATATGAGAACTCGAATCAATTTAACTCGAAATTCGATATAACTAATCACGTAAATATTGTAAAAGTCTTTAGGGTATAGGCCATACGTTTTTGTCATGGTTAAAATTTAAAATGAAATCACCGTCTCTCTTCATCTCTTGGTGCTATCTACCCTTAACCACCCTTAACTAAAGATGTATTTTAACTGCCTTTAGGCGCTCCACCCACTGAAGACGCGTGCCGCCGCGGTTCGCGGAGCGACGGATAGCGCGGTGTGCCTTCCCACGCATTGCCGCGTCGCGTCGGCAGTGTGTTGTGTTAGGCCTGAAACTGAGTTAAGCGGGCGCCCGCCACGGGCAGCCGTCGCGTGTCAACGCGCGTGGATACGCAGGCAGGCTCCGTTGGAACGCGACGGTGCCCGTCGCGTGTTCCCGTCGCGGAGGCCGGATTATTTTATGGACAATTTTAACGGAGTGCATGTATAGTCGTGTCGATGGAGAGCTTAATGTTTTATTACATAGCACAACAACGACGACTAGCAAAAAAGAAACGACAGCCAATAAGCCCGTTTATTGAATCTAGGTTGCTGTGCGGGCACCGCGCGTGCCCCCGCGACGGCTGCCTTCGTCCGGAGGCATGCCCCGTTGCGCCGGTGCGGGGCGCGCTTCCCCGTGACGGACGCCCGCGCAGTTCCCCGTGACGGATCACTTTTGTATGAAACCGCGCGGGCGTCCGCTTAACTCAGTTTCGGGCCTTAGGCGTGATTTCTATACAAATTGAGATACTTGCATACAATGGTAAAACGCGCTACGCGACCGCGGACGTCGCGACTGGGCGCGGTGCAGTAGATGGAGCGCCTTAAGGACGAGCTCGTGGCTAAGTCGAAGCCACGTGGGCCGAAAAATCTTGCAGGTTAAGAGCAACGCTTAGCGCGGTCGACCGTGGATGGGTGACTATCTCAACTTAACGAGCTTTCCTCTGTACCTCACTTTAAGCCGTCGGACCCGGTTTCCATTTAAAAATCTATGGCTGTCCTTGCGGGTAGTCAGAAACCAAAAAATCTGACAACTAGTCTTACAATGAGTATCGTATTACCTCGTACTGGGTTGTGGAAGTTTGATGGCAGTCGCTCCACGTAAAATACTGATATCAGCTAAATCCGTTAACCTATAAGCCAACACCAATGTAATTGAAAAAAGGATTGACAGATTGATTAAACAGCCTTTTATAAAATAGAGCACTTTCATGGTAAGTAAAACTACAAAATGCCAACGGCCGACGATTTCTAAAAGCTCTAACAAACTGTTCTGTCGTAAGTTTCACACACATAAGTACTGAATTAATATTCCGCTACAGTTTGCAATCGCAAAAATCTATCTGATAAATCTAACAGCCACTTTATATGCAGCAATCGCGAAGCTGGCGTAAAATGGAGTATTTTGTTTTAAGTTAGTGTTCCAATGAATAATGTATCTTGTGTTTATACGAAAAGCTTTGAATGCAAAACATTTTGCAAGGGATAATGCTGTTTAGATAGTCCGAAAAAAGATGGATCGATTGTGTGAAAGAGGATGAAGTTGGCAAGGGTACATTAAACAAGCGCTAAAATGACGTCTGATAGGAAAGTATGGAAGAATAAAACATATATTACATATACTCATTTATTCCGTTTTCTCATTTTTTACATGTTTAAATATAAATTATAAAAGTAAAGTACATTAAAAATATAAAACTATAACATTCTACATTTTTAAATATAAGCATTAGAACATATTTAAAAAATATAAAAAATAGTACCCCACCGGCATCGGATACAGGGACGATGGATTATTATGGCAGTAACACTGCACCTTTTGGAGAAACCAGAGAAAAGTAGAAGTTGATAGAATAGTTTAGTTGTCTATTTTATACGAAACGTCAACGTGTCTCCACCCACACCTATAAATATAAAATTATATATGCATTTTTGATTTTAATAAGTGCATTTTTGACGTTAGTAGATGAATTTTGACATTCATTGGTTTTGATTACGCTTTCTTAACATGTTAATAACTCTTTATAACTGGAGAGGCATAACTCCAGTTATAAAGAGTTATTAGCACCCTCTTTGATTTAAACCATCGACAAGAAAACAAAGAATCAAAAAGGTAAATTTGTCGTAAAACTGTAGAGCATAATGTTATTTTAAGTTAGTACATACGTGTGTTAGGCAAGAAAGATCCTGTTTCAATGAATAATGTAAATGGTGTTACAAAAGTTACGAAAAGCTTTGAATACAAAACAACGTGATTTCGCTTAAGGATAGTTGTTGTTGTATTTTGCGGAGTAAAATAATAAATAAATAGATATCTCACGACTCACACACAACGCCATCTAGTCCCAAACTAAGCAGAGCTTGTACTATGGGTACTAAAATAACTGATACTAATACATATTATTTTTAGCGCTAAATCATTCTTCATTTCTGTCTAAACTACCTTTCTGTAAATCTTTTACACTAATGTCCATCCAAAGGTTGCCTGGAAGAAATCGCGTTAAGCGATAAGGCCGCCCTTTGTGCATAATATTATTATTGAAACTTTCGTACAAAATGTATTTCCTATGTCTTATGCACAAATAAAGTTTTTATCTATCTATTTATCTATAATAATTATATACTTTTCATCTGTAAATACATACATATTATATATAGAAAAGTAAGATTGAAGATCATGCAGCGTGGATGCGTAATTGTTAAAAAGTTTATATTTATAAATGGCATGAATTACTTCCCAATACAACCTTTAAATAAGATACAAGCCTCGCAATCAAATAATAAACCAACTATAATAAATTATCTATTAGTAAGTAGGTGCCTCGATGGTCTAGTGGTTAGCGTATGCCTCACACCGTGGGGTCTCGGGTTCAATTCCCGGGTTAGGCAAAGTTTTATTTGCCGACAGAAAATTCACAATAGCAGCACGCTGGCATTGTGCCCGGTGGATGGCGACAGGCTTACCCCCTATACCATGGGACCTAAACACATTAGGTAAAATGTGGGTGTTGTACACCTCTGCCACACCCTTCTGGGTAATATGGGCGTGATGTTATGTAATCGCTTATCTCTTTTGACTCGTGCCATCCTGAGGATGACCTGACCTAGAAGAAATTGCGTCATGCGACCGTCCTACGTATATTACTTGAGTGTGTTTTTTGTCGTAAGTTCTAAGAATATATAAGTCCTGGAAATAAATGAATAAAGTTCTATTCTTTTCTAAAACAAATTAAGCTTTGTAAGATTATGACACTGCCATGAACCGTAAAGCACACGAACTGTTATGTTATCGGCGTCTCATTACACAGCCTGACTTTCACGACATAATTGCTAAGACATTCATAGCTTAGTCACGTCTCTCTGACATAATAGGTATATCGTTTCAATACGAGTAGTTCTTGTGTCTGCAAAGCTTTGTTAAAAACAGTTACATTTGTAATGAGCTTTTTGTCCGAATAACCTAAGATATTAAGTAATGTTTTCGTTTGTACAAGTTTACTTGTAGTTTGCTGATATAATTACTAGTATTCTTGTTCACACTCTCCAGCTAAGCTTAATTCACTTGTGTTTAGAGGAAGTTTACGTTCAGTAAACTGTGATGTAATGGCCAGGATTCAAACCCTCGACCTCTCGATTGTAAGACCGATGCCTTATTCATTGCACCACAGTCACTTGAATAACTGGGATCTTGCAACCCTGGTTATTTTACCTCATCGTTTTCTTTTTATCAAAAACACACCTACATAATGAAACGGAATGATCTCGTATATGAAGGCATTTTGAGTTTTAAATCTACGTTATCTCTGAGTAACCTTGAGTTTTTGACCGTCCCGTGACGATATTGTTGTTTTAATAACCATCTGCTTTAAACATTATGCCAAATCTGCAAAGGGCTTGCAAAAACCATTATGAATTGATACAGTTATTATTTGATTCTTCTCACTTCAAACTTTTTCATTTGAGAGATACAGTTGTAAAGTACCTGGTAATAGTAGATACTATATTATGCTACTTAATGATTTTTTGTTAGAAAACTAAATTGTCGTCAGCATCATTTTCCTAAAAATTTTAAGGCTGAAAGGTGGCCCTTTTCTGAAAAAAGAAAAGCCGCGTCAGTCTAATGGTTAGCGTATAAGTCTCTTACCGCGAGGTCCGGGTTCAACTCCCGGGCCGGACAAAAGTGTTTTTAAAGATTATCCGTCAGGAAATTCTCAATAAATAAATAATTAAATCTTTCACAACTTACACACAACGCCATCTAGTCCCAAACTAAGTAGAGCTTGTACTGTGGGTACTAGAATACAAACCCCCATGTTCATGCACACAAAGATTTGTCTTAAGCGAGAGTCGAACCCGCGACCTCGGCGTCGCAGGCAGGTACACTACCACTCCGCCATCCGGTCGTCGAAATAATTACAGCAAGGAGTTGAATCATCTATCACATGGCACCTAAGCATAACAGATGAAGTGTGGGTGCTTAACACCTCTACCACACCCTTCTGGGTAATATAGACGTGATGTTATGTTATGAAAAAGAAACCATTGTAGTTTTTGTCATGGAATGAACTAAAACTTAAGTAAGAATCATATTATTAACACGCTTATATTAGCTTCACCTGTATGTATGTATGTAACCGACTCCTTTGGACTCGATTTTGACCCACTTTAAACGGACAGATTTCATTAAAATTTTGCACACCTGTCAAAGATCGATGACTATGCAATAATTCGATAAAAAAATAAAAATAAAAATAAAAAAAAACGCTCTTATAAATAAACAAAACTAATAACAAAAAAAAAAACCGACTTCAAAAAGTAGGTAAACTAAAAAGCAAAAAATAAATTTACTTCGCACAAAATAATACGTTTTTTCATTTATTTAAATAGAAATTATTAAATAGTTATTTTATAAATCTGAAGTCGGTGCCAAATAAATCGGATAATTAAGAACTAATATTCAGTCAGAAAATAGTTGTTAGAAAGATTGATATTATCTATACAGAGTGTCTTATTAATATTATTATATTATTATTATAGATTTATTGTTTACTTGGCACCGACTTCAGAATTATAAAATAATTATTTAATAATTTCTATTTAAATAAATGAAAAAACGTATTATTTTGTGCGAAGTAAATTTATTTTTTGCTTTTTAGTTTACCTACTTTTTGAAGTCGGTTTTTTTTTTTGTTAAAAATTATTTTATTTTACGATTTTAAGTGATGGGTACACCGAGCAGAAATGTTTCTCGAATGAGGAGACGACGGTTACTTGAGACGGAAAACTTATTAATAATAATCCCCGTACTCCTATCCGTTGAGGAATTGTACCTTCCAGCATCAGCTCAGCAACATAAAATGCTGACTACTAGATGCAAATATCCGAGTAGCTTTAGATAATATACAAAAAACAATATAGAAGCCTATTAAATTTGAGTGTTGCCCTCGATTTCTCTAAGATCCCATCATCAGAACGTGACTTAAAAAAAATGGGACCACATGACAAGTATATCCTATCAAACAAAAAAAGAATTTCTCAAATTGGTCCAGGGGTCTTCGAGTAATCGGCGAACAAACATAAAAAAAAAAACATACAACCGAATTGAGAACCTTCTCCTTTTTAACCGACTTCAAAAAAAGGAGGAGGTTCTCAATTTTTTTTTTTTTTTTTTTTTTTTTTTTATGTTTGTTCGCCGATTACTCGAAGACGCCTGGACCGATTTGAGAAATTCTTTTTTTGTTTGATAGGATATACTTGTCATGTGGTCCCATTTTTTTCTAGTCACGTTCTGATGATGGGATCCTAGAGAAATCGAGGGCAACCCTCAAATTTAAAAGGCTTCTATATTGTTTTTTATATATATCTAAAGCTACTCGGATATCTGCATCTAGTAGTCAGCATTTTATGTTGCTGAGCTGATGCTGGAAGGTACAACTCCTCAACGGTTAGGAGTACGGCGTTATTATTAATAAGTTTTCCGTCTCAAGTAACCGTCTCCCCTCATTTGAGAAACATTCTGGTCTACCCATCACTTAAAATCGTAAAATAAAATAATTTTTAATAAAAAAAAAACCGACTTCAAAAAGTAGGTAAACTAAAAAGCAAAAAATAAATTTACTTCGCACAAAATAATACGTTTTTTCATTTAGTAAAATAGAAATTATTGAATAATTATTTTATAATTCTGAAGTCGGTGCAAAGTAAACAATAACTCTGTATACCTAGACTAATCTTTCTAACAACTATTTTCTGACTGAATATTAGTTCTTAATTATCCGATTTACTTGGCACCGACTTCAGAATTATAAAATAATTATTCAATAATTTCTATTTTACTAAATGAAAAAACGTATTATTTTGTGCGAAGTAAATTTATTTTTTGCTTTTTAGTTTACCTACTTTTTTTGAAGTCGGTTAAAAATTAGAAAGAGTAGTAGACGGTTGCTCGAAGACGAAAAATATGGCACAGAGCGCCCCACGCTTTTTCACAATAATACTAGTATTTTTTGTTTATTACCATTTTCAGCTTAGGTATATTAGGAATTATTTTTCACTTTTTAGTTGGAAGTACTTGAAAAGCGTGTTTTTTAGTTTTTTTAAGCTATTATTTATTAATAACCTACATAAAACTTTTACGTCTGTGAGTTTAAAACTTAATAGCAAAGTAGCGATTACAAAGCTATTAGCTTCAGACAGCTTCTGTTGTTCGCATGTTACGTAAAGAAAGGCTTTGTTCTATAGAGATAATACTTTAATGGCCATTAAAGAAAGCCCGTTATTAGACATCATTAATTTTACGTCACAATGTATTTGGATAATCACGTTTTAGGCTCAAAAGCTTTCTGTGAAAGTTAGATAGAGGAAAACAAAGTTACGTGTGTATAAAGTTATGACTCGCGTGATATTAAAACTCAAATTTAATTGTTAAGTGTCTGTCTTACGACCATCTCTTTAACAACCCACGAGACAATTTTCCAAAAAAAACGACATTAATTAAAAAAATACACTAAAAAGTAAGAAATACTTAGGTAATATTCAACGTATCGCCTCATCTGTGTATATTATAAAAAAATACAGTAAACGGCGTTAAGGTACCTTTATTGAAAGAATTATTCCCGTTAAGGAATCGTACCTTCCAGCATCAGCGCAGCAACATAAAATAATGACTGCTAGATGCAAATATCCAAGTAGCTTTAGGTAATATACGAAAAACAATAAAGATGCCTTTAAAATTTGAGGGTTTCCCTAGATTTCTTTAAGATCCCATCATCAGATCGTAACTTGATTAAAATGGAACCACATGACAAGTATGCTCTTTTAGACAAAAATATAATTTCTCAAATCAGTCCAGGCGTCTTTGAGTAATCGGTGAAAAACATATAAAAACAATCGATTTGTGAACCTAAAATCAGTTAAAAAAGCAAAAGAGTAAATAGTTTCAGACCTGCCGTGGTAATTTTCTACTATAATTATTTGTTGGGTGGCCACTAACTCAGACTCTTTCCTGCTTTGAAAGCATACTAAACAAACCCGACTGCTGGCCCATTTGCATAAAGTATTACCTATAGTAACTGCATTTGGCTAAAAACTAACCAGAAACTTAATAAGCTGAAAAAAAGATACAGAAGAGAATTATATTAATATTACTGTTACCAACCACTTCTAAATCTCTTCGTAGGCGGCACTTAGAGACACCAAACAGCTTACGCATTGCAGGAAAACATCAATCCCCGAATTCACGTAGGCAGCAGATTAGGACTGAAATCACGACTGGTAGCTCATAGCTTAAACTGGTCATCTAGTGTCATGGCCAACACGGGAATTGTTTCATACACCTTGACATGCGTGCCTCGGGCTAAATAATTGGCATAATTTAACTGACATAGCTATGGTACGTATTTCTGTTATATACCTACGTATGCACTGACCAAAATGCCTACATTCCGAGTCGAATATAAATGTTCAGAAGGTTTTTTTAGTTATGAAAACTATGAAAAGTGTATTAATTAAAAAAAATCGCGCTCTATCCGGCATCTAGCCATCGTGGAGTTCAAGAGGGAAGGCAAATACCATTCCCGTTGTCGCAAAGATGTCATAACAGTTCTGAACTTGTCAGCTTTATCAGATGTCTTATAAAAAACCCAAGATTTTAATAAGAAGGTCTCCTCTATTAAAGTTTACGAGCTAAGGATTTGTTTTTTTTCTCCTTTGCAAAATTTCAAAGAACCATACCGTTTGGTTACCTTCTTTCTATGCATGTAGAATATATAGAGCGTTCCATTATAGAAGTGCCTGAGCACAGCTCGCATTGCTCTGTATATGAAATGAGAAGGTAGGATTTGAAACAATTCAGCAAAACACAAATTCGGACATTCGGATTAAACTGGTTACCTAGGGTCAAGGCGAGGACGGGAAGTTGGCAGCACCTTGACACGCGTGCCACGAGCTAAATAGCTGCCATAGTTATGACAATAATGGTGTCACATGCCTTATTATTATGTGAGACTGACTTTATTTAGTATTGATGAGACTTAAAATAAGGTAATTTATGGGACTGCTATTTGCGTATTGAAATATGGCTTAGAGTATGTGAAAGTTCTGTTATTATTTTTATTTTATTTCCTTAATTAAAATAAGGTCGTCTTAACCTAAGCTTATTTTGGTCACAGCTCGTGATCAATATCAGATTGGCTAATTGTGTTAAAATAAAATTAGTTATGAATTGCGAGACGATATAGGTAGAAACACCCTTTCTACACCCAACGCTATGACACGCAAATGTAGTATTTTAATTCGTTATATCTTAACTGTAGTTGTCAAAATAGACTAATTACAACCAATGAACAACCATGTGGTGGCGTTTTGAAATTACCACCCCATCCCACCTATGGTAGCGTTAACTCCTTCCTGTAATTTTCCTTATCGTGCTGTTTTAAAAGACAAATATATATATTACCATTGTGAATAGCCCCAAAAACTTATAGACAACGGATATGCCACAGCAGCAACTGGGTAAATATTACTCTTTATAAATAACTATTACTTTTCAGTTCTTTTCCTTACCGGATTTGAACTTAGGCACTAGTCTAACAATGCTGTCGATGTTGTTATACAACAATTACTAGAAAAAGCGTTACACTTATTTTTTGTGACAAAAACGCTCGTGATCGACCCCGATCGTATTTAATGTTTCGAATTGACACAGACAGATAGATAGATAAAGAGTTTAGAGCATACTTTCTTCAATAGAATATAAATAACTTAAGATGATTTTCTTATACGATGTCTACAGCAAACATGGACGTGTAGTCCAACATAATGAAACGTGGCAACTAGAGGCACTGAATATACATTTCAGATCTACGTTATTCTTCATCATGTCATGTGCTAGTTGTTTTTAGTTGTAATTAGTAAATTCACTATTTACTAGGGACAGTTAAAGAGAAGGTTCTTTGAGGTTGTGTCCAGCGTTTAGAATGACGCCAAACTTTTCAAGTAAATATATAAAGAATACAGTGCTTTTATTATTCTTTTTTGTTTTTATTAAGAAGACACGGTGTCTCTTTCAACTTATTCAAAATAGCTTTACCACCAATAAGGTACCGTTGATGGTATGTGCATGGGAAAAGAGAAACAAACGTGCCCAGCGAAGATGCAACGTTAGGCAACAAGGATTTGCGTAACCAGAGTTCAAGACCTGTGCATCCGAGCTGTTGTGTTGTGATTTGTTACAGCGAAATGTATGTTATTATAACAGCACTTCTGATGCTCTTTGAAGGCAGAGTATAATTAGTATCTAACTATTGAAGATCAAGTATTAGGATTGTAAATTGCATTGTTAATATAATTGTTGTGATCTGTAACTATATTTTTGTTGACAGTAACACATCAAAATTGAAGTAGATACCTACAGTTGATGATAAACTTTATAAAATCCGTATTGAAAAGTCAGCGCCCCGGTATAGTTAGACAACTAGACGATAAAATTCCGGATAAATCTTATCCAACCCATAAAATATAACCTGACCAAATTTAACAGTGACGCAATTACACTTGGAAAAAAAAAACTGTCACTTTTATTTGTGTGTGCGTATCCGGCCAATAAGGTTTATCGATAACCTGTGAAATTGGAGCTTAGTCTACTAATTATATGTATGCGTCTCTTAATGAATAAAATGTAAATAAAATAAAGCTATTTTATTTACATTTTATTATTATTTTACCTTTAATTTCGAAACCATCCTCTAGATCTGTTTAATTAACGCCCTAAATTTATTTAATTTTCCCTACCTGTCTCTTAAAATAAAAGGTACCCATATAACAAGGCCACAGATTTTCAGTCTTACCACAATAATAATCTAACACCACCTTGAGGACATGGAAGTAAGTCTTCCGCAGAAATGTCAGACCGTTGCGAATTACCGGCGTTAATTGCCGATTTATTGTCGAAAGACAAAAGCCCGGCGGTTAAGGTGTGAAGGAAAAGGTCAGATTGAAATAACTGAATATTTTTATTTACTTTTCGTTTTAATATTGTAAGTGTTAATGTTATCAATGATGCTGGTATAAACTGCCTCATTGGTCCAGAAGGTAGGGTATGCAGCCTCTCACCACAAGGGTCTCGGGTTCTATCCCGGGCCGAGCAAATGTGTTATTTGGACTTTCGAGTGCACGGTTGGCGTGGTGGTTAAAGCGGTTGTTGTGGGTTCGATCCCCACATGGACAAATCTTTGTGTGATTCGCAAAGATTTGTTCTGACTCTGGGTGTGCTTGTGTATGTGAAATGTATGTTTGTGAACACCCCCGCGACACAGGAGTTATTCCTAGTGTGGGCGTCGTTTTTTAAAAATAAAGGATTGGTTTTAGGTTAAGAACTGTAACACTAAATAGATTTTATTTTTGACATCTAAGGGTTTATTTTATTTATTTATTTTGTTTAACTGACATCCAAATCAGAAGTCTTATATTATACTCGATTGTAATAATTCTAGTTAAATGGTTTTGACCTTGTATGTAATAATAGTTTGGTTTTGGTATATTATATTATATAGTACTTATAGTAGTATGTATTAATCTGAAATTTGATATCACATTGATTAGAATTCTTACGTTTGTTGCTCTGACTCTAAGTAATGTAATTTGAATAATTTATTGGTATTACATGTTATAATATAAAATTGCACGTGAATAATGAAGTATGTTTATTGATAAGATTTGCATGCCATATTATGACAAAATATGAATGGACTTGTATGATAAAGTGATAACGACTTTTGTAACATATTTAATGCACATAAAATGAATTGAATTGAATTGAAAAAATAACTTTGCCTACATGAAATTATCAAAAGCAGCACGGAGTTGGCGTTGTGCCTGGTGTATGGTGATAGTCTTACCTTTTATCACATGTGACCTACACATCTTAGGTGAAGTGAGGGTATTATACACCTCTGCCACACCCTTCAAGCTAATATAGCCATGATGTTACGTTTATTATCACCTCCGTGCTAGACGTCGCGCGGAGGTGACGACACGCGAATAACAGCCCAGTTGATGAATCTACGTACTAGATTCGAAACTAGTCGGCATATCCCGGCTAAAGTAACGTGAGTAACCCGTATTTTCAATAATAATGTTTTCACCTCACGTCGGTTTTAATAATATTATGTTATGTTTAAGTGTGTAGCCTTTACACGTATTACATTGTATGTATTGCAATCATATTGGTAACTTTGATGGAGTGTTCAATTCTCACTTCATATTCTGCCATAATAGCAGTTGTTTGTAAATTTTCTATGAATAAATAAATAATTTAGTACGTAGACGCTTGTGCCTATTGCATAATTGTAATTTCTAACACGCAGAGAAAAGGACATTGACTTGGCTGAAAGTTAAAGATCGATTAGATCTGTTATCTCAGTATATGCTAATAGGAGATGGTTATCATTAATGTATGTAGAACAGCTATACATTTTAAGTTAATTGTAATAAAACGTAGTTAGTTATAGTACATCCTTCTAAACAAGTATGTTAAATTGAAACAGGTTGCGATAGCTGAACGTAGGAGATCGTAGGACTGCAAAGACTCGTTTTTTCGAAGATATGTGTGTATTTGTAATGAAAATTATCGTTTGCTGACGGTGAAGGAAAACATCTTGAGGAGTGTGTTAAGAGTGAGTAAAAAGTAATTGAGGGTTTGTGAAGTCGAAACCCGCACTTGGCCAGCGTGGTAAACCAAGGCGTAATCTTTCTCCCTATGAGAAATGGCCCGCGCCCAGCAGAAGGACATGTATATGTATACATATACAGTGTTGCATTTAACCTAATCTAAATCTTCGTTTTGATTCTATTTATTTATTTATTCGGGATAACAACAGTCGTTTACAAATATATTACATAGCTAACATTACTAAACAATGACCACTTATAGCTATCCACAATGTGTTACAAAGTATAACGAACAGACTTATATTAAGAGAAAAAGCATATTAATATTTAATGCAGAACATTTTAAGGATAAATTAGTTAGTTAGTAAATTTGCAGAACATCGAGTTATTGTGAACAAACAAAGTGCAATTTTAATTACCTACAACGTAAATGTCGCAAACATGCGGCGAGCGCTCACTTATCAGTTACCCATCTAAATGTCTATCTATCTATCTATGATGACTCCCGATCGTTCGGATGTCTAGCTAACTATGTTCTATGTTTAACCAAAGTTTAACTTTCTTAGGTTCTAATTATACAGACAGCGGGTGTAGAGATAATGTTTACTGGAAATATATCATCATTTTCTCAACATCACCTTTAAATAATAGACGAGCTCACAAGCTCATAAATTCACACGTCTTATTTTATACTTATCCATGCATTATGTCATGCTTGCATAGATAATGGATATTATTTGCAGGCAATCAAAAGCTATATAATCGCATGACCACCAATAAATTTTAAGTCTCAAATTGATTATCATGAATTAAATTACAATAACTGTTTATTAATTTTCTATCTCGAAGCCTCGATGGTCTAGTGGTCTCGAGATCTCGGGTTTGATACCCGGGTAGGGTAACGTGTTATTTGTAAACTTTCTGTCAGATAATTCACAATAGCAGCAAGAAATTGGCATTGTACCCGGTGAATGGCGATAGGCTCACCCCATAACACAATAAGTGAAATGTGGGTGTTGTTCACCTCTGTCACAGCCTTCTGGGTAATATAGGCGTGGTGTTATGTTATGTATGTTATTTTGTGTTTTCAACTAATATAATCGGCACATAGTACATTCGTAGCATATTTTTTTTCGATGGGACTTTTTTGAGCCTGACTTATTTAGTAGTCTTATTTAAACCTATGTATATATTCATGGAATGCGGTGCGATGCTAGTTTTAGCCAGGTACATTCTGGTAGGAAAAGGCCTCTGTTCTTCTATTTCGGTTAAAAAAACTGAGTTAGTTTGCCTCAGGATAAGCTTATTTGTGTCGATATAATGTGGGTTGATCTATTTTACCCAGAAGGTGTATACTTTTGGGGTGTGTGCGTAGACAAATCTTCCTATTTATTTCCAGAACGGCAGAAATCAACTGCAAAAAACTGCATGTCAATCCAGCAAGAATTGACATGCAGTTTTCTGCAGTTGATTTTATTATAACGCTGTTCTAATTCTAAATAAAAAAGAGACGTACTTACGCAACAAAACGTATCGTTTTAATACATGACATTTTGTCTTTATTAACATTTTGATAATTCTTGTCATGGGTATAATATTATACTGACGCAATATCAGAATCGTGAAGCTATGTTAATAATTAAATTAATATCGTATATACGATCATATTATATTTGCCTTTAATATTCCTTTGAACAAAGTTGAAGGCCGCGGTTACTTGGTCCGCTTACATTTACAAATTACTATGCACTTACATTTCTATCATGGTCAGCCACATCCTTATTTGTTTCTTCTGTGTGTACTTTAGTAGTTTTCAATTGTTTCCTGAATCTACTAAAAATAAATACCGAAAATATACAAAAAATGCTGCTGGGTTGCTCTCGATTTCTTTGGCATTCCTTCATCAGATTCTGACTTGGTGAATATGGGAGATTCGTGAAAGAATACTCCTCAATTAAAAAATAAAAATAATATCGGTTTACAACTGACAAAGATATCGCTGGACAAACATAAAAAAATATACGCACCGAACATAGAACGTCCACTTTTTTGGAAGTTGATTAAAAAGAGGCCGCAAACAGTCCGAAAATAATATTTTTAATTCACAATCTAAATTCCAGTACGAGCGATTGATAGATCGATCTGTAAAAACATAATAGAAATAAAAACAGAATTTGTATGGAGGGTAGCTAATTTGTGTGAAATTCCGGAGTGAATAATATGGATTGCCCATATTTTTTCCGTTTTTATTGCTAAGTTCTTTATAAATATTAAAAAAAAAATGTATGTCATTCGGATCCGTGCCATCCTGACAGTTCACAAAATGGTGGTCAACTGCAGTCAAGGTGAGGCAATGTCATTAATATATCCTACGCAAAAAGCAAAAGCATTTCGGGTCATTCTACCGAATGAGAAAAAAAACTTTTTGTTTTTGCTTTTTATAATATCAACTTTTTATTCTGTTATTATAATAAGTTTTATAATAATAATCAACAAAAAAATATAATCAGAGATCAATCACAATAATACTATGAAATAATTGCACATTTTCTTTATAACACATCGACAGGAGTGATGTGAGTTTCGCCAGAAGTGACAGCAATGTACTTAAAACTACTAACTTAGGTAATCTAATAAAAAATAATACTCTGTTTAAATAGTCTTTGGTGCTTAAAGTCGTAATATATTAAATAAAATTAACAAAATAAACTTATAAGGTACTAAAAAAAATCAACAAAATAGTTCTACAGAAATGACAACACTCCAGTAGAATAAAACCTCTATGCAGAATGAAAGTTTAAAAAGTAGCAATATTAGAAAGTATCATTATCTTCGTCTAAAGAATCAAAGAAAGAAATACGTTTCAGAATATTATCTGAACGTTTAATATATTCTTTAAAAGGTTTGCGTTTCCCTATTTGAAACATCTCTTCAGCAGAAGTACTATCAGATCCATCACATGTTCTATAAAAGTCAACAGACGGATGTAAGGTTGTCGCTATTAGGCTTTTGTATATTGTGTCTGCTTCTGCTATTGGACTTCTGTATACGTGGATTGATTCTGGACTTTCAGGTGGTGAAAAAGTTAGCTCCGTCAAATCAGGTAGATCATCACTTTGATTTTTGTAAGTCAAGTAAATAAGCCCAATTTCATATGCGCGCAAATCTGATCAGTTTCACATACTAGTTTTAGTCTTCGCCTATTTTTTTCTGCAACTCTTCTACCTAAAGAAGCTCTAGAAGATGCTCTTCAGTGAAACAGGACTTAAAGGAAATCCTCCTTCAGAAAAGAAGAATTCTGTTCAATAGCTTCTTAATTTTTTGTAATTTATTACGATGGGTTTGTGCACGCTCTAGCCAACTTTTCCTTTTTGTTTTTTGGGCTCTAGGTGCATAATCTTTAATTAGTTTTATATTTCCTTCTTCTTTTTTTCCCCGTATCTTTCCCAATTTTTCCATGTCTTTCTTCCAGTTCAAATTCAGTCATCCTTTCTTTTTTCTTTCGTATCCAGGCCTTTTGCTCTTTTAAACGTTCTTTTGTACTGATCGCCTTTTACTCGCCATAACTGTAATATCAAAATAAGCAATGCAAATCTCTTCTGTAGAACACGAGTCACTCATGTCAATAAGGAGAATAAAAAGCAGTGCAGTGTGAATAATCTTCCTGTAACAGTAAAAGCAGCATTGCATGTTATTTAGATTAAAAGCATGAGTGTATGTCTATAATAATTTCTTATGAAAGATAAAATATAACATAGAAAACAAGCAAATCATCACGTCTTGTAGAATTACCTCACATCTGTAGAAAGGTATATCAACAGAAGTGAGTTCTACAGAAGTGAAGTTTTAACATAAAAATACGCCACCAGTGTAAAACTTTAGGTCAGGAATTCTAGATTCACTTGATTTCATTAGTAAACTTGTTTATTAATGAGGCCATCGGCAAATTATATTTTTTAATTGTTTACTTACTTTATTTTTTGGGGTACAGGAATGACGAATGAACTTTGACACTGATGTAGAACACTTATACAACCTGTCAAATCTCTAAACTACAATCACTAGCGAAAATATGGCCGACACTAATAAAACATGACACAATATAGGGTTTCTATAGATAGAGCATAGCGTTGCTACTCGAAAAATAAAAAATCTATCATTTGAGAAATTTATTTCTACAGGCGTGATTATTTTTCACGAACATTGTATAATGTTAAATAATTTTAAAAATAATCAGATTATTTTTTTAATATTTAACTGGTTATTTCTTTGTCATATAGTTGATACATTAATGCATTTGAAAAACATATCAAATATTTATAAATATTTTTTTATGACCCCTCAATGTTGTAACCTATGACACGAACATTCTACAGGACGTGAGTAATCACGTACTGTACTACTGAAAATAAAGTAAAATAAATAGTAAATTTAAAAAAATGTTATTTGAACTAATAGATAAGTTAATAAAGTTGAAAAATTAGGCTTTGTAAGTAGTTGATATTTCTGGAGTTACGGCATATTTCAAGCGAACACAATTTTAGTGCTTCGGTAGAATGACCCTTCTAGATGGTTAATGTGTTTCTTACAACACAACTTTCATACTAATGTGGTATGGTAATCCATTTCAATTTCTATAGAAAATGCAAGTTGATGTTTTGATTACCTACAAGGAATTTGTTTAAATACCACATTAGAAATCATGGCGAGAAAACCTGCACGTGAGAGTAGTGAATTTCTAAGTTTTCGAAGGCGTGAAGTCGACACACAATTCGCTAGATTTTCTAGTAGTAAGAATTTATATTGAAGATATATCTAAATTATAATCAATTAATTGAATGTAATCTAACAATTTGCTCGTGAAAACTATAGAAATAACTAACTATATAAACAAAAAATAAAATAATAATACAAACTTATTAAATAAAATAAATCTCGTAAAATGTTCAGGTGTCAAAAATACGTCCGCATCGATGTCAGTCGCGGGTAACGTGCAGTTATTTATCTTAATTTTATTGAATTGATTACTTCTTACAAGTAATAAAATATACTAAATATACCTTCATAGTGTAATTTTGCGCAAACTGTATGTAACGGAAGTATAGATTTGGCCCGTCAATTAAAATAATGTTTATGTACATTTGGCAAGTTTTTAGTCCCTGTGCTCTTTCGTATGCCGCATTTTCAATTAGATTAAGATATTAAATTGCGAATTTATACAACCTGTGTATCCTACTAGCCCGATTCTAACTACGGTTGATTGATGTGCACATTTAACCAAATTTATAATACTGTAATTTAAAAATGTAAGTATGACCACTTGTCACATTATTCTCATGACTTGATTTGCAGCTGAACTTTATATTTCGGTTGAATAAGATAAACATTTTGTAGAATATAATTAAATTGAATAAATCACAGCAAGAGTTTATTATAAGTCAAGAACCGCTCGCTAAGTTTCAATTCAGCAGGTTTATAGCTATTTTATGCCAATTATTTTGCTATAGCTATATACAGAAAATACACGCCCAGTTCACAACTAATTAAAGAGCTTGAGAAGGTGGTAGAGCTCTTGTGAAGGAGCTCGTGTGAAAAAAGATCACTGCTTCGCCACCCGCCAGAAATTCGCACTCAGCCAACAGCCTAAATAAATTTTGGGGAGGCGACTGGATGAAGTGATGTGTCATAAATAGGATTATGCCTATGTCAAGCAGTGGATTACAAAAGGCTGGTTTATTGTTTTACTAGCAAATACATTACGACAACAAAACAATTATTTCTGTGGCTATACCAAGTTGAGGCACTTCTATTTGAGTACCTATACAATTTGGGTTTCTTTCTCTGAGTTAGACAGCGTGATCTTCTGACAAGGCGACAACCGAGTAACATCTAGATCAAACGCTTATGTACATACCGATAGTAAGTTTTACCTGAATTGTTCTCAGATATGTTGTACGGAACACAGTAAATTAAACACGATGACAGTTGAAAAATAATGTGGCGTTACATACATTACTATGCGTTTATATGTTAATGAAGCCGCGGTATATTAGCACAGTTTAGCAGAACTATAAAGTGGTACTTTTTAATTTTAATTAAAAGAAAGAGTATCAGTCACGCTTTAAACCCTAAAAAATAACTGTATATTTTAATAGAAATGACGGCATTGAACTTGACATTGTTTTAGTTAAAAAATAAATATTTAATTTCAGCTTCAGCTGCTTTCAGACTTGAGCTTTTCGTCTATTTAATTTTAGTCCATAAAAAGATAGATAGATAATTTTTTTTTACTGTACACACAGACTAAAAGTACACGTGTGTCAAAATATTTATGAAAAATTAAACAGGAAAACAGGAGACCGATGTTCGAGAACGAGAGTAGAGTTTCTTATCGTGAAATGCAAAAACTATATATACATTAGATGATTGAGAACGAGAGTAGAGTTTCTTATCGTGAAATGCAAAAACTATATATACTTAGATGATATACAAAACATACTTGATAAAAAAAAACCCGCTATCTATTTTCAACAACAATGAAAATAAGATGCTGAATGTATAAAAAATAAGAACAAAAACTGACATTCATCGCTCATTAAATTCAATTTCTTTCAAAGTCAAAAACTACTATACAAAACTACGAAAATTAAATAAATTGTTTAAATCTGTGTCGCTACACACAAAAATCGTTTATATGAATCTGGTCTGTCACGACATTTACGACGTACGAAATTGTTAAATTGCGCTGTCAACAAAAAACTGTTTGTGAGAAAAATGTGTGGGTTATTTACTTTTTCTTTCAAAGAGTGAAAACTCCGACGGCAAAGTAAAATTTTTAAAGGACCATATTATAGCCCACATAATGAATTATGTCAGTTAAACGCGAGATTTCGATGCTGCGACGAAACTGGCTCAATGGAAATGGTCGCCAAATTGCTGATCACCGATGCTACAAGTAGTGTACTCTTTATCTGTGTCGTTACACACAAAATTCACTTTTATAAATCTCCTCTGTCACGAGTAAGAAATTGTGAAATTGTGCACTTCACGCGTTGCGCCCTCTGTACACAGTAATTGTTTGTTAATGTTAGTGTTGGAGACGGTTAACGGAACCGGAGCACGAAAGTTTACTGTTACGTGTTAATGTCCTTGAGGAAAATCTTGTAGGGTTATGGGTAAAGATAAGTTACTGCTTGGTAAAAAGAAAATGGATAAATTGAGCGTTCAGTTTAATCTCAGGGTTTAAATATACTAAGTATTCAATCTTCCTTATGCTAGATCTGACTTAGAACATGTAAGCAGGTTGTGGCCGTGAAGTGAGCTATCACAGTATCTGTTTTTGGGTTTGAACATTTAAGATCAACTATTTAAAAATTCTTTTTATATTTGGGTCAAAATTAAAGGTCTTTTGTTCGCATTTAAGGCATAGATAAACAAAAATTGCCCTGCTGTAGCTTCTTTCGGCCATTATCCCATTATATTAGGAGTTGGCGCAAAACCTTCACAACTCAATACGAGGTAATAGACACTCTTTGTTAGACTAGTTGTCAGACTTTCTGGCCTCTGACTATCCGTAACAATGGAACTGATCACACTTTTAGTAACATTCAAATCAAATCAAATCATTTATTTCCATGGGCCCCAAGGGGCGCTTGAACACGTCAAAACAAACATCAAAACACAAAAAATATAAAATTAAAATAAAACTTAGCTAACTAAATTATCATACTTCTTGTAATAAAATGATTTGACACCGGAGCTTAGATTGACTTTAATTCAACTTACAAAATTGAATTAAAATCAATCCAAGTACCAGCTCCGATGGGTATTGCATCATGAGAAGAGCTGGTGAGAAACTCATGTGCATCTTTTCAAATAATTCATACAATATTAGTTTGTTTTTTGACAATAATTCTATGTGTAAGTTATAGCAACCAAAACAACATTATAGCTAAATATGGTCATAAAGAGAAAATAAACTTAAATATAGAAATGCAATTAAATTATTATAAATAAATCCATAGTATATAAGGTTGCAATATCTTACACTTCAAGTAGAAAATAAAGGAGTAAAAACAATGTGTGTATACTACTGTATATATAAGGGTTTCAGAACAGACACAAAAATATTTGTCATGACTTTCACCCCTTTTATTGCAGCACTCTTTATTGCGCCAAAACGTTTCGGTGTACAGCCCCACTAACATCACACTTGAAATGTTACCCACTTACCCATAGAAAGAGTACCACTTCAGCCTTAACACTTGCTTAGAGAAACCCACATGACAACCGGAGCATTCAGCACGAGTTGTCAACACAATAGCTTGTGATGATATTTGACACAGGTGACAAATGACTGTCTAATGTGGGATTTCGTCATACATTGATAACCATGAATATGATGAAAGAAGGGCTGTTCGTTGGTGTGGAGACTGTAGTATTGTGAGGTACGTAATTGAGATAGAAAGTCATACTACTACTACTACTGTCACTGCCACTACTGTCATGTAGGTGGTTAGGGTATGCGCCGTAGTTTAGGGTTCGATACCCAGGTCAAACAAAAGTGTTATTTGGGCTTTTTCCGTCATGAAATTCTTAATAGCAGCACGGAGTTTGATCTGTGTCCGGCGGATAGCGATCGGCTCACTTGATATAACAGATGGAATGTGAGTATTGCCACACCCTTAATTTTGGGTAATTTAGACATCACGTTATGTTATGTTTAGAAAATTATATCTGTTAAACTCTTCTTCGGAAGAGTTTTTAAATCGTTTGCCTGACCCGGAAATCTAACCCGAGACCTCACGGTGAGAAGGGCATACGCTAACCACTAGACCATCGAGGCAAACTATATCGAATCCTTATCTAGGCTTACTTAATTTTTGCCTACGTTTGTAAAAATTAGCCCAAATTCTTCCTGGGATTATATTTACGTAACAATTTTCATATTGTGATATTTTTATCAATAGCAGTGTGATGTAAGTTGGTGATTTTGACCAAATAATGGATGTTACGCCAAATTACAGCATCCTGTAACGATTGACAAAATATCATTATCTACCTTTTATGAACGCATTTTAATAGCTATCATAGTATCTATCAGTCAATCAAAACTTCTATTGGAGTCGACACTGTTTATAATATGCTGTCCCCTGTAGAGTAGCTTAATGGTTCTAAATTTGTCCCGGAATTGCGACTTACAATTTTGTCATTATTGTGAGACAAATATTGATACCTGCCCGCCATATAAGTGTAAGCGACAAATCACATTATCATATAAATGGCATTGGATTTTTAACGTTTAATCATTTGTTAGCAGCGATAGCCATGTGGGAGACCGTAGGACTGCGAAGTCAAATGTCTCGGGTTCGAACCCATGGCACACACCTCTGTCAATAATTCGTTAAGATTCGTCTTTTCAAAGATATGTGTGTATTTATCATATAAATTATCGCTCGCTAACGGTGAAGAAAAACATCGTGAGGAAACCTGCATGCCCGAGAGTGCCTAAAAAGTACTCGAGGTAGTGTGAAGTCAACCAATCCGCACTTGGCCAGCGTGGAGGACTATGGTCTAACCCTTCTCATTATGAGAAGAGGCCCGAGCCCAGCAGTGGGACATGTATTAGATACAGGGCTGCTATTAATTATTTGTTTGCGTACCTATATTTAATTTTGACTATCAATTATTTAGCTAATTATGAGTAAATATTATTTTTGTTTACCATGACTGCGTCAACTTTACATCCAAATGACAAAATACAGAGATATTGGGCCATTTCTTTCAATTATTATATAAGTTGTTGCATGCTTAGTTGTCATGCATTTTATCACGACTTTTTACGTTAGCGTAATTTGCCTGCAATAGCCAATATTTGGAGCGATTAACCTGATTCTAATCACTGGTTTTGATTGCAAATATCTTTGTAAATAGCTATTTGTGAGTATCGTGATTGGAAATTCAGGTTAATTTGATCAAACATTTGACACAATTCGGTAGTTACTTCGTCCTATTATGGACTAAAGGCCCGCAAGGCTTAATTAAAATCAATAGATTTCAATTGAGCATTCTATGATCTTTAGGACCACTCACGAATTATCCATTATATCTATAAAACTAGTTGTTGCCGCGACCTCGTCCGCGTGGATTTCGATATACTACACATACATGCATAACATCACGCCTATATTACCAAGAAGGGTGTGGCAGAGGTGTACAACGCCCATTATTTACCTGTTATGGGATAGGGGATGAGCTATCGCCATCCACCGGGCACAATTCCAACTTTGTGCTGCTATTGTTAATTTCCTGATTCGCAATTTTACAGTATATTTGCCAAGATGTGTCATGTGCCAGTAGTATCAGGATTTTCAGGACCTTAACTCACAGTACTGAAGATATACTTTTTCGCATCAGCACAAATATATGAGATAGTGGTTCTTCCTAACTGAGTTTTGTATTTTTTGTTTTTTTTTTTGTTTTTAAAAAAAACGACGCCCGCACTAGAAATAACACCTGTGTCGCGGGGGTGTTCACAAACATAAATTTCACACAGACAAAGCACACCCAGAGTTAGAACAAATTTTTGCGAATCACACAAAGATTTTTCCTATGTGGGGATCGAAACCACAACACCAGCGTAGTTGATAGCGGCGAGGCGATCACTTTAACCGCTACGCCAACCGTGCACTCTATATTAGATAGGATATTTCTTTCACCATAGCTCTACCATCATGTGATTGCCCATCAAACTAATGCAATATTAAAATCACACAAAATTGCTATGATTCATAGAATTGTACGTATATTATTAAAAACTTTTTAGTTCAGTCAGCCATGGTGTTAACTCGACATAATGTCAAGGTGAAACTTTTGTTGCAATTTCTATGGTGAGCGGGTTTATTGAAATTTCTATAGTGTGAATGTTCTATGGTATTGCTGTTTCACTGGCCTTAATACTGATAGAAAGGTATTTTAGATTGCATTGATATATTGGTGCAGCGGCTCTGTTACTGCTAATTAAGAGTAAGGCTCGGTATCAACTTAAGCGAAGAGGAAGGGAGATATGTTTGAATAATCAGGTTTCTTATAGTAATTTTGAACGGGAATTAACGCGAATCATGTATATTATTTACTTTTCGGCTATACGTTTTGGCAACACGTTAAACCGACCGTTTTCTTTAGCATACGGAATCAGCATCTCCCCGCCTCCGCGCCAATCAGGTTTCGTTACCAAAGCTAAGCAGAGAGATTTTGAAATCTGATTCTTTTAAACATATCTCTTCTCCTCTCTTCTTTGGTATAAACCGGCCTCTAATCACCACAAACCAGTGCCCCTTCCCAGATATCTACGCACAAAACTGAATCAATATAGAACCGTCTGCGATTATTCTATTTTGTTGATCTAAGGGTGCTTTTACAACGAAATCGATTAACGACGATTGATTGGGGTAATTTAGTTGACGGTTTTTTGCATTTAAACCGTCGTTTTGGCCGTCAGTCGATCAATTGGTGTCAACCTTACAACGCTTGGCACGAATCAATGTAGAAAATCGATTTCAGGGCTCAAGATAGTTGCCTGCCACTCTCTACTTCAAATAATAACTAAATGGAGAAAAATTTAGAAAATTATAACATATTTAGCAAAGGAGTAATACTCCCCTGCGTTATATTACAAAAGCTCTACCTACCTTTGAAATATTTTAGAAATTATAAGTAGTATTTTATTAACTTTTGTTTGTTTGTTTATAATCATTTCAATGCTTCGAAAAATTTTTATTACGTACGCACAGGCTTCTGTTTAGCGGTAGTTAGTCAATTAGTCACAGGTTTGCGTCCGTGCGTTGACATTGAGGTGCTTGAGCATTGAGCGTAGAGCATGGACCGTGAGCAATTAACAGTGCCATCTAGCGGCACTAAGAGATGACTGTGACAGCTTTGAATGATTACGGTGAATACCATATGTAATTGTTTGTTTTTATGCAAGGCTACACAAACAAACCTTAATATACATGCATATATATTTGATATTAATAGTATCTTACCAAGAATGAACATTAACACAATATTGCACTGTGAATTGAAGGACGCGGACGCATGCATAATCACGACGATCGTCGATTGTCGATCGATGCAATTCTGCCATTGATCGTCGATCAATCGTTTTGTGTAACCTTTAGGTAACTCCTTTATAAGTATGCAATAATAAAATGAGAACTTAAATCTCGCCACCATTAATCTATTAAATAGAAAATCTTTTCTAGAATTTATATAATAATTAGATAATATATAATATATTACCTTGCAATAATTTCTCATCTGAGTTATACCTTATATCTTACTAAACATTAGATATCACGGGATATTTACCATATATATATATTTGTTGTAGCGAGTTATTTCAAAAAATTAATGTCCCGTGATATCTAATATTTAGTAACAAAATAAGAATGTTTAATCTCAAATCCAAATCTTGTTCGTTGATTAGCGAACTGCGACCGCTAGAGCGGTCGTTCACAGATTTGTCTCAAACGTCCCGGCCGCTAAAGCGGCCGGGGGGCGTACGCAACGTACTACTGCAATATAAACGAGGTTTTAATTATGAAGCTTGTAAAGAGCTTCGTAAAAATTTTACTAGATGACACTGACTAGCTAACGCCTCATTATGTATTAATTAAAAAAAAAGACAGATGGCCGCAAGCGTTGAAAAAAAATTGTTTTCAACAGTGTAATTTTGCGTACCTACTGATCGGAAGTTTTAGTGCGTGCCGCTTTTAAAATGTAAATATTTTATGTTTTTATTAGCCCAGTGTATTATTGTTATATATTAAAAGAAAGCTCAATGTCTATTCTTTTAGATTATCTACCAATTTTAAACATCCATAGTCCAATATAATAACCTCAAACGTCCGAGCGGCTAGAGACACCCCGCGGATATCCAGCGTACTAGTACAATTTAGAACGAGTTTTTATCTATGAACCTTGTTAAAAAGCTTAGTAAAATTTGTACTAGATGGCTCTGCTAGCTAACGCGTCATATGTATTAATTCAAGAGTCCGACAGATGTCAGCAAGCGTCAGGGCTGCCAGATGTACGATTTTAATCGTATTCATACGATTTTTTGGCATTTTTACTCATCGATCACGATCGCTAGGACAAAATCGTACGGCAAATGTACGATTTTGATATGCCTATTGCCTGGCAACATTTCATAACGAAACAAACTTGATCCTCTGGCAAGCATGAATATCAGGGAATGCCCCAACTATCCGACGCGTACCCAGATCTTTTACTAGAATAAAAAGCCTTAGTGCAATCACATAAAGGCTATATTTGTTTACATTTTTATGAGACTTACCTACTATTTTTCTCTTTCGATAATATGTAATTGCGAAATGTCAAAACGTGTTTTTCTCGTCAGTGTTTTATTCGAATATTCGATCTGTACGTACTTGTTTATCTTAATTCGATTTGTAAACTCTGCTTTTTTGTGATCATATTAGTATAATACGTTCAAGTGAGAATGAGTTATGAAAGTGAAGAAGAGCGACCTGCGCCAGGTACTTCAAAAACTCCAGAAATTACTTATCAGAGGAGAGTCTTCTGCATCACAAAAGGACAAACACAGAGCAACATTTTGGATAAATTTGACTTAACTATGAATACCGACTAGTTTTGGGGCGTCAATGGCGTCATCAAAAAACAATTAAAAATTTGAAAATTAATAAAATACACGGGCTTAATTTGCCTTAAGTCTGTTAAGTTTGTCCCATTCTAGTGCAGACTGTGAACGAGCATTCAGCGAAGTTAATTTAATTAAAACAAAACTTAGAAATAGTTTATCCAACGATACACTGAAGGGCACATTATTAGCCAAGCAATTAATAAGAAAAAATGAAAATTGTACTAAATTTAAGCCAACGCAAGAAATGTTAAAAAATATGACAACCAAAAATTTGTATAAGTCTAACAAATAGCTATAATATTGTAATTCGTTTCTAAAACTAAACGAATTTTGATTATTTTTAATAAAAACTTTGTATTAAAAAGATTGTACGATCTTTTCACATTGACTACATAAAAAAAGGCAGGACTGAGTCTCTTGAAACACTTACTGAAGCACCCATAGTAAGTCACACGTACACACAGAACACACACATTGACACAATAGTAAGTCAATCGCCTGCCATTACGCTTTGGACTGTGCTGTTGCTCGGATGTTCAAGTAAAATAATTAAAAATGCCGTCTTGTGTTGTGAAAAGCTGCCGAAACCATAGCGCCTCGACAAAAAAAAACCAGGAGATCACTTTTCATAGGTAAGCAAGTAATATATTGCCGAAATTATATCGTTTTCGTAAAAAAATATACCAAAACTATCAGTGTTGACAGTCAATAAATATTTTCATTTACCCTGAATTTGGGTAAATATTTTTAGTAGTATAGTTTTTTAGTAAAGTATTAAATACATTTAGTATAAATTATTATTCTATATTTTATAGATTTCCTGCTGCAAACGACGCATGAAAAAATTATTGCATAAAAATAATTAGAAACTGCAGAAATGATAACAGTTGGTATCCATCAAAATATAGTGTAGTCTACACAGTATACACTTCGAGGAAATTGATTTATATAAAACAAAAGGTGAACTTATTCGCATTGTCAGCTTTGCCGTACCAAAAAAGGTAAAACAATAGTATATTGTTTTATATAAAGTATTAAATTAATAAATAACAGTACTTTAATCTAAAACTTTTTATTTCTTAGTTTAGTTTATTATTATTTTTTTTATTTGCTAATATTTATTTGAAATATTGAAAAATCGCATGTAAGTGAATCTAAGCTTCGTGATTGTTGGTTTAGTTTAACTTAGATATTATATTTAGTTTGTACATTTTGTTGACGTTTTCAAGCACTTTCTGATAGGTTATGTAATGAAGAATTTTTGTTTTTTATTTTTTTGATAACTGCCACAACTTATCCTACTATCCGATTTCGGCTCCAGGTCCTAAACTGGGACACCCTGTATATCACTAAAGCATCTTCACCATCTAAGAATCAGGAAGCGCCGTAGGAGTCGTAATTTTAAAATATTTTCCAAAAACTGGGTAGCTGCACTAAAGCATTTTCGCTGCCTTGCGTCAGGCCAGAGCAACGAATTTTGTACATATTCCCTTAATAAAAACAAACAACTTCCAGCTGCAGGCCCGCATCGACTGCTAGAAATATAAAATGAACTTTGTTTCGAAATTCAAACATAAAGTTGATTTATATTGTTTGGTTTTTGGCCACGGTAGTATAAAACTACCTATATCATGTTTGATGGTAAAAAGCAGCAAATAAAAAAATATAAGAACTAAACCTCTAAAATATTTATTTAAATTATTGTAAAAATGTGGGTAATATTTCTCATGGCTGGTAACCCCTAACACACGCACACATAAACAGACCGCCGCCATTTTGGTGCTTCCATCATTTTATAAGTGACATTCTCTCCTGCTTTTTTTATGTACTCTATGTCTTTTCATTTCAAAATTCCACTGGCATACGATTTTTTTGAAGTTTGCATACGATCACATTTTTTTTGCACCTGGCAACCCTGGCAAGCGTTGAAAAAATTTTTTTTCTTTAGTGACATTTTACGTAACTAGTGAGTGGAAGTGTTAGTGAGTGCCGGTTTTAAAATGTAAGTATTTTATGTATTTAATAGCCCAGTGTATTAGTGTTATATATTAAAAGAAAGCTGAATGTCTATTCTTTTAGATTAACTACCAATTTTAAGCATCCACAGTCAAAATAAAGTTTTTCACGTGTTATAGTCGAAAAACAAAAACTTCGCCCCAATGCTAAACCTAACCTAAAATTCGTCATGATTTTGTGTTATTATACGATATTTTATTAAAATACTTATTGTAATTAGTAAAACAGGTCCTTATTTATATTTAAGTAGACTTTCAAAAAGAAATATGACGTAAATAATTAGAATTTCACGTTTCTATATTTCCTTGCCCAGAGTTTAGGTATGGCCGCCATTGCCGTCCGCGGTTTGGATTTTTTTGTTTTGGATGAATGTGCTGTTCATTTTAAGTAATGATATATTGATATCAAAGAAAAGCTTATTTAATCTAGTTTAATAATTAGTATAAATCATTACACAAAAGTTACATATAGTTTCGTTACATCTTGTTAAAAAAAATATTTTACATATATTTAACTCGTATTGTAAAGTTATTTTTTTTTATGGATTTCAGATTAATTTTTATACTTTAATAAGTACATATTTTGATTTCTTATCAATTCAGCTTTATACTGGTATTTTTTATTTTGCTATAGCTGCAATAGTTTGCTAGAAAATACACTTTGAATCAGTAGTATGATGAGGCGCAATTTGCCGATGGCCCTCTGTGTTGGCCTGGACGTTTGAGGATAGGCCGCTCTAGTTTCTCGGACGTTCCAGTGGATAAACATAGCTTATTGTTTTTGAAATATCAAGGACAAAAGCTGACCAAGATTTCTCCTAGACGTCTTTAGGGACAATCTTGGCCATAATAAATGGAAAATGGATTTTCACTTGAGATAAAATGGAGGTATGTAACCCCTGTAATTATGTTATGTAAATACCTAGATTATTATATTAATTAACAAATATATATTTTATTAGTATCAAGGTGCAATGTACGTGTTCCAGTAATAGAAAATATCTCAGTTTACAAAGTGCAACACACATAATTAATAGTCTAAACGTGTCAATTTAATTCCGCACACGTTTTTCGTAATACTTGTTTTCTGTTGCGTGAAAATGTGTTGCTATCATCACTTTTACTTCATAAAATTTCACTTTATCGTAAAACTTGTATCTCCTTAAGGTAAAAGTAATTAAGCATCACTTTCTGAAGTATCTTTAACATCTACATAGAAATAGCATACATAATATAACATCATGCCTATTATTACCCTTACGGATGTGGCAGAGATGTACTACACCCACATTTCACCTGTTGTGTTCCCATCTGATAGAGGTTGAGCTTATCGCCATCCACCGGGCACATTTCGAACTCCGCGCTGCTATTCTGACGAGGATCTTAAATAACACTTTTTCTTGACCCGGGAATCTAACCCGAGCGAGACCTTACAGTATAAGACCGCATACGCTAACCACTACCCAACAAGGCAGTACATACAAATAGCGAGATGAGAAAATGCACTAACGCCACTTTCGTCGATACGCAACGCTTGCCAGATCTGATGAGATGTAGATAATGTTCATTTACTTCCCTCTGTATCAGGTGCGTGTAGAAAGTTCGTCTGACAATGTATTGTGAGGTTATTAGATGCAAAGCAGAGGTGGACTGATTATGGGTTAGGCCGACTATTCGGCGTTCGAATGGCCGACTAGTCGGCGAGGCCAATTATTAGATTTAGTGCATTTAAAACTTTTTTTTCTTGCACCACCACATGCCCTATATTTCAAAAAAGCACAAGTTATTTATTCATTTTTTTTTTAATATCATAGTTATATTCTTTATTTTCAACATACAACTAAATTAATAATTAATTACTTAAATATTTACAACTATACACTTTGAATTAAAAAATATTATATTTATAAAATATTCAATAATATACATAGAAAATATAAAAAGATATTTACAAAACTTTATACAGCAAAGTAATTTATTTATAAGCATTACCAACAGTAAAATTACAGATCTACTTAATATTAACATTAATCTGATTTAATTATATGTAATTCTACAAATAATAGGTGAGCATAGCATTCACATTGTAACTTTAGTTTAGAGTACAAACTTTGACAAACATGCATATTATTATTACTAAACAAAATTTTTAATAATCAAACAAGGCAAGACAAATTAAGAAAAGATTGATGTTCTTATTTCATTTTATTTTTTTACAAGTTTTCGATTAAATTTTACACACGAGGTAGTATTTAGGATCTATGAAGAACTTCTCATACTAGATTATTGATATTTAAAGTAAAGCCGATAAGCTAGCAACAACAAAAGTGGCCGACTAGTCGGCACATCTCAGACGCAAACACATTTTAAAAAACACAATGAAATGTTATGTCTTTAACCTAGAGACATTATTTTCATTGTGTTTTACCTTCCGCGGTAGATGTTTCTCACGAACACTACCTGATTTAGCTGTTTTCTGTGTATGCTAAATAGTTAGTACATAGCATCACGGTGCTGCTTCCCAGAAGAGTTAGGAAGGGATTTAAAATTTCCACATTTTTTTTTTTTAATAATTTATTTTCATATAAAAATACAATTAAACATTTAAGTAGCAGACCAAAAACCTCAGCGGTTTGTCCGGACTGCACATATTAATTATAAATTACAAACACACATACATTACAAAAACATTATACATAAACATTTCACCTGACTTGGTTTTTAACTGTCGGTTATTTAGTTTACAGTTAATACCATCTACAGTACTCTACAGGGCACAAATAGGCATCGTGCCTGATCCATAAATAGTAACATATAGGATACCTTATCAAATTTAGGTAAACATAAACGAAATGCAAGAATTTTTAATTACATACTTTAAATCTAACTTATTTTATGATCATTTAAAGTTTCATGGGCGAGCCTTTTTAGGGTTCTGTTGCCGAATGGCAAAAAACGGAACCCTTAACCGTCTGTCCGTCCGTATGTCACAGCCAATTTTTTCCGTAACTATATATTTTTTTTCATCAAACCCATACGTCGGGGATAGGACTTCAAAATTGATATTGTATTTTCTAATATATTTTTTTTCTAAACTGAATAGTTTGCGCGAGGGAAGCTTCCAAAGTGAAAAAAATTGTGTCCCTCCTCCACCCCTCGTAACTTCTAAACTAAGGGAATGATAATTGAAAAATAACATAATTATTTACATGCAAACTTCTACTTAAAATTGGTTTGAACGAGATCTAATAATTAGATTTTTTTTAATACGTAATATATCGTAAACCGCATTTTATCTTTGATTCAATCAACTTCAATATAGGTAATAAAGAATTAAGAAAAACATTTATTTACACGTACGGACACGTACGGAACCCTACGTGCGCGAGTCCAACTCCGACCGAAATTATTAAAAAAAATCTTATCATTACATTACCCAAACAATTTTTAGCAACTTGAGTCACAAAACCAAAATTCAAACATAATTTTACGTACATAATACTAAAGCGTGACGACATGCCACTGTAGCAGTTTGTTTGAAGCGTTTTGGCGAGTCCAATATTAATGTGAATTGAAAATAGTATTATCTTTAGGAGCTTATGTGATATCAAAGAAATTCTTTGAATGATGTTTCTAATATCGAGAGATGTTTCAATTACTGGTGGTAGAGCTCTTGTGAATGAGCTCGAGGGCGGCAGCACCACGGTCTCACCTTTAACCTGCCGCCAAATAGTAGTGCTTCCATTACTGTGTTCCGGTTTGGTGGTGGGATCAGGCCCTGAAATTACTGGCACATGGCATAACACCGTAGCCCTCAGCTGCAGCGACGCATCTATAATCTGCTTTTGTGGATTGTTGATGTCCATGGGCTGTACTCCACTTACCATCAGGTGGACTACACGTCCGTTCGCTGTGGGCGTAGTATAAAAAAAAAAAATAATATCGAGAGATGTTTCAATTACATACGAAAATGGAAAATTAGTCATTATGCCTATTATATTAAAAACCGATTTTATCTACAAGATTTATTTACTTCAGTTTATTTATGCTCGTATAATAGTCTATATCTCAGTATTCTCAGTATTACTTGAGTATTGGCTTGAGTAATTTGTCAAAGAGGAAACAGTGGTTATAGCTACCACGATTGATTGGCCGTTTGATCTATGCGGATATTAAAGACAGTTTTCACAACTAGATTAACTTTCCTTTGGTGGCAATTGCCCGGTAAAGTGGTAATGGTAAACGGTAAAAAATAGGTAGTATATAAGTATTTCGCAGCGATACTCAGGACAGCTGATTGATGTGACATGCAATTAAAATAGTTTTCCTTTTTTTGTAAGGTAACCTAATTATGTTATATGTTTTTTGGACAATGTTTTTTTTTTATTTTTAGTTTTTATTTCTGATTTTTTTTTCTTGTTGATTGTTGACCTGATTTTGTTTTCAATTGTACTATCTAGATTGGATTGTAAAATTAAACTGAGTTATGTGGGAAATACAGTTTTACAAGTTATTGCAGAAAATATAACTGTTTTATGCCTAACTGTTCTGCTGCTAATTTTTTCATCCTTCTATTCATCATTCGAAAAGACGAATCTTAACGATTTATTGACAGAGGTGTGTGCCGTGGGTTCGAACCCGAGTCCTTTGACTTCGCAGTCCTACGGTCTCCCACTCGGCTATCGCAGCTTCTGTTAGTGTGTAATCTGTTGGTTATTTAGGTATAATTATTTAAATCTGCCAAGCCTACTAAATTGGTTTAAGCGAGCGTAGCCCAATGGTTAAATTGTCAGACTTCACTTGACTGGCGGAAATGAAGTCGATTTTCACCAGTTCACCTGTTCACAGGATAACCTGTTTTGTGAAGGTATTCCAGCCATAAACACAGGATACAATGAATACTATCAAACCATGCTAATAAGCATTAAGCGGCTTTTATAATACACGGTAGAATTCCTGGAGTAACCAACGAAGTACCAAACTCTCCCTTCCTGACTAAGCACTCGTTACTCGAAACGCAAAAATATAGTTATATAAAAACACTTAAAACGCATAAGAAATCACCACGCTTCAATCACCATCTAATAGTCCAAGACCACAAAAAAACGCTGCTCAATGATCCCAAACACTACAAACTAATCATGAATATTACATAAGTAAGACACACGGCTGTATTGTAAAAAATAAATACCTATTTTTGCCACTTGAGTTGAATTTGAAAACCGGCTTTGAGTTGAACAGAAAAAAACTTTATTTGCATACCATTTTCATAACAGACACCTCAGACAGACAATTGGGGTGCATGAAAGGAGCCTCCCTTAGTAACGTACACAATGATTCGCTACGTCCGGCGCACCCTGGGCTATTCGCGAGTTCTCCAAAGCGAATTGTCTAATCCTTTCAGCACGATGGCAAGTCAAAATAAAATTTGACTCAGCCATCGACACGACGAAGAAGAAGAAGAACAGACACCAATCATAATTATGCAAAGGGCGGCCTTATCTCTTAAAGTGCAGCCTTATGACTTTAAAACTACAGTTAACCGTCGTGCTCAAAATATTGGACCTTATCTGACTAAATATATTGAAAATTACAAATAAGCATCCAATATTAGCGCGACAAACTTTCCTTCCTACCTTAGCAGTCGGATAAAAACGCATAACAAATCAGCACTTCATAACATAACATAACATCACGCGAATATTACCCAGAATGCTGTACAATACCCACACTTCACCTATTATGTTTAAATCTCATGGTATAGGGGGAGAACCATCTAGCCAGCTATTGCCATCCAGCGGGCACAATGCCAACTCCGTGCTGCTGCAAAGCTCACAAATAACACTTTGCCTGTCGACGCGGTGAGAGGCGTACACGCTAACCACTTGACCAATCGTGGCAGCTCTTCAATCAGCATCTAATAGCCCAAGACAGACCACAAAAAACTACGGCTTAATGATCCCAAAGACTACAGTATAATCATAAATATTACATAAGTTAGGCACGAGGCTATATTTAGAAAAAGAAATGTATTTTTTCAACGCCTCGGTTGACCGACGAAGTTATTATGGTTTTTATAGAAAAGCTATTGATCCAGTTCCGTTGCACAAGAAGTTGCAATGTTGTATTTATTTTGCAAAAAGTACTCAATACCAAATTTGGTTACATTTTTTTTTCTTTGAGTAACAGCTTACTAGTAATTTACAAATACAAATTACTAGTTATTACAAATTTTCATTAACCGCTCCAGCTAAGCTTAGTTCGCTAGTGTTAGTAGAAAGTTCACCTCCGTGGTATATTGGCCAGGATTCGAATCCACGACCTCTCGATCGTAAGACCGACTCCTTATCCATTGCGCCACGGCCGTTTATTTATTTTTTGTCACGAATTTCCAAAGGAGCAATTTTTAAGCAATCCTATAACCTAACATAACGTGTTTATTATCCAAAAAAGTATGCCAAAGGTGAATTATCGGTCAACTTTTGGATTTTACGATAAAAAAATTGTCCTACTTGTAGAATTTGTCTATCAAACAGAAATGTGGGAGTTTCCGATGAAAAATGATCGCACTCAAGGTCTCCTTTGTCACGATATAAAATAGGTATCACCTATATAACTCAATCCTATGTTTAACACACATACTTATTATATATCTTTGATATATGAACTGACCAGTCACGATTGATTTTTAACATTTCGAGTGTTACGACATTATTTGGAACCGGTTTGCACTGTGACCGAATAAACTATGATATAATTAAATTCTTTGTTATCAAAATAGATCATTATGATTTTATACTCTGTAGGTCTCGGTCATAGAAAGGTTAAATAGAATGTTCACGGTAATTAATCTTTAAATGGGTCTAAAATAAATAATATAGTAATTATGTTTCTCGGTGATGGGTCCATATTGGCTCACCTAAAGTTCTTTACCCGAAATTGTTCTTCCTAACGATTTGTAATCCGAATGATCACTCTTCCTAAAATTTTTCATCCTAAAGTTTTTATTCATACTATTTGTAGTTCTACCGGTGTTGTTCATAACACTCATGTTTCCGAAAATTGTTATTACTAATATCATTAATGTAAATACATTTAAACTCCTACTTTTTTTATCAGAACGCTTTTATCCCTAAACATAATGGATGGTATTTAAAAGTGCTTCAATTTATTCCCATAATATAATTTAACAAATTTTGCCTTTGTTCCACCAAATATACTGAATGTGCACCAAAATATGTTCACTAACATATTTCATAGTGAGCACCTATTTAAGAACTGTTGCAAATTTGTAAAAATAGTACTACACCTATTTTAAAAACAGATTGATTCTAGCACTCGCCGACCGCTGCCGCGGCACGCTCGCTTCGCTCGCTCGGCTCGTGCTGTGTTATGGTCGCAGTTCTAACCTAACCTAACCTACTACTTTACCCATAATTGACCTATGCTATAACAATAGCTTTTATTTTGTGTAACAATCAGATTACACAAAATAAAAGCTAAAAATTAAGACAGTAAAGATTATGACTTTGAATAATAGTGTAAAAGATGGTTATGCTGAAAAAATATAGGAAAACTAATACAAGTACAATAGATGTTTATTGCTACCGACATTAGGAAGTTGAATGCTTCGAATTATGAACATTAGTGACAGAGTAGTTAGGAATTGTAATTGTTAGGATGAAAAATGTTAGGAAGAACATTTTCGGATTTCCAATTATCGGAGTTGAAACTTTAGGTGAACTTTGGCGCACCCCTCGGTGATACGAAATGTCTGTTGATACTGAAACATTAGAAAGTCGCAATAACATTGAAATAAAATTAGGAAGAATTTTAATAACCAATGAAACTTAAACGTACTTTTAAGTTTTTCTGGTACATACAACGGAAGTAAACGCGTATGTGGTAGGTAATCGCCTTGTCAGCCAATGAACTTCAAAACAGGATCGTAAAGTAATACCGTAGAACAACAATTTATTGCCACCTATGTTTGTAATTGTGCTTTTGCTTCTTTCTTATAGAAACATTGTTGTCAAAAAAATACAATGGCAGAGTTTTTGTGAACGAACTTGGGTGTAATTACATTTACATCGATCGATGCAAAGCTTTAAAAGTGTATCACTAAGATTAAGATATGCCAAAATAAACGTTTCTTTCTTTCTTTCAAAGCAGCGCACGCGCAGTGCGTTCTTATTGGCTCTATTTAACCGACAATAAAAGGAGAGGAGGGTCTTAAGTCAACGTACTATGTATTTTCTTTTTTTCCATATATTTAAAAGTCAAATAGGTAGTAGTAGTATCTACAATAACACTCTAAGGGAAAAGGAGCCACTGCTTCACCTTTAACCTGTCACCAAAAAAAAACAGTTCTTGCCCTAGATATCATATTCCGCCGCGCCGGTAGAGTTGAGTAATTAGGCCCTAAAATTACTGATACCTACATGAGGTATAAACGAAATTGGAATAAGTCTTTAAGGAACAATATTGTAGGTCTCGGATGTAGCGACGCATTTACAACTCATTATCCATTGTAAATGTTATTGGACTGTACTGTATCACAAGGTTGACTGCACAAACAAATTGACATCCACACGTTTGCAAAAACTATCATCACATAATCACCACTTTCTATAAAGTATATACCTATAATTAATAGAGATCACTTTTCTGGCGTTGCACTATCCATTTCCCCAATAAAATGTCCGTCGCGTGCGCATATGTTCCGGTGTTCCGCCATGCGAGGTAGTTATCTCAGTGTTTGCAAGAAAACGTGACATTATACACATTCTTATGCACTGCTCTGCTGAGCGGCAAGAGGAATGAACCCGGGGCTATACTGAAGGGGACTGGTGACAGATTTTTTGCGGAGCACTACTATATAATACTATCTTTCGTCATACATAAGTAATATCACGCCTATAATACCAAGAAAGGTTAGGTAGAAGTTGTTGCAGCTACTGTAACCAAAACAGCACAGTGCAACAGTGCGTGGTGAGCCACTTGGTTACAGTGTCTGCAATGCCCGGCTTTGCATGTTTAGGTCTCATGTAATAGAGAGTGAGCATATCGCCATCCACCGGGCGCAGTTGTAACTCCATGCAGCTAGTGAAAATTTTTGATTACTCAAAAAAATACAACGTTGTTGTTATTCTATCTTGTTCACCGCTTTTTAATATCTTTATAGGCTTATTTATTAAAATAAGAATAAGCAACATCGTAAAAATTTTAATCGACCTTGAATAAAATTGTAATTTTATTACACTTACATGAAAGAAACCAAAAGAATATAAACTTCGAATGACCGATCACACCTTTTCTAGTGACTTGTTTTAAAGACTTCTACAATCCTACACACTGTACACAAGGCTCATAAAGCTATACAGTTCCAATAGAGGATGGTCTTGCGTTGTTAAAGCTTCCCGTGCAATGCGAGACCAGCTAATACTGGAAATGTATAGGTTGATGTGTAGCTATAATAAATAAATAATAAATATTTCACAACTCACACACAACGCCATCTAGTCCCAAACTAAGCAGAGCTTGTACTATGGGTACTAGAATAACTGATACTAATACATGTATACTTTTCTTTTGTAAATACATACATATTATACATAGAAACACCCAGACTTACCCACTCCGCCATCCGGTCGTCAAGCTGTGTGTACTCCAGCTAACAAAGCAACATGATCAAGTATGGGCATTGGCTAAAAAGCACTTAATTAATATGGAGAGGAAATAAAAGCAAATAAGTCTGCCAAAACTTGCGGCGGAGCGGGGAGTAGATTGTTCCGCGCATCTTTGATCTGAGAACTAGTTTCATATACATTGAAAGAGCGACTATCTGCCAACTAGTGGGGGACACTTGACAATGACGCCTCCGGTTGGCTTATTGCTCTAAGGCATTGGCCATCTGGCCTAGGTAATGGCAATGAAAAGGCGACGCCTACGCCTGCGCAATCTGCGCATCTGGTCAACGCACTCGCTGCAACTTGTTTGTGCCTACCCTTGTACTATAAAGCACTATATTATGCAGATTCTATCTATGGGAAAGGTAGTTTCTAATGCATGTAGTTTCGATGAAATCATTAAACTTTTGTTCCATAAAGTGCTTGTTGCGATTTTATTTATCAAGAACATTTATGATGGCAATTAATAATTGCGCACTTGGTAATTCAGCAGTATATTTTATTTCTATCAATTTATCCATCTAAGCCGGCCAAGATAACGGCCGGCTTAGATATAGGCATATAGGGTATTTATTATTGTATGTATTGTATGGTTTTAGGATTAGATTTTCTCTTTAAATTGTAACATTTTTACAGCACTTACCTTTGTTATCTCTGCATCACCTTACGGTTGACTGGTAGAGAATGCCTATGGCATTAAGTCCGCCATTGTACACTTATTATGTGCAAGAAGTTTTAAATAAATAAATAAATAAGTAACGCAGGCGCCATGACTAGGATAACTTTCAGAAAAGCTGGCAGGAAAAAGCTACGGATAAAGAAGACTTTTCCCGAACAATGGAACAGAAAAGTTAAAAAATAACCACCTCAACCCTCATCCATTGACTAGATTATCTTTCGAGACCCCACGCGCTTCACTATCACTACATAGTATAAAACAAAGTCGCCTTTTCTGTCCCTATGTGCGCTTAAATCTTTAAAACTACGCAACGGATTTTGATGCGGTTTTTTCCAATAGATAGAGTGATTCAAGAGGAAGGTTTTTATGTATAATACATGCATAGAAAGGGGGAATTGTTTTACTCCAAATTTAACGCGTGCGGGCCACGGGCAGTAATAAATAAATCAAACTACTGGATCGATTTTAATAATTTTTCAGTGAGTGACATAGGCTATATATTATATACCCGTGCGGATCCGGAGCGGGCCGCTGTGATTTTATATACAACGTTCACAGTTTTTCTGTAGTGTATTTAGTATCAGCATTGTACCCGTGCGAAGCCGGGGCGGGTCGCTAGTCGTCAATAAAATAAAATCTTTTCTTCAGGTGATCAGTACATGATTTTGACTAAAGGTGCAAGAATTTTGCATTGGAAATTTACCCACATCGGATCTTTGCAAAATTTTACATGTCATATAAGAAAATCGAAATTTATATCTAATTGAACTGTTTTTATAACCTGCTAAAGATGGAAAATAGTTCTTTCTTCTTCAAGTCTGAGACTAAAATCTCTATGAATTTATGACTTTGTACCATTTAAAAACTATATACAACAAACACGTTGATTACTCATACATATCATATCGGTTAATCCATCTTAACAAGCCAGCAATTACTTTAGGCAACACATCTGAATCAATTAAGCAATTATTTAGTTTGCAATTGGAAGCAATTTTAATTGCGATCGCGGAATCGACGATTACGGACTGCGAAATGGAATTCATGTATGTGTTGTAATTATGGTACACATATGCAAGTGTAGCGAGGTCCGTAGTGAAACCAGACATTTCTAACTTCGCTTCGCTCCGGTACGCTCATTTAACTGGATTCTACACCGTTGAATACCTACTAGTATCGCACTGGTAAGGCTAGACCAGTTTACGGCTCAGAATTTACAAATATTGCAAGACTGGTTCAGAAAATCTTGTACTTAGTCATCACGTCATGACGACCGGATGGCGGAGTGGGTAGTGTACCTGCCTGCGACGCTGAGGTCGCGGGTTCGATTCCCGCTTGAGACAAATCTTTGTGTGCATGAACATGGAGGTTTGTCTTAGTCTGGGTGTTTCTATGTATAATAAGTATGTATTTACTAAAGAAAAATATATATGTATTAGTATCGGTTATTCTAGTACCCATAGTACAAGCTCTGCTTAGTTTGGGACTAGATGACGTTGTGTGTAAGTGGTAAGATATTATTATTATCATTTAATATACTAACAAGGCTTACGACAAGACGCTATCTGTTGAGTAAATCAACAAGATCTTAGAAGGTGGTCTTGATTTCTGTCTCGGTTGATTTATTATTTATTGCCTGATAAGAGGAATTACAGACCCTCTGACTCGTAAACACTTAAATCATAACAGCGTACCTTAGCATTCAAAATACTTAGTAAAATAAAGCTAAACAACTGCTCTCTGGAACTGCCGAAAGCCGCAAGACTGGTGATGTGATTCTGTAAAGGAAACGGTCAATTGTTATGTATCCTTACCTCCATATAAGTACAGTCGATATTTGTTTGATATAAATTTAAATTTCATAAGATTCCATTTATGTAATACGCATGCGGTTGTTGTGGCACGAATTGGGACAAGCATATTTTCAGCACTAGACTATGAAAGACTAGATGATGATTATAAACTGCTCTCTAAGAATATTTTTGCTTGCCATTGTACTTGTTGTATAAATATCTACTTCAAGCAAATTGTCTAAACTCTCAGTTAAAATTGCTGGCGTCGTCAAATTGGGTCACGAGTATATCAAATTAAGCAACGTTCTGCCTAGGGATCACTAGCGGAATTAATTTGAGAAAATAATCAGGGTACGCATAATTAGCCGACCAAATCAATTCACCGTACTTCATTTCAGTTCACTTATGAACAATGACTTGTCCTAATTTGCGCAACAAAACACAATAGTATCTTGGCTTTTCACTCAGCATGCACTACAGAATAATACAGAAGTTATACTTACGAATGTAATTAGCTTCGTTTATTATATTCACACCTGCCGGGCAAGCATACGAGCGCGAGATAGATTATGGCGCGTTTTGTCATGTTTCCACGTACAAAAATATGACGAAAACGTGACTTACTGGTGTTTTGCAGGGTCACTCATAAATCGCCATCGATTGTCGCAATTCTTCATAATATGCCAAGATTTTTGTCACTCATTCCCCTTGTCATACTTGCTTACTCGCTTTTCCCATCAAATTTGATGTTATTTATGAATGACCAAAATCAGAAAATTGAAATTAAATACATCACTCGATCTGAGAATTTCGATGTTAGGCTTCATGTGCCAATAATTTAAAAGCCTAATCCGCTTTAGCCACCTACGTTTGTCAATATGCGGTGCACTCTCGCTGAAAATGGTTCAGCTCACAAAAAAATCAAAGTACCTGTACAAGTATAAACGAGCACACATAGATATATCTAGATGTGCATTGAGTACAGTTTACTTTCTGTTCTATCTTTGTTCTATGGCACCGCTCTCAAAGTAACCTCGTCCTAGTGTATCACGTTTTTAATTCTTGCTCGTTAATTACGATTGATATGCTCAAAATGCGGCTAATAAGACCTCGCTGTAAGGTCAAAGTTACTCGTTATTATTTTATTGTTATGGTGATGGATTTTTTACCACCTCTGAATGTATGTTGATATGAATGTAAGATGCAAGTATTCTCTGAGTATTATACAAAAATTTGACTACGCTTTCTTGATGTTTATATGTCTCTTTAGAGTTATTAACAACCTTTTTGTATTTACCTAATGTTCCGCCATGTTTAAAATCCACTTTTATCAATCAAACTACGCACAATTTTGTCCTTTTGTTAGATAGCTTCAAAATTATCTTGTAATAATTTTATTTCGTTAATATTTTGTCTAAACTCTTTGCTGTAAACTGTATATTCAATAATCTCTCGTGATATTGACCATCGAAGTAAAACTTCAATCAAGTCAAACAAATATGGTGGCTCAATCACCACCTTTCACAAGATCCTGGTATAACGGAGATCCAGTTTCAAGTCACATTACTCAGGGAAAATGCCAGCAGCAGGAGTAGGTATACGGGCTAGGTGAATAGTTGAATACCTAAATGGGTATCCCGTTGAACTTGTATCATATGGCTAATTACTGCTGTTCACATGGAACGGGTCAACTTGGACCTCGAAAACGTGTTGAACCCGACTTACCTGGCGTACGCAACATTCTGAACTGGACAAACTTGTTTAGAAACTTAATGAGTTTGTAGTATTTAGGCCCAAGGAGACTCCATGAGTAGGCCCTCTAACGGTCAATATCCTTGCAACCTCATATTGCAGTTAATATTATAGGTAAATCCATCCGAATATTGTACGCCTTACTTCCGATTTCTCGACTTCCACAAATATCTTTCTCGAGATTATTTTCTTTAATTTTCATTATAGATAAAATCAAAGATCTGGGTGGGTTTGTAGTTGGCCACAAATGATGTGACATCATCCATCTGCAGCCGCTAAGATCTTTGATTTTATCTATTAATCTAAATGGACCCTCCATAGCTACATAAGCAAACGACGACGGGGCAATCGAAATGTTACATACATATCATGGGCATGATAAGGCCTAATAGATAAAAATATATATTATACTTCTTTATTTAAACGACTCCCGCACTAAAAATAACTCCTGTGTCGCGGGGGTGTTCACAAACATACATTTCACACACACAGAGCACAGCCAGAGTCAGAACAAATCTTGCGGATCACACAAATATTAGTCCCGTGTGGGGATCGAACCCACAACACGAGCGCAGTTGAAAGCGGCGAGGCGACCGCTATAACCACTACGCCAACCGTGCATTCAAATCTTAATAGGTTTCATAGCAGCATAAGCAAAGTTTGAAATGTTACATTATTATTATCATGGGCATGATACAGCCTAATAGATAACAATAGAATTGTAATAGAATTGAAACTGAACTGTTCACTGAACCTTGACATGTTATCTACCTATAATATGACAATACATTTCTATATTCTTTATATTTTATTTTTCTTTAATTAACGCATCAACAACTGCCCGTAACTTTGCTCATTTACGTACTAGTCCATCCTAAGGTTGCCTGTAAGAAATTGCTCATAGCGATAAGGCCGCCAATTGTGCAACATAATTTTTAAGTGCAATTGTTTACAACATATTTTCTTTGTTAATATTGGTGTACAATAAAGATTACTTTATCTATCTATCTATACATTGCCAGTATAAGCTGGTCTCGCATTGTAAAGGCTTCCAGCCAGACCAGCTTATAGGTACTGGAAATATATAGCGTTCTTTCGTCTTTCGAAGATATGTGTGTATTTATCATATAAATTATCGCTCGCTAACGGTGAAGGAAAACATCGTGAGGAAACCTGCATGCCTAAGAGTACCTTAAAAGTACTCGAGGTCGTGTGAAGTATACCAATCTGCACTTGGCCAGCGTGGTGGTTTATGGCCTAACCCTTCTCATCATGAGAAGAGGCCCGAGCTCAGCAGTGGGACATGTATTAGAGACAGGACTGCTATTATGTGTAGTCGTGTGTACTAGCCTGCTTTAAATATGTAACATCAATCATTTTGTTTTAACGCGGCTTTCAACCTTCATGTCCATTATTTTAGTCATTTTAACTGACTTGACAGGCAAATCGGAGTGTGCTGTTTCCGTCACCCATGTGTGTTACGGCTGGAACGATTTTATGAAGCGGTTGTGGTGGAATGGATAAGAAATCGGACGTATCGTCGAGATAGGTATAGTTTGTGGGTTTGAATCCTGGCCATTACACAACGTGAACTTTCACCTAACACAAGCGAATTAAGCCTAGCTGGAGGGGGTTAACAAGTATACTCGTAATTTGTATTTACAAATGACAAGTAAGCTTCATTACTTTTTTATTATATATTAAATTTCAGAAAGGTTTGTTAGGTCTTCATTTAATTAAACTTCTACATATTAAAAGAAAGTTGTATTCTCCGCTGTTCACTCTCACACACTCTCTTCTATCTATTACTTTAATATTACAACTTTTCATTCGATATTTCTCCGGTTTTAATGGCAAATTTTATTTTTTTAGATTTTCTAAAAAAGCCATCTCAGGTAGACAATTAAGTAGGTGCCTATGCAACCTTTAATTCGATATCAGTGAAGTGTGGGTGTTGGTGATCTCAGAAAGATTTTATAGAGGAAATATATCAAAAGTAAATTGTTAGAATTTGGAAAATAAACTATATACCGGATGTAATTCAACAGTAAATGAACCTCGCGTGACAGCCCTAGAAAGTCCCACAGTAAATGACTTAATAACAGAACTGGCGGTTACCAAAAACAAAATGCTAATTCCGTTCAGAACAACTATTGTTATGTTGTGATTTAATCTCTCGAAAGTATCAAGATGTTTTGTTAGTGTCATGTCAAGTCCGTGTCTTTCTTTGTTCTGATTTGTGGAACATTTTGTAAAGCTTCTGGTGTTTAGACTATTTTTAGTTTTTTCATAAAATAGTTACATATTCCTTTCTTAAGCTTGTTAATAATCGTGTAATAAAAAAAATCTTGAATGTATTCATTATTCAAATTATGAAATACGGGTGTTACTCACGTAATGTTGGTCTATTTAGTCGACCGCGGTTTCGCCTATACGTCGAGGCATTATCAAGAGAGTGCGATACGTCGCGCCTGAGTCGCAGCCAGTCTTGCATTGAATTTGAATAATGTTACAAACTCACGTCAGTTTTAATAAAAATATGAATGTATTAAATTTGATATATCTTTATTATCAAATATAATAAGATAGTATAACAAGATTGCAATTTACCTGATGATTCATGGCACTTGAGGTTTGCGAAACTCTAAACAAAGTGAAGCCCTACCTAAACAAGATTATAATATCATAATAGTAAATATTATACCTATTAAAACCCTGTTTTGTTTAACTGCAATGCTTTATTTCTCTTTACTGTGTGATCACTAATAGTCCATCAGCAGAATCAATAAAATCATGATACAAAAAAAACATTTGTCAAAATCAAATTACGTATATTATAAAGGTAAGGTAGCAGTCGGCTCGTGACCACGAATGATGCTTAATAATTACGCGATTTAGACACGTTGTAATTTTTTTTCAAATGTGCTCAAAGCGCGAAAGTTTAAAAATAAAAATAAAACATTCAGTTGTTACGATACCGTAATTTTGCAGCTCTCTATGAAATATGATATATTTTACCCTACTTATACTGTCGGCCAACCATAAACAATACCATATAAACTATAAAAAGTACAACCAAAACATTCATACTGTCAGCCATCCATCAAAAACGAACATTGTTCACATAGCGAAGGAAAGTGAAACACATGTTAATTAATTTCACTATTATTAACTAAAATAAACCGGACAATGAACGCGTGTGTTTGTCTGTGTCGAAATGTTGCGGAACCATATTGTCTGTATTCATGAGGTTGCATAGAAACAAGCCTGCGCGAGCGCATCGTTTCATTTGATCTCGTCATGAAAGGATGAAAGTTTACGCTCTAGTACTACTAACTAGCTAAAAGCCTAGATAATGATAGTGCTATGCAGAATTACCTTTTATGAATAATACTTAACACATCTCAAATAGGCGCTATAAATAATATTATTTCCAATCCTAGCAGTAATGAAGTGGTTATGTTGTTCAGTATTTTTTTTTGAAGTTATGTAATGTTACTATTAGTATAGTTAGATTTAATCGGACTGACATGTACATAAATGTATAAAAGTCCTTAAAAATAAAGATCTAAAAAAAAAAAATGAATAATACTTGTGGTTAGCGTATGCGCCTCTCACTGCGAGATCACGGGTTCGATGGCCAGGTCGGGCAACGTGCAGGATATTCACAATAGCAGCACGGAGATGGTATTGTGCCCGATGAATGGCGAAAGGCTCATCTCCTATGCCATGGGACCTGAACATAACAGGGACAGTGTGGGTGTTGTACACCTCTGCTACACCATTCTGGGTAATATAGGCGTGATGTTATGTTTAATTTTATTTACATCCAATGTTTACGGTATTAACTAATAACCAAGGCTCGGAATTAGGTAGAGTTTTTTATGTACTTGATATTAATGTGGACCTTCCCGGGATTTCTAATGGACAATCCCGTGTGGCCAACAATATTACGAATAAATAATAATAATAAAAACCTCAGAGATAGACAAATAAAACAAAGATAATTAACATATTTTTTTTGTTAGTTTACATTAATTCACAATACAAATTGTTGAAAGTCTGTAGTAAATTCTCATACGCATATTTCGCCTTTTTTATAAATACGAGCAAATACTTTTGCTTCTAGCCTAGACTCGTGAGGTTTTGCTTATTCAAACGGCCCATCAGAATCATTTTCCTTGTCCGATTCATTACCAGTAAGATTTGAAGTGTTCGCTTCCGACATTACTGTATAAATTTTGTGAGAATTAAAATATTTAATCGCGCGTGCAGTAGTTTAAATTGTGTAAAAAAGTAAATAACTTTTTATTTAAAAAATCATGGGATTTTTTTCTGCTCTTTAAAATTAATCTCGGGATTTGAGGCATATCCACTTTATTCTTTCGCTGTATGAAATCAGTGTAAGTACATGAAAAACTCTACCTAATTCCGAGCCCTGCTAATAACACAAGACATGGCAAAAACCACTGGTAGTAATAAGCGAGCATTAGCACGTTAGTACCATGATTTTATATTTCTCAGAAACCGCGGGATCACTTTCGATAGCAACCAGTTCACTCGCAATACTGCTTATTTACTGTTGGAGTATCCCAGTGAAAGTTGTCAAACCACAGATGTACTAACAGATGTATATATAAGAGTAGGAATAGGAATAGGCTATTGTTTTGTTAATGACAATCACAGATTTTAATGCTGTATAAAAGCTGCATTAAGACTAATTTAATGTATTTTATTATAATCCATAATTATGCTTTCAATAAGTTATAATATAATAAGTAACAGTTGAAAAAATATAGGACAACATACCGTTTTAATAAAGTATACTAACAAATTACCAAAATATAGTCCATAATAATATCTCACAATTGTGACAGGTGAATCTCTAATGAATCTCCTTAAGTGACGTGCATTATTTGTCAAGATTTTTTTTGTTTCCTCTCGATACGTAAAAGAAAAATCAAACAATATAGTTTCAGAGCAAATTAAAATAATCTAACGAATTAAATAAATATACAATTTTACAAATTAAAACAATATAATTTGGATTACCGAAGCTTAGAACAATTTTTTATCGAACTGTATAGGTTCACACTAAAATAAATCTAAGTACCAGCTCTAATATGTTAAACCGATCACCCATCCGCGGCCGATAGTGTTGAGCATTTCTTAACCCGACAATCGATCGATTCATATGGCTATGATGACCTACAATACCAAGCACATAAATCAATTGTGACTGGTGAAGACTGAGAATCTGTAACGAGTATCCCTAATTGACGTGAATTATTTGTCTAGATTTTTTTCTGTTAACATTATACCGCGAGCCTTAATCATTGTTATCGGTTTTGGAATTGACAGAAAATATATCATCGTCATTATCCGTCCTTGTAATCTTGATGTATTGTGAAGACATACAACATTATTTTAAGTGATTGTTTTGTATTTAAAATCAGTAGAAGTCAATAGCTAATGTTGTTCTAGGAGAGTAAAATTAATAAGAAAATTAAATTAAAAGATTCCTATGGTTAATCTTAAGCCTGGGATTTTAAGAGACAGGTGATGAATATTAACAATTTATGTGTGTACAATGCATGTTTCTGATCACCCCCGCAACACAGGAGTTATTTCTAGTGCGGGCCACGTTTTATTTAAAAAAAAGATATTTAAAAAAGATGAAGTGTCTGTATTTAGTGTCAAAATAATGTTTTAAGCTGGTATTGTAAATTTTTTTTCGCGATACCTATGACTTAATCAAGTTTTTAATATTTTTGTCAATCTGTATGTCTGCTTGTATCGGATAATCTTCTTAACGACTGATGCCGATAAAATTTTAAAAGCAGGTTAATAAATAAAAGACGCGTTACATAGGCTATTTGTTTGGATTTGAATAACTCTTTTTGTGTTTGATAGTATAATTTTTATGAAGAGTTTTGAAAAAGTCTATCGACATTTGGCTAAACTCCACGGGTGCGTAGCAGTCATGTTTAACGTGGGTCACAGCGTGTTAGCGCGGGTATATAAACCAACGAAGTCGCGGCCAAAAGCTAGAAACAAATGAAATATGACATTAGAGCATCAGTAAGAACAGCGCAGTCGGTGACGATTAAACTGATTGCTAGTAATACAGTTGACTGAACCAGTAACCACAAGTTAATTTATGCCTGAACCATTGACCGCAACATAAGCACCATAAATCTATCACCACTATCTCAATTACCACTCAACCTCGATGACCAACATTTTTAATTGTCGCCGTGTAATTGAAGAAAGCGTTCGTTACATATAAATATAGAGTAACAATTGAACACGTGTACCAAACCGTGGTAGTGTGCAATTATTAATGGTAGGTGGTTATCGTAGGTGACAAGGTTGATCTTAAGGCTTAGCAAATTATACTAAGAAACGGTTGAGAATAATTTGCTAAGCATAGCTAAATGCTATAAATATAATATAATCAATTAGAAGTTGAAATAACGTACGCGATCATTCTTTGCAACATTTGTGCTGAATGTAACTTCGCCATGTTGGTTTGTATCCTACTTAAGATAGGAATAAATGGATGAACGTGACGTGATGAATTGACGTAACATACAGTTGAGAAATTTAGGGTTCTGGCAAGAGGCGGGCAGTAGGTCGCAGGTTCAAAATCTGCCGGTCCCATATCTTTTTCTACTGTTTCTTTGTATAGAAAATTATGTTTCGCATTAGCCGTCGGAGAAGTATTTGTAAAAGTTTTTATATTGTTTGCAACATTGTTTAGTAATCCTATAATCACCGATATTTCGAGCACATGTATGTACAACAAATTCCAATTATTACAGCTGTGCTGTAGATATTTTACACCATTACTTATAGAAAATGGTAATGCATGGCAAAAGGTGTGGTTTAATGGTAGCATTGACTTACCTGTCAGAGGTTGGTAATATAATTGAACACGCAATCGTTTTTAATACCGGTTTTAGTTAGAAGCGGCTAAGTTCGGTTTCTGAAATTCTTAAAAAAATACGGTTAGTTCCGAGATATATTACTTACTGCAGCCTACAGCTCCGGCTGCGTACTACATCGATAATAAGTTAGCTTTTGTCTTAATAATGTTAATGTGACCTTAATAGTGCTAAGCTTCTGAGGGGCACAATTATTTAATGATTACAGTCAATGAAAAGGATCTACAAGCACAACACTTGCATGTTGAGTGAAGACAATGGAAGTAAGGAAGGAGGATAAACTGAAGTGGCAAAAATAATAGTTTAAATAAACTAAAAAACACGCTGTTAAAGTACTTCTAACTAAAAATTTAAAAATAATTCCTAATATAAGCTGAAAATGATAATGAACAAAAAATACTAGTATTATTGTGAAAAAGCGTGGGGCGCTCTGTGCCATATTTTTCGTCTATCGAGCAACCCACGCTTTTTCACAATAATACTAGTATTTTTTTTTCATTACCATTTTCAGCTTATTCATTTTTTTTATCGAATTATTGCATTGTCATCAATCTTTGACAGGTGTGCAAAATTTTAATGAAATCTGTCCGTTTAAAGGGGGTCAAAATCGAGTCCAAAGGAGTCGGTTACATACATCATACATACATACAGGTGAAGCTAATATAAGCGTGTTAAAAAAGACCCAGAACGCTGACCTTACCGCCATGTGGGTGGGATACATAGTTAGGTAGAGAGAGGCAGACAGTCAATGAAATAAACGACATGACACGAACGTCGCCGTCGTTATAAATATTACCTTATCAATCACTCATTGATTAAGTTTCCCTGAGAGGAAACTGAGTGAAAAGCTTTACAACGAGCATATTAATTCTTTGCAATAATTGTATATACTCGTATTTTAAAACATCCGAGACTTATTACCTATGAGTTATTAGATCTGCCAGCGGCTTTAGTTGGTGTTATTTAGTGTTCAGTATTCCGTGCGATAAGTGTCGTTATAAAGAACACGTCATGTCATGAACAAAGTGTCTTCCTCTTAACAAAAACCAAGTAAAGTGTTCTTCTTCTTCTTCTTCTTCTTACGTATCAATGGCATTATGGTTTCTCATTTTTTATTTATATTGTATTTGCCCAGTAGGTAGCAACTTCTACTCCCTTGCTTGTGGCTTGCATTAGGTCTTCACGGGTACATGTAGAAGGAGACAACGGGCACGAAAGCAGGTGAGCCATGTTTTGCTAGTCAAAACATGGCTCACCACAATTGCACGAGGTGTCATTGGTGTTTGTGATTCCCCATTTGGCTAGGTTCTCCCTGCAGCGACCAACTTGTGTCCGAAGGCGGTTGAGAGACTTCCAAATTGGCCACTGCAGCCTTCTTCCAGGTGGCAGGTGTTCGGCTAACTCAGGAAAGTCAGCGGGTGCTGGGAGCCTGGTCTTCCACACCTCGAGTCGCACGTCAGATGGACTTTGGTTCGAGAAGTTGGTGTGTCTCATGAAGCTTCTTAAAGTAAAGTGTTAATGGACGCATTCTTAAATATTATTATGTAGCAATTTAGGTTAACATAATATTACTTATTAGTCTTAATAGGCTAGATAGTAATGTAAATAATATATCATAATTTTAATAATTGATTTCTTATTATAAAAAAATAAACAGAAATAACGATATTTATTGAAACAACAGTTTGTAGACATGGCCAGTGTTGATATAAACCGATTGTTTTCGCGCAAGAAAAAAAACCAAACAAATTCAACATGAAAATTATTGAAATGGTTCGAAAAAAAAGGGAATTCTCGTGTAGCCAAACCTATGAATTCCAAGTAATAATTTCTTACTAAACTGCATCAAAGGAAATTAGAGCATTTCTTTAAGTGAATCAAAACAGCTATGAAATAAAGAAACGTTCCCGTACAGTTCCTAAGTAAGTGACACACAAACTTACATAAGCTGTACAATTAGACAACTAATGATGGCATTGTACAACTGCAGTGATATAATGGTTCTTGTGCTATATGTGCAATTGGGCTTGCAACCCTTGATTATGAAGTAATTTGATTTTATCTGGTTTACCTAGAGGTTACAAATTACCTTGTTTCTACATAGCGAGGTGTTTATACGTAATTACTGCCTTGTTGGTTTAATGGTTAGCGTACCTATGCGGCCTTTTAGAAGTCTCTGATCCGATTCTAGGGTCGAGCAGAGGTGTTATTTGAAAGAAAGAAAGTAAAATGAAATTTATTCAGATAGCAAAATGAGAAATACAAATGACATAAAGCAAGAAAAATACATACAATTAGAGATTTTCTTTTGTTAGAAAATATCTTAATAGCAATCCGGTTGGAATTGTGTCCAGTGAATGACGTTAGGGTCACCTCCTATCATATGAGACCTAAACATAACAGGTGAAATGTGGGTGTTGTATACCTCTGCCTCACCCTTCTAGGTAATATAGGCGTGATGTTGCGACTGCGAGGGTCAGTGCGAGTATGTCACTACGCGGCGGTTAAAAAAGACGGAAAAGAAAGAACAGCGCGAAATGACAGTTCTTAATTGCGAAGTTTTTCGATCGGCGGAATAGGGAGATAATTTCCAGAAAGGTAATTCTTACCTCTAACATTACCTATAACTGTAATGTATATATATTATCCTAGAAGAATCATAGTTCCCATGGTGACGGAAAAAGCTAATAATAGTAGGTACATCTCATATTATTATGTACATCTTATCTTATAATCTGTGGGTTATCAAAATATAATGTTGAGAAAATCTCGCCATGGAAACTTGTCTCCGTAATAGCTTACTCTTATGCATCCATATAGCGCTGTGAATTTTTAAGTGACCAGCCTTTAAAACAAAAATATATACTACTTTAATGTGCAATGAACGGCCGTGGAGTCTGATGATAGTGCTCATGAACATCAACATCTATAAGCATATTGTAGATGCGTTGCTTTATCTAAGAACATCGGTGTTTTTTCAGAGCCTGATCTCACCACCAAACAGGAACAAAGTTCTAAGCTATTAGGTGGCAGGTTATAGGTGAGATGGTGGAGTTTCCGCTCTCGATAACAAACAGTAGCTCGACCACTACTTATTTCCTATCTCACCAATAATACACTGCTGCACAAGCATACTATTAATACATATTTAACAAATCGATATAACATTTTTATATCGGTTTGTTAAATAGTATGCTAGAAGCATGTACTGAATTAGTGATTCAGTACATCAGCATCGTCAGCGTCTTCGTCACGATGTCATTTACATCCTGAATATATCAAAATGAATCCATATTTCCCTTGGTCACGGCATGACATTTTTTATCTCTCGCTCTCTCTTTGTGCAAACATTCCTTCTTAGTGCTCTCGTACATTTATATTCGGTAAAATTAGAAATGTCGGCTAAAAGTGCAGAAGTTACGATCCAGGAGCTAAACAAATCAGTGATCTTGCTACAAAATAAAGTGTCGTCACTGGAAAAGCTTATTCTGGAGCAGAATCTGCTAATAAAAAAGTTGGTTGGTGTCGAAGCATCGGTTAGCCATGTCGATTTTATTGAAAGCGAGGGTGTTCCACCAGCGGAATCGAACGCGCGACCAATCCGAGAGGCACGGGTTCGTGCCGCATCGGCTATCACCGCACGCGCTCGGAAGACTGTCAACAAGGCTGCTACTACGAATCCTGCGGTGGCATCGAGTGTGCCCCCTACTCCGCCGCCGCCGCCTGCGGTGACTCATCAACAATCAGGTGAAGTGAACTACGCGGCTATCGCTGCGAGCGATATCCCCGCTCCAGAGGCGAGTTCTGCGAGAGGGAGAGAGGACGACTGGATCGAGGTGAGACGTCGTCGGCCAGCCACACGTGCAAGCGAGAAGGCAACTCGCGGCACCGCTGCACCGACTGGCTCATTAACGGCGTCCGAGAGAAAAAGTTACCTACATATTTATTATGTCAAAATTGGCACGTCAGTAGAACAAGTATTGGAACATCTGCACAATATTAGTCCTGACACAATTTGTACGGCTGAGGCATTGAAATCACGCGGTGATTATGCATCTTTTAAATTATGTGTTCCAGCTAAACATTTGGAAAAGTTTATGTCTTCGGATAACTGGCCTGAAGATATATATGTGAAATCGTGGAGAAATGGATTTCGTAAGCAAAGTGTGCAAGTTACCGCGTCCTAAGTGCTATTCGCTTGTTTACCAGAACGTCAGAGGGTTAAAATCCAAGTTAGATACATTCCAATCGTCTGTACTCAGTGAATCTGCAGATATATTCGCGTTAACTGAAACATTTCTGTTGAGTAGTGTTTTTGACAGTGAAGTATTTCCTGACGGGTATACTGTGGTGCGCCGTGACCGAGCCAATGAGTCAGGATTTGGAGGTGTTCTATTGGCAGTCCGGGCGCACTACCCCGTTCAGCAAATATTGGATGTTGACAATTATACCCGTGATATGGAAATGGTTATAGCTATAGTCACTTTAAAGTATCAACGTATTGCATTGTGTGTTGTCTATATCCCACCTGGGTCAACGGACGATCAATACATTAATATTTTTTTAGTTTTGGAGAATGTAGTAACTAAGTATCCAAAATTAGATGTTCTTATTGTAGGGGATTTTAATATGAACTCAAGTTCTCAAAATGCGTACATGCATTTCAATTATTTTATGTCTTATTGCAAATTACAACAACATAATAATGTTTTGAATAGTTATGGTAGAAAATTGGATCTGGTGTTGAGCAATCGAGGTGATGAGTTTGTGCGTGTGACTGACAGCGTTGAGCCGCTGGTGCCGGCAGACGCTCATCATCCACCGCTTGGCATTCAACTGAGCGTACCTAGGCCAGTGGCTGCGCGGGCGCAACGCCTGTGCTATCCAGTGGAACAGCTTCACGATAATCCGCCTCAGTGGAAATTTAAAAATGCGGATTTCTATGCATTGTACCAATCGATAGGCTCGCTAAATTGGTCAGAAATATTAGCATGCAATAATGTAGATGACGCTGTTAGTAAGTTGTATGCCAAATTATATTCATGTTTTGATGATAACGTGCCATATAAGAAAGTATCTAATAATTATTCTAAATATGTTTATCCGACATGGTATACGGCGGAAATTATTAGAACCTTAAAAAATAAACATTTCCATCTGAAAAAGTTTAAGCAGCTTAACTTAGAATTTAACAGGGAAATGTTTAAATTTTATAGGGAGCAGGCAAAGCTTTTAATAAAATCAGCCTATTCTCTTTATATCGGTCGAACGGAGGCGGGTATAAAAAAGGATCCAAAAACTTTTTGGAACTTCGTGCGATCGCAACGCTCATCACTGGGCTCCTGTTCTGAATTCGAGCATGATGGTCACATTGTGACCGGGGTGGATGCTGCAAATGCTTTTGCGAGTTATTTTAAATCGGTGTTTTTAGCTGACCAGCCAACGTTGTCTTGTAATTTCACCGAAGATGAGGTTATAAATTCTATGTGTTCGTATCGAGTGAGTATCGATGTTATCACTTTGTCGGAGCTTTCTCTAGCAGTTAAAAATCTGAAGGCTCAATCTGCTACTGGCCCAGATAGGATACCACCTTATTTTGTAAAGGACTGTGTTTCAGTATTACAAGAACCACTTTTACATATTTTCAATACGGCTATAAAGACTGCTACGTATCCTGCATTATGGAAAATATCAAGAGTCACACCAATACCCAAGGAAGGCTCCAGGTCACAAGTCACAAACTACAGACCAATAGCGGTACTGTCAGCATTTGGTAAGGTATTCGAATCAATTTTAAACTCGCATATTACTAGACAAATCAAACCACAGATGAGCGAGTCTCAACATGGGTTTAGAGGTGGTCGATCTACAACAACCAATCTGGTTAATCTTGTTGATTACGCCGTATCTGAAATGGACAAAAATAGACAAGTGGACGCGGTGTATTTTGACTTTAAAAAAGCTTTTGACCGCGTCCATAATGATGTACTACTGAAAAAGTTTTCAGAGGTAGGATTTACGCCGGCTTTGTTACAATTATTGGCAAGTTATTTTAAAAATCGTGTACAATATGTCCAAATAGGTAACTATCGATCTGACCCATATGATACTCGTTCTGGTGTGAGTCAGGGAAGTAATTTGGGACCAACTCAGTTCCTTATTATGGTTAATGACCTACCAAATGTTGTCAGAACGGCACGCTGTCTTATGTTTGCTGATGATCTGAAATTGTACTTGGGCATTGGATGCCAGGAGGATAGTGAGGCGCTCCAGCAGGACATAGATAGGGTAGCTACCTGGGGAATTAATAACCATCTAGACTTTAACACATCTAAGTGTAAAGTAATATCCTTTACACGGGCACGTACACCGTATATTCACACTTATGAATTAGCAGGTTACCCACTGGAGCGCGTCACACAGATACGTGATCTTGGTGTAATTCTCGACAGTGCTTTAACCTTCAATACGCATATTACTAGTATCTGCTGCAAAGGATTCAAGTCGCTTGGGTTTGTAATGAGACAGTCTGCTCGATTTCAGGACAGGAGCGCTATCGTTGCGTTATACTTTGCCTTTGTGAGAAGCGGTTTAGAATTCAATTCTATAATCTGGGACCCACACGAGGCTAAGTATGTCACAATGCTTGAGCGTGTTCAAAGAAAATTCGCCCGTTTTTTATATAGGAAACTATACGGATATTACCCTCATTTGTATCCGTCTCTGTTCGTATCTGGTATGGTGGGTATCGATACATTACAATTACGCCGGCAGTGTGCTTTATTAATTCATTATTACTTATTATTGAATAATAATATTGACAATGCAACTGCGTTATCACGTTGCTCCTTATCAGCTCCTAACCAATACACGCGGCTGCGCTCGCGCCGTCTCATGGCGATAGCACCCGTTCGGACGTGCACTGCACAATTTGCGCCAACCAACCACGCTATGGCATTAATCAACACACTGATTGCTCAGCATCCAGATGTCGATATATTTTACATGAAGTTTGCTGATTTTTTAAAAATATGTCTGAATTTCTATTTATTGTAATATTATATAATTTGTTTATGTACAATATTATGTATTGTATACCTAGCTCATTGTGCGTATTGGGATATACTGTAAGCGCAATGAGCATCTCATTTAATAAATAAATAAATAAATAAATAAATAAATGACACGTGTATTACTTATTCGACGACCGGATGGCGGAGTGAGCAGTGTACCTGCCTGCGACGCCAAGGTCGCGGGTTCGATTCCCGCTCATGACAAATCTTTGTGTACATGAACATGGGGTTTTTTTAGTCTGGGTGTTTCTATGTATAATAAGTATATATTTACAAAAGAAAAGTATATATGTATTAGTATCAGTTATTTTAGTGCCCATAGTACAAGCTCTACTTAGTTTGGGACTAGATGGCGTTGTATGTAAGTTGTGTGATATTTATTTAATTTAATATTTAATTGCTGGAGTAATTTCGCAATTTATTTATGTTGTTTTTTATTATCAGGATAAGGTTCTTATGAATGAAATAGTCAACAATATACCCGGCGAATTTGAACATTTCAAAATAATTAACCACCATACAACATTTTCTAAAGATTTTCTAATGTAAACTTAGCACTTTTAACGACATACTTATACTTTTGCAACTAATGCGTGCTGCAAATATCGTCAAAGAGTATGTACTCTGCCTATAATGCAAATTCTGCCTAAAATTATTTGATACATTCGTTGGACAGTTTGAATTAGTATCATAATAATATTGTCTGTCCCAGCTATTACTATCAAACAAAACGTAATCTAAAATATTTGTTCGTGACTGCATTTCAGCAAAACTAAAAAACTATTCTTACAAAATATGAAAGTCAGGCCCAATTACAGCATTTTTTGTCTAGATCTAATCTCTAGATCTTTGTTCTTTGTCAGCCAGTTGCAAGATTAATGATTGCAACTCTATGGCTATGTTAAAACAGACATTAATTTTACCGTTAAAGTTTTCCTTTAAACTTCATTACATAATTATAATAATCTTGGTCTGGGTGTTTCTAGGTATAATAAATATGTATAAACAAAAATAAAAAGTATATATTTATTTTATTTTATTTATTTATTTATCGTACACTCAACTACCATGACAGGAAATTCCCAATGCGATAGTTTATGACAAAATATAAGTAACAACATCAATGAAATTAGATTAAATTAACATAACACAATTTACGAAATCTTAACTATCTTATCTTATGTATAAGTATCAGTTATTTTAATACCCATACTACTAGTTCAGCTCAGTTAGGGACTAGATGATGTTGTGTCAATTTTTTGTGATATTTATTAATTATACTACCACCACGATTATCTAAAGTTTTTAGCTTTTAAATGAGGAGAGACCTACACAATAAAAAATGCCCTTTAAAGTAAAAAAAATAGCAAACGGATCAAACAATGGTCTAAGGAACCTCGGAATGTTCTTTCAAGTCCTATCTAACAATGTCGCTTAATAGGGGCTGTACAGTGTGAACCCTGTACATTTACATTTTGCTGACGCTGCAGCCTACCGGGCGCACGTCATTTACTCAATCATAACAAAACTGGCTTAGTGCGAACTGTGCAACCGTACAGGTAACATAAAGAGAGTTGATTAGTCACCCTTTACTTGTATCGTAATAATTAGCAATACACGTGATTATTTAGTGCAAGCAGTGTTTACTTCTTCTCTCCGCATTCGCAACCCAAGTGCTGGACACCCTACAGGGGCAGACAAGAGGGTGAAAGGTAGGTAAAGTTAGGTCTTATAGAATTTTTATTTTGTCTAGACCTAACCTCTAGATCTCTATCAGGCTTGGCGGTTACAAGATTAATGACCGCAGCTCTTGATACTATATATTATATTCTGATTTTAATTATTTTGCGTGTAGTAGATTAAATCGTAAATTGGCTATTTTAGATTGTTGATAGGTGTGATTGATTTACTTGTTAATTATGAGTTTGAATATACAACTTTAAAGAGAGATCGACGGAATACAGGTCCGTTTAGCCTATACCCCGATTTCACCATTTCATCATAGTGCTAAACCGACTGATTCAGTCTTTCATTCTCATTCAATGTTTAGAAGGTACTGAGTGATCGAAAACCAGAGCTCAGCGTTAACCGCGGGTTCAGAAATTAGATAAAGTCGGGACTTAATTTTGTCGACTATTATATTTCTTATTTTTATAGTATATTATTATATTATATATGAGTGCACGGTTGGCGTAGCGGTTAAAGCGGTCGCCTCGCCGCTTTCAACTACGCTGGTGTTGTAGGTTCGATCCCCATACGGGACAAATCTTTGTGTGATCCACAAAGATTTGTTCTGACTCTGGGTGTACTTTGTGTGAGTGAAATGTATGTTTGTGAACACCCCCACGACACAGAAGTTATTCCTAGTGCAGGCGTCGTTTTTTAAAAAGAAAAAAAAAAAAAAATTATATTACCGCTCTTGTCCACTATACCAGAACGTAGGAGTGAATTCAAAAATATTTGGCATTAGGTTAGATATAATTTAGTTTTTCTTTAAAATTCTTCGCAAATCTCTACCATAAGCTTAATAACTTTCAAATAAGGCTTATTGGTGTAATTACAGAATAAATACAATAAAGTTGTACTTCAAATTCTCAAGATAAAAAACAAGTAATCATACTTAAAAGGTCTCAGGTTATTAATACATGTTACTCATTACCTCGGCCCCAACTTAATCCTAATATCTTATTTCCGTTCCTTTTTTAACCGACTTCATTTATAAAAGACTTGATTTCATACGCCCAGATATTACAAAATTAAATCTAGGTTGAGACTGCTTCTAAAATTCAAACCAAGTGGAACCAGTATCTCAGGGAGAGCTTACACTCGGCCAAGTACTAACCACGTATTTTAAATGGGTAGGAAACACACCGAGTACTTAGCCGTGCTCACTGTCCCATTCGACTGTGAGTGTGGCCATTGAGAATTGTAAACGCATTACAAATCCAACAATTTAAGCAATAAACAATATAAATACGGATATAAATAGGTACGGAATTCCTTTTATTATGTTACAGATTTTTGTAAAATTTCTTCCTATAAAATCGGCCAATAAATGGCTTTCACTGATAGCTTATTAAACATTCTTTGTTTGTTTAAATGGTTTAAATGGTTTATTTAATGTCTTGTTTCAATAAATGTATAATTATATTATGTCACTAGCACGTATTTGTGTGGTCGGTAATCTACAAGTAAGCTTATGAACACGAGACCTAATACAGTGTAATATTCAACTAGTGTTACCACAAATTCAGGGTTTATACAAGCTAGATTTTGCAACCGAATTCTTGGTCTAACCTAGGTATCACTAGGGCTAGTACCTATGTTCATTGTCAAAAGTTAGCCTAGATTCTTAGGTTTTAATATGTACTAGTTTGGCTGGATATTTGACGCTGGTAATGCAATAAGTACTTGTTTAATATTGGAGTTATTAATGGGAGGTAAATGTTTGCTTGTTTCGCTGTGATATTGCGAGCATAAAATGAATAGTAATTTTACTAAAAGAAACCGATTTTAATTACAAAAAAAAATCACTTAAAAGTAATATTGAAAGTCTCGCCTCATCTGGGTAAATTTGTAAGCATACAGTAAATGGCCTTAGGGTGCCTATATTTAAGGAATGATCCTCGTACTCCATCCGTTGAGGAGATGTACTTTCCAGCATCAGCTCAGCAACATGAAATGGTGACTGCTAGATATATTCGAATAGCTTTAGGTGATATACGAAAAACAATATAGAAGCCTTTAAAATTTGAGGGTTACCCTCGGTTTCTCTAGTATTTCATCATCAAATCGAGACTTGATAAAAATGGGACCACATGACAAATATCTCTATCCCTCCCTATACTCTATCTCTATACTCCTTCATACACAAAAATAATTTCTAGAATGTGGTCGGTGAACAAACAATAAACAAATGCAATTCAATTGAGAACCACCTCCTTTTTTTTGAAGTCGGTTAAATACTACATTCAAACCGCGCGTTATTCATAAAAAATATCCGATATTCTATGTTAATTCAGGCTCCAGGCCATACGCTACATTAAAATATATCTTGTGGGTTTTCCACTGAAAGTACATGGTGAATGTACGTCACAAATATTTACGTTTATAATATTAACACAATTGCATTTTACCTAGTCCTTTACTTAAAAAGCTTTTCAAAATATTATTTTTATTACACATTCAGGGCACCCAGAAAGCTGTCATTACTATAACAACTTTTTTTCTACATTTACGTCAAGTGTGTTTCCTACCGCATGACATAGCATGCATACAAATAACTTACCCCGTTATAACAACAATAGGTAAGGTTATCTTACCAATTTAAAAACATCTTCTATCATTACAATACTCAAGTAATTATGTAATTCATATAATTACACGGAGACATGACACCGTTGATTTTGTGCGCGCACGCATTCAGCAACATTGTCACCGATGACAGAGGAAAACTTTGAATAATTTTACATTTTTATTATCCTACAAATTAAATAGGCCACAGATAAACATTAAGGGGCAGTTTCTGAGTTTCCTGATAGTTCTTATCCGACTTATACGTATAATCTGACTTAATTTAAAAGTGACACAAGTTACACTTGATAAAAGAACGCAGCTGTCTCTTTAATTTATGTGTGTTATAAACTTATCGTGCCAAAAAGGTTTATCTAACACCTGTGAAATTGGGGCTAAATCTTACTAGAAATATATTGATAATCTAACTATACAAAATAAATGATGTTTTATTTTATTTTATTTTACTTTATTAGGAAAACTTACAGCTAAATATATATAATATACAGAGATGATGAGTAAATGAAGGCCAATTAAAAGTTTTCACTGATAATATAGTAGATATACATAAAGAAATTAGACATTAACATATAGGTATGTATTACAAATAATAAACGAAACGATGTTAATTCAAAGCGGTTGTATGCATTTTAAAATACTATTAATATTTTTATATTATTGCTTTATTGGCAAATCTAATCAGTACCAATCGCATCCAACCCCATTTCCCCACATTTTATAAAAATAAGGAGTTTTTTTTTCGAAATCCATAAAACCCTCTAAGCTAAAAACCGTGACAAAATTTTAATTTTATTGAAAAAAAATGTCCATTTGATTAAAGGTAAGTAGGTAAGTGACTACAAGCGAGTAACATAACTTTTAGCTATTTTGTATCGATGTACCTACCACGGAGACGAAACCGCGGTAGTTTGTTACTTTGTTTGATCGCGATAATCTCAGCGCCAATTTATAATGGTCTAGAGGTTGGCGTGTGCGCTTCTCTCTGCGAGGTCTCGGGATCAATTCCCGGCTCGGGCAAAGTGTTATTTGTAAACTTTCCGTCAGAAAATTTACAACAGCAGCCCGGAGTTGGAATGGTGGCCGGTGGATGGCGGTTGGTGAGCCAATCGCCCGATCCTATCCCATGGGACCAAAACATAACCGGTGAAATTTGGGTGTTGTACACCTCTGCCGCATCCTTCTGGGTAATATTGGCGTGATGTTTTGTTATGTTATGTCCATTCGGCCTTTTTTTAACTTGATACAAACATTATCCATCCAATGGTTGTCTGTAAGAGATTGCCTTAGTTGCGATAAGACCGCCATTTGTACTATAAATCTTTTATTTTTCTGTATATTTATTTTTCCTTGGTGTGTAATAAAGCTTTTTATTATTATTATTCCTCTTTATTTATTTGTTAACTTATTTTATATATTTTTAAATATGATTTATAAAAAATACAAAAAAACATTTAAAAATATAAAAACGTGTAATTTGAGAGGTATCCTTTTCGAAACAAGCTAAAATATAATAACTACGCAGAAGTACGCGCATAACCATAACATGCCATAATTTGGGCTAACGTTACAACCATTGCAAATGTCCGCTCATGCATACAAATCTTAACTTTGACCTCGGCAATGAAAACTATATTGTTAAACCAACCAATTACAAATGAACAAAAATCTGGAAGCTTTTAAGTAGCTTCCTATATGATTACATAACAATACCTTTGACCTCACTTATGAACAACAATAAATAACAATGTAAGCAGGGTTATTCTAAAAATACTATTCCGCAAAGGCTGAGATCGATTAGAGCGTACTTAAACTTAGCTTAGATAAGCATAGACTTATTTTATACAAAACACACTGCTTTTGACATTTGAATCACAAAGTCAGTCTCTAAAGCTATGCCTATGGTAAGTCTAAAAACGCTTAACAGATCTCAACCTATGAGTAAGCTTCTAACAAATTACTGAACAACACCTTATTCCACCATTTTTCAAAACTACTTTTTTATCAAAGTATTTTGTTTTTTACTGCCTCGATAATCTAGTGGTTAGCGTATGCGCCTCTCGCCACGTGGTCTCGGGTTCTATTCCCGGGTCGGGCTAAGTGTTATTTGTGAACTTATTGCCAGGAAATTCACAATAGCAGCACGGATTGTAGTCGGTAGATAACGCCAGGCTAACTCACTAACCCATGGGACCTAAATATAACAGGTAAAATGTGGGTGTTGTACACCCTTCTGGGTTATATAGGCGTGATGTAATGTTATGTTATGTTAATAGTTAATTTTCATTTCATAGTATTTAACCAAGGTATTAGTGTATTAGTATTTTTAAAAAGGTGCCTGAATATGTACATTGTATTGAATAGCTTGGAAATTAATCGATGTGCAACCACCCGAACAAGTTCATAATATTATTATATAAACAATTGTTGAGATTATTCGAATGATAACTTGGTTATTAACTTGTTAAAAATCCGTTAGATGCAAAAGGGCTTATAATGTTTAATTCAAATCAGCTATAGCTCATTGTTTGGCACTTGGTATAACCAGTATATATTACTTGGTATAACGTTTATTATGACACGTATTTTTTGTAATTTGATATTATGTTTCAAGTTTTCATTTCAAAAAAATAATATCAGTCCTGTATCTAATACATGTCCCACAGCTAGGCACGGGCCTTTTCTCATGATGAGAAGGGTTAGGCCATAGTCCACCACGCTGGCCAAGTGCGGATTGGTGGACTTCACATGTACTTTTTAGGCATTCTGAGGCATGCAGGTTTCCTCACTAAATACACACATGTCATATCTTCGAAAAGACCAAACTAGAAAGAATCTTAACGATTTATTGACAGAGGTTTGTGCTGTGGGTTCGAACCCGAGACCTTTGACTTCGCAGTCCTACGGTCTCCCACTCGGCTATCGCAAATTTTCACATATACATTGGGTAATTAATAAATAGGGAGTATTACGGTTAAACCGTAATAAATAATAAATAAATAATTAAATTTCATACCAACTATTTTGTTTCCTTGATCATAGAAGACAATTGCGTCTTTATAATTAACTTATAATGTATGCCTATAACAAGATAATAATAAATTAAATTTTCATCACAGTCTAAGACAAATCTTATAATAAATTCAACCTTGTAACAAAATTACTTCCCCTATTTAAGAAGATTTTCCTGCTTAGATTAGGTCGGTTAACTAATTTAAACACCTAGCGAGAATAACCTATTCATGTAATTTTCAGGCCACTTTAATATATTTCTTAATGAGTACAAAAACTTGATGAGCTAGCATTCGTTGAGATGTATAAACCGTGTTCACATTTGCCTGATCCAATCACCGTATCCGTCCGTCTTGATACGCCGCGCCGCTCTGATACAACCTACGATACGGCCCGACCAGGTTGTTTTCTTTTAACAAACAAATAAGTAAAATTGAAGTGTGTGTTTTGAATGTCGAAATAACAATGATTTTTAGGGTTCCGTAGCCGAATGGCAAAAAACGGAACCCTTATGGATTCGTCATGTCTGTCCGTCCGTATGTCACAGCCACTTTTTTCTGTAACTATAAGAGCTAATACTGTGAAAACTTGGTAAGTAGATGTATTCGGTGAACCGCATTAAGATTTTCATACAATAATAGAAAAAAACAATATTTTTTTGGATACTTAGAACTGAAACTCATTTTTTTTTATCAAACCCATCTATGGATAGGTCTTCAAAAATGATATTGAAGTTTCTATTTTTTTTTTTCTAAACTGAATAGTTTGCGCGAGAGACGCTTCCAAAGTGGAAAAAATGTAAAAATAATATAATAATATGATGTACAACTTCCACCGAAAATTGGTTTGAACGAGATCTAATAATTAGTTTGTTTTAATACGTCATTCAAATTCAAATCGTAAACCGCATTTTACCTTTCATTCAATCAACTCCAATATTATTATAATAAAGAATAAAGAAAAACATTTATTCAGATGTAAAGTGGTACGGAACCCTACGTGCGCGAGTCCGACTCGCACTTGGCCGGTCTTTCATTTGATATATACGATATATTATTTGCACGATTGTATTGCCTCAAATACAGTTTTTAACTATCTGTCTGTCGGTTTGTTTGGCCTTATTTTCATAACGGCAGGACTGATTTGATAAAATTTAAGACTACAAGGTGCGTAACATAAGATACTTTTTATTGATGTACGGCCAATGAGTTGGGTATGCAGGGCAAAAACTGCTAAGTCATAGTAAAGACTAACAACACCAGTTATGGATAAGTGAGTTATATATCTAAATAGTGGGTATATTACACTTATTAAATATGAAATACAAATTTGCATATCTATTGCAGTCAGTATTTACTATGGTGTACATACCACGCAGACGAATCTGCGGGAAAAAGACTACTGATTGTATTTTAATAATTATTTTTATGATGGATAAACTCTATCAATAAATGTTTATAAATATTTATTATTACGCTAAGCTCCACGGGAGTGGGGCAATAAGTTTGAACGCGGGTTTAAAGCGCATGAGCAGCTTATAGAATTCCACGCGGACACGGGCAAAGCTAGTCGTTTGTAAAAATATTTATTTTGCATACTTAGATAAGACTCTTCTATAAATTGTATTTAATCTGTGTGTACAGTAAAAAAAATTCTATCTATCTATCTATCTATTTTTTATAATGGCGTCCAAAATATTTGATGGATAGAGGCATTTGTATTTCATTGATTTATTTATCTAAGTTTAGCAGTTCACACTCGGCAACTTTAGTATAACAATGTATATTTACATCTCGATACATTTCATTACATCTTTAAGAAGAATTTGACTGGTGACAACACGCAGCTTTTATGTATATTTTTACTTAGCAGTAGTAAAGTATCGACAGGTATGAAAACATACATTCATAGCTGCCGCTGACGTGTATGAAGCGCATTACTGTAAATATGTTGAAAAATATGTAAAATGTGTGTTAGTAGGTGTAAACTTTGGCTAATGGCTGAAATTTGTATTTTGAAGTGATTTAATATCGTAATACGAAATTACACTATTTCATGTAATGCAAAAAAGTACAAAACATTTACAATTAACATAATTTATGTGTTTCAATTTATTTTTTATTTGAACATTAATCCAATTATTTTTATTACTGATACTTAATCGTGGGAAATTCACGTAACTTGTCTGTAATCTGTTGTATCAAGATTTTTTTTTTAATTTAAAAGGGAAATAGAACTGTATGGTCGTCGTCAACTTTTTAGGCGGCTCGCGGAAGCGTGAGAGAGATATACATGAATCGTGAATCCTAAGCGAGTGACAAGGACAGCGCATTTTGTCGGTGTACTCCAGAACCGCCGTCAAATTTGTTTACAACTATAAATCTCGTAAAAAAGATATTACAGTACTTGTCGCTAATACCCACAATGATGGTAATTGTAAAATTCGCAAAGAATCGCAAGGCTGCTAAAGATATTATCGGGCTAATATTCCGACAAATTGCTACAGTCACGCGCATAACTGTTATGTTTAATTCATGGATATCTTGTCGGTGATAGATTTTGTCGCGTTTTTGTCATGTTTCCCCATACAAAAAAATAATATGACAAAATATATCTTACGCTCGTTATGATAGCTCCTCTAGTCTTGATATTTGTAAGTGACAAAAATACAACTTAGTTTCTAAGTAGTGGCTTTTTGTTGCTGAATTTTTATGTTTGTATCGGCATTCAATTAGTGAATTGAATTAATAAATGAATTACATTGATCTAGTATTTTGTTCTGGTATCAAATAATCATTATTTAGTTAATACTGACATGGAATGACATTAAATAAATAAATATTTTACAACTTACACACAACGTCATCTAGTCCCAAACTAAGCAGGGCTTGTACTATGAGTACTAGAATAACTTATAAATACTAATACTTAAATACTTTTCTTTTGTAAATACATACTTGTTATACATAGAAACACCCAGACTAAAACAAACCCCCATGAACATGCACACAAGGATTTGTCTTAAGCGGGAATCGAACCCGCGTCCTCGGCGTCGCAGGCAGCTACACTACCCACTCCGCCATCCGGTCATCAACATTAAAATTGTTGCATGGTTTTATTCTAGTGATGGTTTATAATTTAAAAAATTAGCCTAGACATTAAATAGCAACGCATTTAGGAGAGTCTATAGTTGTCACTTAAAATCAAAAAGGTTTGAATACTAGTATGCTAAGGTCAATTTAGACTTGTGTGCTGCAGCATAAGTTCTGTATAAAAAAACGATTAGAGTCATAAGCCAGACATTTAAATGGATACATCGTATGCCTTACTCATTACACCATAACCACATCCGCAGATTTAAAACGATTAACGCCACAATTTACTCCAAATTAATTTACGTTCTTCATAATCATGTAATTACTTTTTATCGCTGCAGTTTCCTGAACATTACTTATGTAAACTTTACGGAATTATTTTAAAAACAAAATTATCCTCTATAATATGATGGTGGTAGAGCTCTTGTGAACGAACTCGAGGGCACAATAGAAGCATCGTCGTTTCACCTTTAATCTGCCACCAAATAGAAGTGTTTGAAATCAGAGTCAAGTAATAATTGACACATGATGCATGAAACAGATACCGTCCTCAGATGAAGTGAAGGTACAGTGGGCCAAGCAATTAGGTATGCAGGGCAAAAACTTCTACGCCATATTTAAAACTGACTGCAATAGATATGTATGTGTAAATTGCTTATTTAATAAGTGTAATATACACACTATTTAGATATGTAACTCACTTATCCATAACTGGTGTAGTAAGTATTTACGATGACTTTGAAGTTTTTGCCCTGCATATCTAACTCGTTGGCCCACTGTACGTATCAACCATCTGCTTTTGTGGATTGTTGATGTTCATGGGCTGTTGTTACCACTTACCATCACCTGATGGTAATTATGAATGTACAATTTGGTGTAACACATTTTTGTTGACCCAAAATGTAGGCAACGAAACGGGAAAATGTAGTTGTATGAATATTTTTAGGTCGTAGTTATAAGAAAAACAATATGACTACCTAATAAGTACGATAATACCATAAGATGTATGTATCCTCCAAAACAAAATTAACATAAAACCCGGAACTGGCAAGTCTTAACACTTGTGTGTATGTCTGTACGTTCTTTGTTTGTAACATTATTGTGTGTGAGTTAAAAATCTCGGATTTTTCGTCTCGCCTCGCCAGCCGAGTGTTAATTGCACCTCTGTATGAAGATTTAACATCTTCACGTCGAGTTAATGATAGATTATACTACCGATTATACCGGGAATTATGGAATAGGGATGATGACCTATACTGCAATGGTAATAAATATAAATACCTTATCAAAACATAGGTAAACAAAAACCAAATGCAAGAATTTTTAGTTCTAGTAGGTATAAAATATTACGTTACCACCAATAGGAGCGGAACAGCAGTGAAATATGTCGTGAAAAGAAAAGGAGCATTAGGTAAAAACGTGAGGAGCAAGTTACATAAAATAAAATAACATCACGCCTATATATTATTCAGAGGGGTATGGCAGAGGTGTATAACACCGACATTTCATCTGATAAGTTTAGGTAACAGGTGATATGGGGTGAGCTTATCGCTATCCAGTGGCTACAATTCTAACAATGTGTTGCTATTTTAAGAAACCGAGACCTCGCGGTGAGAGTACTAATCACTAGACCAACGAGTCAGTTTTTGTTCATTATTACGAAGTGCACGCGGAAAGTCACGGCAAACAGCTAGTTAGATAATACAATTGGTGTTGACTTTGAAAATGTATATTGTGATCAAAAAGAGACTTATTGGCATGGCATTTGATAGCATAGCTTTTTTTATTCTTCCTCATAAGTAAAGATCATCAAAATTTGCGACGCTTTTTTGTAGTTTGACCATGATATTTATAACATAAGAATGCAATTCGTCGTGATCTATCCAAAGGTTGACTTTCAATTTAAAATAATTCAATTACCAGACTGACATGAGTATGCAAAACTATAGGTTCTTCTTCGCCGTGTCGATGGCTGAGTCAAATTTTATTTTGACTTGCCATCGTGGTGAAAGGATTAGCCAATTCGCTCTGAAGAACTCGCGGATTGCGCAGAGTGCGCCGGACGTAGAGAATCGTTGTGTACGTCACTCGGGGAGGCTCCTTTCATGCACCTCTATTCAATCCGTTGTATAGAATAAGAAAATACAGATATTTAGCTAAATCTGTTAGACTAGAAGCTGACCATAATATAATTGAAAAGGTTCAGAGAATCATGAGTTGCAAGATTTCTTTGTGAATTCTTGTAATGCTTTTGGAATTACCCTTGTTTAAATAATAACATATAAGACTTAAAGTAATTCAGATTAAACACTTTTATCACATGAGTAGATAACAATGGCTAAGTTTAATACTATCTCACTCTGATAGGTACAGTCGGCCAATGAGTTGGGTATGCAGGGCAAAAACTACTACGCCATAGTAAAAACTGACTGCAATAGATATGCAAGTTTGTATTTCATATTTAAGTGTAATATACCCACTATTTAGATATATAACTCACTTATCCATAACTGGTGTCGTAAGTCTTTACTATGACTTAGAAATTTTTGCCCTGCATACCCAACTCATTGGCCGACTGTACATCACTACAAGCTTATCGAGTCTGTGCGCGTGTCCACTAGCGGCTCTGTCGCGTACGAAGCTAATCCGGTTTATACCGGCTCGGCTAGTGCGTAAATTATAGCGTAATTAGCTAAGAATTTCGCTTATAGTCGTTTACTATCTATCAGTGGCCATTTACTATTTACTAAGTTGATATAAGAATAGTAAGTATCGTTAACTTATGCCAAGAGGTAACATTTATAAAGAATCCATTTCAGTCGTGAGTTCGTGACTTTAGCTGACGTTTACATTCAAAAGGCGCCGGCGCATGCGCTTGTCGAATTGTGAATGGGCGTCATATTTTACATCCTACTGTCAAGGCTGGTCAAGGTTTTTGCAGAATAATGTTGGCTTTCACTGGAATGTGGCCTGTACCAAAACATCATCATGAAAAAATAACTAATATACATTATACACACTTCAAAAACCATTGGCGTTTTTAATAATAAGAAACAAAAAAGTATTCAAAAACAATTAAAAGAAATAAATATTTTTCAAAAATTTTACAACGGGCTAAGTCACGTGATTATTATAAAGGAAAATAAGTACCATAAAGAGACTTAAATAAAATGGAAACCTAGACTGCCACGTTAATTTCGTAGTAAGCTTATGCGGCCTTTCACTGCGAGGTCTTAGGTTTGATGCCCGGATCAGGCATAAGTATTAGATATTTTTCCGTCAGGAAATTTTCAATATACATTTTACAAAGTTTGAAATTGTGCCCGGTGGATGGGGCAAGGCTCACTCTCTATCACACAGCACCTAAACATGACAGATGATAGGTGTTATTCATCTCTGCCACACCCTTCTAGGTAATATTGGCGTGATATCATACTTTGAATCCCTTGTACACAACCCGACACGCATAACTTCCATCCATTTCTTCACTCCTTTATCCTTTCATATGCAACAATCGTCCATCTCGCCAAACAGGGTCACTCTTAAACCAAAACAAATACAACTCACTATTTATAGTCAGAGGTTTTCAAACTTCGTGCGGTGGAGAGTAAGGAAGGGGGTCGAGTGCCCTTGTTACCATTTTCATCTACTCAATGTAATGGTTCGATTCTCGGGTCCAGTATGAGTGTTACTGGGGATTTTATCATCAGGTATATAGCGGTAAATTCACACATTGGTCTTTAACATAATAGGTGAAGTTGTGAGCTCTTCTGGGAAATACACGCATGTAATGTTTAACTTAAGTATTGGCGAGTACCAAAGACAGAAAGAAAATATACTTACTCAAGTATTTTTTTTTTTTTAGAACCATATATTAATAGCAGCCCTGTATCTAATACATGTCCTTCTGCTGGGCTCGGGCCTCTTCTCATGACGAGAAGGATTACCATTGTCCACCATGCTGGTCAATTGCGGATTGGCACTCTCAGGCATGCAGGTTTCCTCAGGATGATTTCCTTCACCGTTATCGAGCGATTATTTATATGATAACACATATCTTCGAAAAGACGAATCTTAAAGATATATAAGTAAAAGGAAGGAAGGAAGAAAGGACTGAAAGAAAGACTGCGAAGTTAAATGTCTCGGGTTCAAACCCGAGACCTTTGACTTCGCAGTCCTACTGTCTGCCACTCGGCTGCTGATGTCCAAATATAACCCTATTAGTACCTATATTTATTTCGTACCTGAATGCGCATTGACAAAATATAAAACCTAAAATGCGCCACAAATTGAAAAAGTTTGGGAACCTTTGCGCTACTACCAAACCAGATCTTGCATCCATTATTTCTTACATAATAAAGAAACGAAACAACCAGGCCATGTCGGATGCTTTCATTGTATTCAGTTTTTGACGCATCAAACAATTACACACTTTCGCGCTCAACGAGAAATGAGTGAAAAATTTGATAATTACTACGAAGAAAGTAAATGCAATTGGAGCAGATTGTTGTTGACTGTCTCGGGGTATAGTTAGCGACCGCTTACCGTAAGGTCTAAGGTTCCGAGGTCGGGCAACAGCGTTATTTGGGATTTTTCCATTAGAACCGTGGTTCTTCAACTTTTGTGATGGTGGAAACCTTTTGATATGTAAAATACTTGATGTGACGGGCCCCAAATAATGGCGGGGTTGGGTCATCCGACAAAGAGCCCAGTAGTCATCGCTGACGGGAGAAACAATTTACATAATCATACGTAATGACATAGTTACAATAAATCCATACAAAAGACATAAACGCGCTCTGTTGAATGACATCGCGCTCGCGTCAAACCAACAGTATCTAATCGCGTAATGTACAATACTGTTTTAAATGAGGGTTCAAATAGAAGCGGGTAGCGATCCGTTTATTTATCATAAATAATAAAAAAATAAGTCGGAAAAAAAATTGCGTTTACATTTTGAACGACCAGTTTTTAGTGCTGTCTTGTGGGGATAAATGTAAACGCGTGCGTTAAACGGAAATGCTGATTTTGCTGCTGCTTCGACTGGAAAAACACGGGCAGCGAAATATGAAATGAGCCGGCAGTCTGATGCACGGGACTTTGATATTGCATTTCAATAGTATGGTGGTGCTGGTTGGTACAGTTTTAAAAGCTTTATGTAAATACATTAAGGATAGTCTCATTTAACGTATATAAAACATATTTAAATAAATAAATACATAAATATCTCACAACTTACACACAACGCCATCTAGTCCCAAACTAAGCAGAGCTTGTACTATGGATACTAGAATAAGTGATACTAATACATAATTATATACTTTTCTTTTGTAAATACAATACATACTTATTATAAATAGAAATACCCAGACTAAGACAAACCCCCATGTTTATGCACACAAAGATTTGTCTTAAGCGGGAATCGATCCCGCGAGCTTGGCATCGCAGGCAGGTACACTACCCACTGCGCCATCAGGTCGTATCATATATGAAGCGGCCGTAGCACAATGGATAAGACGCAGGACTTGCGATTGCTGGCCATTTCACCACGGACGTGAAACTTTCACCGCAAAACAAGCGTATTAAACTTAGCTGGAGGGGGTTAACAAGAATAAAACAGAATAAATTTATCTTTTAGCTAACCTCTTATGGCTTAAACAGCGATTAAGTTCGGTTTAAGCACGGAGGTGTGTGCGAAAAGCATCCATTGTCGAAAATAAGGTGTCGAGGTTACGAGCAGCCAACGGTAGACAATAGACTAGCTAATATTATGCCAAAGACAAGGCTCTGCCGTGGATAATCTGAACTTCCTAATTCTGGTGTCATATTTTAGAATAATACGATGATGAACCTTTTTTTAAACGGCTTCCATATTAGGTATTTGTACAGTCGGCTCCTTATATATAGTTACAGACAAAATAGCCAGATATATAGTACCGCCTAAACTGATCAATGATATTAGTACAACCCAAGTCTTCATGTTATATATATCACCCATCTTGCACAAATATATCCGAAAATAGACACCTTTAAATATATGAGTGCATTCAAAGTTTCTAAATAATAGTAACAAAACAGCGCCAATGGTTTTGAAGCATACAAAGTATTCAAAAATAAATACATAAGTAAAGAGTTTGTTTTCATTAATTACTTCATATTTTTGAATACTTTGAAAGCTTTGAATCCATTGGCACTGTATTTGTTACTATGATTTCGACACTTTGATTTCACTCATGTATTTGACGATGTCCATGTTCCGATATGTTTGTGCATGATGGGTGATTTATTTAATTAGAAGACTTTGGTTGTACTGATATCATTAATCAGTTTAGGCGGTCCTTTATATCTGGATATTTTGTCTGTAACTATATATAAGGAGCCGACTGTACAACTAAAGGCCTGACCAAACCTGAGCGTCTTGCACTATCGCCTGCGAAATCGTTAATATCGCCCGGGTTTCACTCCGGTTTTTTGATATTTAATATTGCCTTTAACTCCACGAGAGCACAGCAGTAAGGTTTAACGTGGGTCGAAGCGCAGAAGCAGCTACCTTATATAACGAATTCCACACGGACGAAGTCACGGGCAAAAACTGGTCTTATCGTATTATTAAGATAATAAAACTCAACTCAACCAGAGAAAATAGGGAGAGATTTATAAGATTGTAAAGATAGATCTACAATCATCCCCTACAAAATATAGGTCTATTTCTCATATAAATTTAAGAAATCTTTATTAATATCTTGTTTTTCTAATTGTTACAGGACCATTCAAAACAACTACTAGAACACTTAACAGAGTCTGAAAAACTATTCCTATTCGGTGCCAACCACAATGGTGAGTGAGTTGTTTTATTACAAGACATTAATATATTCTGATTTTGTATTTTATAGCAGATATAGAAACACTAAACTTGCATATTTAGCGTGTTAGGTTAAGGTTCCGAGGAGAAAGACTGGTAGGAGCTGAGCTTATTGCCATCTTCCCGCAATAATTCCTACTGCTACTGAAAATTATTGATAACAAAATACCATAAGGCCCGAGGTTTCTAACTAAGCGGAGAGGAGAGATGTGATAGTGTAACCAGGCTTTGTTACCAAAGCTAAGCTGGGAGGAGATATAGAAATATCAAGACTTGATTAATCACATCTTCTCTCCTCATTGGTTAAAACCGGGCCTAACACTTGCCCGACCTGGAAATCTCGACGAATTCAATGTGAGCAGTCGCATATTCTAACCGTTGGACCAATAAGACAGTGATCTAATTAAAACTGTTAATTACGAGAACTAGAGCAAAGTCACACGATTATAACCTATAATGTAGAGATACCTAGATATAATTCACATAATTATTTTTTTATGGGATTGCGCATAATAAGTGATAAGAGTGATAAATGTCATGTATTTGTTGCAAAATTGGTTTCACGAGCATATTAAGGCCTGCGCTTATTAGCACTATGACAAAGGACAATACTATTTTTTGTACCAACAGGAGCCTATAAACCAATAACAATATTAGATATTATACTAAGAAACAGTCGATTTATTTTTTTGATTAGAAGCGGGGCTTGAACCTCAGAATTCCGTGAAAAAGGCGTGCATCATACAGACACAGAATAATAAGTACAAGTAATACAGTCAAAAGATTCGTGGTTTTAGAATGTGGCTTGGATAGCTCTCAAGTCCATACATTGTTTCGACTGTTTCTTAGTATAAGATTGCAAAGCATGGCTAAACTCTATATAAAATAAATTAGAAACATGTTATGTATCATAGGAAATTCTTTATGTGGTTTTTAACACGCTTATATTAGCTTCACCTGTTTGATGTATGTATGTATGTATGTATGTATGTATGTATCATATGTATGTATGTATGTATGTATGTATGTATGTATGTAACCGACTCCTTTGGACTCGATTTTGACCCACTTTAAACGGACAGATTTCATTAAAATTTTGCACACCTGTCAAAGATCGATGACAATGCAATAATTCGATAAAAATATTTTTTTTTTTTTAAATGCTCTTATAAATAAACCAAACTAAAAAGTAGAAAATAAATAATAGTTTAAAAAACTACTTTAAAAGTACTTTAACTAAAAAGTGAATAATAATTCCTAATATAAGCTGAAAAAAGCGTGGGGCGCTCTGTGCCATATTTTTCGTCTATCGTGCAACCCACGCTTTTTTCAGCTTATATTAGGAATTATTTTTCACTTTTTAGTTAGAAGTACTTTAAAAGCGTGTTTTTTAGTTTTTTAAACTATTATTTATTTTTGGGTATGGGGACAACTACCAAATCAGTGTATGGATCTTTTTTTAAAATTTCTAGGGTAAAACTAATGAATATAGGTCTCTTGGGTTGGATTTTGGATAGTATTACAAATCACTAAGACAATGCAAAATAATGGCACTGTTTTAAAGTGTAGAATGATGATCTCTAGTGAGCGCAGGCCTTTATACCGTGATCTTGAAACTAGTCTTGCAAGCATTGTGACACACTATTATGTGATCCAATTATAAACATGTGAACTCGGTAACTATTCGTTTGTGCTGAACTTGAGTCTAAATGATAGACAAGATAACTGTTTCATTTTGTTAGTACCAAAACTAGCGCAATATACCACATAATAATATAAAACGTAACTATTATATTTACTTAATTTACGTTTGAAGAAATTGGCCATGGAATCCAGAAAACATCCGCTGACAAGAGGGAGTGATCTAAAAGTGCAAAAAAACTGCTTATGTAATAATACTGGAACATACTAAGAAACAGTTGAAAAAATTATGGGACTGGTAGGATTTAAACCTGCGACCTTAGTTACTTTAACCAACCAGGTAACATATAGGAACGTGACGTCACGAAATGATTTAACATACAGTAGAGAAGAGAAGAGAATAGAGAGAATTTAACTTCTTGACAATAGGGCGACCATAGCTGAATGGTTGAAGCGACTGCCCAGTATGCAGAAGCGGCAGGTTCAAATCATGCCGAACTCATATTTATCCAACTGTTGCTTAGTTCAAAAGAGATCAAGTTCTCACAGTGGTAATCATCTCGACACTTGATTGGAGCAAAAACATGAAGCAATGCAGTTTTCACAACTTCTTCTAGTTGTCAGCACAGTGAAAGTTATCGAGTCTCAGGTAATTTATAGAAAGGAATGTCAAGGGATTTTAGCAGGTTTCTGTAGTACGTACCTGTTGATTGAAACGCTGCTGTGGTTCAACTGTTTTAAATCTCTGTTCAAAATATTTGTCCAAACGTATACCCAAAAACAATATTATGTATAAAAACAATATGACTGTATAAAGGTTGGTTGGTCGCCAACAGTACCAATTACGATTCACTTTTTCTATCGCTTCACAAGACTGCCTTGTGGTCTAGCGGTATTATTTGCGTACCGCTCATCGAGAGGTCTCGTGCGATGCCCGGGTCGGGCAAAAGGGTCATTTAGGATTTGCCCATTAGTAATTTCTCAGTAACAACACGGAGTTTGGAATTGTGCCCAGTAGATGGTTATAGCTTCACCCTCACCCTCCCCTATCACATGGAACCTAAACATAACTGGTGAAATCTGGATTTGACGACCGGATGGCGGAGTGGGTAGTGTACCTGCCTGCGACGCCGAGGTCGTGGGTTCGATTCCCACTTAAGACAAATCTTTGTGTACATGAACATGGGGGTTTGTCTTAGTCTGGGTGTTTCTATGTATAATATGTATGTATTTAATATTAAAAAAAGTATATATATTAGTATCAGTTATTCTAGTACCCATAGTACAAGCTCTGCTTAGTTTGGGACTAGGTGGCGTTGTGTGTGAGTTGTGAAATATTTATTATTTATTTATTTATTTATATACACTTCTGCCACCTTGGTAAAAACGGCGTTATGTTATTTTATACATAATATAGCCTTAGAAAACGCTCCTCATCGAAGGCTCTTATAACATTACAATCATAATTATTTTCCTATTTCAGAAGCACAATTCGAAATCGCACATCTCAAGCAGCCAAAACGTCGTAAACGCTCACTCCTGTACGACGATCAGGACCTAGTCGGTTTAAAGAAGCACCTAGACTTACGTCTGAACCCTAGGAATACCTTCCTAGACCCCCAGTTCCTACTGATGAGAAGGTGGTCTAATAGCACTGAGGCGATCCTTGACCAACATGCTGATGAAGAACTGGATCTTTGTTATCATAGGAGTGAACATGCTGCTCTCTATCTTTGCGATGATTTGGTAAGTCTTAGTCTAATTGTCATTCTATAGGTAACTATACCCCGAACTATACCTTACCTAATCATTTCATTTAAGTCAATAATAAAGACACCTTAAGAAGCTCAACTAACGTAAACATACATCAACACAAGATTTAGACGACCGGATGGCGGAGTGGGTAGTGTACCTGCCTGCGACGCCGAGGTCGTGGGTTCGATTCCCACTTAAGACAAATCTTTGTGTGCATGAACATGGGGGTTTGTCTTAGTCTGGGTGTTTCTATGTATAATAAGTATGTATTTACAAAAGAAAAGTATATATGTATTAGTATCAGTTATTCTAGTACCCATAGTACAAGCTCTGCTTAGTTTGGGACTAGATGGCTTTGTGTGTGAGTTGTGGAATATTTATTTTATTTATTTATTAACTTTTTTTATTGTAAATTGCAATATAGCTTTTTATACCTACATCATCTTCTTTTTAATTAACATTCAAGCTATCAAGACATTACTTTCTTTGTTCAGCATTTTAATTAAAACATAATAATGAGAAATTTTAATTGCAACACTTTCAGTATATTCCTTTACTCATCAGAGAGATATTTTAAATGATTTACTTTCAATTTCATCCTCCACGTTTCAGAGAGGTGTGATCAAAAATAACGACACTTTCTACACGATACACCCACTGCCAGAAAGATTCCACGACGACAACACAAAGCATCACGTCATAGTAAAAAAACAAATGAATGAAGATGAAGACAAATGTATAGAAAGTAATAATATAGACGCTGCCTTAGAACCTGAACATAACAAAATATGGAAGAAGCACCGAAGAAAAAGGGACATAGAAGCTTATCCAAATACAAATTTAGAAGGTTTCAAATTAAATTTAGCTCATAGGAACAAAACATTAACAGATTTTATACAGAAACTATCAAGTGGGAACAGACAACGACGAGGAGCAGTTTTACCAGCAATATTTGTTGAAACCGCTGTTTTTGTTGACAGAGATTTATACAAGCACATGACTGTAAACTTCCCAAAAGATACAGAAAGAGAATTAGTCAGATTTGTACTGGCAATGATCAATGCAGTGCAACTATTATACCATGATCCATCTTTGGGTCGCCCAGTCAATTTTATACTGAAAAGACTGGAGATACTGCATGAAGATCCAACGAATTTGAAAAGACCCCATGATATCGACAGGTTTTTAAGTAACTTCTGTACTTGGCAAAGATTGGAGAACCCGCCGGGCGATAATGACCCTTTGCATTGGGATCATGCTCTGATATTGACGGGACTGGATTTGTATGTGGTGAACAAAAATGGGAAGGTCAGCAGTCAGGTTGTTGGTAAGTGTTATTTTAAACTACATATATGTTCATGTTCATGTACTGCCTCAAATGCTCACCTTGAAATGACGGGGTCGATGCCCGGGTAGGAAACAATGTTATTTGGAATTTATCAAATCATTAGCAGAGCAAAATCATCATTAAGGGTTCCTAATTATAACGTGTAGTAAATAAAACCTACATACTACGTGGAAATAACTTCAATATATAGACATTGAAATAATGCGACCAAATACACAACCGATGAAAATAAAAGTCAAGAACAGTATATTCAACAGAAGCTTAGCGTGCTATGGCATAATAAGAATAATATAAAAAGTAAAAGTGTTGAATCGGAACTAAAAGCAAAACCGAAGCTAAAGGCACTTATTATAGAGGCAATGATTTAGTTTTAAATAGATTATAACGAGTTTTACATTGTGACTGTTGAATTAGTACAATTGGCTTTGCTTTCTGTAATCTCTGTATAATGTTCTATATCAAATCGATAGGATAGACTTGTCATACGCAATAGAAACATTAAAGTCATCGATCAGAGGATTCCGTAATAACTTCTTCTGAATGTAGGTCTTACAAATGTAGGCATTAGCACTTTGTTCAACTGGTTGTTTCTTGTCATTCTTTCACAAACCTATTAAACATGAGTTGCAAGTGATTTGGACGAACTTAATTAATTAAGCACGGATACCTATACTTTATTATTTAGCTTTTTTTACTAGCAATATTTCTTTTTTTTTTATTGGAACTCACATTCTGCAATAGAATACTATCTTGGTCCCACATGTCAGTTCAACTTATTAAAAAAAACAGCTCTCACTTGAAATCCAGCCATTTTTATCCGATCACGATCACGACTTGAACCCGCGACCACTGAAAGATATTCAGTGTAGATACTTTCCAATATGAATTATTTAAATCCCGTTTTATTTTCACAATCTAGTTACAACTCCACCTACTAACTGAGTAACATAGTTATATCCTGTCAGGGTTTCGTACCCAAAGAGTAAAAACTTAACCCTAATACTGAGATTTCCTTGTGCGTCGGTCCATCTGTCACCAGGCAGTATCTTATATGAACCGTTATAGCTAGACCGTTTGAATTTTCACAAATGATGTAAAACTGTCGCCTCTATAACAACAAATAGTAAAAGCCGGATAAAATAAACGTTAAGGAGAGGGGGCTCCCATACAATAAACGTGATTTTTTGCTCCTTTTAACTCGATATTGATAACGGCAGCAGGTAAACGCTTAAAATATTCACAAATATTAAGTAATATATTAACTTTTAAATTAATAATTCAGTTTAAATAAAATAAATATTAAAGTGAGGCTCTCATACAACAGCCTTTTTTAGTTTTTTAAATAACGGTAATACCTTTCATGCGTGAGTCCGATTCGCACTTAGCTGGGTTTTCTGATAAGTAATGAAATAATCGACACATCTTGGTGGCAGAGCTTTTAACAAAAACTTGCCTGATCGTTGGCAAAACCCCTCTAATCCTAAATACATACATTGTATTTAAAATAGTCAATTATGTATCTACTCGTGTAAATTTAGTCTTCATCAAGATCCTTGTAATTAACTAAAGGAAGTAGTTTCGGTGAGGAAATTCTACAAGGCTATTGATGGCAATCATCCGCAATATACTTATATTTCATAACAGATTTACAAACAAAGTTATGGAATGCATCAGTTGATCTCTATCTCACGCAAACTGTTAATACAGATTTGTTACTTCATCGTATTTGTATACGTTAGTTAGCTAAATATTTATTTGTTGTGGCCTTGTGGTATCCACTATTACACCGATTATACTTGGTTGTCGTATATTTATTTTGAACAAATCAAATCAAATCAAATCAAATCAAATCATTTATTTCCATGGGCCCCAAGGGGCGCTTGAACACGTCAAAACAAACATTAAAACACAAAAAATATAAAATTAAAATAAAACTTAGCTAACTAAATTATAATACTTATTGTAATAAAATGATTTGACACCGGAGCTTAGATTGACTTTAATTCAACTTAGAGAATTGAATTAAAATCAATCCAAGTACCAGCTCCGATGGGTATTGCATCATGAGAAGAGCTAGTGAGAAACTCATGTGCACCATCTTTTCAAATAATTCATACAATATTTGTTTGTTTTTTGAAAATAATTCTATGTGTAAGTTATAGCAACCAAAACAACATTATAGCTAAATATGGTTATAAAGAGAAAATGCAATTAAATTATTATAAATAAATCCATAGTATATAAGGTTGCAATATCTTACACTTCAAGCAGAAAATAAAGGAGTAAAAACAATGTGTGTATACTACTGTATAAGGGTTTCAGAACAAACAAAAAAATATTTATAATACTAATAACAAAAACTATTTATACTACAAAAATATGAAAATTAAAAAATGTACACACAGATTGCCTTTACTTAACAATATTTGAAATAACATGAAATGAGGTTATACAAATCAAATTTAGTGTGTGAATTTTCATTAATCATCATATTAAATAATAAAAATAATGTATCAATTACTACAAACTACTACTATGTATATTGGGCGTACCCTACCTAAGATTAAGGCTTTTTTCTGACTGTGTGCGGGGATCGGCGCGTAATATTGTCATAGAATTAAAATATAAAAAAAATACAATCAAATTAAGACCTTACTCCTTTTTTTATAAGTCTGTCAAAAAATATGTAAGCAAGTAGTTTTGTTTCGGTGCGCTTGATATTTCTATGAGAATATTTTACCACCCCACTTCCACACCAATAAATTAGGAAAGGGTTTCAAACTTATATTCAAAAATAAATCGAGCAAGGCGATATAAATGCTACTTTCATTTAGTACCTAGACTTTAAGTAAATAACATTCAAATCAAGTTTCATAATGCAGTAAGATAGTCCATTATTAATATTAAATGTATGCCTGTTTTGTGCAATTTTCCAATTTCCAATGTAATCGTATGCATACGTATCGCATCAATAAGCATTCAGTCTAGATTTACATATTACAAACAATTCGTGTTTAAATGAAACTGAAATTCTAATCAAAGTTGTAATTTTTGCCTACTAACAGAATTGCGATATCTACAAGAGAATCGCAACTCGTTGGAAAAGACGAAACATGCAATACTTATTTGTCTGTTCGCTAAATTGCAATACAGCAGTTGTGGTAAAAGGCATCGTACAGACTGACAGACTCGCATTGCTCGGCAAGTCCATCGCGAGACCATCTTATACTAGAAATGATATAGGTTGATCGGTAGCCGTATACATTTTTCAGGACTGTTTTGGTGAGATAGAAAGAAAGAAAGAAAGAAAAAGCATTTAATTAGACTCATAAAAGGAGTACAATGGTAAAAATAAGGCATGCAAAAGTAAACTTAAACAAAATAGAACAATAAAATTAAGAATAAGCACAGGCATGGTTAACAAGTGGAACACTTCTGTATGAGACCAAAAAGGAGATTATCTCAGTAATTGCTGCAGTTTAAAATATTACAGCGCTGATTTTCGGAAAGTACCTTATTATGTGATAAAAACATTGGATTTGCTACGACCCTTTTAAAAATTACTTCTATATGGGTCAGTTAGAATTTTAACATAACATAACATCACGCCTATATTACCCAGAAGGGTGTGGCACAGGTGTACAACACCAACACTTCACCTGCTATGTTTAGTTCCCATGGCATAAGGGTTGAGCCTATCGCCTTTACCGGGCACAAGTCCAATTCCGTGCTGCTATTGTGAATTTCCTGACAGAAAGTGCACTAATAACACTTTGCCCGAGCCAGAAATCGAACCTGAGACTGAATCGCGGTGAGAGGCGCATACGCTTACCCGTTCATTGGTTATCTACTGATTAATTTCTTGCTACCTTAGCCCAAACTCAACCATACTTCTTAATCTGTGATTAGCACTCTACCCAAATACGATCGTCGGTTTAATAACACGTTGATGTAGGTAATTAAGGCTAATAAGCCTAGGATAATAACGAATACGTCTTACAAATTTTAGGCAGTAAATAGCTTCATCTACGTTTCAGGATTGGCGCCAGTAGCTGGTATGTGCACTGTTACGAGTAGCTGTACCGTGAATGAAGGAAGGCACTTCGAGAGCGTGTATGTCGTCGCCCATGAGATCGGGCACAAGTTAGTATAAATATAATACCTATTTGTGTTAATTATTTACAAGGAGGTAGGTACAAAGGTAGAGCCTTTGTAAATGAGCCGAGAGTCAACTTTAGCTTAGGAACTACAAGTACCTCTAAAGTTGCCTCTTTTACGTTTAACTTGCGACTATATTATTTGTTATCTCTATCTTCTGCCAACCCATAGTAAAATAATAATTTTAGTTTAATAGCCGTCATTGTGCAAATAAAAAGTACACAGTGTGGCGCCCGGGATATTAAAGAATATTTATACCAAGTTTCATCGTAATCGAACCGGTAGTTTTTGCGTGATCCCTGAACAAACAGACAGACAGACATCATAAAGACAGACAATTTTTTTTAATCAAATTTTTGGGTTCGGTTTCTGTCTAGTAACACCCCCTGCCATTTTTTTTTTGATATTTTCAATGTACAGAAATTTTACTTTTACAGATTTATTATAAGTATAGATGATGAAACTAATTTTACAGCAATTAATTAAATTAGGTTATATTTCAACAATCCAGGCTTAACGATTATCTAAGTCTTGTTGTATAATCTGTAAACGTGATTATCTATGGGTGAAACTAAATTGAGCATTGCCAAAGTCCGTTGAATCATCCATTTCAAGCGCATTAGCTTTTTTTTCTATTTTTAAGTTGACACCGTATCCAAAAGGCCAGTGAATTTAAAAGTGCTATTTAATTACGAGTAGACATAATTATTATTTTTAAATAAACGACGCGATTTCCGCACTAGGAATAACGCCTGTTTCGCGGGGGTTTTCACAAACATACATAAAGATTAGATCTATCTTATCTAAAGATCACACAAAGATTTGATCAGTCCGAGACGTCGCGCGACGGCGACGAAACGCGATTAATCGCCCAGTTGATGAATCTACGTAATAGATTCGAAACTAGCCGACATATCCCGGCTAAAATAATGTCAGTAAGTAAAACGTATTCTCAATAAATAAATTTGACGACCGGATGGCGGAGTGGGTAGTGTACCTGCCTGCGACGCCGAGGTCGTGGGATCGATTTCCAATTAAGAAAAATCTTTGTGTGCATGAACATGGGGGTTTGTCTTAGTCTGGCTGTTTCTATGTATGATAAGTATGTTTTTACAAAAGAATATGTATTAGTATCAGTTATTCTAGTACCCATAGCACAAGCTCTGCTTAGTTTGGGACTAGATGGCGGTGTGTGTGAGTTGTGGAATATTTATTTATTTATTTAATAATAACACAAAGATTTGTCCCGTGTAAGGGATCGAACCTACAACACCGCGCAGTTGAAGCGGCGAGGCGACCGCTTTAACCACAATGTCACAAGTTATATTACTCGCTAGAACATAACATCTTTCATATTTTCATTTTACGTAAATTTTGAGACGAGAGTAACCGTTCGCGGAGTTCTCTGTACCATTCTACGCCCATAGTTGATTATGGAGCCACACGAAAATAGCTTATCATCACAATTAATATAATCAATAAGTTCCGCTAAAACCAAGTTAGCTCTTAGTCGTCTAGCTAATGTATACACCTATAACGCTGGCACAGAAAGGGTTGAGAAATTTCTAATCTAGCAGCATACGAACCCATGACTGAATTGGCAAAAGACTTGGGGAGGTTCCCGGGAGGTGCAGGTTATTCCTGCTGGATTCCTAATTTTTCAACCTTAACATTTTGTAAAATATAATAATCAAAATTAACCATTATAATATTTCAGTTTAGGAATGCGGCATGACGGTCCTTTGGCTGACAACGGGTGTGACCCGAGCGCGTACATCATGAGCCCCACCCTGGGTAGTGGCAAGATTACCTGGTCGCAATGCAGCAGCAACTATCTACAGAAATTCCTAGAGTAAGTTACCTATTATTTGCTGAAAATGCTTCTTAACCCCGGTTACTCCAAACTTCTTGATCTACGTTTTTTTAAACCCATTTTTAATGATTTTTTTATAGCATTTAGCTATGCTTAGCAAACTACCTATATACTATGAAAGAGTTGAAAAAGATATGGGACTGGCAGAATTTGAACCTGTGAGCTTCTGCACACCGGACAGTCGCTTTACCAACCGGCTGCGGTCGCCTCTCGCCAGGACCCTAAATTTCTCAACTGTATGTTACGTCATTTCGTGACGTCACGTTCATCCATTTGTTCCTAACTTAAGCAGGATAAAGGTGTGCAGAAGGTCGCTGTTGCAAATCCTGCCGGTCCCATAGCTTTTTCAACTGTTTCTTAGGTAAACCCATAGTTGTATCTATCTCTCTCATTATATGTTTGAACGGAACAAAGAAATCGAAAGCTGCCATTAGAATTGATTAGATTGAAATATACTTATAATAATTGCTCCTTTTACAACTGAATCCATATTTAAATCTAATGTAATTAAGTCAATAATTATATTGATAAACAGAACGAAACGATGAAATAATTAGGTATTCTTTCAGTTGCACCATAATCACAGCATAACCATTTGATTGTATTAGCCATTCACAAAATGGGCTCCGTGACTAATTACGATCCTCTCTGTCTGAGATTTAGAGTGACTTTTTTTTCATTGTCTGCACGTGTGGTGTAGTGGTTTAAGCGATCGCTTTGACGCTCTCCATTGCACTGGTGTTGTGGGTTCGATCCCCACATGGGACAAATCTTTGTGTGATTCACAAAGATTGTTCTGAGACTGGGTGTGCTTGAGTGAGCGAATGTGTGTATTTGGCCTTGTCATTGGGACCATTGGATAGTGTAATTGCTTCTGGCGTTCTATCTAATGTAAAAAATCCAAATTTATTTATGTTTTATTTATTAATTGTTACAGTACTATCCAATCTCGATGCCTGCTCGACCACGGCAACTCGGCTGGACAATTGGACCACAGTGCTGAAGGAATACTGCCTGGAGAACGATTCGACGCAGACCAACAATGTAAGTTTTTAACACGTTTATATTAGCTGCACCTGTATGTATGTATGTATGTATGTAACCGACTCCTTTGGACTCGATTTTGACCCACTTTAAACGGACGGATTTCATTAAAATTTTGCACACCTGTCAAAGATCGATGACAATGCAATAATTCGATAAAAAAAAACAAAAAATAATAAAAAAAAACGCTCCTATAAATAAACCAAACTAAAAAGTAGAAAAAAAATAATAGTTTAAAAAAACTAAAAAACACGCTTTTAAAGTACTTCTAACTAAAACGTGAAAAATAATTCTTAATATAACCTGAAAATGGTAATGAACAAAAAATACTAGTATTATTGTGAAAAATCGTGCTTTTTTTAAATTATTAATTATTTTACCAAGCCTGTTATTTCCCACTAACGCATTGCTAAGCAAAGTTCTCTGACCTCGTTTTGTCTTCTTACAATGTGGGGAATACTAAAAGAATATTTTTCATGAAAATGATATCTATTTTATGCTTTTTCACAGCGACTCTCGCTGGTTTATGGATGGCTACGTAACATTTTTGATCCAGACATTAAAATTAAAAAATACTATAATTATTAACTGCCTTGATAAGATAAGATAAGATAAGATAATTTATTTATTTGCCCAAACACATGTGTACATACAATAATAAAATCGCATGCAAGTTATAAAGATACATGAAGTTCAAGACATGTTTGCCATGTAGAATGGCATGCAAATATGTAGATACAATTTTATTCTCATTATATAATGTACATTTTCACCAGCAATCCATTTCTATTACTAAAACATGATTTTAAACAAGCAACATGAAGTATTTAATAATAATATTTAATAAGTAATTTAATAATTATAAATCTAAAAAATAATATAAACAAAGTCAAATAATTTATTGTATATCTATTCAATTAAAATATTAAATTAAGTCATCTGAAATTTTGATGGTTCAGTGGTTAGCGTATGCGCCTTTCATCGCGAGGTCTCGGGTTTGATTACCGGGTCGGGCAGTGGTTTTTTGTGATCTTTCTTTCTGGAAATTCTCAATAGCAGCTCGGAGTTGGAATTGTGCCCGGTGAATGGCGATAGGCCCTATCCCATGGGACCTAAACATAACAGGTGAAGTGTGGTTGTTGTACACCTCTGCCACATCCTTCTGTGTAATAAAGGCGTGATGTTATGTAATGTGATGCTCTAATTAATATTTTTCTTCTCAGGTATGCTAAAGTACGGTAGAGGCAGTAGACACTCAGCGGCTCAGAGTTTGGAAGATATCTGCAGAGACCTTCATTGTCAGAGGGAGAGGTACACATGGACGTCGCATCCCGCTCTGGAAGGAACTAAATGTGGGGAAGATATGGTAAAATATGTTACTATTAAAAAACTTATCATCTTCTAGGAAGTTTGATCGAGACATATAAATAAATAAATCTAAATAAATAAATATTATCACAACTTACACACAACGCCATCTAGTCCTTAACTAAGGAGAGCTTGTACTATGGGTACTAGAATAACTGATACTAATACATATATACTTTTCTTTTGTTAATAAATACTTATTATACATAGAAACACCCAGACTAAGACATACAAAGATTTGTCTTAAGCAGGTATCGAACCCGCGACCTCGGCGTCGCAGGCAGGTACACTACCAACTTCTCCATCCGGTCGTCATTATATAAAATATTAACTAACTATTATGTTGTTAATACGATTGAAGACATTTATGTATTAAACCACAACAAACGCTTAAGAGGCCATGTTTTAAGAATTTGTCAGACACTATCGAAGCTTAATCCTTTGAAACACTTTCTACCAAATAGAGTTGCCATGAATTGGAACATACTACCAGAAAACGTTGTAATGGCACCCACAATCAATAAATTTTAAAATAGACTGGACAAATTCTCCAAATCACAAGACTCACACGCATCAGCTTAATAACTGCTAGTGTGTTTCATATATTATAATAATCTTCATTCACAACCTTTCTTATATCACTGCCGAGTATCTTCATCTTTTTATAGTCTACTCTGATTCTGGTCTAATCTATTAGTTTAAGACATGTTACAAACTATTTTGGCTCTCAAAAGATAAAAATGAATATTGTTGTCACCTCTTCATTTGTTGTCGTGTCATGTTTTCGCATATTTTCTAAGAATATGTCCTTCAAATGCCTTTTTTTTTTGACAGTACTGTCATGGTGGAGAATGCGTAGAACGTGAAGGTTCGACTGTAGTGCGAGGGTCCTGGGGCCGATGGTCGAGCTGGTCTGAATGTGCGTCTGCGTGCCTCATAGATGATACTCATGCTCCAGCCACCGCGGGAGTTGCTGTCGCTAACAGACGATGTACAAGAGCTAGGTAAGGCATTCCAGTATCAGGGCTCTCCGAAAGCTTACTAGTCATTAGATATTGACATTACAAGCCATCAGCTAAGAGAAACTATCAAAATACCATTACAAATGAAAAAGCTTTGAATCCATATTTGTGCAAGATGGGTGATTTATATAATTAGAAGACTTTGCTTGTACTGATATCATCGATCAGTTTAGGCGTTCCTATATATCTGGATATTTTATCTGTGACTATATATAAGGAGCCGACTGTACCTACATATAAGTAAGTGGCTCAGTGGTAAAGCGATAGGCTGGAATCCTATAGTCGAGGGTTCAAATCCCGCTTCAAGACCAATCATATATTTTTGTCTGTTTAATATTGCCGAAGCCTTACCTGTCAAATCGACGTAGTCAAAGGCCGCCTCAAAGAGTATACTAATATATTGAGGCAGTCCCTCTTCAACTCTTACATTTGTTTTAAAGAAACATATTTATTCTGACAAACAATAATAAAAAACACAAATAGAAAATAAAAATAAAACATACTAAACATGAATTTTGTCAGAAAAGGACACCATCTCAGCCATATGCTGCAGAGCTACAAAGCCCTGCAGCGCTGATATTCTGATAGCGCCAGAGAGAGGGCGGACGGTATCACATTAAAATAATAATTAACTAAAACTTAAGTAGTACATATCAATAAACATCAATATACATAAAAAGGTAAGATTTAAAATTAAAATTACAAAACAAAAAATAAACAAACGCATAATAATATTTAGATTATTGACATACGATTTTGTCATTATTGTGAGACAGATAAATTAGTACCTAGTTATTCTGCGAGCCTACCTTGACTATGCGGAGTCTAAATTCAAAGCCAACGCTCAGTCACGCCATGAAACAACCTTTTGCTCTTTTGTAACTTATGTATATTTTGTTCCAGACATGAAAACGGCAAAAACTACTGCGTGGGCCACGACAAGAAGTTCCAATCGTGTCATGCTCAACAGGTAACTAACACTTGTCATTCAACCATTCATTCCTGGTCATTCTAGACAAATAAATAAATAGACATTTCAAAACAGTAAAGTTTAAATCCGCAACTATCACGAAATGTCAGCATTATCGACTTTGACAAATTCAAAGTAAACATTTGTCAAATGAGTCATTAATCAACCTTGCTGATGGTACAATAAAGATTTTATTATGTTATTACTTATATTGTTGTATTTGTAACATTTTAGTGCAGCAACGTCCCTAGAATGACCGTGAGAGAATTCGCCGACCAGATTTGCTTGAGAGCTCGAGATGTAGACCCCGATTTGATTGGAACTGGACTACAAAGGATTGATTCTGATGGTACGTATATTTTAACGTAAGTTTCCATAAAAACAATAAGTTATTTAATTCTTTTTAATCATTTTCTGTCCAGTGTTTGGTCAATGAACCTAAACAAAGCTTTCGATAGAGTATAATAGCAGTTTATTCAAAATCGTGATAATGAATAGGACTTACTTGTGGCGAAATGTGAAGGAGTGTCAGTTCATATGACTCGAGATCCATATTAATTGAAATTGAACCTTTAATTGCCCAAGCGCTAACGATGAATTGGGGTGTTTCACAGGGATCCGTTTTAGGTCCTATGATGTGGACTACTGGTGACAATACAATAGTTTGATTACATTGCGCTGTTATAATGATGAAATGTATTGAGGTCTTAATGGTAAAGCTTAGGATTTATTTAATTTGGTAATGAACAATTTTCAGATGTAAGCAGCGCATGCGCAGTATGGTGTGACACCCGCGGCGGCGGCTACAAATCCCGAGGATGGAGTCTGCCCGATGGCACCGCGTGCTCCACCGCCACGCCCATGTTCTGTATCAGTGGTGTCTGCCAGGTATCAATAATTCAAACACTGCACAACATTCATTATTGGACAAAGGATTATAAATAATACTGATACATTTATATAAATAATGACTGACAAGGTATATACTACTAAATTAAATTTTTGTTTTAGAAATTCACATGTTCCTCCAGCCAAGATAACGAATTCTCTCTAAGGCCAAGCGACTGCGAATGGGAAGCTTTAAGAACTGCAACACCACAACCGCCTCCGTAAGCAAACCTAAAAAATGCAATCACATTTCTTCGTCAATTGTTACCTGATAAGAAAAAGATCATCAAAATATAAATCTATGATACAATTAGATGTTTATTTTCCTACTCTTTCAATCTTTCAGAGGCAAATCTTCTGGCACTTGGCGTCGCGCAGTAGGAGGTCAATGGCGTCCAGCTAGCGGTTGTCATTACCATTGCATATCGCCGGGTGCTGGCATTCGATTGGTTTCTGCTGCTTCCAAACCTGTTACCAGCATTCAGTTGTGCCGACCTGATGCTAGTAGACCAGATTCAGTAAGTATAATGTCATCATAGCCGAATTTAGGCTGCGGCAGCCAATCTCAATGGAGACCGCCAATCTACGTGGGATATAATATTATAGCGTTGATGCGCCTGCACTAAACACAGGCACACTATCCCAGGGGTTCCGCGACTTATTTGATGACGAAACCCTTTCCATAAGTTAAATATATAGTCGGAGTACTAAATGCTGGCGCGAGTAGTGCCATCCTACAAAGGTACGAGTACTTAATGCTGGCGAAGGTTGATCCAACAAAAAAAGACTCGGGATGGCGACAGAAGGCGTCGTTACTTCTCGCGGAGCCCCAGCAGAGGCTTTTGGGAACCGCTGTTATTCCATCACTCTTAGCGAACGATTTACCGAACAGAATCTGATTCGATATCAAACTTCTCTGTTTGTCATTGCACCACATAATTTAACAGACATAATAATTATCTTATTTAATTTCACCTATGTTCTTTCAGGGCTGTACCCAAAGAAAGTCTCCATACCAGTACGCAACGATGGTTTGCACCAAATACAAGGACAGAGTTAGGAGATTATCCGGCTTGGGCATGCAGATATCACCAGCTTTAGGTAAATAGGTTTATATAAACGTAAGTAATTATTAAAAGTCATAGACTTGATATATGGCTGGGATGCCATCGGCCATTATAATAAATTTCTTAGTGCCTACGTACTAAGAAATTCACATTACCTACGTGATCAATGAAACCAACCGGGTGCGTTTCATCAATAGTTGTGGACAATCGAGATCAATACGAGAAAAATAAGCAATTATTATACCTACCCATGTTTAAAGATTAGTGAGCATGAAAACATTTTAAGAGAATTGAATGGATTTATTTACACATTTTACAGAGGATCCAGACCGTCCTTGTCGGATAGCCTGCCAAGACGAGAGAGTTTCGCATCGCTTCTACCTCGTGAACGGCCACGAGGGGTGGTTCCCTCTGGGCACCGCATGCGGGAAGAGGAACGCTTCCTACTGCGTCAGCGGCAAATGCTTGGTAACTTTATTTATTACTCACGTATGTCGATATAAAGTGGCCTATGTCTTTCATCAAGTTTTTTTTTTAAATCGATGCCCGACGATAGGAATAACTCCTGTATCGCGGAGGTGTTCACAAACATAAATTTCACACACACAACACAGCCAGAGTCAGAACAAATCTTTGCGAATCACACAAAGATTTGTCCTTAGTGGGGATCGAACCCACAACACCAGCGCCGTTGAAAGCGGCGAGGCGACCCCTTTAACAGTGGTTACGCCAACCGCGCACTCAACTATCTCCATACCATTTCATCAAGGTCATTAGTTTAGCCGTCAAAAACAGACAAAGTAACTTTCTCGTCTATAATATTAGTAAGGCAGTTTCCCTACGAGATTGACTCAGATATGATGAGGTGATCTGTAGAAGAAATAAAGTTTTTATTTTAATGTTTAATTTGTAAACAAACTATATCACAATAACAGATGGTTTACATAGTGATTTATTAAACATACGAAAACTAGATATATTTACACAGTTTACCACGGATGTGCATAAATAAAATGAAGTACAGGATGAGAGTAGCTGGGAAACACAAAATTTGCAATTGTTAGCAAATATGCTATGCGAATCATACTATTGAAGTGGCAATGGCCAGGTCACATAGCTCGCAGGACCGATGGCCGTTGGGGTAGAAACGTCCTGGAGTGATATCCACGTAACGTAAAGCGTAGTATACTGCCAGGTGGATGGACGATATCAATAAGATTACGAGCAGTCAATAGCACACTGTAGAGAACACTTGGTAAAACCTTACTCCGCAGGAATGGACAGCAATAGGCTGATATGAAGAGTTAGATGAGTAGATTTAGAGATAGATAAAATCAAAGATATTTGTAGTTTTGGTGGCTGCTGTTTGACCAATTGACGGACACCGCTCTGAAGATCGCAACCAATCCCGATATTTAATGTGCAACTAGCTTCAAAACCGCCAAGATCTTTAACTGTGTCCAATTTGGTAATCAGTTTCTTCCTTTGCAGGAATTCGGTCCCGACAATACTCCCCTCTCCGAGATGGTGTTCACCCTCCCCCTCTTGGGTCGTAACTCCAGCAGTCGCGTGAGTTGGCGCTCGTCGCGTCACCGCCGGAGCCTCGGACATCGCATCACTGTTAAAGCCAGCCTGGATCAGAGCCATCTTGATGATATCATCGCTAGGCTCAACCTTACTCGTAAGTAGCATATTATCGTACTTATGATGGAGGAACTGGGTGTAATGTTCCTTTCTTTGGTGTAGAGGAACATCACACCCCGTTCCTCTACAGATACATCTACATGTTTTACCATCGCACGGCAAGTCGATAATCGGGCATACACAAAATCTGTCTGTTTTGAATACTATTTCTGACCGACTTTTTGTAGTGCGTGTGCGTTAGCATAACCTTTTCCGAATGTAATTTTTATAGTAATACAAAAATCGAATGAAAACTCGGTCGTGGGCGTTACGCGATTTAGAGAACCTTGCCTCCAGGTCATAAAATTTAACGTCTGAAAGTTTTCTAAAGAGACTTACAACATGGAATTCTATTAAAATTGTTTTAAGGTTCTTACACCAAAACCTATCAGGTCTTATGATTGTCTGCCACTACAGAGGTATAATATTTCTTCATAATTTAAAATAACACAATGTAGCTGCAACTGCTATTTGTCAGAGGCTGTATACGAAAACGGGGATGTAATGTCGGTTTCACTCATTCTCAAGAAACATTTTTCCATTTTATACAAGCGCGCAGGCACATTTTCTGTTCCATCCTGACCGTTAAGTCAAATTAACGTTAAATGGGACGTTATGTGTGTAAGAGGCCTAACACTTTTATGTCTTACTTGTTAAACATTGTTCTGTTATCATTTCAGACGGTATAAACGACCACATAACATACTTCGACGCGATTCCGGAGCACATAGACGTGGATTTCAGCAATCCCATTCACATCGCCCCCGAGGACACGCTGCTACGGAAAGTGCCACGACCTACTTGGGACTGAACACTGTCCAGATACAGCTCTAAAAGGCCACATGTTGCTAGTTTTCTATTGTGTCGAGAGCTTCAATAATCTTTCGCCTAGGCAGCTCGAAAAGACATTTTTGGTTGTGTGAAAAAAGTGAAGATAACTTGATTTTGCTTTGAGTCATTTTTCCATATGTTCGAAGAAAAATCGAGTTCTGCTCACTGCTTTCGCCATTTCGAGCTGCTGAGGTGAAAAGTTGTATGTGCGACATCGAAGTTATTTACATATTGTTCTTTTGAGACCCTGACAACGCTCAAGATTCGATAACAGGATCACTCGCCACGCTCGTGATTCTACTATAGAATCTTTCGCTGTCAATATCAACTTATCACTCTTGTTGTATATCTCATTACAAATTAATGTGTTCTCGAGACGAATCGCTAAAAAAATAAGGTTGTAGGAAATGGTGGATGTTGAAATTAAACTACTTGAGGCGGACCGCACTAAATTGAGTACCGTAAAGACCTTGTACACGACTGATGGCAGTTTTATTAATGTACTGTCAACCTAAAGGTGCTTCCAGAACACGAGCCCTTTGCATTGTAACGATACACAATACAGATACGAATATTACACCAGTGTGGGAGAACCGAGGCGCAAACTGTAATGATACAAACCGCGATTTCGAACTCGTCAGTCAGAGAGGCAGTTAGCAACGTAATGCTCAAAATCGAATTTGCATTGTTACGTTACAATTAAAAGCTCGCCAGTCTGGGAGCACCTAAACGGCTTTTATCACAGTAAAAGTTAAAAAAAAAACTAACCTTTAAATAAAATCTACAAAAGTAGTTTGATTTCATTGTTTTATACAAAGAAGAATTATAATTAAGTCATTGTAAATATTGAATAGAATCATTGTGATCATTTAGTAATTTATTCATAGATTTTTATACTTTTGTTATTAGGTAGATTTAAATAAAATAAATATTTCATACGAAACGTATTTTTATTTGAGGCACTTATTTTGTACCAATAGTTTTGGACATCATTTTACATACAATTGTTGCTTAAAATCACAAAAGTATTTTAGTATATTCATAAATATTACAATCAAGCCTTCTATAGCTTTTAGCTACAATATAATGAATTATTTATAAGCATAAATAATACTTATTATAAGATATTCTAAAGTGAATAATTTTCTAGCTTGCTTCTTAATTTATCGGTATTAAACGAAAGACCAACATTACTTTATAGCTATATAGAGATGTTGGTCTTTAGTTTATATAACAGAAACAGTTTGTTTTTAAATTTCATTTTAATTTTTTTTTTAATCATATATAGAAGGGGAGTTGAACTCTTTTTAATAAACGTTTTGGTTCAGCGTGTTCAACCACAGAATACAGTACTATCAGCAAAATTGATTCATGACCCATTTGACAAATATTTCGTTTGAAATTGTCGAAGTTGATAAGGTTGACATTTAATTTTGTTCATAGGACAAGCGAATTTAGCCTTAAGTTTTTTGAAATGTCTATTCAAACATAGTATTAAGGTGCGTATCGAGCAACGCACACATAGACATCGCTCCCAGACACGATTTCTCAGACCATTAAGACTTCTTCCATGCGTGGGACCGCTCCCGGCCTCCTCACGTGCCGAGTGTAGGTATATAAACTAAGGTACATGAGTTTACCTACAATACCTAACTATTTAGTGGTTCTACTGTGTACCCTGTGTATCCAATGAGTTCCATTAGACATACAGACAGATGAACGATACTTGTTAAAAATTAAATATAACGGGATATTTACCATGTACATTTATTGTTGCTAGTTATTTCGATATATAGATGCTTGTTGCAATCTTTTGATATAACAAATATACATGGTAAATATCCCGTTATATCAATTTTTTTGTAAGAAAAAAACCATGTTTCAAAACATAAACGATACTTGTGTCTGTCTAGGTAAATACTATGTACTAATATACATGTTATGTGCTAATATACATATCAATCATGAAGACATCTTGGAGTTGGCGTTCTTCAAGGCTTGCATGAGCTTGGGAGGATCGGTCAAGAACCATTGCCACAGTTTTCTTAGGTGCTGCTTGTCGCCAGTCTGGAAATATAAGAATTAAAATGTTTGTAATATTTTAAAGCGAATTAAAGCTTCGATATAAATAAATAAATAAATATTTCACAACTCACACACAACGCCATCTAGTCCCAAACTAAGCAGAGCTTATACTATGGGTACTAGAATAACTGATACTAATATATATATATATATATATACATATATACTTTTCTTTTGTAAATACATACTTATTTATACATAGAAACACCCAGACTAAGACAAACCCCCATGTTCAAGCACACAAAGATTTGTCTTAAGTGGGAATCGAACCCACGACCTCGGTGTCGCAGGCAGGTACACTACCCACTCCGCCATCCGGTCGTCATATTATTATGACTTTTTGAATTATATACAATATTAAGGTTGAAAAATTAAGAGAAACGCCCCAAGTGTTATGCCAATTAGGGGCGTTTACCCGAGGGGTGCAGGTTAAAATCCTGATAAATTCTTAATTTTTCAACCTTAATATTGTTTAAAATTAAAATGTTGCATACCATAAGATACGTCAATATTATTCAGAGGGTATAAAGCTAGTATTGGGATTAAGCTCTATGGTGAAATCAACATCGTCTGACCTTTAAAATGCCACCTAATAGTAGTACATAGCCTGCTTTGTAAGTTTTAGTTAATTATTATTTTAAATTGATACCATCCGCCCTCTCTCTGGCGCCATCAGAAAATCAGCGCTGCAGGGCTTTGTAGCTCTGCAGCATAATGGCTGAGATGGTGTCCTTTTCTGACAAAATGTATGTGTAGTATGTTTTATTTTTATTTTCTATTGGTATTTTTATTATTGTTTGTCAGAATAAATATGTGTCTTTCTTTCTTTCTTTGTTTCAGTTTGGTCCTAAAATAACTGGCATAATATGACGCGCCATATTAACGCACATAATACTAGAGATGTAGTGATACCTCTACTATATGATGTGACCAATATACAGGGTGGATATAGCGACATTAATTGAAGCCACAGCAGGCCTGTGTCACTGTTTTTTCACCAGGTGTGCAAAGCTTTTATTATTGTTTGTAGTTTTTCTACTTTTACTCGAAATTTTAAGAATTTCGGTAGGTTTTCATGAAAACCACGGGCCTAGACCAAGTGGAGTTCCTGTTGGGGATTGGGTTCATTGTGATTATAATCGTCCTGTAGAAATTTTCTAACGATTCGACAAGTGTTTAATATAACTGCTTTTTGCATTGTCATGTAAATATTAATAGGTATATCTATTTGCTGTAAATTAATATTTTTATTAAAACTGACGTGAGTTTGTAACATTATTATTCAAAGTATGAGATACGCGTGTTACTCACGTAATGTTCGTCTATTTAGTCGACCGCGGTTTCGCCTATCTATACCTTTAGGCATTCTCAAGAGAGTGCGACACGTCGCGCCTGAGTCGCAGCCAATCTTGCACTGTAAATTATTATTATTAAGCGTACCTTCACACTAGTAAACACACTACTACTCCTCATAACGCTGTCGTCCACATCAGCGATCTTTTGCGTGAGAGCGTGGCGCAGCGCCGATACGATTCTGTCGGAACTTCGAGGTTGCTTGCTGCATCCGTCCCAGATAGAAGCGCGGAGGGGCTGCGTGGATGATTTGCTGAAACAGAAAAGGTTAACATAAACCACTGTATCAATCTTCATGAATATGTAGTAGACATAATTGCCTTAGATTATTAAACAACCACACTTTCTTTTCTATCTGTCAATCCAAAGGTTGCCTGGAAGAGATCACTTTAAGCGATGCTGTGATGCCACCTTTGCATATTGTTGTTGTCTTTGTACTTTATGAAAATGGTATGTATGCAAATAAAGTTTTTTCTATTCTATTCTATTCTATAATTATGGTTGTAAGCTTGGACGAACTCGTGGCAAAAGTTGAAACCACGCGGATTGATCTTCAGATTCAATTGGACGCGGCCGCTAGATGGGTGATCATAACATAACTGGACTTTCTGGACATTAAGCCATCGCTATCGGTTGACATTTGAATATTTATGGCGGTCAGTCAGCAGTTACAAGTAATCAGAGGCCAAAAAGTCTGACAATTAGTCTATCAAAGATCGCCAGGTAGTGGTTTGTTCAGATCTGATGGCAGAGCTCTGGTTCTGTATAAAATACTGATATTCGGCCGAAAGTAGCTTAAGTCAAAATCAAATTACTCATTAGTCTGTAATTTCTTTTATATTAACTATATGAAGTATTGTTTAGAAACATCATTAGAAAAAACGAAAAAAAATACAGATAAAGCTTTTAGAGACTTTACATTGTAATTTGTTTTTTTTTTACATTAGATAGAACGCCAGAAGCAATTACACTATCCAATGGTCCCAATGACAAGGCCAAATACACACATTCACTCACACAAGCACATCCAGTCTCAGAACAAATCTTTGCGAATCACACAAAGATTTGTTCAATGTGGGGATCGAACCTGGCACAGGACCAGTGCAGTGGAGAGCGGCGAGGCGACCGCTTAAACCACTACACCACACGTGCAGACAAAAATATAATGTATTCCTTATATAATGTAAATACATTATATAAGGAAGGATAAAAATATACTTACAAATCAGCTATGGCCATCTCCTTATTTTTATACGCGTCGGTAACATTATCTTCAGACTCCCTCACATTGTACAATAAATCATTATACTGCTTCACCAACACCTGCGCGTCGTCACCCGACTGCGCACCGAGAATGAGGTATAATGCTTGCAATAAAATGTCTGACGAATTCAGTTTGTGGTCACACGATGTTTGTTCGGCGTGAATCTCGTTCATTGATTCCTTGAAAAGAAAGAAAAGAAAAATAGAAACACATTTATTTGAGTACAAAAAACTTACTTCATAAAGCGGTGAAAAGATGCGTGGTAAAAAGATGATATGCGATTTATTAAGAAAGATATTATTGTAGAAGTAACTGTACATTTTTGTAGCAGAATATAAGCTTAAGTTATTTGTGAACTTTCCGTTAAGATATTCACAAGTACTGTAAGAGAATGGCATCAGGCATTAAGTCTGCCTATGTACTATTTTTGTATGGAAAAACTAACTAACTTTTTTTAGAGACTGAATCTACTGTTGTTACTTATTCTGTGATTTGGGTTCTGTATAGCTTTAAAATATCTCCTATATGATTTACGGATAGCTGAGTTAGATAGGTTCAAACCCATGGCACACACCTCTGTCAATAAATCGTTAAGGTTCGTCTTTTCAAAGATATGTGTGTATTTATCATATAAATAATCTAAAATTAAGTTTCTAATGGTGAAGGAAAACATTGTGAGGAAACATTGTGAGGAATCCTTGAACGCTTTTAAGGCACTCTCAGGCTTACATGCCTGAGAGTCTACCAATCCACAATTGGCAAGCATGGTGGACTATGGCCTAACCCTTCTCATCATGAGAAGAGGCCCGAGCCCAGCAGTGGGACATGTATTAGATACAAGGCTGCTATTATTTTATTATTATTTAAAAAATCAGTAACTTACAATTCGACTGCAAACAGCATCGCTTTCCGCTGCCGCATACTGCCTCAGTTGTTGTGCGAACTGCACGCATTGCTCTAAAGTACGCAGTTCATGACGTAGCGCTGTGTACAGCACACGGTCTAGGCACAATGCTCTAGTACTTGAGTCTAGTAGGTGTGTAAGGTCTGTATGCACCTGCCTGGAAATATAGGAATGCATATTAACAATATATTAAATTTAATTGCCTTGTTGGCATTGTGGTTAACGTATGCCACCTCTCACCGCGAGGTTTTTGCTTTGATTCCCCGAACTCAAGTGTTATTTGGGATTTTTCTTCAGGAAATTCTTATTAACAACATAGAGTAGGAATTGTGCCTGGTAATAGCGATAGAATCACCTTAAGCATAACAGGTGAAGTGTGGGTGTTTTACACCTCTGCCAGATCCTTTTGGGTAATCTAGGCGTGGTTTTGGTCCACTCTGCATGGTCACAGAATCAAAAATCTAAATGTCTTCCCTGCTCTAAAATGTTTTTAATGTAACATTCAAATGAGATAACTGAAAGCTCAACCATCAGATGTCGCTCAGATGCAGAACCAAAAAGTAAGGAAATGAGCATATAATATCACAAAACTTTCACATCATCTAGCCCCAAATTAATCAGTGCTTGTACTATGGGTACTAGAATAACTGATACTAATACATATAAACTTTTTCTTTGGTAAATACATACTTATTATACATAGAAACCCCCAGACCAAGACAAACCTTCATGTTCATGCACACAAAGATTTGTCTTCAGCGGGCATCGAACCCGTGACCTCTACGTAGCATGTAAATGTACTACCGACTCCGCTATCCGGTCGTCAATAATATTATATTTATTACTATATGAACAATAATCATAAATGCAACTTACTCTCTAACCGCCATCGCACAGCTGACAGTCGTTTCCACTGCTAGCGTAGTTCTTGCATCCACAAGCTGCTTCACAGCCGTTTGGAGCTGTTGGAATAGAATGGACTCCTCCTGCTCCAGCAACTCTATTGCACTCTGGGATTCTAGCAGACAGGTGCTGGAACAAATGTTATTGAATTAAACCAAACCTTTTGTAAAAAAACGCTATAAAGATTCTCATACTTTTGAATATCGTCTTTCTTTTGAGATTCGTGTCGTTGGGCTAGTTGCAAGCGTATTCGACCTCTAGTCGCGATAACTTGGGTTAGATTTCCGGTTGGTTAAGTATAATTTGGTTTTTCCCAACAGGAAACTCATAATATCAGCACCACAGATATAGATCTAGATAACGCAAATGCATGTACTTCGCGTGTCCGAACCCCGACCAAGCGTCAAGGTTGGTCGCCGCTAACTTCAGTCCACGCGCGTCTTTTGTTAGAGAAAATCATAGCGGACGGCCGTTTGAATCGTACTTGGCGGATGGGCATCGGCGGCATCGGTGTCTTTGAATCGGTTTGGATTTCCCGTCACTAAATTTCGGCTGTGACGTCACAATAGGTATTTAAAAGTCGGCACGCATGGTTTCAATACAAATCGTGATACTTGCGTTATCCATGTAGATCTATATCTGTGATCAGCACAGAGTAAACAATATTTCTTGTGGATTGCAATAGGCTCACTACAAATCATATTGGACCTAAACATAACAGGTGGAGTGTGAGTGTTATACATCTCATGGGGAGTCTGTGGCTACAACGTGAGCCGGTTGTGGTGGAAGCCTTCACCAAACCAATCCTCTAGACGTCTGCACAGTCATAAGTCGAAATAATTCTAATTATTATTAAAACCGATGCAGTAAACAAAATAAGATTGAATATCTACCCCAATATCTGTATAGTATAGGCGTGATGTTTTGTATATTACGAATTTCGTCTTTATTTTCAGAAATGTACTTACGTGATTTGTGAAGGGTGTACATCTTTGTAGTTGGTCACCAGTGCCAGCTTGGCTTGCTCACCGACCAGTTCAGCTTTGGAATCTATGTACGCCCATGCAGCATCTGATAACCTGAAAAAATCATTACAGAAGTTTTATTTAAATTTATTTTTTGAATGATTATCAAATACATTCACCAAAAAAACATCATTATATTTACGTTATTAAGCTAACTACAATTTAATCGTAAAAACGAATTAAAGAAACACCTAACTATATATACATCAAATAAAAGAATAATATAAAATAAATCTCGTAAAAATTTCAGGTGCCAAAAAATACGTCGGCACCGATGTCGACCGCAGGTAACGTGCCCAGAACGCTGGCGACATTGCCGCATTGTATGGCAATGCTGATCTTTTGTCCCAAGTAGAAACCAGCTTTCTGGTCACGTGAAGTGTATTTATTTTTAAGTAAATGTTTTTACTTTTCGATGTTTGATGTTGCTGTAGCATGAACAGAAATGATGTCTTCCATAAAACTTACTGAGTTAATACAATTTCAAATTCACATTATTAATAGACTCGCCCAATCGCTCTAAAAAAACAGCTACTGAGCCGTGACGTCACCTATTTGTATGTTGTTTGTGGTTAAATTTTGTTGGTTGGTTTTATTCCAAACGGTGTTATAAATTGAGTGAGTTATTTAATGATAATATTATTTATTTATAATTTCGTACTTTAAAAATGGACTTGCCGATGAAACTTTGAATAATCACAAAATGATATAGAATTCAAATATGTTACTAAATATTTTTGTATTCGGTTTCTGTTTACCTACATTTTGATAAGGCATTTTTATTTTAATTTCTAACGATCAGTCAGGACCGGCAGGATTTGAACCCACGACCTTCTGCACATCTGGCAGCCAGTTTAACAAACCAGCTACAGTCGCCTCTTGCCAGCAGTACAACATACAGTTAAGAAATTTAGGGTCCTAAAATAATTTGCTAAGCATAGCTAAATGCTATAAAAAATAATACTAAGATAAGTCATCATGCCTATTGTCTGCCTACCACCTAAGCCTACCTTTCTTCCATGTTCCTGGCTTCCACCAACGCAGACCTCAGTTCCTCATCAGATGAAATATCATTTAGTTTCTTTGCAAACTTCTTAGATGTGAACAGATCGAAGTGAGACCTGAACAGAGCTTGTGACTGCCTGTATGATTCGAAGGGACCAAATGTGAAGAACTTCTTGGCATTTTCCTGTAAAATTGAAAAGGAATGGTTAGATTTTATATAATCCTTTAAGTGTAAATCTTATTCGCCATCGTTTCATTCTTGGCCTTGGTCCACATTGGAGGAGGCGGACACAGCACGATTTTTCGCCATCTCTCTCAGACTTTCTGGTAGTCAGGTACTTGTACATGGCTTCCCAGTGCATATTTTACTTGGTCAGTCCAGCGCATAGTTGACATACCACGCACTCAGGTACAGAGTACATAGTGTACTCTTGAAAAACATATATGTTAATAATAACTTTAAATGTTTAATGATTGCTGTTATGCTTATTATTTATCTTATTATATTTATTAGATATTATATTACCTTATCTGCATGACATGTGCCATACACATCCAATGTATCAGCAATGACGTCTATCACACCATCAGTCATCGACTCCACCTCTTGTGCTAGGGCCATACAGTCATCAGCCATTGTGCTCTCATCTTCAATGAACTGCTGATGGGCTGCATTCAGCTTTGTAATTTCTAGATTCAGTTCTTCTTTAATTATTCTATAATGTGATAAAACAAATTGTTACTCCCATTAATAATTTTATTGAATATTTAGTTAACATTTTAGTTTCACTATCCTAGAATTAAGGAGTCATTCATATTATAAAATATGAATGTATTAAACAAACATTTAATTTCATAATATTAATTTAGAAATATTTTAACATAAAATGTGATTTTTTTTTAATAAATAACTTTGGTAAGACTCACAAAACACACACAATCCACAAAAGATTGCTACACAAACTATTACAAATACAAGTGATTTTGCCAGAATAGAAGAGCTCACCATTTTTAATGATGAAATCATCATCTATTTATTTTAAATCTTAGTCCAAGTACTCACTCATTATGTCTTTTTAAGTCTTCCACCATAGCCTCCTGTTTCTCCAGCATGGCCAGCCTCTCCTTCATGAGAGTAATGTCTAACTTCACATCTTCTACTGATTCCTTGTCTCCCAGCAGACAGATACCTTCGTACTGCTCCTGAATACAGGCAATAGAAGATTCTAGGTCCTCAGAGGATAAGACAAGACCTTTCTTTTCTATCTCTATGTAGCTGTTGAGAATAATAAATAAATTGATTAATTTAATTAAACAACAGTAGTTGTTGGCTAATATGATGGTATCAACTAGAGATGAGATGACTAAAAAAAGCTGAATGAACTTCATGAGAACTGCAAAGACCAACCAACCCCAAGCTATCATAATAATGGAAGCATTGAAGGCTAAGCTTCCAACTCCATCTGACTTTAATGCACCAGCCCATCATCTACCACTTGGGAGTAGGCTACAGTGGCCAATTTGGAAGGCCTTTGGACATAATCGTCGCGTCGCCATACATGGTCAATATCCTGCTGATTGCTTCTCCTATCATGACTTACTTTTTCTCTCTTATAAAGTCCGCCCTCCTAAAGCTAAACCTAAAATTCTTATGCAGCGCAATTTTGGTGACATGAACCTGAGCCAGTTACGAGAAGATGCTAGTAACATCGACTGGACTTCACTTGTAACATCTGGGTCAGTAGATGAGCAAGTCTCGATTTTTAATGCTAACGTTACTACTCTCTATGATAAGCATGCACCTATTCGGGCTGTTAAAATCAAACACCCACCTTCACCATGGCTTACTGAAAAAATAAAACAGCTCATCTTAAAAAAAGCCGCAACTAAGTTCAAGTTTAAAATAAAGCCTGATGACCTAAACCGACAAAAATATAACTCGGTACGTAATCGCTGCAACAGAGTGTGTAGGGATGCACAACGCCAACATATTCACAGTTCCGTTTTAAATGGAGATCCAGCTAAAGTCTGGAAGTTTCTCAAAACCTTAGGAGTTGGAAGAAAGCGTCAAAACACGATCTCAAAACACCTAAATATGGATTTGCTTATCCAACACTTCTCAGCTTCGTCCCATCTAGATAGGACTATTAAAGCAAGTACTATAAACTATCTTTCATCTCTTCCAACTCCCGACTACTCACCGTTTGTCTTTAATCTCTTTACCGCTTGTGGTGTTAAGAAGAGTATTGTATCAATCACATCCAAGGCAATTGGCAGTGACAGCATAAGTCGTAACATGATCGTTCCCATCCTGGACGAAATTCTTCCCATCATTTGTTACATCCTTAATTATTCCTTATCTAGTGGTGTCTTTCCATCTCAGTGGAAAGAGGCCCAAATTGTTCCTTTGCCGAAAAAGACCTCTCCCTCAGACCTCTCCGACTACCGTCCTATATCTATATTACCCTTCCTCTCTAAAGTCCTTGAACGTCTCGTCCATGAACAAATTACCTCATTCCTCTGTAAAAATAATCTCCTCAATCCTTTCCAATCCGGTTTCCGCCCCGGTCATAGTACGACTACAGCTTTAGTAAATGTGAGTGATGAGATCAGACTTGGCATGGAGGATGGTAAGCTTACTGTACTGGCGCTGCTAGACTTTAGCAATGCCTTTAATATGGTGGATTTTGATATTCTGCTATCGTTACTCTGCTCTCTTAACATATCTCCAACGGTTATTGATTGGTTTCGTAGTTACCTGTGTGGTCGCCGACAACGTATTCAAATTGAAGACAAATTCTCTTCATGGTGTAGTACTACTGTAGGCGTACCCCAGGGTGGCGTTCTATCTCCATTACTCTTCTCTATTTTTATAAATTCTATTTCTAACCAATTACTTTCTTCCTACCACCTGTATGCAGATGATTTACAGATTTATGCACAAGCGTCCTTGGCTCAATTGCCAAGTGCTGTGGAGTGTATAAATAAAGATTTAGCTCGGATAGTTACTTGGAGCAAATCACACGGTCTGAAAGTGAATCCTTTAAAAACACAAATTACTATTATCGGTAGCTCCCGAACCACTGCTAGAATTGAATGGTCACAGGTTCCCCAGGTTGTGTTTGATGACATTGCAATTCCAGTAAGTGATAAGGTTAAGAACCTAGGCATCACGCTTGACAATAGATTAACTTGGGCTCCGCAGTTGCAGGAGGTTAGTCGAAAATTATTCGCTTCTGCAGGATCTCTCAGAAGATTACGCAATTTTCTGCCGACGGCCACCAAAACTGCGCTAGCAAATTCCCTTCTTCTTCCAATCCTCGATTACGCAGACGTCAGCTATCCAGATCTCGCCGAATACCAATTAGATAAACTTGAGCGTCTCCAAAACTTCTGTATTAGATTCATATTTGGCCTCCGCAAATATGATCATGTGTCACATTTTCGTAAGCAACTCAAGTGGTTACCAATACGACATCGCCGGAATGCTCACATCCTTTCACTGCTTTATAATATACTTTTTAACCCTTCTACTCCTTCCTATCTTAAAAAACGTTTCGACTACCTTCATGATACTCACAATAGATATCTTAGATCATTGGATAACCTGAAGTTAAGAATGCCATCGCATTCCACAACGTTCTATGATAACTCCTTTACTGTCACAGCTATTCGTCTGTGGAATGCGTTACCGGTAGATATTAGGCGTGCAAAGTCACTACCAATTTTTAAGTCATTGGTCAAGGAGCACTTTTTATCTTTAACTTAGTAGTTTTACTTCAATTTATCTCTTCAAATTTATTTAAATTGTTTAAAATGTCATAAAATTTATTTGTTGCTATAATTAGATATTATGTTTATGATAATATTAATATTTTGTAATATGTTAAGTATATATGTATTTATTTAAAACATGTATTTAGTTTATATACATTTATATATTTTATTACAACTATATATAATATATTATATAGTATACTTTTCTATTTTTTTTTTTTTTTTTCGTGTACACAAACAACCACCAAATTCTAAAATTATTTCCATCCAGGTTGCCTGGCAGAAATCACTATTAGTGATAAGGCCGCCCATTGTACTGTTTTCACTAGAAATAAGTTAATACTGTAAACTCCAGGTGTACAATAAAGTGTATAATAAATAAATAAATAAATAATAAGTTAGCTGCTGCCAGAAGAACCGGGTCAAGTGGGGAATTATACCAACAAATTACATCAATTGGGAGTGTGGGTTCCTCCTTACAAGACTACTACTTAGAACAGAGTGGATGTTGCTGCATTTTGGGCGAAAACGGTATAAAATAATAAGCCATTGACACAACAGGAGCAGAATCATTTAAATGGTCAACTAATTAGTGTCTTCAAAATGGCCAGCTATACAGTTAAATTAAAAGCATAAAAAGCCATTATATTTTGCATTGTTTGTCACACTAACAATATGTGCAGTATTATAAAGTGGCACAAATTATGTCGCACTTCTTAAACCAGATTGTTGGCAATTATAGGCAAGAATACTATTCATAATTGACCCACTAATCAGCTCATCTCTAGTATCAACCTCCAAATTGAAGTATTATGAAACAATATAACACAATGAAATAATATAACCTATGGTATTGTGATTGCTAAAATGTTATTCAATATCTGTCTAACATGTCCTGGTATAGGGATTTTGGGACTAATAGAATAAAGTTTGAGACTTCTAGCTGATCCGTATAGTGCATTTTTTTTTCTTTGTTTTAAAATCTTTACACTTGTTTTGTTGACAACCAAAAAATAAGTCAAATTACTTTATGATTTGTTGTTAGTAATATTCAGGACTTACCGACACTCCTCGCGAGGGCTTAATGCATTATTATGATCCAGATTGTTGTGAAGCCATCGCAAGACTCCAGCGAAGTCCCGATCGCTAAGCATCCATTCAAACGATTTCTTGTAAGTCTCAACGCCCAAATTATGAAGAAATGGCACGAATTCTTCGTCACTTATCTCGTTTAATGCATTCATTTTTACAATAATGTAACTATTTATTCACAGTTTGTAAATAATACAAAAGATAGAAAATTACAAGCCGTTGTGGATTTTAAAAAATCATAACAAACCACTGTCTGTTAGACTTTGACATTGACATTTTCTGTGTTAAGGTTGCAATACTTAAAATTTAATCTTCGGATTGTTCTGGTTTTAATTATGGTTTTAATATCCATAGAATTTATAAAACAAAGCAATAATGAAAACGTTATCAAAATTGAAGATTCTTAATTATTATTGTTTTGCTTTTAATATTTGTCACAGACTAAAAAACCAATACACAATAAACGAAAATATCTATTTATAATAGTTACCTATATTTTCAACAATACTTTAAATGATGAATACGATGATATATTGAAGCTTGTTGGCTGGCTGAAAGAAAGATAGCAAAAAATAAATTCTTAGATCATGAAATTGTAGTTTTGTGACTTACACTTTACAGTTTAATCACTTACGAGTCAAGCTGGAGAGCAATAGATGGGGGTGTGTGGCAGCAAGAGAAATTAAATAAACTATTTTTATTTTAAGGTTTCCGAAGCCAAATGGCAAAAAACGGAACCCTTATGCATTCGTCATTCTGTCCGTCCGGCGTCAGTCCGTCCATATGTCAAGCCACTTTTTTCCGTAACTATAAGAGCTATAGGTTTATCTTTGGTATTTTGTGAGGAAAGGTAATTGGAATATAATTAATAGATGATATGATTGTATTCACGACTGACTTAAGTGACGGGCGCAGCCACGTTATTTGTTTACATTTCAATCAATGTTTAAGTTTACTTAATAATATACACTGTACCTACAAGAGCTATACTGTGGAAACTTGGTAAGTAGATGTATTCGGTGAACGCATTAAGAATTTCATTCAAAAATAGAAAAAAACAATAAATTTTTGGGATTCCCTATACTTAGAACTGAAAATATTTTTTTTTTCATCAAACCCACGTTTGTGGTATCTTTCGATAGGTCTTCAAAAATGATATTGAGGTTTTTAATATATTTTTTGTAAACTGAATAGTTTGCGCGAGAGACGCTTCCAAAGTGGAACAATGTGTACATTTCTGGCATTTTGAATGGTATTTTATAATGTACTCTAACAAAGCTATACATTTTGATGTTTAAATTATAAACAGTTTATGAACCGAACTACGCAGAAACTTATATTAAGTCGAGAGTTTGCCCGCTAAACGTCATCACTGGGACTTGAAACTTTTTTATGAGTGCGCAAGCATGTGAAAAATTTAGTTTTGATTTTCAATAGGGGGCAAAATGTTAATGCTTAGGCTTATCCTGCCAATAAGGTTTATCTAACACCTGTGAAATTAGGCCTTAGTATTTTTAAATCAATTATTGTACTGGTGAATTAAAAAAGTGTGTTTACGACTCTGGTTGTTTATTCTGTTATTTAATAATATAATTTTTGGCACAAGCCAAAGCTTTGGCACTCAAACAGGATGGAGACAGTACCATCGATGGGTCTACTTATAACCTAACACGATAAACTTGTATGGTTCAGTGGTGAGATTGATGGTTCAGAAAACGCATATTTCTCCGTTAAATTGACTGATATCTTTAAAGCTGAAGCCCGACAGTTATGTTGAATTATTTAACTGACCAAACACAAAGAAAGCTTAACTCAAATGACGTCAAAAGGGGTGAGAAAAAGACGAAATGTCAACGAATCAAATGATGGGTGTAAATCTTCAATGATGACAAAAGGTTCAGAACACAAAGAAACTCACAAGCATTTACGTCATTCCATAAATCATTTCATCACGCCTGACACAAAGAGCAAAGGAAGGAATAATTTGGGGTCTATTACCCAATCAGGACCCTTGTTTTGGCACATCCTCGCTCTTGAACGTTTGCAAATGGCAAGTTCAAGGTTAAAATACGCACGAGTATTGCGTATCGTGTTGGTTAGAGGTAGTCAGTTTGGATTTCAACTGTTTTTGTCTGGAATATTTCCTTTCATTTGAAAGAAGACAAGTAAATATCTATGGGACTCTTCTTAGCACATTTAGGAGTTGAGTACTAGTCTTCAACCGACCTTTAAAGTTTTTGAAAATAATTTGTTTCTTTTTTTGACAATAAGTTCAGTCTTCTTTATGTTACTGTTCTGCTATGGTGTTTTATTTGATTTGAGTGTATCTTATTTTCCTAATATAGTATACAAGCTTCCGCCCGCGGCTCCGCCCGCGTGGTATGTCAATTAAAAGTAGCCTATATGTTAATCCAGACTATAAGCTACATGTGTGCAAAATTTAATCGAAATCGACCCGGTAGTTTTGGCGTGAAAGAGTAACAAACATCCATCCATACATCCATACATACAAACTTTCGCCTTTATAATATTAGTAAGGATATATTCATAATATTTATTTTCCCTTGTTTTCTTTTACGTTTCAACCTATTTCACAACACCCTCTATTCTGCTAGGAGCCTCTACTCGCATTGCCTATGTCCCGACAATTGAAAAGCCACCTATAAGTTGCCTAAGGCCCCCTAAGTTCATAGTTGTCCCTGAGAGTCCCTAAACCCAATATCAAAAGTCCCCAGTCATAAGCAATTGTATTCAGCTATTCCTTTAGCCCATACAATAAAGAGTCCTCGTATTCTATGACAAGAGTCTTCAGTCGTACTATCGCGTGCTGCAGTCAAGTTGTCGAAGGCTTCACATTCGCTTCCGGACATATTGCACAGAGCTTTCTAAGCTCGGTTCCATTGTCTTGAATGTCACGATATTTACATAGATAATTGTTTGCATTCATATAGTTTTGTTATAGTCTAGAAAATCTTAGAACGCATCATTAAAAAAGTGGAATGCCGCATATTATGCAGCAGCTAACTCCCCATCCAGACCTTCAGGATCAAACTGGGCTTGAAGCTCCTGGAATGGCCAAAAAGTGTCATCAGCAAACAAAATCTTGCGTCCAGAATAATATAGAAAGTATGTAGATGTATAAAAAGATAGCGTACAACATTGCTTAAAATCAAAAGTAGGCATTAATTCCAAGCATAAACAACGATTTGACTGCCTCGATGGTCTAGTGGTTAGCGTATGAGCCTCTCACCGCGAGGTTCGATTCCCGGGTCGGCCAAAGAATTATTTGAGAAATTTCCGTCAGGCAATTCACACAGGCAGCACGAATTTGGAATTGTGCCCGGTGGATGGCGACAGGCTCACCCCCTATCCCATGGGACCTAAACAACAGGTGAAGTGTGGGTATTGTACACCTTTGCCTCACCTTCTGCGTAATATATAGGCGTGATGTTGAGTATGTTTATGTAAACGACGGTCTTACAAGTTTTTAAAAGGTTCTATGTTAAAGGATCCAATTTTAAAGTAATTTAGGCCTAAAGCATTTCATTCATAACTTAACTACAATTATCAGCCTTTTCAAATTACCTAATCAAATAGATAAATGGAACCGTACACCTATTGCCTACATAGGAACTAGTCACAAGCACTCTCAACACGCCGCATTGTCCTCACCAAGAAAAACAATGCAGTCAGCGCGTTCAACCGTTCAATGGTACTCCACCTCCATCGATCTTATTCCTTTGTGTCAAGGTTCTGATTCCTCTAGCAGTTGAGGATATTGTACTCCATGTGCATGTGTGTCAACAGCCCTTATCTGTTTGAATGGCTGGCTTGAACATTTTTGTCTTGTTCTAAAGGTATACATTCATGATTAGTATTGGCAGTTTTTAAGTTGGCAAACATTATGTTTTTATTGTAGGTGTATAACTTGTCAATATGAAAGTTTCTGAGGATAGTGATGGAAGACTAAGTCTAAACTTAAAAACTACTGAACAGGTTTTTTAATGTCGTAGGTATTCATTCATAGATAACAACGTTACGGAACTACGATAGTGACGTTTTAGTTCGTATCTTAATGTGGATACATCGTACTCTGTTTCACAACTGTAACATAACAAAAAAAAAACAGAATTGAGTTATAATTACCTGCTATGTTAAAATTGTGTAAGCAATGCGATGAAATTAACAGAATAGTCAAAAACCCACCTAAACAAATTTGTGGGTTACTAACCGAAATACGTTTTTTTTTTGAAACGATATTGTGTTGCGAGGTGCAATATTTTTAATAATCATCCAAATAATCACACTTTCGAATAAACTGCTTCAGTCACAATGGACTATGACATTCCAAAGGAAAAGTGTTACTATTTTTGGATAAACACAATATAATATAGGCAGATAGAGTATACCAAACACGCACGTGAAGTTGTGGTTTCTTTTTTAGCCTTTATGCTGTAATCTGAGACTTACAGTTTTCCCTTTCTTGGAAAAAAAAAATACGTATTCCTAGAGAAATCCACACTTTCGCATATGTACTAACCAAGCCCTTCTACGCACTTCCCAACACTTCAATAGACTATAGACAAATATTTATTTTCTTACCACAATTTACAAGATACAGTAATGTGTTATTGCTAATATACATTTCATTGTTCTCTGCTAATTGTGGGCGACTAGTGCCTATGCTAGGCAGAAGGCTGTATTTCAGGTCACCAGTTCACCTACCTGGTTTACAATACAAGTGCGATATTAATAAATAGCCTGACACTGCTAAAGAATCTAATATAGTGGTATCGTCAGGGTTAGTAAAGTTGCATATTTTGTGTGTGTGTGTGTGTGTGTGAATTTTAGAGAGTGTGAAGAGTGAGTGAAGTGTCTCGGGATTGTGAAGGTGTTATCTTCAGTTACTTCAGTCCTAGAACACGCGTTTGCACCCTCAAGTCACCCTTTGTATGCGTATGTGTGTGTGTAATTACCGTGGCTATAAAAAGGATGTGTTGTGATGTGTGTTCACCGTAATGCGTGTGTGACAGTTTGTTTGTTTGTCTAGGACGCGCCGTGCGTCTGAGCTTGTAAACATTGGACAGTGGAAGATGTTGAGTCGAACGGAGTTTAATAAATATAAAGAATAATAATTCATTCTCCCTATCTCTTCGCAATATTGTAGTAAAGACACAGTGTAAGTATGTACATTATTTAAATAATGGTCAAAGAATAAATTACTAGAAGATCAGCAATATATTTGGCATGAACGCAGCGGTTGCATGGTCCTGAAGTGATCTAGACCTGTCCTTAAAACTTGTTTTTATAACGTTTAGTAGAGCAACATATCACTTAAAATCTTTTTCTCCTCATAATCTACTCCATACACTTTTTTTATCCTGTGCAAACCGCAGCAGGATCATTTCATTGGCGCCTTCACCGCTCCAAAGGACCTGCCGTAAAGAACTCGTAAATAACTTGTGTAAATAAATAGCTGTACACGTGCCGACCCCTTGTGCTACGGTGATATAATAAAACCGATAGAAATCTTTGATCTGTTTGGACTAGGTTATTTTTGGGTTCAGGAACGGTGATTTAACTTATGAAATATCAGGACTATGCGTCAAATTAAAACTTGCCGAACTTGCTGGACTTTGTCCGCGTGGAATCGTTGTAGCTGCTCCCGCGCTATGACCCGTATTCAGCGATACTGCTCCACTCCCGTGGGGCTTAGCGTAATGTTAAATATTTAAAGATCTTTATTAAAAGTTAGACTATCAAACTCAAAAAGAATTATCAAATTTCGACCAGTAGTTCTCGAGATTAGTGCAATCAAACAAACAAACTAACTTTTTCCCGCAGTTTCGTTTGCGTGGTAGGTACATACATCGATAAAAAGTAGCCTATATTATTTCTGGGGTCATGATCTTTTACCACATCAATTTTCATTAAGATCGGTTTAGTCGATCCAAAGATTTTTGGGTATAAACAAACAAACAAAAAGCTTTCTTCTTTATACATTAGTGTAGAGGTGTAGATTTGCCAATGATATCGACGTAACAAGCGAGTGAAGTCACAATGCTATAACGAAACATAACAGGATATTATCATGCCATCTGTGCCATCAACATTTCCTAATTTGGTAGGTACAGATGGGAGATGGTAGATGGTACGTAGGGAAGTAAGCACTCTAACATTCTTAATACCTAATACAAGACTTACGAGCATAACATCAAAACCAAAAATTAAATGTCTTTCTAAATCCACAAAACATAGATAAGTAAAACCGATATATCTCATAAAACGACACTAAACATAACCGATATAAATTTTCACCATAAAACCCAACTAGCAACTATACATTTTCATTTTCAACATAACCATTAACCATTACAAAATAATCAATTTAAGCGCCATTTTTCTTTCGACACCCGGCACCATTAAACTTTATAACCTGTCTTTGTTGCCAGAAAACGTGACAGGTTCAAACTATTTTAGGAATATAGACCCACTTTTTTAAACATTTAAAAATAAAATAGAACACTATGGTTGACTCCTACGCTTCCAAATTTTACTTTGATTCAAGCATTGACGTAATATAACCATGGATTCAAGATACAAGTTTTATGCATTATTTTTATGTTAATAAAATTTTATGTTGTGTTAAAATGTGCGTTAAATGGTATAACGTACCTAATTTGATTTCGACAGAATACTATAAGCATTTTACTGTTTGTTTGCCCACACGATTGTTGTTAACATTGATATAAAAAAAAGTTAATAATGTTTACATAAATTCCTTAACAAGCGATTTGAAAAGGTATCATGGCAGGTTAATGTAGGAAGGAAAAAAAGTTCGTCTGGACATGCTTAAATAGTTACTATTTTGTTCTTTTTTTTAAACTAGCGATGCCCGCACTAGGAATAATTCCTGTGTCGCGGGGGTGTTCACAAACATACATTTCACACAAACAAAGCACACTCAGAGTTAGGACAAATCTTTGCGAATCGCACAAAGATTTGTCCCATGTGGGGATCGAACCCACATCACCAGCGCAGTTGGACACGGCGAGGCGACCGCTTTAACCACTACGCCATTCTTGCACTCCGATTTAACCACTACGCCAAACGTTCACTTTTTACTTACGTGCACTCTTTTAAAAGTCCATATAAAATATTAGAATCAAATAATAAAATATTCACAAATTAACAAGGAATTAATTGAAGGCGCATCTAACATAATACTATTTACACTCGACTTCATTCTATATTTAGTTAATGCATCGGATTGCGGCTAATGCACGTTTGACGTGATGTGTATAATGTGGCAGTACCTTTTATCAATCCAATAAAACATGGACCTGTCGCCTGGTTATTTGATAGGGCATTAAAGCCCATAGCTCATTGGTTGTGGTGCTTTGATTCTTTATTTGGATTTAGGAAACTGATTATCAAAGTCTTTGATAAAAAAAAATCGGTTCACAGATGACGAAGAAATCGCTGAACAGACGTTAAAATAGAAAACCGGCCAAGTGCGTGTCGGGCCACGCGCAGTAGGGTTCCGTAGAAAAATATTTTTAATTTTACTTTTTAACTAAATGGCGTCCTTCAGAAAGGAAATGTTTGTAGTACACGAAACCAGCTAGCACGTATGACGAGATGTATGAATGTTGAGGAAGCGAAAGAAGTATGTAAGGAGCGAAGCACATGGCGTTCCATCGTCTCTGCCTACCCCCGTGGGATAAAGGCGTGATTTTATATATGTATTATGTATGTTTATTTATGTTTCAAGAATTTTGAACGAAATATTCTAAGTAACTGCATCTGACATTTCGGACCCCTATTCCTCTTGAACTAATGAAGTGAACTTATCCGCTATAGTTTTCCTTTAAAGTTCATTACATTTACTACCGACACAATTTTTTCAGATTTTGGGATCCAGTAGTTAGCTTTTAGAGGGGGGGGGGGACGCCCTACTCGAACAAAAATTTGCTCTTTAAAGTTAATTATCTCGCAAACGGATCTCTAAATCAAAAAACTGTCTTAGCAACCCCTGAACGTTTTTAAAAGGCCTATCTAACAATATCCCACACTATGGGGTAGGCGACAAAAAAAAAACATCCCTACTTTACATGTAGGGGAGCTACCTGAAAAAAAAATATTTTTCCAAATTTTATTCTACGACTTTCTTTGTTTAGTTAACATACATGTTCATGCAAAATTTCAGTTTTCTAGCACCAACGGTTTCGTCGCTATGCCTTGGACAGACGTACGGACAGACGGACATGGCGAAACTATAAGGGTTCCTTGTAGGTACTACGGAACCCTAAAAAGTACGCGTTGAATATAGAACCTCTTTCTTTTTGAAAGTCGATCTTCTTCTTCATCGTGTCGATGGCTGAGTAAAATTTTATTTTGACTTGCCATCGTGGTGAAAGGATTAGCCAATTCGCTTTGGAGAACTGCGAATTGCCCAGGGTGCGCGCAAGTAGGGAATCTAATTAACATAACATTACATTACGCCTTTATTACCGATACGGTACGATACGGTGTGCTTTTCACAAATGACACTTTGCTCGACTCGGGAATCGAACCCGAGAGCTCGCGGTAGGGGACAATACGATAACCACTAAGGCAGACCATAAATAATATGTATAGATAAGTTATGTGTTGCACTAACTAGATATGGTGGGTTATTGAAACAAACACGAGAAAGGATCACTGAAGCAGTAATTCTTTTTATGGTTGTTCTTCTCCTTTGCGTGTCAATGGAAAACACATGGAAATGAATTTATAATATTTAAATTTTGTTTGACCAAAACTTTGCCACAAGAACGGCATCATCGGTGGCGCTCCACAGGTCGTCTATGGTACAGGTGGTGGGACATAAAGGGAATGTAAGAAGGTGAGCCATCGTTTGGGGACTGGCACCGCTTATGGTTGTTGGTTGATTCAAAGACCTCGATACCTTTGGTTGTCTCTATTGTGCGGTGGGACCAAAACCATTGATGAGAGTTGAGGCCCCCTGAAGCACTTGACAACAGGGATCCACGGAGTGTCCCATCATAATATTTAAAGACCTGAAGAAAAGGCTAAGCATTGCAGTCCACTATAACAACGCATCTACAGTGTTTACTGTACAGTTGGTTCATGAGACTATGTCCCAATTTCAATATGAGTAATAGAAATGCGCTAATTACACGAGCAAGTGACATATAATTGATGTAGAGCTCGCTAATAAAACAGATGTGCTCTCGTCCATGTTTGATGCCCCGTGAAGATATCTGCTAAAATAATCAACACACATTGTGGTTATTGACCACAATATTCATAAATTATAATAACTTAGAAACTTTCGCGTTGCATACTTATTAAAATTTATTAACGGGAATTAACGCGATGATATACATAACGCGATTAAGTATGTATTTACGAAAGAAAAGTATATATGTATTAGTATCAGTTATTCTAGTACCCATAGTACAAGCTCTGCTTAGTTTGGGACTAGATAGCGTTGTGTGTAAGTTGTGAAATATTTATTTATTTGTTTATTTAATTTTATTTGCCTTTAGGTGCTTGACAGTTACAGCAGCGCCCCGGCTCCGTTCGTGAGGTTGATGATTTTTTGAAAACTACCACTTTTGTTGGTTTCTAATTTGTCGAATATTAAAAAAACAAAAGTGACAGTTGTTGGGGGGAACAAAGGTCAATCAATATTCATATAATTACTACCTGCGGTTTCACCCACGGACATAAAGAAGTCTATGTCCGGCCCTAAGTTACAATCTACTTCCCTACCAAATTTAATCAAAATCGATCTAGCCGTTCGCGGGGTTAGCCTATCGCCATCCACCGGGCAAAATACCAACACCGTGCTGCTATTGTGAATTTCCTGATGGAAAGATCACAAATAAAACTTTGCCCGACCCGGGAATCTAACCCGAGACCTCGCGGCGCATACGCTAACCACTCAACCATCGAGGCAGTCTACCATTTGTCATATATATACAATTTACTTTATTGTGTAAGCATAATATAATCAGTATAAAAACGGTCACAATGCAAAATGTACGTTGTACGAGGGTCGTATCGTATTCAAATGGGATATCCACCCCTCGGTGACCATGAGTCACTGTTGTTATGGGGTTTCCCTTCATTCAATACATTTTACTATGAACACGGCTACACATCAATGTATACATTGCCAGTATAAGAGTAACTTGGGGTGCATGAAAGGAGCCTCCCCGAGTGACGTACACAACAATGCCCTACGTCCGGCGCACCCTGGGAAATTCGCGAGTTCTTAAAAGCGAATTGGCTAATCCTTTCACCACGATGGCATGGCATACTAACTGTCCAAAATGCCGTACCACCTGCACAAGAGAGGCGCTCATAAATGCCGACGAGAGCACCATAACAGTGGCCACTTATTGAACCAATAATTACTACTAATTTGACTCAGCCATCGACACGACGAAGAAGAAAAGTAACTTTTTTAAATTAACCCACTTGCAGTGGTTTATCAGTAAAAGTAAAAAATTAATTCCTTATGTAAGCTGAAAAAAGCGTGGGTTGCTCGATAGACGATATGGCACAGAGGCCCCACGCTTTTTCCAGCTTATATTAGGAATTATTTTTTACTTTTTAGTTAGAAGTACTTTAAAAGCGTGTTTTTTAGTTTTTTTAAACTATTATTTATTTTCTACTTTTTAGTTTAGTTTTTTCTTTTTTTTTTTAAATATTTAATTTTTTTTTATCAAATCAAATCAAATCAAATCATTTATTTCCATGGGCCCCAAGGGGCGCTTGAACACGTCAAAACAAACATCAAAACACAAAAAATATAAAATTAAAATAAAACTTAGCTAACTAAATTATAATACTTATTGTAATAAAATGATTTGACACCGGAGCTTAGATTGACTTTAATTCAACTTAGAGAATTGAATTAAAATCAATCCAAGTACCAGCTCCGATGGGTATTGCATCATGAGAAGAGCTGGTGAGAAACTCATATCTTTTCAAATAATTCATACAATATTTGTTTGTTTTTTGACTATAATTCTATGTGTAAGTTATAGGAACCAAAACAACATTATAGCTAAATATGGTTATAAAGAGAAAATGCATGCAACACTTCAAGCAGAAAATAAAGGAGTAAAAACAATGTGTGTATACTACTGTATAAGGGTTTCAGAACAAACAAAAAAATATTTATAATAGATATTAATTACAAAAACTATTTATACTACAAAAATATAAAAATTAAAAAATGTACACACAGATTGCCTTTACTTAACAATATTTGAAATAACATGAAATGAGGTTATACAAATCAAATTTAGTGAGTGTGAATTTTCATTAATCATATTAAATAATAAAAAATAATGTATCAATTGATATTCATTATAATGTCAAAAGTTGAAACTTAAGTCAATAATATGATAATATGATGTCAAAAATAAATTATGTCAATCTCAATATAGAATATAATATGTCAAAATAATCATAATCAATCATAATTATAAATAGGATAAAACAATGTCTAACTTGGCAATTCATTTGAAATATAATAACCATAATAATTGTAAATAATAAATACATTACTGTAATAAATACATTAGATAAATAAATATTATTTCCAAGGCGTAGTGTCGGTTAAGAAATCGTTTATTTTATAATAGCCCCTTTCCATGAGACGATTCTTAACGATACTCTTAAACTTTAGTAGAGGCAAGTTCAAGATTTCGACAGGAATTTTGTTATAAAAACGCACTCCAAGTCCCTCAAATGAGTTGTGGACTTTGTTTAAGCGATAATATTGGCCTACCAATTTATGCTTATTCCTCGTGTTCAATGAATGAACATCGCTTTTCTTGGTATATGTTCCTATGTTTTTTCGTATAAACATAATATTAGTAAATATATATTGCGATGCTACTGTTAAAATACCTATTTCCTTAAATCGTTCTTTCAGAGAATCTCGAGCTTTGAGTTTGTAAATCGCACGAATTGCCCGTTTTTGAATTACAAAAATGTTTTGAATATCAGCTGCCTTGCCCCATAGCAGAATACCGTAGGACATGACACTGTGAAAATAACTAAAATAAACTAGTCGCGCAGTTTCAATATCAGTTAACTGACGAACTTTCCAAACAGCGAATGCCGCGGAGCTGAGTTTCCCTGCTAGACACGATATATGGGCGCCCCACTGAAGCTTATGATCCAAGGTTATTCCTAAAAACATAGTTGATTCTACAAGACTAATAATTTCGTTATTTAGTATTATACTCATGTTCTGTTTCTTGACATTAGGCAAAGTGAACTTTATACATTTAGTTTTATTCGAGTTCAATAATAAATTGTTGCTAGTAAACCAGTCTTGGACTAGTGCAAGTGACCTGTTAATATCATCAATACTATCCTGATTACGATTAACTTTAAAAATAAGCGAAGTATCATCTGCAAAAAGTACTATATCACAAAAATTTTGCACATAGAATGGTAAATCGTTAATGTATACTAAAAAGAGAAACGGACCGAGAATTGAGCCCTGTGGCACGCCCATTGAGACAGGTAATCCGGAGGACCTAATTCCATTTATATCAACTCGTTGAACTCTGTCACCAAGGTAAGAGGCAACCAGATCAAGTGCAATATCCCTGACTCCATAGTGCCTGAGTTTTCGCAAAAGCGTTTGATGTTCAACGCAGTCGAATGCTTTGGATAAGTCACAGAAAACGCCAATTGCATCTTGCGCGTTTTCCCAGGCATTAAATATATGTTTTATAAGTGTAGAACCTGCATCTATGGTTGAGCGACCCTTTGTGAAACCATACTGCTCTTTGTGAAATAAATTATTAATATTAAAATGGCTTTCTAACTGCTGCAAAATAAGCTTTTCAAAGACTTTACTAACTGCTGGCAAGATTGAGATGGGTCTAAAATTGCTAGGGTCACTCTTAGACCCACTCTTGAATAATGGTATTAACTTACTATGTTTCATCAAATTAGGAAATATACCTTTATCTACACATTGATTAAATATTACAGCTAATTGTGGTGCTATTTCAATAATTATATTTTGCAATATCTTGACAGAAATGCCCCACAAGTCGGTTGTTTTCTTTGAATTGAGCGACTTGAAGGTTTTCACCACCTCACTTGGGCTTATAAATTGGAATTTGAAAATGACATCACACTCTTTCACGCTGCCCCTAGCCAAGGATTCAGCTGTGACCGAGCATGAATCCAAGAAACTGGTAGTCTCAACTGGTATTTTTGCAAAGTAATTATCTTTAATAATATTGTTATTAACCACTAATTCAAAACTATCATCTCGCGGTTTGGACCGTCCTGTTTCAGTATTTATTACAGTCCAAGTTGCTTTTATTTTATTATCAGACTGTTTAATTTTGTTACTTAAATAAATTGATTTAGCTACCAAGCAAACTTGTTTGAATATTTTAGAATAATTTCTAACATGTTGTATAAAAATAGGATCAAAATTATACTGTTTCATTCCATATAGATCATACATCTTAGCTCTACTTTTGTAAATTCCAGGAGTTGCCCAGTCACAGAATCTACTATTCACATTCTTAGTAAAAGTTTTCTCTTTAAAAATAAAATCGTATTCTAATTTAATTAAGTTAAATAAATTCCCGTATAGGACATCCGGATTATCCTCATTGATATCTAAGTTGGTAACCTTGGCTGCAATATTCTCGTTAAAGCATTTGAGACGATTAGAAGTCATCGGTCTACAAGTGATTTTCTTTGCTTTAACCAGCTCATCCATGGGATAAACGACCATTTGCCCACAGTGGTCAGATCTTAAGTGACTGAATATTGCTTTACTCAGATATCTACAGTTGCTAAATACATTATCCAGACATGTTGCAGAATGTGATGTAATTCTAGTTGGTTCAAAGAATATGTGCTCTAAGTTAAATGACCTAAATAAACTAAAAAGCCTAGTGGAACTAGATGACTGCTGAAGTAGATCCACATTAAAATCGCCGCATACAACTAAATTCCTATTACCAGTACTCAAACGCCTTAAAACATCTTCCATAACTGTCTCAAATAGGTTAATATCACTCTGTGGAGGTCTATATACACATACTATAATATATTGCTTTAACTCAATACTAGTACTATTGTGAAAAAAAGCGTGGGTCGCTCGATAGACGAAAAATATGGCACAGAGCGCCCCACGCTTTTTTTCACAATAGTACTAGTATTTTTCGTTTATTATTATTTTCAGGTTATAATAAGAATTATTTTTCACTTTTTAGTTTGATGTGCTTTAAAAGCGTGTTTTTTTAGTTTTTTTAAACTATATTTATTTCTTATGAATGCACTCATAACTGAAAAGTTGTCATTAATAATCAATGACTTATGATTCCTTAACCAATGTTCGGTGACACACAAAACCTGTACCTTATTATCGTATTATTGCATTGTCATCGATCTTTGACAGGTGTGCAAAATTTTAATGCAATCTGTCCGTTTAAAGTGGGTCAAAATCGAGTCCAAAGGAGTCGGTTACATACATACATACATACATGTATGTATGTATGTATGTATGTATGATACATACAGGTAAAGCTAATGTAAGCGTGTTAAAAATATAATGATCACTGAGATCGGTTTTTAATTAAGAAATATTTATGTTGCTTTTATTAGCGCCAAAGTTTTTGTTGTACAGTTATAAGATCAAATGCTATCTATTAACAATAGTGCATGCCATTTTTTCCCTACTACCTACCGTATGTACCGAATTATTTTATTTTTATTTTAACATTATATTAATCAGTGCCAAGTTTTTAAGAGGCGTTCTTTAGCCTGGTAAAAGCAGTGTCTAATTGTATGTACTTAGTGTAACGACAGTTGTTACTAATTCAATGTTATTGATGCCAATAAAGAAATTTCAAAACTCAAAACTCAAACTCAGTATAAGATGGTCTCGCATTGTAGTCGCGTTAAATGGGAGACCAGCATACAATGGAAATGTATAGCTTTATGTGGAGATGTGTGTACAGGTAAAATGCATTATACCATGTACTTAGACAGTACACCTGATGGCAACTTGGATTGGATAATTGGTTTTGCGTGTCAGCTTTCACGAGGATAGGATAACGAGTTGGAACTAGATATTTATTGTGTTTGCATAATATATTTTGTGTGTAACATCACGCCTTCTGTATAGAAGGTTTCGCAGAACTAATTATAGGTAACGCTAAAGCAAAGAAAAACTTGATAATTAAAAGATCGGACAGACTGTTTAAAACAGGATCATCTTTACTCACGGGGTACTTCCTGAAGTCCTAGAAAGCTGAAATTAGATATGTAAGCTAGTATTAGTACACCAATAACAAAAAAAGCTTGGAATATTCAAATTTAGAACGTTTACTCCTCCACAACCGCTGAATGATCATCAAAATACTTAAGGTAAGGTTTGTATGATCTTACGCATTTCTTTAAGTTAGACGTCTACAAATTAATAGAGGAACTCTGTGTTATAAACAATAAAATTTGCGGGTACGATAGAGCGAAACTTACAAAAAGAAGTAAAAGCCCACAAAAAACATAAAATGTTATCCAGAAGAGGCCATTATATGGCCTACAGTGTCAATAAGTTATCAGATCTCATGGCCTTACATGCCTAATAACCATACAAAGCCCAACTTCACAAACTACACCTTAGTCAAAAAATGTGGCTTGGCCGTTTCGATAGCGTTACATGGGTGTAATTAACGTGAAAAAGTTATTTAATCGTCTGTTATGCAGTAGTTTTTGTAGTGCCATATTATGGCCTGGTCTGGACAACATTTTACAAGAAAATATTTTTGGTGAAATAAGATTTTCAATATCTCTGTCTCTGAATTCAGGTTAATAGAGGCAATGCCGAAGTTGTAGCTAGTTCCACCCCAGCCGATTTTATTGCAGAAACACCGGTGGGTTTTATGTTTTCATTTGTTGCGTAAGGGTTTTTTACCTTCATATTGAAAATTCAGTAGTTTTGTTGGTGCTTTAGTATTTGGGTACACATTTTTAAAATAATTTACTGAATAATACGTGCTGCGCAAGTCAAATATTTTTCGCAATTGATTTGTTTAATCTTAATATAAAATTCTCGTGTCACAATTTTAGTTACCTTACTCCTCCAAAACGGCTTTACTGTTTTTTACCAAATTTTATATGCATTTAGTAGGTCTGAGAATCGGCTACTATCTATTTTTCATACCCCTAAGTGATAAGGGTTGCTAACCCTTAACATTTGATTAATGTACTTAATTAACTAAATAAATTCCAAAATCTGCTTATTTATTGCCTTTCAGGCGGAACAGAATTCGCCGGGTCAGCTAATAAAGTATATAATAGGTACACATTTTCTATATAATTTACTCAACAATACGTCCTGCACAAACCGGATATATTACACAATTGACTTGTTTAATAAAGTATTTAAATAGCACATAACAATATTAAATTCTATTATAGGTAAACCAACTAGTTATGTAGTTAATTAATGACGTACAAGAAGTTTTTCCGACCACATATTACCATTGTTTGAAAACCATTCTGAGTATGCTTGTTATGGACATAATACGGAATAGCCGATTCAATAGATAACATAACATCACGCTTATATTACCCAGAAGGGTGTGGCAGAGGTGTTAACACCCACATTTTTTTTTTATTAACATGTAAAATACATTATTATTAAGGTTAACTTACAATTCGTTCTTTTACTAATAAAAAACAACAAAAAACAAAATCATACCTTTTTTACTTATGATGTTTAAGCCCCATGGGAAAGGGATAGGGTGAGCCTATTGCCATCCACCGGGCACAATTCTAGCTCCGTGCTGCTATTGTTAATTTCCTGACGGGAAGTTTACAAATAACACTTTACCCAACCCGGGCATCGAATATAGTTCACCATTTTCATTCATGACTGCTTGGATAGCCTAGTGGTTAGCGTATGTGCCACTCACCGCGAGGTCTCGGGTTCAATTCCCAGGTAGGGCAAAGTGTTATTTTTAAACTTTCCGTTAGGAACTTCACAATAACAGCACGGAGGATGGCGATAGACTAACTCCCTATCCCTTAGGACCGAAACTTAACAGATGAAGTGTGGGTGTCTACCTCTGCCACACCCTTCTGTGTAATATAGGCGTGATGTTATGTAATGCTTCATTCATTAAAACCACTAAGTGCACTCGACGAACTACGCTTTAGTTCGTTTTTATTGTGATTTATCGTTGTTTTCCCTTCCCCTACAGACAACTACACGTAGATATAATTATGTAGGTACCTACAAGCAACGATGTACGAATTTATTATCCTGTCCAATAAAGTGGCGTGGGGAAACGCACGTGGACGCCTGTAGGGTTTAAAAGGTTTTTTTTTCTTTATTTTTTAAAGAACTACGCCCGCACTAATAACTCCTGTGTCGCGGGGGTGTTCACAAACATACATTTCACACACACAAAGCACACCCAGAGTCGGAACAAATCATTGCGAATCACACAAAGTTTTTTCCCATGTGGGGATCGAATCCACAACACCAGCGTAGTTGAAAGTGGCGAGCCAACCGCTTTAACCGCTACGCTAACCGTGCACTCATTTATTATGTGCTCCAGTGCCTTCAGGATGACAGGTGCAGGTACAGCAGCCTTTGCAATATTATAAATTATTAATCAATTTATAATTGATTTTATAAGCATTAATAAGCAATCCAACACTAAGAACAGTGGAGAGTTGGATAACTCTGCAAGGGCGATTGTACTTAATTTAAAGGTCGCTGGTCAACTCTTGCTGCAACTCCAAATAGTCATGATAGTTAGTTAACTTTGAAATTAAAGTGCAGATTTTTAACAAAAAAACAATCATTTTAGTTGTGTAAGCAACATTTTAGCCAATAAACTGTCTTCTAAATTGTCTTTGGGCTATTTTCTTTGTTACAAATCAAGATGCTGATGGGTCTGCCTCTTGTTCCCTTTACCTAATATAATAATTTAGTTCTAAATTAATTATGATTGGACAACAACAGTCATTGTTGACGGCACATCAAAGATAACGTTTCTCGACATGTACCACTGACCCTATGTGCCATTTCTAGATAGCACTGTATTTTGGTACTAAAGCTTTGTACCATGATCTAATAAGTATAGTCTGCTCGATACGACGACAGGCGAATATCGTGTGCCGAGAATGTATTAGTGTGACGGTGTGTGTAAGTGTAACGTCATATTGCCATAGATCATAGATTTGAGCATAGAGTCAAAACACTCCAGCTTGTCTTCCTCTAGTGATTTAGCCTATCTATGGTTTTATATCGCACTCAGAATAATGACATACAACTTTGTTATCATACACATAATTATTTTAGTAACTTTACCTTGGAAAGTTTGGGAACAATTTGGACCATTTCGATTCTTCCTTTTACGATGACCGTGTGCCGAGAATGTATGAGTATGACGTCACATTTTCATAGAATCCGGCACAAATATGGCGGCATTTGTCAGAGTCAAGCATACCTGTAGTATTCCTATATAACTCTTTGTTCTACAATAGATATTTGAAGGAATTTAGGCGCAATTGTATTTAGATTATTTGGCCAATAAATCAGCGCTCATTTGTGTTTTCTTGGAATTGTGAGCTACTCAGATTGCTAAATTAAGTTATGAGGCCATGCTAGCAAAAAACTTATTTAAGTTTTAAGTTCTGTTATTACTATCATCTCGTGCCGATACATTTTCTTGATATTTTACAACTGGGATTGTCGCAAAACGGGCTTCCGAGGTTCTGTTCCTTACCTAGGAGTTCTTAGTTTCAGCTACAGAAAGCTACAGGTTATATATACGTAAATAACATTTCTTACAGGTAAAATTTAGAAACCTAAGTTTTTTTATACATTTGATTACTAGTAATTTGCTATACAAATGATGGGTATTCTTCTTAACCCCCTCCAGCTAAGCTTAATTCGCTTGTGTTAGGAGGTAGTCCACCCCCACCAACGGGTCCCGCGTTGTCGTCGCGGTGGGGCTTAGTACCCGTGGTGCCTCCACACCACGGCGAAGCCAAGTGGACCCCAGAGGGGGGCTGCTCTTCGGGCTTTGGGCAGCGAAGCCCTTGTGGAGCAGCCCATGTTGCAGGGCCCTTATGGGGGGGCTCTGCAACAAGAGGGCCTGCGGTGTTGGCGTGAGTCGGCACTGCGGCCGAGGAGTTGCGGGGCCTCGGCGGGAGAGGACTGTCGGTGTTTCGTTGCCGCTTTCCCTACCTTCCGCGGTCCCGGCGGGGCCGCAGCCGTTAGTACTGCGGCGTGGTGGGCGGTGGGACGAACATCTGTCTCACCGCGGAGGGCCAGGCCGTCAGATACGAAAGTGTCTGACGGCTTTGCACGCGGTCCTCGGTACCGGTCCCCCCACATTTTGGGGACCATGAGGGGCCTGCCTAGGCGGGCGAGAGCCGGGCTGCGGTGTTGGCGCAAGCTGACACCGTGGCCGGGTGGTTTACGGGGCCGCGGCGGGAGAGGACTGTTGGTGTTTCGTTGCCACTTTCCCTGCCTTCCGCGGTCCCGGCGGGGCCGCAGCCGTTGAACTGCGGCGTGGTGGGCGGCGGGACCGACCACCTGTCTCGCCGCGAGAGGACCAGGCTGTCGGACATGGGGAATGTCCGATGGCTTTGCACGCGGTCCTCGGCGCCGGTCCCCCCACATTTTGGGGGCCATGAGGGGCCTGCTTCGGCGGGCATCGCCGGGGGGGTTGTGGACGTAAAGGCTGTGCCAGATTCCCATGACCCCCCCATCAAGGCGAGTGCGGGAGCACCGTGGGGTTTTAGTGGGTATTCCCGTGCCGTTTACCATCTTTAGGCACGGGCGAGTCCCACATAACCACTCTGCCCTTCCCCGGGGTGGGGTGGTATGCGTAAATGCATTTCCCCAAGTAACAAAAAAAAAAAAAAAAAAAAAAAGGAGGTAGTCCACGTCCGTGGTGTAATGGCGAGGATTGTAACCCACGGGATCTCGATCGTAGAATCGATCACTTAACCATTGCGGCACGGCCGCTTAAAGTCACTGGCATTACTTCTCAATCTTCATCTTCAATCTATTCCAAATATTTTTGGACTATGGAACTTACCATGAGATGATCCACAAGACCATTCACGATTATCCCAAGGGAATCAATAACATCCTTATTCCAGCAATAGCACATAATGAGCGCAATGGTTATGCAATGCATTTTGACCTACATTCTGCCCTCCGGACAAAGGGATCGAACGAAGGGCATAGGTTTCGTAACAAATAGGGCTCCTAATGTAACAATCTAAAGTTTGGTCGAGTGTCAATTTATATTTGAGATTGAGTAACATGATGTGATACGGTATTATATTGGTAGAGATCTTGTGAATGAGCTTGAGCGAAAAAGAGCCTTTAACCTGCAACAAATAGTTGTGGTCTCAATGCACCAGTGGCTTCCAAACTTGGGGACAGGGGGATCGCAACTGACAAAAGTCCTGGGTCGATGTGGCAGGGCGAACGGGGATTGTAACTTCTTGCAAGGCTCTCTTCTACAGCGACTTCGTGGATCCTTAGGGTCCGTGGAGCAAACTTTGAGAACCAGTGCACTACTTTTTAGTTTGGTGATGCGGTCGGCCCCTGAAATTACTGCCACTAAGAATAAAAAACTTTAATAAGCTGTATAAAAAACACTTACTGCTCGAGCAAAAACAACAGCCGTAATAACTTCAACTTTATCTTACCTTAGCTGTCTTGTTTTGAAGAGTTCAAATTGTTTTCTTTCTTTGTTTCTGTGTAAATTGTTGATGAGGTTTAGCCCGTGCGCAGTTTTTTGTATCTGGTGTAAGCTATGATGCACTTAATTGAGCACCTATTTCAATAATTCAGCATTTTTTATGATAATTTAGCATATTTCTTACATGTATATACATATATATATATATATATATTTTGTATTATATTGTTATATATTATATTTATTATAATAAAAATAGCATATTAACTTATTTTAGTATTATACCTATTATTTAGCGCCATTTTAAGCGCTAAATCCTTCTTCATTTCTGTCTAAACTACCTTTCTGTAAATCTTTTACACTAATGTCCATCCAAAGGTTGCCTGGAAGAAATCGCGTTAAGCGATAAGGCCGCCCTTTGTGCATAATATTGTTATTGAAACTTTTGTACAAAATGTATTTCCAATGTCTTATGCACAAATAAAGTTTTTATCTATCTATCTATCTATCTATTTCTCTTTTATTTTTGTTTTGCTTGTACTTTGTCTATTAATCTGTATGTAAATTATGTAATGTGTTTATGCCAACGACGTGCCCGCCAATCGTAGCGCTCTCTATCTTTTGCGCATTGGTCCAAATGATAGTGGAAGCGCTATGATTGGCGATTGCACTTTTATTTTGCTATACGGACGCCACCATTGGCCATTCGTTTCGCGCTATGGCCCGAGCGTCATGGTTGCGTTCCGTTTATTAGTAATGTTTTAATTTTTTATTTTTTATTTTATTATTTTGTGTTTTTCTCTGTTTTGTTTTGTTAGGTTTTATTTTAGTTTCTTTTTTTTGGTTTTTTTTTTAAATTTAACTTTAGATCTTTCCTTTTTTTTTTTGTTTATTGATGTTTATATGTACTCAAGTTATTAATTAATTATTATTTTTTATGTGATATCGTCCGTCCTCTCTCTGGCGCCATCTGAAAATCAGCGCTGCAGGGCTTTATTGCTCTGCAGCATATGGCTGAAATGGTGTCCACTTCTGGCAATAATCTGTTTAGTTTTGTAAGTTTTATTGTTTTATTTTGTGATTCATTTTTTGTCAGAATAAATAATTATGTTTTCTTTCTTTCTTTTCTTTCTAAGGCATACCTGGACATACGTGGATATCCGTGGACTAAACGGACGTTAGCTATTTAAGTCGTATAAAATAGTAAGGCCTCCTTCCAGTACGCGACGCTCGTCTCCTATTGTCAATAACTTTTACGTACCAACACGATATAGATGACGCATTAGTCGCATAGTGTACGAACGCAATTTACGTAAATGTCATAGACTATAGAAGACTGACGTCGCATAGTGGAGTCTTGTAATGTCTTCTCGGTGACGTCTTAATCCTCTTTAAATCGGTTAAGGCTAAAATAAAATAAATAAATCAAGATTATTTTTTATATCAAACATCAAAAACATGGTCTTATATAATAACTTATTTTAAAGTTTATAAATTTATTAATTTTCTATCTATTTACACCTATCTAGTATAACAAAATAGTTTTCACTGAGCAGATTCATTTGTCATTACAAACCCACGCTTTCCAAGTCTTGAAGTCAAAACCTTCTTTCATTCTAAAAGTTGTTTATTTAATACTTTTATCTATCTATCTACAAATAATTGGTTTGTAATCAGTTTTAAACGATCATAATCTTAGTTCATAATACCTCAAAAGTACAACACCAAAACATGGAAACTAAATAACTTCTTTCTTTTCTTTTTCCTTTTTGTCAATTTCTAATAACTACTTACAATTTTAACAAACGATACCTTGTTTAATGATAAGACAGACTCGCCTCAATGTATTTAAAATATTAAACATTTTTTTATAGATGTAAAGTCGAATAAACAAAACTTATCCAGACGGTTTCCTACTCTAATTTAAAGTGGTGAAAGGTTATTAGAGGTTGTCAGGTTTGCACGCTTCAAATCCATCGTCTTCATTTAAAAAAACATAAAATAATTAGCTTAAGTAGTTGCCGGCACAAACCATGAATATTTATTAAGTTACATAGTAGTAACATTTTATGTCTTTTAGAGTGTTCAAACTGGCATTTTAGGTTCAAACTATGAGCCCGTGTATAGCACATAACAATAATTCCTAAAAGGAATGTATTTATCTACTGCCATTAAATTACTAAGTATGAAAATATGGAAAAGAGTATATTTAGCATACTTGGTCCTAGCTTCACAATTGACAACGTCCAAGCTTTTTAATCCATACTAAGAACCGTAGCAGCACCTTTAAACTTCAGGCTCCCGGATCAATTCAAATCACTCACTAATCTTAGAGTTCAAATCAAATCACTTCACTTTGAGTCCAAATCAATTCACTAAGCTATTAAGGCACTGTGTCTCGTCGATGTTCTTGGAACGTTAACGAAGTCCGTTGAGTGTTCTGGCTTTCTTGTGATTTCGCGTCACAGGGGGCGCTCGTGTAGTCGTGTGTGAAGTTCTTGGTTAATACCACCTGGAAATAGGAAATAGGATAAGTATTGTTTTCAAGGTAACATAAAGCTTACGAGCTTTTGACTTAATACCTCAGGTGTGCCTTAAATCTTTCACTAATATATATGGAACCAGAGTGCTATAAAATAGTCAAGTGTCTTTTTTTAAGAGAGGCGACATTTATAGGAAAGGGACATTAAATCTCGCAAGAAAATGTCTGCCAAAAAATAATTTCATTTGTTCGTTGTTTGTGTTAAATTGTTCCGCCAAAATACTACTTGGTCAGAGATGGCAAACTTTTATTGATGCACGTGCAATATTTTTAGTAAAACAAAAAGTAATGTATTTGGCCGTGGCGTGCCCATTCCGACGAATTTCTTGATTTTGCGTGCCTAATTTGTAATGCTGCGTGCCATGTTTAGCACGCGAGCCAAAGGTTGGCCATCTTTGTACTAGGTAGTATTCGAGATTGTTTGTGACATTAATCATGAAATACAAATAAACAATAGCTCTTGATGTCAAACTGACTACTTTTACCTTTTCATAGGCATTGTGGTCACCATTGTTTATTATGTTAAGTTTAGGAAAAGCCAGTTCAGTTATCCCTCCCTATTATTATATCCTATTGTCGCCAGTGGTTATTATTCCCACGTAATACGACATACGATACGTAAAAGTACTTGTGATTTTCCTTATGTTAACCAAGGAAAACGCACAAAATGAAAGTTAAGCTACAGTGTTTCGTGATTTTTCGCTTGGTGACAAAATATAAATCTTTGTATAATGTTAGATACATTATACAAAGATACTAATGTGTACGATTTTTAGATTCTTGTAGTCTAGACACATCTAAGTCGTTTATTTCCCGATGAACGATTGAAAAGCTTATCCCAATTAATTGTAAAAGAGTTACAATTAATTTAGATAAGCTTTATATAATATGAGCACAGTTGACAAAGCGCCTAGTCAGCTCTTGGTAAAACTAGTTGCTTTTGACTACTTACAGCATAAAGCAGGGTGACAATTCCAATGACGGTCCCAAAGAGCACATCCCACCAGTGATGCCGATGGTCAGTGATTCTGGTGAGGGAGCAGACCGCAGCGTAGGTGATGCAGAGCAGCTGGAGGATTGGCACAAGAAGAATGGTGCGGTGCTGCCAGTTGAAAGCACGACGTTGGAGGTACCACTGCAAATGAAAATGGATTCTAATACGGCCCGTGGTCAAGTATTGGCGAAATAAATATGGATCTCATTAATTGATAAAAAGTAGTGTTAAATGGCCTAAAGCTGGCTTAAACCAAAGAATTAAAGTAAAATGTAAATCATAAAATTTACAAGTGTACTTTCACCAATTTTAGTTTAAGTGCAAGCAACCCCAACTGTTTTATGAGCTGTAAGTATATTTTAGTATGTTTAACTTACCGCAAGGAAGAAACCGCAATAGACCGACAAGGAGGAGTGTCCAGAAGGGAAGCTTCTGTAGGAGTCCATCTGGTACCAAACCGCGTACTGGTTTGGCGTACACTCGAAGTTTGTCACGTACTCTGATCTGGAGAACAGAAAAATAAGGGTTAAGATATTCAGTAGCTAAATATTGGTGGAAGGTTTTGGTGTTATTTGCTCGCTATTTTTCAAACAATTGGTTAGCGTTGTCTAAGTTTCTGATTCAACCTACTCGGATATTTAGATACATTTTATAGAACACAGAGGAAATGTTTTGAAATACGAGTTTCCCAAGACAAGTATATTTCTTAGCCCAAATTAAATATCATCCTGTAAGGGTATTGACTAAATTTGTTAGCATTTGAAATCTCTTTGGTGGTGTCAACAGGAATGAACGTTTTTTTTCCGTTTACATATCCCGTGATGTATGTAGACAGTTAATCTAAGAAGGTATTTGTGTGAATTTATCTCAATTGGTCTGTTCTAAGTATATCATTACATGTAGGATGTACATTTTGACTATTTGAACCTTGTGACTCCTAGGCATTCAATGTCAAACATATTACTCCAACTGCTATTGGGTAATGGAGGAAGTCGTAAACTGGCCAGGACAGTCAGTGACCGGAGCATTCTGGTGGTCATTATTCTTGAACTAGCTTCAACCCTCGGCTCCATCTGCATAGCTTCAAGATCAATATTCATTATGCTAACTGCCAAAGATTGAAATGCTCTGCCCAAATCTGGTTGAAGTAAATAGGTATCTCATAGGTTACCGTGCTCCATCGTAGACTGCATTATCACTTACCATCAGGTGAGATCGTGGACAAACGCGTGCGAGATAAAAAGACGTCGATAAAACTTGCCCAAGCGTTAAAACAGCCTATGAGCTACATTTGTGTAACATTTCATCAAAACCGGTCCAAACGTTCGAGCGTTAAGAAGTAACCAATACAAACATACAACTCACAAAACTTACGCTTTTGTAATGTCAGTGTGATAAATTGTCACGATGACAGTTGAAAAAGGCAATAAAGAGATTATGGACTTCATCATCATTCAAATTGCGATGATTTATTGGCGATTTTCTAATGGATTGGAATTGGATGATTTTATGATGACTTATTTCGTATGAAGTTCAGCAATTTTCAAATAGACTACGTAGTTGGATGTCAATGACCGCTATTCTAAAGAGCTATCTGCTTGAATCTCGTATAAAAAAAGTTTAACTTGTAGTTGCTTTTAGCATAGAATAACAACCAGCCTGGATTCTTTTAAAACTGTAGCCGGTTGAGAACAAGAAAATAATTACCACGTCCAATATTAATGGTCTAACCACCACGAAATTACTACAACGTGCTGGTCAATGAGAATATCATAAAAAAAATACCAAGCAATTGAAGATTTTATTATGGTTATAGCAAAACAAGTCAAGACGGCGACGAAACGCGATTAATTGCCCAGTTGATGAATCTACGTAATAGATTCGAAACTAGTCGGCATATCCCAGCTAAAACAACGTGAGTATCCCGTATTCTCAATAATAATGTCTTCACCTCACATCGGTTTTAATAATATTAAAATAAACTTACCCATTACAAGTTTGTCCATTTACAGTAGGCTGGCACAAATCAAAGAAGGTGGGCCTTGGGCTTCCAATCAATCCTTTCATGACCTCCATGATCCCTAGATTGATCATCAGACCGTAGATATAGCTTCGGTATAAGAAGTATGTGTTGTTCAGGGTTCTTCGAAGTCTGGAATGGTTTAAGAAGTCCGATTCGACAAAGAGGTATTCGGTGGGGATAAACTGAAAAGATGAAAGGAAAATGTTCAATAAGATTTCAATTTTTTTTTTTTTTTTTTATACTACGCCCACAGCGAACGAACGTGTAGTCCACCTGATGGTAAGTGGAGTACAGCCCATGGACATCAACAATCCACAAAAGCAGATTATAGATGCGTCGCTGCAGCTGAGGGCTACGGTGGTATGCCTCATGTGCCAGTAATTTCATGGCCTGATCTCACCACCAAACCGGAACACAGTAATGGAAGCACTACTATTTGGCGGCAGGTTAAAGGTGAGACGGTGGTGCTGCCGCCCTCGAGCTCATTAACAAGAGCAGTTGTTACAGCAGTATATTTATAAACTTTCAGACTTGATTTAAATTTTATTATATATATTATACAGTCCATAAATTCGTGGAGAGCGTAAGAGCGATTTTACAGCATCCAATGACCGCGGAATCAAAGACGGCTTCATCTCCAAAAAAAACGAGTTTTCATTGTGTTCAAAATTGAGTGATATTGTTTAGGAGACCACTTACAATTATATAATGGTGTTTTGAAATGGAATGATATATTTTTTCCGTTACAATAATTAGTAAGGGGAATTACAATGGATTTGTTTATATAGGACAAAACAAGTACCTAAGTACTGTGTAAGGTAACTATTCAATTGTATCTACATGTTTTTACCCTAACATCGTCATATAATGCGGTTGTAGTAGAAAACAATTATATGTTCTATAGATGCACCGAATATTGGTCTAGTATTCGGTATTATTTGTATTAATAACTGCTATTAATGTGAAATTGGTGGGGTTTTTTTTTAATATTAATTTTCATTCGTATTCGGCCGAATGTTTGGTGAAAATGTCGATATATTTGGTTACCTTGCTTAATAATAAAGTAATAATTGAAATTACGATTTGCTCGCGTCTTACATATAGTATTTTGTATTCATATTTAATTAACATAACACTTACATAACACACATCACGTCTATTAACCAGAATACATATTTCACACATGTTTCTTGCGTGTAAATAAAAATTATATAAAATACCTACAATGACAAGCGGCATGATGAGAATGGTAGACATGATGGTCTCCATGTTGACGGTGTCTCCACTGAACTTGAAGCTCAGAGCGGGGTCGTTGCACTGGAAGCTGCCCTTGTGGTTGGGGATCACTCCAAGCTCGAACAAACCGACCAGGATCAAACCTGAGGAAGATAATACTTAAGTCAGAGAAATTTGGCGAAAAATTACAAACAAATCTATACCATACTATTCAAGGACTATTATTAAAAAAAAAAAATACTGAGGTGTCAAGGGACACCCGGATGGAACGAAGTTCCTTTCAATTTTTAGTCTGATGATGTAGCACCGTAGCTGTAACGTAGCATGTAATTACTACGCCGCTACGAGAATTGCTACGAAATGTGTCGTTACAACTTTTCGTCCCAATTTTTTTCCGTCTAGCCCCCTTTCGCAACGCGCGATAAGGAACTTCGATCCAAAACGGGTTCTTATAATAACAATACGTAACTTCACGTCTATATTACTCCAAAGGGTGTTGCAGAGGTGTACAATTCTAACGCCGCTCTGTTATTGAGAATTTATTGATACTAAAATCTTAAATAACACTTTTGCCCGACCCGGGCATCGAACCCAAGAACTCGCAGTAAGAAGCCTCATACGCTAACCGCTAGACCTAAAGTCCACCTGATGGTACAATAATTTATAGGTTAGTTAAGTTAATTATTAATATTAAGTTAATAATTAATAAGTTTTTAATAATTAATAAGTTTATAACAAGCGCCTTTTAAAATTACTTATGTTGCTAACTGTCTGTATGATCTAACAACAAAAGTTATTCCATAAATGAATGAATGGGGCAATCCCTCAAGGAACATTGCCCATAAAAACACGACGTTTACCCAAAACGTTACGTACTATAGCGTAAATAAATACATACCAACAATCTTTTGTAGGTACCTATTAGTGCGTAACGCGTAACACTGGAGAGATCGGTTTGTGGTTAATATTATACATAATATGTTTTACAAAATACTTAATATTTAAACGTATTAATTAGGCACAATTTTGTTTGTCTGTTAAAGTATTGCTATGTCATCCGCGTAAAATATTGGGGTTTTCGTTACCAACAGGTTCACGAACCATTACCGGCTCTAATTTGAAGCAAAATGATCATTTTCCATCTGCTTCATCTCCTTCAATCATTTAATGAGAGAGAAAGTTCAACGACTGGGTTCAAATCTGGCGGTGAAATCGGTACGAATGCTCGGAAAGTAGATAAACTATGGTACTCCAAGAGTTTCTGAAATGCTGAACAAAGTCAAATAAAATGGGATAAACGTGAAATCGAAATTATACTTAGTTCAATGACTACAAAGTTTATTCTTAGCAAACAAGGAAGCAAGAGGTACAGCTACTAACTAACGCTACCACATTTACATTAAAATAAATATCCCAAGCAACATAAAGTAAATAAAGATTTAAGACGACAACAATTTATCACCATGTGAAAGCAAACGCGGAACTGCGCGTAATTTCAGGCCATTACAATAGCTTGACAGTCCCCTGCCAACGAAACGGAGTCCCAAAATCAAACACACAAAGTCTGAATTACCTAACAGCGGTCCATGTCCCCATGACATTGGGCTGGCTGTCGACCGCGATTACCCAATTGCTGAGCCCATCCCCAAATCGAAGTTCAAAGTCAATGTCGTATCATGTCTTGTGATATAATGTGCACGTACTAGGTACGCAATTGGCTCCAAGGCGGAATTTGGGACTAGAATAGATTTTTTTCCGGGTTCCGTAAGCGTGTTAGTGGTTTGATCATTACGGTAAACGCCCTGGTAGATCCTGCGACCTAAATTAGATATAAATTGGGCTTGAGATAGAGCTATAAGGCTGTGACACCAACGTGTTAAGTCAATGCGCGCACTTTCTGCAAAAGTTATAGAAGTTTCTGAAATAAGAAGTGTCTTTTGTATTTTATCGGTTAGATACGTGTAAAAGAGTCATTATTAAATACTTACTAATATAATAAATGCGACAGTTTGTGAGTACGGTAGTATGTTTGTTAGTCTAAAAACGAATGTTTGTTTACGCAAAAACTAGCGGGACCATTTTGGTGCAAGTTTGTACACCTGAAGCTTATAGCCATCCAGGCTATAAGCTTCAGGTAATATATGCTACATAATAACATAATAATATATTTGCTACTTTATATTGACATACCATGAGGGCGGGGCCGTGGGTCGAAGCTAGTATTTAATAGTTGTAGCCATGTCTAAATTGTTGAATCATATAAAATAACTGAGCCATGATAATCGTGCTTTTATACCAATTTAACAAAATACTATTCTAATATTTTATTTTTCTTGAAGCAACCGCGCCTAAACTTTCCATAAAACACGCTGTCTAATCCAGATCAACGCGTCTAAAGAATTAATAACAGTCCCACGTCATCCCAGAGTGCCTAGGACGGTAGACGGTGGAACGGTAGGATATTACGCCAACAAGTTACGTCACACGGCAGGACACGTTGCTGGCTCACGTGGATGTTGGATACAATGACACAGATCCTTGCCACTTACTTGTATAGGTATTAGAGGAAACGTACTAGTTAAGGTGTACTTCGCAGGAGAGACAAACAGTCATACCTTTCTCATATAATTATTACACCTAGAAATCCTATTTAAAAATTTACACGCCTTAATCAGCATCAGATTTTCGTTTTTGTGCATGTCGACAAGCAGCGCGCGGTAATTTTCACGCACAATTTAATCTGTTTTCGCCTTCTCTTTAGACAAAGCGTTTAAGAAGACTATTGATTTAGGTGTACACTTTTCTATAAAATAAATGGTCTCACATTTAACCAGATAATCTAAAGAATTAATAACAGCCCCTGCCATCTTGAAACCGATCGGTAGGACGGTAGGGTATTACGCCATCGAGTTACATGGAGTCTTCTGACAGAACACGTTGTTGGTACACGTGGATGTTGGATGCGATGACACAGATCCTGGCCACTTACTAGTAGATATTGAATAAGGTTAACTTCGCAAGGTAGATTAAAAACAGGGAAAAGTAAAATGAAAGAACAATGTTTGAACAACAAAATTATACTGTCACTGCTTTTTTATGAATTGATGACAGTGTGGTGCGAGTGCTCCCAGACAACGAGCATTTGGTTGTAATGTAATGTTGCAGCTATACGTTGTTTTTAATGTCAAAACAACAATGTTTTTCAAGCTGGTATAGTTGTTTGCACGATATCTTAGCCTAAAATACAGCTTTTAAAATGTATGCTGTCTGTCTTTCTGTTTGTATCGGCAAATCTTATAAACTAGCCGTTTTAAATTAAAACTTTTGATGCAGGTAACTGACTACAAGGCGCGTAACATAGGCGAAACTTAGTTTGTTTGTTTAATAGCGCTAATCTCGAAAACTGCTAGTCGAATATTGATAATTCTTTTTGTGTTTGATAGTCTGTCTCTCAATAGGTATTTTAATATTAAACATTACGCTAAACTCCTCAATAGCGGAGTAGTAAGTTTGAACGCGGGTCAAAGTGCGGGAGCACCTACTAATATACAACGATTTCTACGCGGGCAAAAGGAAGTCAAAAATATTATGACAAGATTTGCAATTTGCATTTGATAAATGGAAAAATCGCATGTCTCACTGCGCCACATTACCCATTAGTCCCGTCGCAAGGCGTTGATGCAACACGGGTCTCAACATCAGTCCACGAACGACGAGGACCGCAACGTGAGACAAAGTGTGGTTAGCAGCGTGACCGGCTGATTGAAAGATTAGAGTTGTTATACGGTAACTGATTTGTTTTTATGCGAACTGTGATGGTTTAGCTGGAACTGTTATTGTGATTGGACGGAGTATCGTACAATGAACACAACTGCGACGTGCCTTCAATAAACTTCTTAGGGCTGATTTTACCAACGTGTTATTCTTAAGCATAACGCCTATAGCTTAGCTTTTGATCTCTCCTCATTCAAAGTTTGTACTCCCGTATAAACTTTGAATGCGGGAGAGAGATCGAGTCCGCCGGTTTAACAATTTTAATTTGTAGGAGAAATCGTACTTAAAAACACGCTCAGAAGCAAAAATACGATTTGGTCGAGTTAACATAATCAAAGTATTTACCAGTTATTTTTTTAAAGATTTATATTAAATCAAATAGGTATTAAATATTAATACGGCTTTTAAAAGTTATAATTGTTTATATTTACAAACGTTAACTTTAAATATTATTTTATAAATTTTCAAGTTGCCGCTACTCGATAACAGATGGCGCTACTAATCTTTTACGCGATCGGTTGATTAACTTATGAGTTATAAACTGACAAAGTACGGCATATAAACATTAATTATTAGCAAAAATAAATTTACGAGCTAAACTACGCAATTAAACGTTATCTATTAATATAATCAAGTTAACTTGATACATCGATTTGAAATGCAAAGTGGGCAAAAAACTATAATTATCCAACCGAATAGCAATTAACAGAGAATCGATTACGGCGATAATGACCGTTAAATCGAGCAGCCGTAAATAGGTATCGATTAAAATACCAGTCTGGTGATGGAAATAGGTGGCAAGCTCACTACCAGATTTATGATTGTATAGTTGGTCGAGTTAATATTCACTTTAGTGGTAGAAAGGTCACATAGCTCCTGCTACAATCTAGGAAGAGGAAGAAGAAGAACGGTGTAAATATGGACGGTTTGCGTACAAGACTATATGAATGAAAAAGGAGTGAGTGATAGTGAGACGGCTGACAGTGGAGAATTAAGGAAAGACACATAATGTACAAGCTACAAACTAAAGATCGGAAGTGGGACAAAAAATCGATATTTTGGTGTATCGATATTTATAAAAATATCAATATCGACGTCGATATAATTAAAGATAAAATATCGATATCAGTCAAATTTTAAAAACAATACTTCTAATATAAAAAGGGTTTAAATGGTGATAAGCTGCTAATAATGTAAGTGATTGACTTGATTTAAAGACCCTGTGTGTCGCAAGCCAAACTTTAAAAAATATACGTCATAAGAAAGTCGCACGTTTCGAAAAATATATTGTTTTTGATACAACTTTCGATAAAGGATAATTTGTATCGATGAATCGATACATCGAATTAAAAAATATCGATAAATCGTATGAAAAATATCAATGTATCGATAACACTAATCTAATAATAACACAGTTAATATATTTTCCGTCTAGGTTTAAGTATTAATCAATCAATATTAAGTTAATAACTAAAAACTTTTTGAATATGTTACATATCTACGTATTTCTAGTCAGCTAATTTGCCTAAATTTATCCTAAAATTGTACCAATTTCGCATTATCAATATCCTAAATAGATAAAATTTAATAGAACATTGATAACATCAATGTTTTTAAATCTTATCATCAATAAAACGTTAATTAGTATGAAACAATTTGGTGACATAATATTAAATAATCTAGCTATGAAAACATTGGGTTGGAAAATGCTTCCAATGCCCGGTTTCTTCAACCAATCCTTACATAAAAAGCTATTTTTTTTTTACGAGTGGAATTTACAAAAAAAAAAACATTTATTTTTAATTTTACAGAACTATGGAGTTTCCTAGCTTATTTTCAGCTCGTGAAAATTTAACTTTTTTTTGGCGTGTCACATATAGGTACGGACTCGTTCACCAATACTTTATGGAACACAAAGTAAATTGCATGTATTTTAAAATTTCATTGGGCAAGTTGTTCGAATCCCGGTAGAATGCAGTAACATGCAAAAGCTCGCCAGAAATGTCGAATTTATGAAAAGAAAAATATTTAGCGCCATATTATCCACGAAATAAAAAACACAGATTTACAGGTTTTTGTGGCAATTACATGTGATAAATGTATGCGTCTTTACACCTAACAGGTTAAGTGAATTTAAATTGCTATTGAGAAAATGATTTGCCAAGAATGAGGAAAAGTGATATTTTATGTCAAAGTTTGCCTGATAAGGCCTCTTTATAATTTTGAATATTTTATGAATATTCAAGCAGCAGTAACGTCTTTTATTTTTAGTTATTATTAATTTTACCTGAATTGTGTTTTTAAACAAAGTTTAAGGCGAAACGAACTTAATTCTTAAAAAGAAATATAATTCTGTAAGGTATTTATTGTTTTATTTTTACTTAAAACTACATAACAATAAAGTTTACACAAAAATGATAACATTTTCACTATTTATATTCAGTTCCCGATGTTTTGAATAGCTGTCCTAATGAACGTTACGTCAAAAGGTCGTTGTCCCAGTTTTTTTCTTTTTTGTAAACAGTGACTGCGATTGCGTGCATTCTGCCACATGCGGGCGGTGTTGCCAGCTGCGCAACTTAATAATTTTGACGATTTTAATTACTGTAGTTGTTTAATGTGTAATGAAGTTTTATTACAAATCTTTTTGTAATAATTGATTTATGCAATAATTAAGAATATTGTTACATGATTTGTGTTATCAAATATATTTTTAAATTGCTGTTTAAGTATTAATTAGGTGCATCGTGCTTAGTTATTTAAACATATTAAACTTTCAAAAGACTACTATATTTTCATCGTACCTTTAAGAGCATACAAGCATAGGCTTAACGTACTTATCACTTTCATGACAGTTATCTCTTCAAGTCAGAGCTTACGATCTGACGAGTTTCATCAGATTATAACAGAATGTACTATGCGTACTTGTAATGGAATTACCAAGAAAATGTTCTATCTACATAGATTTTTTTAATAGCGTTATTTATGTTGTGTGTGGTTCATTTGTTTGCCAAAACGGCACCAAAAGTGAATGCGTTTAGCTAAAACAGTTTGCACATAAGTACAAAGATTTATTTATTAATTCCATATCCATATTAGTAGGGCTATGATTCACTTCATAGATCCTTGGATTCTAATCGAACAAAGTCCACAAGCAACACGCTCTTATGCAGACTCGTCATTTATGACGTGTCATGTATTCGTAGTACTATACAGTGTGATACTTGACGAGGTCGAATATACGTCAAAGAAGTCTGTGTTACGGGATTTTATTTTATAACTGTTTTATTACTAATAGGAGTATTTGTGACCTTGATAGTACTTGTCTAAGAAGAAGTGTCTCGTTTGTATGACAACAGAGTACAATAATACTATGTAAGATGAATAAGTAATGTAATGGTCCGTACTCACATACGGTTTGTCTAAACATTCAGCTTTTCCCTGAATAAATTTATTAACATTTGTATTAGAATAAATAGTCTTTGTGCTGTGACAATAATATCAATGTGTTAATTTAAAGGAAATATTCTTGACTTTGGCCTATCGCCTGACTATTGTTAAGATTCAAAAACAAACTTTTTTAATTATTACAAAATTAGAAATTATGTTTTTAATGAAACCAAAAAATTACTAGAAGACGTTTTAATTTTAAAAAATCCGACATTTTGAATTAAAATTCTGGCAACCCTTGATACGACAGTGTGGGGTCCACCACGTGTGTAACATAAAAGTATTTTTTACCTTTTTACCATGACGATCTATTTTTAATGATATTTCGATACTTTTTAATGACAGCTTTTACTTCGTAATGAGTGACAAGGGCTTTTTTTATTACGATCATAATTATAGCGTATTTTTGGAAGATGTATTTTAAGACTTGGTTGCTAAACAATTTTGTCTAAAGTTGGTGAAACCGTGAAATATCCAAGCCATTAATATTCTTATCTAGTATGTATTTTATGTAACATACCGTCAGAAATAAAGAGATTATTTTTTTTAGGATATAATAACAAAAACATGAGTTGTACAGAGGTTATTTTACACAACTTAACTTAACGATTTTTCAGCGATCTTTATATAACATAAAATAACATAACAACACGCCTATATTATCCAGAAGGGTGTGTCAGAGGTGTGCAACCAAACATTTTCCCTGTTATGTTAAGTCCCATGGGATAAAGGATGAACCTATCGCCATCCACTGGGCACAATACCAACTCATATAGCATTAAATTTACCTAAACTATTAAACCATGCTTAATCTATTGTATTTTTTATCTATTGTATTAGAAGTACCTACTTACATACTATAAAATACATTGTCATAATTATCTCTTCATACTCCTTGGTCATAAACCACAAGAATAAAACCTTATTAATCATTTGTTTGTGCAGTTCATTTATCATAATGCATAATAAGTAACGTGTATTCATTTATTGTTTCCTTGAAGGTAAAGTAATTACATATTAGTTAACTTGTTCAAAACATAAGTTATTATTACGGTTTTTATCAGTAATTTACTTCATAGGTCTTGTGTATTGATTTATATATATAAATTAATTGTGCAAAAATATTTGCAATTATGATATCTAAGACGCAATTAAATAATAAACTTTATTTGGAATTCATAAAACACGTTAACTCCTAATCCTATCTATTATCTTCCAAAAGAAAATAAAACTAATATTTATCAAAAATACTCAAACTTTACAAACAAAATTAATTTACGTATTTATATTTTTCTATTTGTTATTTACGTAACAAGCTTTATAAAAAAACATTTTATAACTATAAAATATATTAAGGTTAAAATTCATCGCACGGCTTCCGTCTTAAAATAAATAACCTCGATTTATTTTCTGGCAACATTATACCTTTCTTCGACGCGATGAAATGGGAGCCATTTTTGGTAGTCAACATATTATGGTCATCTGTTTATTTAATTTATGTTGTTTAATTAGAAGTTTCCGTTATTAGATCAATATCAATTAATTGAATAATTTATTTGATACATTTTTATTTAGATTTTCTGCTTCCGTAATGCGTAAGGAAATGGGCTTCTTGCATAATGTGAAGCTTTACGGATAGAGTTTCAAAATAATAGTTTTTTTTTATTTTTTTTTATTTGAGCAATCGTTTTGTGAGCCTATTTGAATGTAAAGGAATTCTATTTTATTGATGCTGAAACTACTGGATTGGAGTTGTGTGTCTAAATTATTGACGTAACACCACGCATATATTACCCAAAAGGGTGTGGCAGAGGTGTTTAACACCAACATTTCATCTGTAATGTTTAGTACACTATTCTTAATTTGGTTGCGGTTACATAATGGTATTTAAATAATTAATTGTAGATTTTGATACAATTATTTGTATTTTACGTCTAATAACGTGACTTTGTATAGGGATAAAGATAATACAGAAAGGCGTATGTCGTCCATGATGCGTAGGAAAATATTTAATAGTTGTACAATGTATGATATTACCTATCCTGTATTTGATAAGTTCCCATCGCAGTAGGTATTATTTGATCTAACATTATACGCCAGTAGGAAAAGTAATTTTATTGTTTTAACATAACTTAACGCATATATATATTACTTACTTAGAACATTTCATCTGTTATGTTTAGGTCCCATGGGATATGATGGGGGTGAGCATATCGCCATCTATGGGGCACAATCCTGACGTAAAATCCCAAATAACACTTTTGTCCGACAGAAAGATTTATAAATGTTAAATTAATCAGCTTTATTAATATGAATTATAATAAATTTTGAAATCTAGGAACTATCGGGGGTAATGCTTATTTCTTTCTAAAACAGTTCAATTTGTTTAATGGCAAGTCACATTTGTAATTATGAAGGTTCAATAAGATTGATAAAAATAATATTACCTATTATTATTAATTTTATACTTACAAATTAATAGCAATGGCAGATCAATGGTCAGACTCCACCAGATGCTGTGTCGCCGTCCACAGGCTGTCTTCGGCGACTGAGCTTCCAGGTCTCTTCTCTGTAACAATAGAAAAAAAGAAAATTAAATACACAGCAATAAAAAACATGAACATATAACCAGTGAAATGCACTGAGTGCACGGTTGGCGTAGCGGTTAAAGCGGTCGTCTCGCCGCTTTCAACTACGCTGGTGTTGTGGGCTCGATCCCCACATGGGACAAATGTTTGTGTGATTCGCAATGATTTGTTCTGACTCTGGGTGTGCTTTGTGTGTGTGAAATGTATGTTTGTGAACACCCCCGCGACACAGAAATAGAAATAGAAATAGAAATAGAAAGCATTTATTCCGATCACAAGCACAGGACAACAAAAAATAAAAACAGAGAAGTACACTTACACAATACTAGAATACCTATTAAGCGAGGAGTTATTCCTAGTGCGGGCGTCGTTTAAAAAAAAAAATGTGGGTCTACATCTCTGCCACACCCTTGTTAGTAAAAGAGGCATTAAGTTATGTTAGAGCAATAAAATAACATTATTTTTTTTTGTACTACGCCCACAGCGAACGAACGTGTAGTCCACCTGATGGTAAGTGGAGTACAGCCCATGGGCATCAACAATCCATAAAAGCAGATTATAGATGCGTCGCTGCAACTAAGGACTACGGTGTTATGCCTCATGTGCCAGTAATTTCAGGGCCTGATCTCACCACCAAACCGGAACACAGTAATTGAAGCACTACTATTTGGCGGCAGGTTAAAGGTGAGACGGTAGTGCTGCCGCCCTCAAGCTCATTCACAAGAGCTCTACCACCAGTAAAAAACTATCCCTACTGGCGTATAATATTAGGTTAAATTATACGTACTGCGATGGGAACTCATCAAATACAGGAAAATTCCTTATATCGTGTTACTATTGTATATTATCCTACGCATTATGGACGACTACATAGTACATACGCCTGTTTACATCATCTTTATCCGCATACAACGTCACGTTATAATACGTCGAATACAAATAATTGAATCAAGATTTCATTGAATTATTTGAATACCATCCTGCATAAACCACAAACCTAATTAAGTAAAGAGGAATAAACCATTCAAATTCCATCCAACAATTTAAATAAATTATGGGCAAAAATTATATGACATAAAGATATAGATAATAATAGCAGCCCTTTATCTAATACATGTCCCACTGCTGGGCTCGGGCCTCTTCTCATGATGGGAAGGGTTAGGCCATAGTCCACCACGCTGGCCAAGTGCGGATTGGTAGACTTCACACACCCTGAAGCACTTATTAGGCACTCTCAGGCATGCAGGTTTCCTCGCGATGTTTCCTTTGAGCGAGCGATAATTTATATGATAAATACACACACACATATCTTCGAAAAGACGAGAGGTGTGTGCCGTGGGTTCGAACCCGAGACCTTTAACTTCGCAGTCCTACGGTCTCCCACTCGGCTATCGCTGCTTTTTAACACGCTTATTATTAGCTTCACCTGTATGTATGTATGTATGTATGTATGTATGTATGTATGTATGTATGTAACCGACTTCTTTGGACTCGATTTTGACCCACTTTAAACAGACAGATTTCATTAAAATTTTGCACACCCGTCAAAGATCGATGACAATGCAATAATTCGAAAAAAAAAAATTAAAAAATTATAAATAAAATAAAATAAAAAAAAACGCTCTTATTAATAAACTAAACTAAAAAGTAGAAATAATTTTATTTTTAAAGTTAGAGACAGCTAGTTTATATGCACATCATAGTTCTTAAGACATAAAAAGAAAATTATAACTGCCTCGTTGGTATAATTTGTGCATCGCTCATAACGAGGTCTCGCGTTCGAGTCCCGGGTCAAGCAAAAGTGTAGGATTTTTCTGTCAAGAGATTCTCAAAAGCAGCACGGAGTTGTTGTGCCTAGTGGATAGCGTGGCGTTAAGGTTACCCCCTATCCTATGAGATCTAAACATAACAGGTGAAATGTGGGTATTGTACTCCTTTGCCATACCCTTCTGGGTAACACTGGCGTGATCTTATGTTACTCAAAACTGTAATGCACAAAGTACTAATGCTAAAACTAATGTCGTACCTATTATAAATAATAATAAATAAATATTTCACAACTCACACACAACGCCATCTAGTCCCAAACTAAGCAGAGCTTGTAATATGGGTACAAGAACGGGAAACCACTCACGTACAACGGTCCCATAGGAGGACTAAGTGCGGAAACCGCCCAGGAAAACTAAACTAACCTAATGGGTACAAGAATAACTGATACTAATACATATATATACTTTTCTTTTGTAAATACATACTTATTATACATAGAAACACCCAGATTAAGACAAACCCCTATGTTCATGAACCCAAAGATTTGTCTTAAGTGGCAATCGAACCCGCGTCCTCGGCGTGCAAGCAGGTACACTACCCACTCCGCCGTCCGGTCGTCATAATTTACAATTACTAATTTACTCCTTGTATAGTCAACATTTTGTTCCAGAGAGAGATAAATAAACAATTAGCAGAAATAAAACCCTCTGTAGCTGTAAAATACATTGCAAATAAAACACAGGTTTAAGTAAACCAAATTAAAATTTCATAAAGCTAAAACCTTTTCAGTAAAACACGTAAAAGCGTTTCAGCTAAATGCGGTTTCACGGATCCTGAGCCTCCTGAATAATTACTGGATAGAAAGGTGAACGTCCGCTGTACGGTTAAGGTCAAGCTTCGCCTTTGAAGGTCAGACAGCCAAGGTCGTGTCCTTGAAGAGGCGATAGGTAACTTAAATCTGTAGGGATTACAGGAGTGATTTAGTGAATGGAACTAAAGGGTTTTTCTTTATGGTGTTTGGGACTGAGAAATGGGTTGGTTTAAAGATTTGTTGTAAGTTTGTTTTAGACTTAACTACTTCGATGTTTTAGTGGTTATGTGGGGGCCTCTGACTGCGAGGTCTCGGGTTCGATTCCCGGGTCGGGCAAAGTATTATTTGTTGACTTTCCGTCAGGAAATTCACAATAGCAGCACGGAGTTGGCATTGTGCCCGGGGGATGACGATAGGCTAACCTCCTATCCCATGGGACCGTAACAGTCCCGCAGAGGACTGTTACGGTCCAAAGGTCCAAAGGTCCAAAGATCCTTTTGGGTAATATAGGCGTGATGTTATGATATGTTGGTACTAGTAAATTCAGAAAAAGACTCACATGAATGCAGTAATTGCTGAGAATACCTATTTTGATCGCATTCCAACAACATTCTATTGTGATGATTCACCGTACCAGAACAATAGCAAAACAACAGTAAGTCGTGTGAATTAATCTGGCTTTAAAATATTCTACGGCATCTTTTTCTGCAAGTCTCGAAACCAAAACATCTTGGCCTGTGAGCTTCCTTTACCGCTCTACTTTCCTAAAAAAATAGGACTGGAATCTTAACCGTAAAGATCAAAGTTGACTGGTCGCTTAAGCTTGTGTGATTGGTCGTGGTATTGTGGACTTTAAGCTGATTCCAATAAGGTTTATTTTATAAGTTAAATTTAAATAGCTGTGGTTCTTGCGTCCCTGAACTCGTTGGCCGAGGCATGACATCGAGAAAGAAAAAATAAAAGGTAAGGATTCCGATTAAACTGCATAAACTTACCATAGATCTGTTAACTTTTGCATACGCCTTGCATTTTAAACATTTTCGTTCTTACTTATAAACTCGTATACATTGAATAGCCTCTTAGAAGTTGCTTGTTGTCTTATCTTAGATGCCAAACAACTGCTCAAAAGCTCAAATTAACAGTATATTACTATACTAAGAGGACCAAAGGGGAAAAGGAATGTTGGTCGACAATTCAGACGGTGGGCTGATGACATAACACACGTCGCAGGAAACGACTGGATAAAGTCAGCCAAAGACAGGAAGTCATGGAAAAGGATGGAGGAGGCCTTTACCCAAACAGGGATCCATATCTCATAAAAAATACTAACATTAATTATAAGTAATTTCTTTCTTAATTTAACGCTTTAAGTAATTTACTAACAAATACTGAAATATAAAATGAAAGTGAAGATATGGAATAAATGGCTTTATTATTATATTATTATTACTATACTTACTAAGAAACAGTTGAAATTTTAAGGGACCGGCAGGATTTAAACCTGCGTCTTTCTGCACACCGGGCAGCCGCGCACCACTTAGCTATGGTTGCCTCTTGCCAGGACCTTAAATTTCTGAATTGTATGTTACATCATAACGTGACGTCACGTTCAACCATTTGTTCCTATCTTATGTAGGATACAAACCAACATGGCGAACGCTATTTCAACTTTTATTGATTATTTTTATAGCAGTATAATAATATATTTATTTTTAGCTATGATTAGCTAATTACACTAAGAAACAGTTAAATATTTTTTTTGTATTTAATATATTACTAGTAAGTTATAATTGTCTAGGTACCTTAATTTAACTGTTCAATCCTAAATGTTGCAGTAAGACCAGAATTTAAAAAAAAACGAATGAATTTTAACAAATACTAACGTAAATATGAAATTACTCATAATAATAATAATCCTTTTTTGATTCATTCCATCTTTATTGCAATTGCAAAATGAAAACGATGATTATTTTGATCGATTGAATGAAATTAGAATGATGAAATTACGTTACAAAATTGTTTAAACAGTACCTACCAGGACAAATAGTTAAATTTTAATTTTACTTATGGAATTCGCCTGCGGATATGGTGTAACTATTTTGTTCTAAATAGCGTTATAATATGTATCAGCACGTGCACACGAAGACAGGCAGTGATTTACACGGTCTGACATAAATTATGTAACAGTTTGTGAATATTTACTTTAAATTGTTTACTTTTTACACATTTTGGTGTTTGCTACGGGACATCAAACAAGTTCGACTTGGGACGTTATTGAATCAATTTCATAACAAATTATTGATGTATAATTGACTTTTTGATCGTAATGAATACAATCTGAATGAGTAGTCAAATCATTTTATTACAATAAGTATTATAATTTAGTTAGCTAAGTTTTATATGAATTTTATATTTTTTGTATTTTGATGTTTGTTTTGACGTGTTCAAGCGCCCCTTGGGGCCCATGGAAATAAATGATTTGATTTGATTTGATTTGTAAATGATTGGTGTATGCGCCTATCACCGCGAGGTCTCGAGTTCGATGCCTGGGTCGCGCAAAGTATTATTTGTGAACTTACAGGAAATTTACAATAGCAGCATGGAGTCCCGAACTCAACTGTGGTTCAAGATGATGATGATTAATTCCACTAATTTTATCTATTATATTGTTTACTGATTGCATAGTTCTAGTCGTCTAGACTACCTATCAAATGACGTATTGATTTGAAGTGTTTGTTAGCCCTTTGATAGTGACTCAGGTGATTTGCGCAGGTATTGTACTGTACACTGTCACGCGTCAAATAAATGCTAATATTATAATTAATTCTTGGCTTATTAATCATTCTTGCGGATCCAACATCGGAGGCAGTAAGAATGCTTGTTAGTATAGTTTAAGCTGACTTGTAGTTAAATTCTTTGTACGTAGGTATTAGGATAAGGAAACTGTCATGCCCATGGGTAAAATGTTATTTAAAATAAAGATATAAAAAAACCTCTTGCCATGGAATATAACATATTTCGCGTTTGCGTTTACAACCAAACACTTTATTGCCTACTACCTGACCCGGCGAACTTCGTACCGCCTTAGCGTAAATTTGATGCACTACTTTATTTTGTATAGCTGACCTATCTTATGTTAGCGTACCTATTCAATTTGAACTGGAATCTATAATATCCTCCATATAAAAATGAATATTTTTTAATTTTTTTTTAATTCTTTTTTTCCGTAAGATCCTTGTACAGAGTATTATAAAACTACAAAAAAAATATCAGCCAAATCGGTCTAGCCGTTTTCATGCTATGTCGTGACAACGAAAAACGGGTTTCATTTTTATATAATAATATATAGATTTCGAAAATTGCGCAATATCGTTGCGAAATGTATGCGTATTACATTATTGTATTGCATCATTATATTTAATACAAGGTTTTAATCACAAATGAAAATAACTAGAAAAAAATAATAATGTTTGGAAATGAGTTTTTAGAAAATGAAATATAAACGCCTAATGATCGCTAGGTTAAATTAATTTTATTGATATTCTGATGATAAATCTTATATCATTTTGAAAACTAATAAGTTTCATATACTTACATTAATTGTACATATTTTTTACACATTTTTTGACACCCGAATTCTGAACGTTTTTTTTATAAGTTAATTATTTCCGTTATTTAATGTATATATAATAAGGTATTTCTTTAATAAGTTTTCTTAGGTTAAGATTGTGAGTAGTGTATATATTTTTTAAATTGTATATTTAATAATAAAAACATTTTTAGATGTAACTAGAAATAAAGAACCTAATTTTAAACACCTAAGAATTAAAAGTAAAAGTAAATCTCTCTTTCAAAATTATCAGTAGAAGGGCCATGACAATCCCTTAAAAAAAATAAAGGGCGAAGCGAATCTTTTCTTCAATTTTACCTAAAACTGTTGTGTAGCAAACATGTCCAGAGATAATAAAATAAAATAATAAATTTACCGGAACAGCTTCATAGCACTGAATGGACTCTCCACTTCCAAACATTTTGATTTATTAATCCAAACAAATTAAAAAAAAAACACTCGCACTCCACACTTGTCACTTTGTCACACACGCTAAATAGAACTGATAGAAATAATCATTCTTTGACTAATAGAAGCTTATCACAAATACCTAAAGTAGGCAAAGTTACAGCCAAGTTCGCTGTTTTGATGATTAAATCGTTTCATTAATATTGGCAATACTAAAAAATCCTGTCTAGTAAGTTTAGTCCATGCAACATTTATGTCATTAATTACCTATGTAATAATTGTTATGCAATTGAACTATTTTCCTCTGTGCTCGCGTTGAAGAACCTTTACTTGGCTTACATCATGTTTCTTCTTTGTTTTCAAGTGAAATTACCGACATAAATTCAATCCGGTCTATAGTAAAATATATCGAGATTCCAGATGGGTTAAAGGATTGTAAATTGATCATACTTTTTCTTGTCATAATTATATCATTGAACTTGGCTCTCCTCTACAAACACCCAAACACACCTTTATCGATAAGATAATATCCATATTAGCAAACTTCCTCACCAAATAACGTCATATTGCTAATATGACGAATAGATAATTCTGTGTACATAAAGATATACTCGAAAAATATCTAATTTTGGCAGCCTTTATCGGCTGACGATAATTTCATGGCTATGACTCGTATTTTTAGTGAAAAACGGTGCCACTACTTGGAAACCCTTCAGGATATTGTCAAGGAAGCATTAAGTAGGACGCCTACTCACCTGTAAATTAGCCTAATTTTATAGATAATTATATAAACTTGCAGAAACGTTTGAATTATTTATTGCTTTTCAGATTTACATCCATTAAGTTTTTTTTTCTAATAATACAGAACGCCCGCACTTTGAGTAACTCCTGTGTCGCAAAGGTTTACACTTACATACATTTCACACACACAAAGTACACTCAGTGTCATAAGAAATCTTTGCGGATCACACAAACATTTGTCCCGCTGTTGAAAGCGTCGAGGCGACCGCTTTAACCATTACACCAACCGTGCTCTTAAAGTTGTTGGTTTACCAAAAGCAACGTGTCAATGTTTGAAACCTCACAACCTCATTTTCAATTTCAAGCTTAGGGGCCGTTCAAGTATTACGTAAGCACTATGGGGGGGTGGGGGGGTCTTTGTTTTGCTTATTTTGGATGACATGGGGGGTAGGGGAGTCTAGATGATGATTACGTCAGTAGTAGTTCGTAGTCAGGTAGTTATTTACTTTTTTATACGAATGGCAACCCTCACATTGTCTATGCTTGAAAACGAAACGCATTTTTGGGGATTCCCGCACGCATACGTTTAGGCACTCGCTTTAGAACCGATTCGGGGAATTACCGCGCGCTGTTCACTTGTCTAAATTTCTTCTCGTCAGTGTATTGTTTTGTTTGGATACTATAGCGAGTAGACGTACGTGTTGTAAGCATAGCAAAGCAACTTAACATTTGTGTTACCGTTGATTCGAAATCCGAAAAATGTTTACGTAAGCATGGGGGGAGGGGGTAAAAGCTTTGCTTACTTTTACTGACCAGGGGGATGGGGGGGTAAATAATTGTAATAAATCTGCTTACGTAATATTTGAACGGCCCCTTACAGCTTTTTTGGTATTAACAAAATATTTGAGAAATAAAAATGAACAGTAAATAAAAGGTCAGAATTGTAGAGAAAACAATTTAGCTAGTTTTAGCTCAAAGAAGAGTTTAATACCTCCTTGATAAATGAATTTCAACTATATTGAATCAATAAATGCGGTGAACTGTATAGGTATATAACGATGAAAGCCCGTCAAAAAGTAATAACAAAACAACGTATTATAAAAGTAAGTATACGTGACAAATTTATGCCTACTTTAAGCTCCTGAAACTTTACAGTATGAGGGGAATCCTAATAATATGACGGCTATATTAACTGTTAAACAAAAGTGACGTAAATATGCACGTGGTATTCGTACAATAGACAAGAAGCATTTCAGTACAAACTGAACTTACTGTAATGCCGTTCACGGACTGTGTTTTATAAGAATTGGTTTGGCTGCATGTAAATATGTTTATGAAATTTATTCATGAAACTTTTTTTTTTAGATGGATTTTACTTTATTTACAGAAAAATAAACATGTTGGATCTTTTTTTTGTTGGTTCTTAAATTAAACTAGTCTAATAACTTGTTCTAATCCTAATAAGTCACTGTCGGAAGGCCTCGTACCCAAAATGCTGGTAGCATTACTGTGTTGTATTGCAATACTAAGTCGCTGACCGAAAGCATATCGTGAAGAGGGACATAAATTCTAAATTATGTCATGTCGCAAGAATGAATTTTAGCGAGTTATATGAGAACTAAAATTTCAGAACTGTTGCATATAAATACAATGTTGAATTTTTGAATAGTCGCGGGGAGGTGTAAAATTTGGAAATGTCTTCGTGGTGAAGATGATCCAATTAATGGATGTTCCTTTAGGTTTCACGTCAGAGCTTTTGTCGGATCTATAAATTGGGGCGGGCCGTCTTTTCTTACTATTTCTGACTTTTATATGACGTGTGCGATTGTACATGCATTCCGAACTCCTTTTTCCTCCTACAAAATATCGGTTACCGATACCGAACGAGGGCGGGCAGGCACCCTTGAAATACCGCAAGGTATTGTGTGTGACCCTACTAAGTTAATTGACCCATAGTGTTCGTCAGATTTGACTAATTGTTTACCTGAATAATTCTTAAAGGAAAATAATAATTACAATTAAAAATAATCAATTGACGTAAACTGTCTAAGGACGTTTACTGCAACAGTTATACAGGAAATAATATTATATTATTTATTTAATGATAAATCAACTCTCCGTTTCAATTCGAGAGTTTGTTGGTTTGAACTCGCTTATCTCAAGAATTATGGTATGAAAAAACACTGCTTGCCTGCGTATGCGCCTCACACCGTTAGATCTTGGGTTCGATTCCCGGGTCGAGCAAAGTGTTATTTGTGAACTTTCAGTCGGGAAATTAACAATAGCAGCACGAAGTTTGAATTGTGCTTGGTGGATGACGATAGGCTCACCCCCTGCCTATGGGACCTAAAGCTTAACAAGTGAAGTGTGGGTGTTGTATACACATATGTTGACTACACATATGTATGTCACACTCTTCTAGGTAATAATACTGCAAAAAGCAGCTATAATAGAATAAAGTATAAAAAATACGTATTGATTGTGTTACTTTTATGTTTGTTCTAGTGTTAATATTTTCTAATGGATTAATAAGGAACTGAAAATTATTATTTTTACACGACGATATCTACAGAATACCGTTTCATTAAAAAAAAATGTCTAATAGATACTATTTATTTGTCATTCTCATAATGTAGAAACAATTTAATAATTTAAAATAAACCAGATTAAACCATTTAATTAAACAATACTCCAATGGATTTGATAAATTCATTCATAAATTTGAACATACCTACTTAAAAATGATTAAATAAATACTAACCGGAAAATGCATAATATTAAAATAATTGAAATAAACTGCATTTAACTGTCTTTTTCCTCTTCCTATAAACTGTACCTAAAACTAAAAGCCGATTTCACCATCATATTAAACTCAAGTTAACGCTAAGCTACAGGTTTCAATCTCTTTGTCTCGTACTAACATTGAATGAGAGAAAAAGAGATCGAAATTCGAGTTTAATGAAACCGTAGCCGAAGAATGAGGAATTGAGAAAAAGGGTATTTAACCTCTTTTGATTGGTTCTCCTCTTACATTGGACCTGATCATAGCTGATTAAGGGCCAGTTTCTGAGGTGCCGGATAGATCTTATCCGATCTACCAAACCAAATTTGAACGTTATACACTGAAAAATTACATAGCTGTCACTTTCATTTATGTGTGTAATACACTTTTTTTTTAAAGTTCATAATCCCACCCACACGCCCACCACTGTGACTCCTGTGACGCCAGGATCTACAGCGGCAACCAACTGAAAGGCACCGTGCATGACACACGGTGACACAGGGAGAGTTAAAATTGTCTTGGAACCCGCAACGAATTTAATCAGAAGTATATAGTTGGAGTTGGAAAGTATGTTGTGAAAGTGTGTTATACACTTATCTTGGCAATAATCTTTATCTAACGCCTGTGGAATTGTGCTAAGTGTGGGTGTACACTTCTGCTAAATCCTTCTGGGTTATAAAGGCGTGATATTAAGTTATTTTACTTACCCCCTGCCTCATATATTTTGTAATAGACGCCATTCTTTTGATTCCTTCAATACTCGTTCTGAAGGCTGGCGCTGGCATCTCGGTAGTCGAAATTCTACACATTAATTTATCATCTAATTTCACTGTCTAACTTAATAAAATAGCTTGTTTATATTCAAGTCAAAAATATTAAAAAAAAACACAAAGTATCACTAAATAATTGTATGTTAAAGTTTCTTTATTTATCTTAACGTAAACTCAAAGAAATAGTTTTGAAATATTGTATTTAAATTTTATTAAATCGATGTGCACTGTTTCAAAGCTAAATATTAACTGAACTAGTAAATAGTTACGGTTTTAATGACAGTTTATTGATGACTAACATCAGGAAAATGCTTTGTTTATCAATATACGTCACTCGCTATTTGTTGATGTATTTTATTAATAAAAGGTACTTTTTTGCCAGAAATGCCACTTCTGCCAGTCACCTGGCATTGTGCTGCCACAGTATGCCGTAGTACTACTGACCTACTAATAACACGTCACTGTTAACCTTTAATATGCCAGAAAATGGGAATTCCTGACCAACGTGACCTAAAAGTCAATCTTTTGACCTGTCTTTTTACATTCGTGATACTTAGAATCTGCATATCTATGCAAAACTGACCAATAGGTCGTGCAAGAAAATATTCTATTAAATTAGATGACTCAAAGGTCAAGAGATATTGTTTTTAAGGAAATCTCACGTACCATGGTATTATTCTATTAACTTCTAAAATTACCGGCACATGAGGCATAGCATCGTTCTCCTCTGGTGTGGCGACGATTTTTAAATTGTAGATGTCCTTGCTGGTAAATGGTGGTGGACTTCACACGTTTACAACATGCGTGATACGTAAAAACACGCAGTTAGTACTTTTGATAGGTACCTAAACAATTTTGTGTTCGTGATGTGCAAAGAACACACATAGTAGGTACAGGCGGCTACCGATCAACCTATACATAGCCAGTATGTACTGGTCTTCCATTGCACGGTAAGCCTATACAATTTGAGCCTATAATATACAGGGTGTATTTTTGAAACGGGGCAGTAAGGGCAAGTACTTTAACCGTTGCAGTTACAGCAAAACGTTCTTAAAAGACCTTCCCTAACTTTTTGGGACATTTTGAACTGCATTCACAGATTTTGTAAAAAACTTACAGTTAGCAAAAAAAATGCAAAAAGTTTAAAATTATTTTTTTTATGCCAATCGATTCTATTTCATGTGGGGATCAAAAAACTCTATGGGGACCATTTTAGCTTTCAGTACTAGAAAAGACAGAAATCGCCAAAAACGTTTCCCATACATTTCGGCAACAGAAACGAATTTCTACGATGGTCTAACTTTTTGTTATGGCCTGGAAGTGGGTAGAATTGACTGTAAAGTAAATAAAAAGAATTTTTACCCTCAAATTTCGAATTTGATTCGAAAATCTGTGTGTTATAGGTACTTAGTTTCAGCTGAGAAACTTCGTATGAGTTATTAATTAAGGATTTTCGCTAAAATGTCTTCTAATCGTGAAAAAATTGACTTATTAGAAGCGTATTTTGAAAGAACCCTGCAATTCCAGGTTTTTCAAAAGATTTGTAATAACCTTTCTTGTTGGCACATGCCGCAACGGATACTTATTGCGGTACCACACTAATGCAGCTCCCGCATTTCGATTATTGACAAAATACGCTTCTAATAAGTCAATTTTTTCACGATTAGAAGACATTTTAGCGAAAATCCTTAATTAATAACTCATACGAAGTTTCTCAGCTGAAACTAAGTATAACACACAGATTTTCGAATCAAATTCGAAATTTGAGGGTAAAAATTCTTTTTATTTACTTTACAGTCAATTCCACCCACTTCCAGGCCATAACAAAAAGTTAGACCATCGTAGAAATATAACACACAGATTTTCGAATCAAATTCGAAATTTGAGGGTAAAAATTCTTTTTATTTACTTTACAGTCAATTCCACCCACTTCCAGGCCATAACAAAAAGTTAGACCATCGTAGAAATTCGTTTCTGTTGCCGAAATGTATGGGAAACGTTTTTGGCGATTTCTGTCTTTTCTAGTACTGAAAGCTAAAATGGTACCATAGAGTTTTTTGATCCCCACATGAAATAGAATCGATTGGCATAAAAAAAATAATTTTAAACTTTTTGCATTTTTTTTGCTAACTGTAAGTTTTTTACAAAATCTGTGAATGCAGTTCAAAATGTCTCAAAAAGTTAGGGAAGGTCTTTTAAGAACGTTTTGCTGTAACTGCAACGGTTAAGGTACTTGCCCTTACTGCCCCGTTTCAAAAATACACCCTGTATATTTATTTATTTCAATTTTTACGCTTTATGCAAATTTACATTGCAAAGGCGGACTTAATGGCCCTCGCATTATCTACCAGCCAACCTTTTGGGTGATGCAGAGAAAAGAAATGGTAGGTGCAAAATTAACTAAATGATTTAATAAAGATTAAATGGAATACCTTATACAGGGTTATTGGGTAAGTCGACCTAGATCCGTTAAGAGGTGGTAGTTCCCATCATTTCTGACTGATCTGACTATGAAACACCCCACCCTAAACCTAACCGTTTTCGAGATATTGGACTTAGAAGGTTTTTTTTAAAAAATATCCCGATTTCTTAACTATAGCCTATTTTTTTTGTATCCTATGCCTTTTATTTTTTTTTAATTCTGATTTTTGTGTGCCAGATAAGTTTGTTTATAATTCTCAACCCAAAAAGTGCAAGTATCTGAACCAATGGGATCGTAGTAGACGATTGATACCGTAAAAAAGTAATTAATTTGAAAAAAAAAAATTGTTTCTTTTAGTAATATTTAAAAAAAAATCTATGGCGTTAGTTCTGCAGATGTTTTAAATAATATCTACGTTCCATTAGCTATCCAACAAGGTATCACAAGCTAGGGTCTTATCACAATTCATAGAAAAAAAATCGATAAAAGGCTCTCAGGTAGCAGTACAAATTTGGGTTCTTTGGTCCTATTGTTCTTCCACGGAGCTGTGGTGCGTGCGAGCGGGACAAACTGACCAGGTGCAAGCGAGATAAAATAATCCCGGCCAATTTGTTGTTATTGTTTCGTTTTAGTCTGCTTCCGTGATTCGTCCGTAGTAGATGCGATATTTAGTGCTCTTTATTTCTTACCCGACTTGGCTTGTATTTCTGGACTGTTTCCTACAAATTGTGACTGTGCTTGTTAACTGGACTTTGAATTGTGCTTCTGAATTGGAACTGTTGAAGATGGCAACCTTCACGAACGAGGAATACGCGGATATTCTACTTTGTTATGGGTACTGCAATGGTGTTTCTGCACGAGCTCGTGACGAATACATTGCACGTTATCCCGGCCGCCGAATACCGGATGTCACTCAGAGAGACTGGCTCTGTTTTAAGGCGTCGAGCAGACCTAGGCCGACCACGGATCATTGTTGATGATGAAGATGAAGATAATCAAATAGTTCAACGGTTTAGAGCGGATCCAACTACTTCAACTAATGCTGTTGCCCGAGAACTTGGACTCTCGCAGTGGAAAGTGTGGTTTACGGTGAATACTGCAGGCCTCTACCCCTATCACTACACGCCAGTACATGTTATCGAAGAGGGAGATCCAGTGAGGAGGTTAGACTTTTGTAGATTTATGCTTCATGGAGATTTAGAAGACCCAGCATTTTTAAAACAAATCTTGTGGACAGATGAATCAAAATTTGATAAAGATGGAATTACAAATTACCACAACGCTCATTATTGGGCCCCAAAAGCGCAAAAAAATCCTAACCAGAAGAGGACAAAAGCCGCACAAAGAAGATTTAGTTTAAATGTCTGGATGGGAATCATAGCAAACAAATTAATTGGGCCCTTCTTTCTACCTGATAATTTAAACGGAGAATTTTACGAACATTTTCTAAGAGAAGAGTTACCAAATTTATTAGAGGATTTACCCCTAAATCTGATTAGAAACATGAAGCTCCAACACGACGGTTGCCCTGCACATTACAGAAGAGGGGTCAGGGAATGGCTAGACAACGAGTATCCTAATAGGTGGATCGGAAGAGGTGGACCCATACCGTGGCCAGCAAGAAGTCCTGACCTGACTCCCATGGATTTTTATGTGTGGGGACACATGAAGACATTAGTTTACAATGAGAATAATCCAATTGAAACTATTGACATATTAAGACAGAAGATTATTGAGGCTGCTGACGAAATTCGAAGAGACTTAACGACTGTAGTAGTTAAAAGCGGACTAAGACACCGAATGAGAGTGTGTGTGCGAAACAGAGGCGGCCATGTAGAACAAGATTTATAAATTTAAATAAATGTTGTTTAATAATTATTTGTATTGTTTTATTTCGTTTCCTGGCCCAAAAGAGAAGTTTAATCTTAAGTACCATTGTTTTTTTTTACTACCTGGGAGCCTTTTATCGATTTTTTTTCTATGAATTGTGATAAGACCCTAGCTTGTGATACCTTGTTGGATAGCTAATGGAACGTAGATATTATTTAAAACATCTGCAGAACTAACGCCATAGATTTTTTTTTAAATATTACTAAAAGAAACCATTTTTTTTTTTAAATTAATTACTTTTTTACGGTATCAATCGTCTACAACGATCCCATTGGTTCAGATACTTGCACTTTTTGGGTTGAGAATTATAAACAAACTTATCTGGCACACAAAAATCAGAATTAAAAAAAAATAAAAGGCATAGGATACAAAAAAATAGGCTATAGTTAAGAAAAAGGGATATTTTTTAAAAAAACCTTCTAAGTCCAATATCTCGAAAACGGTTAGGTTTAGGGTGGGGTGTTTCATAGTCAGATCAGTCAGAAATGATGGGAACTACCACCTCTTAACGGATCTAGGTCGACTTACCCAATAACCCTGTATACATAAAAACATAGAAAACTGTATATATAGAAAAATAGGTTAACAATTATACGAGTACATACAGGGTGGATGCGACATAGCGACATTTATTGAAACCACAGCTTCCATACATGGCCAGTATGCATTTCCACCGGATAAAATATTCTCTGGCGAAAAAAAAAATCCACGTCTTCCGAACAAATTGCACGATCGCAATGTTCAAATTGTTCGGAGAACGTGATTTTTTTTTTACGCCAGAGAATTTTTATCCGGTGGAAATTGATACTTACCATGTATAGAAGCTGTGGTTTCAATAAATGTCGCTATGTCGCATCCACCCCGTATAAAATAAAATACGTAACATACATTATAATATAAAAAAAAAAAACATTTAATTAAAGACATCTTGACTACTTTTCAGACATTAAGGTTATTAGTTTTATATAGTGCTGTCGGCCGGAATCTCTTTTTAAACGTATCACGATTAGTAAATTATAAAATTGGAAATGTAAATGTATATGTATATGCTGCTACAGTGATGGGCTACGAGGCCATTCACTCCTCCAAATTCTCCGCTCAGATTAAAATTGCAAATTTACTCCGTTTTGGAGAACCTGTTCACGCCTTTTGAAGGGGTGTATTAAGACAAAATTAATTTAATATTATTTGACGAGCCCATCATACACGCCTTACGTATAATCTACATTATTTGAATTATTTTACATATGAAAAAGTACCGTTATGCGAAAAAAATCCACCTAATGAAAAAATCTATTCATTTTGTTGTAACGCCAAAAATTTAATCGTTAATAAATAAATCTTTTTTCGTGTACTGTTTGTTACATTTATTTAATTATACCATTATTCTGCTCGCTGTACTTTGAATGTACCTGCAATAAGGAGTGAATGGGTACTGTGCTTATTTCAAGGAGTGAATAGGCACTTATGCCTTATCAGGGGAGAATGTTGAGGGGCGAATAGGCTCGTAGCCCACTGATGTGGATGTGTCATTAAATTACCTACTAAATGTCGATTAGCAACAAATAGTACCTACTCCAAAACTAATTTTAGTTATGGAAATACATTCAATGACTAATGATAGGAATATAACTCCATGTTTACCTCCAAACAATGAATAATAATAGATTAAATAATTATTTAATGAAAATATTGAAATTCCCGGGTCGGTGAGTGAAAAAGCGTTATTTGTAAACATTCCGTAAGGAAATTCTCAAAAGCTGCCCTCAGAAACACGTGACCCAAGGAGGCGAAGAGAATTTTGATAAAGCCGCAACTATTAATTTACAGAGATTTGTTCTGACTGATTCATTATTAATAATTATTATCTATTATTTACTTTCCGTAGAGAATTGTTCTGAATCTGGGTGTGCTTTGTGTGTGTGAAATGTATGTTTGTGATCACGCCCGCGACACATGAGTTATTCCAAGTGCGAGCGTCGTTTTTTTTTAATAAAAATGTAATAGCGGCTCTGTTTCTAATAATAACATGTCCCACTGCTGAGCTCGGGCCTCATCTCTTAATGAGAAGGGTTAGGCCATAGTCCACCACGCTGGCCAATAATAATATAATAATAAATCATTTATTTCAGGCTGCATAGGCCAATAATAATAAAAAATAATTTGGATTTTTTACTTTTGATAGAACGCCAGAAGCAATTACAATATCCAATGGTCCCAACGACAAGGCAAATACACACATTCACTCACACAAGCTCGCCCAAGTGTGGTTTGGTAGACTTCACACACTCTCGAGCACTTTTTAGGCTTTTTCCTTCACTATAATGATTAAACTATTATGTATTTGAGTTCAACAATACTACTAGTTATTGTACTTTGTATGTGGTTTTCCCTTAGAATCATTAGCCCATTTGCTAGATTTATTAGTCATTATAACTTTAACTAATGTTAATAACCGCAACTTGTAATCTTAATCTAACAGTGTTATTAGTCATTCCATAGACTTGCTTAAAACTTTTTGGAAACTTCGATGGCATAAAATGGTATTTAATAAAAATATTTTTCGTTTTTATTTTTATTATTTTATTTTTGTATTTTTAGTGGTTAGCAATACCGAATACTACCACTTCTGACTACAGAAAACGAATACTGACATACGATTGCACAAAACACAGTCTCTAGAGATTTTATCAGATCTTGATAAATTATATATTAAATCCTTTGAAATACAAGGATTAAAATACCGAAAATCGCATTCAAATCGGATCAGCAGTTGCCGATAAATTCGCAAACATATATAAGTTATATACATACATACATACGAATCGTATACAGTTCCTCCTTCTTTTGAAGTCGATTAAAAGAAAACATTCGGCCTAACAAAGGTACCTACTTGTCTCCTCCTTTTTGAAATCGGTTGATACGATCGGCATACTGACATAGACATATTTTTTAATTTATCTACAATTTAATTTGTCTAATTACTTGATTGCCTTTGTATCTTACTTAAGATAGAGACAAATGGATGAACGTGACGTCACGAAATGACGTAACATTCAGTTGAGAAATTTAGGGTCCTGGCAAGAGACAACCGTAGCTGGTTGGTTTAAGCGACTGCCCGGTTCAAAGCCTGTCGGGCTCATAATTTATTTTTAACTGTTTCTTAGTATACTTGCTTGCCTTCTGATTTTGTAAGATTTTTATTTACTGAGTTCTAGTGAAATAAAAAAGACATTAGAAAAATCTGGAATAGGAAAAGAAGGAATAAGGTAAATGTCATATACATAATATATAGGGTAAAAGTACATTTAGTACAAAATACGCAAAGTACGTTCAGTACAGGGACACACAGTTCATACAATAAAGCAGTTCAACAAATTCGAACAAAAAAACTCGATTTAACGTGATTACAAAAAATAAAAAAATATATCTTAAAAAAAATACGTTAATAAAAATAAATTAATATTAATAAAGCTTACTAGTAAATTGAAAATAAATACAAAATATTAATATTCTTATTAAACATAGATTTATTCCAATGTTAGCAGCAGCACAAAAATTCCAAAAGTTATTTATTTTTGAAACTCGCAAGTGGCGCTTAATATATACAAAAATAAATAACTCTGAGTTAAACGCTAACATAGGGTTAGCAGTTAATTCAGAGTTATTTATTTTTGTTATTCTGAAACGCGCAAGTGGCGCTTAATAAATCTTAATCGTGGACTAGGTAGGTTGGGTTGATTCAAATCCACAACCTATCTATCTCAAGTCAGTCGGCTTATCATTATTAATTTTGCGACACAGTTGCTTATGCAAACAAAACTTCTGATAACGGTGATAAAATTTTATGGGGTCTCGTCCAAAATTCTTACACTTTTGAAGTAACAACTATTGGGTACTGCTGTCTACATTAACTGTGACAAATATGACAAACGGTTAGCATAGTTACCTTTCCACTAATTGGTAATTAATTTGCAATTACGACGCATCGTTTAGCAGTTTTTTAATGTGTATTAAATGAATCATTGCGGTGCCGCCGCTGTGAAATTAGCGATAGGGGCGCGCCTGGTGGTTATCAGTTCTGTGCTGTTCTCTGTTCATTGCTACCGGGTGATACTGTGGTCAGAATATAACATCACGCCTGTATACCTAGAAGGGTGTAGCATATGGGTATTACACCCTCACTTTACCAGGTACCTTTAGGGGTGAGTAATATAAGCATATTACCATCTACGGGGTTCAAATACCTTCTTGCTGTTATTGTCAATTTCCTGATGGCCCGACATTTTATGACGGGCAACGAATCTGCAGTAAGCATATTAGAATATTAATGTAAAGATTGATTAATTATTTGACATTTATTTAATGCTCATTTAATTAATTAATCGTTGCGTTGTGGTATTAGTCATTACCAGTTACCATCTAATCAGTAAAGCTGTTGCTACTGGGTGGCCGACACGTGTTAATGTGTCATTAAAATTATTTAATAGTAGCATGCGACTGCGGCTTATGTTACTTGCGTATAATGTCGCCTTCTAATGGAGAAGAAATTAAAAAAAATGTTGTTGTACTGTAGCTTGTGAGGTAAAATCGTAACAAACAAAAATCCAATCTTTCCTCGTTGTTAAATTTGTTTATATTTAGTGGATAAATTTATCCGTTACTAGTAAAACTGGCTCTTAGATTAGAAGATGGTTGCCGCAGGTATGTAGTGCATTGGGGTGGGCGCCATAAACCTCCCCGTGTGCTATTTGAATGCTGATAGATAACGGTAGTTGAAGGGACGGTGCACTTGAGCCAGGAGAATCCGGAAGATGGTGTTCTTCGGAGGTTATCGTTGCGTGGGGCAGCGCAGCGCTGATGGAGTGATAGAGGTTTAGTCTACTGATTCGCTGATGACGTATTCGCGGTTCCAGCGCTCACCACCAAGCGCCTCAACGGCACACAACGGTGTTTTTTGCGGGTGAGGGCCCCAAATAACCACACCATACCCCCTAACGGTGTGGTGTACGGCCAGGTATTTTAACCGCCATACAAAAAAGGTCTACATTGCAATGAATGGTATAGTAAAATCCTCCTACGGACAGTTAATTTATTAATTCGACAGATAACAGACGTATGAAACAAACATCAACTCAAATGACAGTTGACTTACGAATTGAATCTAAACTCTCACGGTCAGAATCTCTTCTGTCTCTTTCTTTTTCGAGTGAAGATCTTCTGAGTCGCTGATAACGTATTTGCCGTTTCAGCGTCCACCACCTGGCGGCTCGACGGCACACGTCGGTGTTTTTAGTGGATGAGCGCCCCAGAAAGGGCCTTTCAAATAGAGCGGGTCGATGTTAATAATCTGTGGCGGCCATTTTATTTTGGCGGCATCTGTCAAATCTGTTTTTCTTATTCAGTCACTGATGCCAAATCACCATGGCAAGTTACACGGTTGAGCAGCATGTGCAAATGATAAAACTTTACTATCAAAATTGAATTGGATTGATTGGAAGAGGATCCCGATTTTGGTCGTAATCTTTAGCGACGAGGCACATTTTTGGATGAATGGTTTTGTGTTAATAAGAATTAACAATATGCCTGTATTTATATTTTCTACACCTTTTTTAAATTTGTTCCACTACAATTGTTTATATTATTAAATATGTTTAGGTACTAACATTAATATTTTCAAGTTAAATATTATGTCAAAACCATGCAGGCAATGATACATGCTGTATTTTGAAACACTTTTGGTTGGTGTAACAAAAAAAAATAAAACATGACAGGATATCATATATTATATTATATTTAATTTCCCTTCCACCAGTATTTAAAATTACATAAATTAAGTTATGTATCCGGGACTCAGAAATAAAATAATTAACAACAGACCCCTCTGTTGGGAGAGCAAGAGACTAACAATGTTTTTCCCAGAGCGGTTGTGAACGGTTCTATTTAAAGTGAAAAATTACATTATCCTTAGTTACTATGATTCTAATATGGATAGATCGAGTGCTCGTCCGTATGTTATACTGAATAATGACAAATACCTGAAGCCGGACCTTACTCTAAGGGCAGGTCATCAATGTTGAGTTCTACAAACTTCACATGGAATGAAGACTCTCCGGACCCAACTCTAGAGCGAGGTTAGTTTCTCACGTGGCTCAGCGACCCGCGACGGACACGAGGTTAGGCACGTGGTCGACCGGTTCTATACACCTCGGTCATAATCGGTAGAAGTGAGATACGAAATCTGCACTATTAACATAAACGTAGACGAAGTCGTTTTAAGTATAAACTTTAAATCATAAACTATGAAATATAATAACTATCAATCATGATAACTATCAACTATGATAACTATCAACTATGATAACTATCAATCATGATAACTATCAACTATGATAACTATCAACCCAAATCTGTAACAAACAGAAAAAGAACAATATGAATGATTTTATTCAACATTTCCGAGGGCAAAGGCTAGGCGCCACGTGTCAATCACTAATTTACTCACCACAGGAATCCTGGTTAATCGAGTGACATTCCCAATCCACCCTGACGATTTTAGTCTTAAATCACATTAGATAAGCATATAATATCTTCTGGCTGAAACAAATTCGACACTATGTTGAAAAGAAACGAAATACAAAAAGATGTCAATAATGGTATCGTCACCGAATGGTAGACGAAAAGACTTACCAATTGTGTACATATTATAACCTCATAAGAGTTATGATAATATATTCATCATCATACTCAGAGGCCTACACAATATTCTTTTTACGAGAATATTAAAAGGACATCTTTACTGGACACCATTTTTCTCAGAAAAGCCTACGTCACCTCTCTTGTCTTTGACAGCGCAATACCATAGACAAAACGATATGATTCCAGAACAATCGATTCTATCATTTGGTTTTCGAATTTGGAACAAATATTGAGACTGAAAGAAAATCTCAAATACTCACAATAAATGTGACTATTAAAATTATAACTAATTTAAATTTATAATCGCTAAATATTTAAATCTTGAATAAAAGCGAAACGAGCGCCTAGCGACATCTGTTGTCATATGTTAGAACTACTACGTGACATCGAACCATTAGGTCAATCGATGTAACTGGACTAACGAAACTTTAGATGGCGTTACCAGTCTAAAGAAATACGATGGTGTTTATAATGACTTATTAATTCAGTCATTTGCAACGTGACAATACCCCCCCCTCTCGGAAAAACACCGCCCCGGTGTTAAGCTAAAAGCTAAAACAACACCGAGTTAGCTAGGAAAAAAAAAAACGTTGAACTAAATTAGAAACAATCAACTTAAATTACAACATTATCCTACTTCACCCTAAAGTTACCCCTCAGGTGAACATATTTAACAATGTTATAGAATACTAAGCGTCTCTGAATCCACAGAAGACAACTAAACAAAACAATACTGACAGACTACAATAGCCATGAAATCAGATATTGCATAAAGCGCAAGGTTATATTTCGAACCCGCGTAAAAACAAAATGGAAGGCCTTAAACGGTCTCATCCAAATCGCACACAAAACAACCACTGTGCTAGCACAAGCGAGATGTTAACAAACTGTGAAGGCTTATTGATAAAGGAGTCACAAACCGCTCCTATTAGCAGAATGTGTCTATTAATAAATATTAATAGAAACAATGCGAGCATTGTTAACACTGCTAAAGCAAAAAAAAAATGTATATGTGAGTCCTAATTAAAGGAACAACACAACAACGTTAGTGTCTCGCCTAAGCGGAACAATATTAAAATATTGTAACACAACTAAACAATTTGTCTCCTAGAAGAACAAAAGAAAACAAGTTCAAGCATGAACTTAAAACTAACATGCATAAAAATAATACACAGTTAAATCCACAATAAAAAACACGAGAAAATACACGAAATGAAAATACAGTGTACCTCGTCATCGTTGGTGGTGGCTAGCCACACACACAACACACAAAAGTGGACTACGGCAAAAGAATAACTCGTTAAACGAGTATAAAATTACCTTGCCATCGTTGGTGACGAACAAGCGTTCACACAACACGTTTTAAACGGGCTACGGTAGCGAACCTGGCAAAGACATGGTTAAAAACAAAATGAAGACAACAGAAATTCGGGCACAGGATTATATTTTAATATCCTTAATGTGCCACGTCCCAAGGTCTTTCCCATTTAACCCTATGAGCTCATACACTAAAGATAATATTTGAAGTTATAGCTGGTATTACATAAAACTTTATGACCTTAGTCACATCATTAAAAGTGATAGGCAATGTTAAAACACCTAAGGAGTCACATTCTGAACCATCAGCTACATATACTTTATCAGAGTTAGTATCCATATTGTAACCTAAATCACATAGCTTCTCATGAGCTCCATTTCCTACAATAGAAACACAAGCGCCAGAATCTAATAAACCACTGACAGTTAAGTCAAAAATATTCACATCTAAATATGGTCGAACGTCATTATCATCAGGCTTAAACAAAACCGAAACAAAGTTATTATTCTTAAAAAAATTTGAAACAGAATCTAACCAAGATTTCTTTTCATCTGCATCGACCTGTGCAGATGGTTTACTTCGGTTTTGCGCTACGCGTTTTTTGGAACGTTCTTATTGCAGTCAGGGCACGTCTTAACCGTAAAATCAGCTTTACCGCATTTATAGCATTTTAATGCCTTTTTAGAACCCTTAACTGGCTTATTGCCACCTTGACCAGAGTCAGAAAGTTTGTGCGAGTCCTTCTTATGAGAATTTCCCTTTTTGTAAAATTTCCGCTTATTCTGCTCAACAGGCGACTGTTGTACAGCTGCAGCTTGGGATTTTTGTGGTTTCACACTTTTAGGCACAAATTCCAAACCCACCGAACACTTGTCCTTAGGCTCAGCAAACAAACTAGATTTTAGACGTGCAGCCTCTATCTTCCTACAATACTCCTTCAATTCTGCTATTGAAGTAACATTGACTAACGCAAGCTGTTCTGTATAAACCGGCCTAATATTATGCATGAGGATTTCTAGCTTATCCTCGTCAGATAATGAACGTTGTAGACGTGAAAACATGCAGTTCATAACTGCAAAGTATATGTGAATGGGCTCACTTTGACCTTGGGTACGTGCACGAATCTCACCCAGTAAACGGTAATCAAAATCAACAGGTGCAAACTCTTCCAAAAGAAGTTTACTTAGCTCGGACCAACTAGACACCTGTCCCTTAACGCCTCTGTACCATAACAATGCTTGATCCTTAAATAACACAAATGCTGAATCAAAGATGACTTTGTCAGGGACTTTATAAGCAGAAACCCGTTCATTGACTGAATCCAGAAAAGAATGAGGAGAGCTCTGGCCATCAAACACAATGTTCCACTTAGCGAAGTTAAAATGTTTGTTGCCTGAGACCTGCATCTCCATGTTCAGGTCCGCCTCGTTCGGTTTCACCTCTTCTGAGCCTTTCCCGAAGCATCTATGTACTCTTGTACTAATGGTACTGAAATCCGTCCTGAAATCCTGAAAGGAAGAGCTATCCGCTGGACCTCTATACAACAAGCGCTGAACTCTATGATGCAGGTGGCAAAACAAAGCTTTAACCCTAGACAAAACATAAGGCTCACGAGTCTTCTCAACCAAATCAAGCTTTGTCTTCAGCTCTGAGATCTTCTCCTTCACCGCTAACAGCTCTGCCTCAAGGTCCAACTCATCGTCGACGAAGTCAGCAGGACTAAAACCTAAGCACAAATGCTTTAACTGCTTCTTCAGTTTAGGTACCGTACTCTCAGGAACTTCAGCCCTAATATTTACCTCATATATCAGCTCATCTCTAAGAAGAGTATGAAAATAAACCGTATCTAAATCCATGTTGTTGAAATTAAGAAAAATTTAAAATAAAAAAAACCGTCCGAGCAATTGATCTTTACAAAACTTAATTTTAATTACTATGTCTTGTATACCTGTGATATTACCTAAATAATACCTGAGATAGTCTATGCACACAACACCAAAAGGTAATAAACAATCACACTTACAATAACTCTTCCAACAAAAACAAAAAAAATTTTTTTTTTTAGAATGACCCCAAATTTCTAATTTTTGAGAAATCACCCAACTTAATATCAAAAGTTTGTTGACCTTTACAATATTTACTATAAATGTTTATTGAACAGTTATCTATTAGATCAAAGATATGGAAAGAGAAGTGTGATTGTTATTATGCACCAAACAACAAAACTTAACCTCACTTTCTTAATGAGTTATCAAAAAAAAAAATTTTGTGTACTAACACAACAATTCCTTAAATTCTTGTTAAATTTTTGTTAGAGTACCAGGCTAACAATCTAAATAACAATATGCGTGTATCTAAAAAGGTTTATACAACAGAATTTCTTCTAACCTTAAACTTTAATGTACAAAAAAAACAACCCTATATTTTTAATGTCTATCAACAAACCAGCCTAAGCTATAGGCTTGCTATGTGCATGGACAACCAGTTAAATGTATGCTAGCATAACAAAATAACTATAAAGTTGTAGGTAACCAAACTATGACTTTAGCAATTAATCAGTTTCACTCACTGCGGAGATGAAATACTGTTTGACCAAAAACATAAGTTTTACTATGAACCTATTACAACAAGTACCTGGCCTAAGCTATTAGGTACTACCAATACACAATAATCATTAAAAATATAATGCAAGCATTATCATAGGTGTTTACACAACATATATGTATCTAGCGAGCTAGAATACAATGAAAATTAAAATTTTGTACACAAAATACACACAAAAAAAAATACAAAATAACACAATTACCAGAAGATATTATTATATACTAGGTATAATAAAGCGAGCTTAAATTACCCTAGTACACAGAGCGAGCACTGATCCCCTAATTTTCTTTAAATAAAATTTAGTATGGGCGCCATTGAAACACTTTTGGTTGGTGTAACAAAAAAAAATAAAACATGACAGGATATCATATATTATATTATATTTAATTTCCCTTCCACCAGTATTTAAAATTACATAAATTAAGTTATGTATCCGGGACTCAGAAATAAAATAATTAACAACAGACCCCTCTGTTGGGAGAGCAAGAGACTAACAATGTTTTTCCCAGAGCGGTTGTGAACGGTTCTATTTAAAGTGAAAAATTACATTATCCTTAGTTACTATGATTCTAATATGGATAGATCGAGTGCTCGTCCGTATGTTATACTGAATAATGACAAATACCTGAAGCCGGACCTTACTCTAAGGGCAGGTCATCAATGTTGAGTTCTACAAACTTCACATGGAATGAAGACTCTCCGGACCCAACTCTAGAGCGAGGTTAGTTTCTCACGTGGCTCAGCGACCCGCGACGGACACGAGGTTAGGCACGTGGTCGACCGGTTCTATACACCTCGGTCATAATCGGTAGAAGTGAGATACGAAATCTGCACTATTAACATAAACGTAGACGAAGTCGTTTTAAGTATAAACTTTAAATCATAAACTATGAAATATAATAACTATCAATCATGATAACTATCAACTATGATAACTATCAACTATGATAACTATCAATCATGATAACTATCAACTATGATAACTATCAACCCAAATCTGTAACAAACAGAAAAAGAACAATATGAATGATTTTATTCAACATTTCCGAGGGCAAAGGCTAGGCGCCACGTGTCAATCACTAATTTACTCACCACAGGAATCCTGGTTAATCGAGTGACATTCCCAATCCACCCTGACGATTTTAGTCTTAAATCACATTAGATAAGCATATAATATCTTCTGGCTGAAACAAATTCGACACTATGTTGAAAAGAAACGAAATACAAAAAGATGTCAATAATGGTATCGTCACCGAATGGTAGACGAAAAGACTTACCAATTGTGTACATATTATAACCTCATAAGAGTTATGATAATATATTCATCATCATACTCAGAGGCCTACACAATATTCTTTTTACGAGAATATTAAAAGGACATCTTTACTGGACACCATTTTTCTCAGAAAAGCCTACGTCACCTCTCTTGTCTTTGACAGCGCAATACCATAGACAAAACGATATGATTCCAGAACAATCGATTCTATCATTTGGTTTTCGAATTTGGAACAAATATTGAGACTGAAAGAAAATCTCAAATACTCACAATAAATGTGACTATTAAAATTATAACTAATTTAAATTTATAATCGCTAAATATTTAAATCTTGAATAAAAGCGAAACGAGCGCCTAGCGACATCTGTTGTCATATGTTAGAACTACTACGTGACATCGAACCATTAGGTCAATCGATGTAACTGGACTAACGAAACTTTAGATGGCGTTACCAGTCTAAAGAAATACGATGGTGTTTATAATGACTTATTAATTCAGTCATTTGCAACGTGACAATTTGCCAATAACTGTTTGTTACACTAACGCTATTAGATATAAGACTCAAAATAGGTAACAGTGTAATCAAATGTTGGTGAATCTTAATAAATAAATAAATAGTTTCGTTAATATTTCACACACATCTTGTTTTATTCAATTTTAACATCGACCCGTCCTTGTTAAAAGACCCTTTAGTATACGGCCAGGTATTTTTACACGCCATACAATATAACGATCTGTATCGCAATGGGTGAGTTGACCTAGGAACTGAATCTGAACTGTCACGGCCAGGACCTGCGCTTCGCAGTCATGGTTAGCTTTTACAACTTTGATATTACTTAGGGCAATGACCGTACATACTAACCTTGCTGATAAATGTTTTATAGCCGATCGGTGAGTTACGATTTACTAGTGTCTTCTGAGTGATATAAGCGAAGGTTTCTGGTTGAGCTTCCACCACATATCAGACAGTTACCTATAAATAAGTTTAGACATGCAATGTTTTCTTGGCTTTTGGACCAATGTTTCTACTCAGTTAAAGATTTTATGGATTATAAATTGTAATAAATAAAGATAGAAAAATATTAATTATAATAACATATTTAATTTATCAAATTCTTCTTTTTTTTCTAAATAAAATGTAAAATAGAATAAATAAATTATAAGGTAAAAATTTTAATATTTTTTACACCGGCTACGGCTAATACAAATGGTTCACATAATACTACATATGTGAACCATTTGTATTCATTAAAACCTGTAATACCATAAATGGTATTATATTCTTCTATTCTATTCTGAGCTAACTTATTATTCTGCTACGGGTCTTTATTTACGAACTAGCTTCAGCCCGCGTGGTACCTTGATAAACAGTAGCCCTAAAATATTAATCCAGACAATAAGCTGCATTTGTGCAAAATTTATCTGACAATCTTTCTGGTAGTTTTAGCGTAAAAGAGTAACTAAAATCCACACTTCCATGCATTCACACACACACGCACACACATCTTCACACACTTTCGTATCTATAATATTATTAGGATTAAAATTAATATTAAGTATTTATAATATGAAATTATAAAAGGTACAAATTTTAACTGCAATATTAAATAAATGCGTCAGCTGAAGTGTGGTTAAAATTTTGCCATTTTCGCCAAAACATTAATATAATATTATAGTTTTAGGGTTTTACCGTCACCCAGTAAGTGAGTCACGAAATAATATTATTACTTGAATAGTTTTGCTAACAATTGAAGTAAGTTCGGTATTCACATGAATGATTTCACGTAAATAATCACAGTATTTTACGCAACAAAATTATAAATAGCCTTCATACAAACTTTATTAGCAACCACAGCCGACCACAGGGCACCACACCTCGATTTCACAATCCAGAAATAAACACAAATCAAATAAATTAAATAAATCACTTGTATTTATCTATGACTATTACCGGAGACACCTAGCCGGACAAATAGTTACTATATTTTATACCCCACACCCCACACACATTGAACAATTATTCACAGAACCCAGCATTCGTGGTCAGTGTGCACACGCGCATAAATTCCTTTCGAAGACAACAGATCTTCAACAAATAGATGCAATATTTAGCTAGGCTAGGAGGTGTGTACACTGAGGTGCTAAGTCTGACCACAGTTTTGTTTTTGTTACTAGCATTTTATATTGTTGAGGTTATTGTTATCAATATATAAATATATATAGGTTAGGTATAGGTAACTGTTACTATTGCTACCAATATTATTTCTGTGGTCACTTCTCTTACGACCAAATCTAGCCTAAGCATTGAAGTTAACGTTTTTGACATTCATGTTGGATTGGATTTGGTTCCAAGTGGCTTTACATCGTTAGTTTTCTTTGTGATCTTATCACATAAGAATCAAGTTCAATAAATCAGTATAAATCTTTCGAATTTAAATATATTGTGTGTCCCGTCTGCTTGTAGTATACTTATCAATATAGTCAATCTATGATCCTAACTATTTGATTTAGCTCCGGTGGTATCGGATTGCGGTTCTATCGAAGAAAATACTATTAAATGCTTCTATGTTTGACCACATTATTTACACTACAAAAAAATAATTCAGGGCAATAATATCAACAAGTATAAGAAACGAAACAAGCGATAGCCATAGGACTGCGAAATCGGAAAGGATCGAACCCACGGCACACACCTCTGTTAATAAATCGTTATGATTCGTCTTTTCGAAGATATGTGTGTATTTATCATATAACGCTTGCTTGCGGTGATGGAAAACATCGTGAGGAAACCTGCATGCCTGAGAGTGCCTAAAAATTACTCGAGGATATGTGACGTCTACCAACCCGCACATGGCCAGCGTGGTGGACTATGGCCTAACCCTTCTGATCATGAGGAGAGGCCCAAGCCCAGCAGTGGGACATGTTGTAAAAAAACAGGGCTGCTATTATTATATAACAAGGGTTTCACTTTCTGAAATCAAACTAACTTTACTAAACTGTGATGAACTACTAAAATACCCAACGGATGAAAGTATTGTGCCATAACTGAGTAACGCAAAACTATTGTTTTAATATCTATTTCATCACCGCAATGTTTTTGATATAGTCATTGTTATTTGAGCTGTACAGACGGTTACACATCAGCCTATGCATTTCCAGCATAAGATGACCTCGCATGCAAAGGCTTCCCGTGCTATGCGATACCAGGTTATACTGGCACTGTATAAGTTGGTTGGTAGCCGCGGGTACCTAAAATATAATGGAATAGACTAAGTCATGGAATGACAAAGCTTTTTTTTCAAATAGGTTATTAAAGAAAGAAAACAGATAACTTGTAAGTAGATACTAATGAATCACTCATTTCGTGGTTGGGTCCTGAATAAATGGCTTGCGTAAAATACATACAATTCTTTATATATTATTTACGCAAAATAAGCTCGCTGAAGTGGCAGTGGGTGACGTATGCCGAAGGACCGACAGCCGCTGGAGCAAACGAGTCCAAGAATGGAGACCGCGACTCGACAACCGTAAGGTAGAACGCCCCCCTGCCAGGTGGACTGACAACCTGAAGAAGGTCGCTGGAGGGGACTGGATGCGGAAGGCGCAGGACCGGGTGTTGTGGCGCAAATTGGGAGAGGCCTATGTCCAGCAGTGGACTACGAGCGGCTAAATGATGATGATGATGATGATACATTTCTTAGTTACTTTAGTAAGAAGAGAACTTTTAAGAGAAAGATTGTAGATTTTATAATATGTAAGTATGTCGCTATAGTTAGCAACATACATAAAATCTACAATCCCTCTCTATTTGCTGTAAGTTCATAATCAGGAAAGAAGATGAAGATTAAGAATATAATACCACAAAACATAATATCACACCCAGCGGGTGTGGCAGAGGTGTACAACACCCACACTTCACCTGTTATGTTATGGTTACATGGTATAAGGGGTGAGCCTATCGCCATCCACCGAGCACAATTCCTACTTCGTGCTGCTATTTTAAATGTACTGATGGAAAGATCACAAATAACACTTTGCCCGACCCGACAATCAAACTCAAGACCTTGCGGTGAGAAGCGCATAGACTAACCACTGTCAAAAACAAACGGTTTTTACGGTGGTAGAGCTCCTGTGAAAGGCTCTAAGAAAGGAAACACCATTGTCCCAATTTCAGCATCAGCCGAATAAACAATACTTTCACTATTATGTTTCGCATTTTGTCACCAGTCGTAATATTAAATAAATCTTGTGGTAGAGCTCTTGTGAATGAGCTCGAGGGCGGCAGCATCACCGTCTCACCTTTAACCTGCCGCCAAATAGTAGTCCTTCCATTTCTGTGTTCCGGTTTGGTGGTGAGATCAGGCCCTGAAATTACTGGCACATGAGGCATAACACCGTAGTTCTCAGCTGCAGCGTTGCATCTATAATCTGCTTTTGTGGATTGTTGATGTCCATGGGCTGTACTCCACTTACCATCAGGTGGACTACACGTTCGTTCGCAGTGGGCGTTGTATAAAAAAAAATACTAAATTTGTTTTCCGAAGAAACGAGAAATCTGCTAATTTACGATGGATCATTGGCTGTAGAAAAATTTGCCATCTAATGGATCACAAGTATGTTCGCTACACAACAGGTGTGTTGTTTAAAAATTGTCAAAGAAATGTGTGGGACATTTTGTGGTCTCTGAACCAGTGTGTACGGTCCCTAACCACAATAAATAAGGCTGGATGCCATAAATAAGACTTGGCTCACGGCAGCCGGTCACAGGCCAAACGGTTATCTGTTATCTTGAACTTGATGACTTTATGTGGAAAAGAACCAAGCATTTTTTGTAATTAAAAAAATATTTGTACACATTTGCAATTTGCGCTGAAACTACTTGGTTTCAGGTTTGTCACAACAGTTATATTATTTACTTATTAAGTTAGTTAAAAAGGGCTGTGAAATTTCAATTTTATCAGCGGGGGGTACCGGTTCGAATCCTGCTGGATTCTTAATTTTCAACCTTTATATAGTATATAATAGAAAAAGGCCTAGCAAACCCATAATTTGCTGTAATAAATTACATATAAAATTATTTTTTTTATATTGCCAACAACATTATTCACATTTTATGAGAAATTAATGATTTAATCGAACAAAAGGTAAAATTGAAGTCTTAATCATTCATTTAAATAACTATAATTAACTTTAAATCTACTAGCTATAGCTAGTAGGCCATTGTTATTATTCAATTGCATTGTGCTATAATTATCCCGCCGTAATTTACTTACCTCATAGATCATTTTCACTAATAGTGTAATTTAAATAATGAAGTAGATAACTTATAATTATTCACTGTTGGAAGGATTGCTAATTAGAATTGATCCATCAGTTGATCGAGGCAATTAAGCTGTGGTGATCACTAATTTCTTTAACTATAAGTAAATAATATGACGACTTTCTATTTGATTCCCGCTTAAGACAAATCTTTGTGTGCATGAAAATTGGGGTATGTTATCTGTTAGTCTGGGTGTTTCTATGTATAATAAGTATATATTTACAATAAAAAAGAGTATTATATTATCTGTGATATGTAATAGTATCAGTAACTTTAGTACCGCTAGTACAAGCTCTGCTTAGTTTAGGACTAGATGGCGTTGTGTGTAAGTTGTGAGATATTCATTATTATAGACACAAATTGGCTATTATAAAGAGTCGGCCTTGAGTCCCTGAAGAAGAAGACCCTGTCTACGGAACTGGCACTTAAATTCACTTTCACATTCAAGCTATTGTGATGACTGATGAAAGTGAGTTTAAGCTCCGTGAATTTAAAGTAGAATTATTTTTGTATGACGATTCTAAGTGCTATGTGAAGTCTTAGGAATAAAGATATTTTCGCTATTACTGTTTGAAAATTGACATAGGCTGGCATAGTATAATAAAATGAGGTTTATGTCACTTCTCCGCCCAATTGTTCACTCTTGCATAACCGCTACCTGCGCAAGCGCATAAATCAAGATGTTCGGATAATCGAGTACCAGACAAGTGATAGGTTCACGCCTCTAAGTGAATAAATAACTTTATTGATTTATAAATAATATATAAATAACTAAATTTGTGTTACTCCATTACTTAGTAACTGATATAGTATGATATCTCAATATAATTTAACTTAAATTAAACTATGTAAAGTAATTATGCATAACGTAATGTTGTCTGCACGTGTGGTGTAGTGTTTTAAGCGGTCGCCTCGCCGCTCTCCACTGCACTGGTGTGGTGGGTTCGATCCCCACATGGGACAAATCTTTGTGTAATTGGCAAATATTTGTTCTGAGACTGCGTGTGCTTGAGTAAGTGAATGTGTGTATTTGGTCTTGTCATTGGGACCATTGGATAGTGTAATTGCTTCTGGCGTTCTATCTAATGTAAAAAATCCAAATTTATCTTTATCAAAAAAAAAAAAAACATCACGCCTATATTATTCAGAATTATAAGGCCGAGGTTTAGTTAAAACGCTAACATTTCTCCTACTGTGTTGATTTCCCATGTATAGGGGTGAACCTATCGCCATTCACCGGGCACAGTTGTAACTCCGTGCTATTGAGAAAATATCTCAAATAACACTTATGGCCGACCCACCCGGGTATCAAACCTGAGACCTCGTGGTACGGATACGCTAACCACTAGGTAGCTAGACTAACCAACAAGGCTTTGAAAATATATACATTTACATTTTACTTTCTAATTGATTATTTTTATAGCATTTAGCTATGCTTAGCAAATTATAATAAGAAACAGTTGAAAAAGATATGGGACCGGCAGAATTTGAACCTGCGACCTTACTGCACACCGGGCAGCCGCTTTAGCCATCCAGCTACGGTTGCCTCTTACCAAAACCCTAAATTTCTCAACTGTATGATACGTCATTTCGTGACGTCACGTTCATCCATTTGTTCCTATCTTAAGTAGGATACATTTTACTGTTAAAAATAACACTTTTTTTTTTGTGAAACACAGGTAGATACAGATGTTTTTACAAATAAAATAGGTACAGTCCATGTTCCGCCCATACAGGCATACAAAACACTTCTAAGAACCTGCGCTATTTCAAAAACAATGTGGTGTCTGTTCGTGCTTTCGTATCACATCTAGGAAACTTTTACGCTACAATGTTGAATTAACAATGCCGAATATTGTTATGAAAGAAGAATGAAAATATAAACTGATATCATTGAGCTAATTAATTCACTGTTAATTGTATAATGCAATTTTATTATTCTAAACATAAAAATGGTGGTTATTAATAGATACATATTATATAAAAAATATAAATATCTAACAACTTACACACAACGCCATCTAGTCCCAAACTAAGCAGAGCTTGTACTATGGGTACTAGAATAACTGATACTAATTCTTTTTTTATATATTTCTTTTGTATATACACATACTTATTATACATAGAAACACCCAGACTAAAACAAACCCCCATGTTCATGCACACAAAGATTTGTCTTAAGCGGGAATCGAACCCGTAACCTCGGCGTCGCAGGCAGGTACACTATCCACTCCGCCATCCGGTCGTCAATCACACATAATCATAGTTGTATCAACATTTTATTCGACGTCATTACACAGCGCCATCTGTTATTGAGTAGACGTACTACATCAACAAAAAAGATAAGAATGGGAAATGATAATAATTAATATAGCATAAGGAGTTTTCTCATTTTAACGATACAAGCGAGCTTTGTTCGGAGTAGATGTCACTTATTCGTAGTTAAGGTAGTGTTTCCTTAATACCGGCAATACGTTCAAAAAAGCTCTATCTATTGCTTTTTTTATGTAACGTTTGTAGCAAATAATCTTCTAATCCACAACAAAGTGTCTAAATAATTTTAGCATCAACACGCTCAGGTGACTTCCTCATTATCTAGTAGCATGCGGCTGTACCTACACTTCGAGGTCTCGAGTTCGATAACCGGGTCGGGACCCTGTATTATTTACGATTATTGAGTCTCAATAGCAGGAGTAGGAATTATGCCCGCTGGATGGCGATAGGATCACCCCCTGTCACATGGGACCTAAGCATAACAGGTGAAATGTGGGATGATATACACCTCTGCCACACCCTTCTAGGTGTGCTAGGTAAATAATAATAGTAATAAAATTGTTTATTTATCTCAACACAATAATGAATTGAAAAAACATACTTATCACATTGCAACAAAATAATTATAAATAAATAAATATTTCACAACTCACACACAACGCCATCTAGTCCCAATCTAAGCAGAGCTCGTACTATGGGTACTAGAATAACTGATACTAATACATATATACTTTTCTTTTGTAAAAACATGCATATTATACATAGAAACACCCAGACAAAGACAAACCCCCATGTTCATGTACACAAAGATTTGTCTTAAGCGGGAATCAAACCCACGACCTTGGCGTCGCAGGCAGGTACACTACCCACTCCGCCATCCGGTCGTCATCATTATATTTTTAACCGACTTCTAAAAAAGGAGGAGGTTCTCAATTCGATTCGTATATATGTTACTTTTTTTTTTTTTATGTTTGTTCACGGATATCTCCGTCGTTTATGAACTGATTTTGATGATTCTTTTTTTGTTGGACAGGAGATGATTCCAAGGGGGTCCCATCGTCAGCATGACGTGATCTGATGATGGGATCTCTAAGAAATCGAGGGCAACCCTCGAATTTTATAGGCACATGTAATGTTTTTAGTATGTTATTCAAAGCTACATCAGTATTTACGTACTTTTATGTGGATGAGCTGATGATGGAAGGTCAACTCCTCAATGGTTAGGAGTTAAAGGATAATTCTTTCACTAATGTACACATATTCAGACTGCTAGTTATGATGTCAAGTGAGCTGTTGGAACGGAGATATTTCAAAGGTGGTACCATTGTCAGCATGTCATGATCTGATGATGGGACCCCAGAGAAATCGGGGGCAACCCTCATATTTTATTAATCGAGGCCAGGATTTACGCTTGGTCGCAATAATTTTATGTGGTTGAGCTGATGATGGAAGGTCAACTCCTCAATAGTTAGGAGTTAAAGGATATTTCTTTCACTACTGTACGGATATTCCTACTGCTAGTTATTGTGTCAAATGAACTGATGATCGTGACCCTCAATAGTCAGGAAAAAGGATTTAATTCTTGTTTTAAGTTTTCCGTCTCAAGTAACCGTCGTCTCCTCATTCGAGAAACATTCTTGCTCGGTCTACCCATCACTTAAAATCGTAAAATAAAATAATTTTTATTAAAAAGAAAACCGACTTCAAAAAGTAGGTAAACTAAAAAGCAAAAAATAAATGTACTTCGCACGAAATAATACGTTTTTTCATTTAGTTAAATAGAAATTATTAAATAATTATTTTATAATTCTGAAGTCGGTGCCAAGTAAACAATTAATAACTCTGTATATAGATAATATCAATCGTTCTAACAACTTTTTTCTGACTGAATATTAGTTATATTTCTGTGGTAAGTACCAATACTGGGCGACCGCGCACACTAGCACAACTACGCGTCCCTTTTTGTGTGAACTGTAATTTGATATTGTAGAAAGGTTGTTTTTACTTGGCACCGACTTCAGAATTATAAAATAATTATTTAATAATTTCTATTTAACTAAATGAAAAAACGTATTATTTCGTGCGAAGTACATTTATTTTTTGCTTTTTAGTTTACCTACTTTTTGAAGACGGTTTTTTTTTTGTGAGACTGGTGCCTAAACTAGACTTACGTCTGTATTTCAGCACACCAAGTCTCCACCCCTCTCAATTGATTTTATTTCTTGTGTAATGCATTTGTTCTAGATAAAATATGCACGTGTTTCTAATTTTGGTTCTCATTACATAAGCTAGATTAACCTTTGGCTATATTCATCTTAATTAGTCTAGAAACCCTATACTTGTCTGCAAGAGCTACCATAATTAAACGCAATCAACTAGTGGTTACTTGTAGGTATTATGGAATAAGACACACTGTAACAGCGGCGTAGAATAGATATAATCAAACATCTAGGCTGTAGTGAAGTTGGCTGAACTTCATCGACTTCATCAACGGGACGCCATATTGCCATATTGTAAAAAGTGGTTTTTTTTTTTTTCGATTTTCTTGTTCCTCGTTATTTTACAATAAAGATGTGCATTGACATTATGTAGCCTTTTTGTGTTCTATAATTATATTATTATACTAAGACTAAAAACTAAAAAACCGGCCAAATGCGAGTCGGACTCGCGTACGTAGGGTTCCGTAAATGTTTTCTTTACTCTTTATTATATTAGAGTTGATTGAATGAAAGGTAAAATACGGTTTACGATTTATAACGTCTCGTTCTATTAGACTTTGATATCTTGATTTTTTTGATATTTAATTATAAAACACTAAAAACGTCATAAAACGTCCATACACATGTTTCTTATAAAATTACGGAAAGTTGAGATAAATCGTAAATATCACAAGATTGGTAGATTCCTTTACCGTACCTAATATTCTGCGCGGCACCGAAATTGGAGCAACAACTCTGCCACACATATCTGGGTAATATATTATAAGTGTTATAGAGCAAGAGCCCGTGAACCCCAGACCTTCGTTATTTTATAAAAGCTGGCAACTTGTCAGCGCATGCTCCCAACACAGGTAAGAATGATGCACTATTTATAAAGTTAGTATTACAGTGGTTTTGGCAAACAAACGGTACTAAAGGTGTCTCACCATGCGCTGACAAGTTTCCAGCTTTTATAAAATAACGAAAGTCTGGGGTTCACGGGCTCTTAGACCATTATGTTATGCTAAGTTTTATGTTTTATTTGTCGTTAATAATAATAAATAAATAAATTTGGATTTTTACATTAGTTAGAACGCCAGAAGCAATTACACTATCCAATGGTCCCAATGACAAGGCCAAATACACACATTCGCTCACTCAAGCAAACCCAGTCTTAGAACAAATATTTGCGAATTACACAAATATTTGTCCCATGTGGGGATCGAACCCTACCTATGCTATAGCTATCTATGCACGTACATCAAAAATTGCGTCACTGAAGGAAAATCCAAAAAAAGAAATGTTTTTGGTTTTTCGAATTATCACAAAAAGATCTCAAACACGCGTACATAATAGTACAATACACAAAACATGACTCATAACTTGAAACATCACATTATTTACGGTAACTGAACACGTTCGCCATCGGTGGGAAACAATGTAAACAGGTGTATTTGTATATAAAACAAAAAACTACGTCAAATTATCTAACAATCTAGACATCCTGTAAATATTTTTTTTTATTGTGGCAGTATGTTAGTAGCAGTATTTTTTGTAAAATGATTCATACGGTTGTAGGCAAGCAATATTTATTATATTGAGGTAGTTTTACTCGACAGAGACTGCCTCGATGGTCTAGTGGTTAGTGTATAAGTGTTATTTGTGAACTTTCCTTAAGGAAATTTACAATAGCAGCACGGAGTTGGAAACATAATAGGTGAAGTGTGGGTGTTGAACACCTCTGCCTTCTGGGTAATATAGGCTTGATGTTATGTTTATGTGTTTATGATGGCTAACAGTTTTTTTCTTTTTTTTTCTGTTTCCGTGACAATCTGTAGACAATAAGCCACCTTTGTCTGATCCAGATAGTTTTTTTTCTATTTTCTGTTTTAAGAGTGCCAGTACCAGTTTCAGGTTAGGAGTGACATACTAAATTATCTCCTAATGTTATAATAATATGATTGTGTTTATCTGTTCCTTATAACTTTTCTGTAACTTTTATAATTATTATGAATACATTAAGTGTATTAACATTCGAGGATTTCCCTTAATTTACCTAGGATATCATCAAACCATGACATCCTTGACATGGGACCACCCACAAAGTATTCGATTTCGAATTCGATTCGATTCTTTCGAATTAAATAAGAATTATTAAAATCGCACCACTCAGTAAATAGTTATGCGTGGTCTAACATAAAAATAAAATATAATAATATACCTATACACGTTGACGTGAGAACCTCCTCCATTTTTTTCGTCGGTTAAAAATCTATAAATAATTTTGCCAACAGCCCAAAAATTATCATTTTTCGTTGGTATTATTTTATTATTAATGTAATAAATAATAACATCAAATTTACTTCATAAACAACTCCAGTGTGTTTAATTTTGTTTTTACAAATAACGAGAAGTTTAAAGAAAAATATATAATTTAACGTATTGAACCTACAACTGCATCTTTCTGTATCGAACAAATGTCAAACGGAAAGTGGTTGGGATTTCTTAGCTAACAATTATTGACGACAAACCTTTTTAGTTTTCATACAATTTACCCCTACTTAAAGAACTGACGATTAGGACAGTTGCAATTCACAATAACTTACCTCAATTCTTGCCTTAAACTCATTAAACATAAAAAGAAACAAACGTGATTTTTAAACCGCGAAAAATCATCAACCAAAATTCCTTGTTTGTTTTTTCCTCGAAGTTCACCTACTTAGTAAAATAATGAAGCTTCTTGGAAGTAAATCTGAAAGTACTACTTCACCAAAGACCTAGACACCTCGTCGCAAAGGAAATGTTTGAAACGAGGTGTCTTGTTGGCTTGGTTGAGTTGTAAGGCCATGTTTCGAGTGTTAACACACCGGTTTTGCAAATGGATAGAAGCGGTGACTCATACGATTACCTACTACTGTTTATAATAGATAGTGCCGATGTTCTAGGTAAAGTCAGAGATCTTGACGGTTACGAAGTTAGCCGCATATTTATCTAGAGAATTATAAGTTTTAAATGACATTACTGTCACTGCGCGTTCCAGATTAATTTTACGTCGAAGTGAGAACTGTATGGGTTTTGACAGCTTCGCACCGGGCCCGTGGAAAGTTTTCTATGAAATTTGTCCGTGCTAAAGTGCAACCGTTAATATCTTCATGATGTATCTTGACATCTATTATCTCTGGTATTGGCCACGCTCGAGTACGGTACTCGTCGATTGGTCAAGCAGCCATCTGCAGCTAACTTCAAACCGTCCAAATCCCAGATTTTAAGTATACCACACTTGTTATTGTACAGTTTTGTTAAACCCATATTTGCATCTTTCTCTCTCATTCAATGTTTGCACGGGACAGAGAGATTGTGTTCTGTAGCTTAGCGCTTACTTAACACGTGTTGGTGAAACGCTTACATAGTTACATACACAGACTAAGCGAAAGTTATTTAGCTTATAACTTAATAGATAATAATATCCTAAAATCGATTAGTCATGTCATGATTTAGAGGCGTTACAACTAGAGACTATTATGTAAAATTGCATAACTTTTTTATATGACCTTCAAAAATTTTGGCCATTAGCGTTGTTAGTAGTCGGTTTTATGTATTGAAAGTTGGTCAGAAAAACTATAAATTCTATTTCGCAAAATTAAAAAAGAGAGGACAATTTGACGAGGAGACATTTAGGACATTGGTATCACAGGCCTGCTGGTTGATAAATAGCGAATAGCAAATTTTTTATGACGGTGTTGGTGCCGTACAACATACGTATACGTATTTTCAGTTTTGAATGTTTATTTTTTCTGACTGTAATTAAAAGAACACTTACTTGTATATATTGCAGTTTAAAATTCGTGGTAATCAGGCTGCTTCTAAGAATAAAATTGTATTACTCAATCACGATCCGGCTTTTAAACGGATTTACCAAACTGCCAATGACGCAAATATTACCGAAATCAGGAAGTAAGAGGTAATTTAATAGATCCTGCAACGTTGTACCTACGAACGACTTACTTAATACAACATGCCGAGATGTATAACACCAACACTTCACCTGTTATGTTTAAGTATGGGACTTAAACATAACAGTGATAGGGGGTGAACGTCACCGGGATTAAATCCAACTCCGACCTGCTATTGAGAATTTACCAAATACAACACCTTTGCTCGACCTGGGTATTGAACCAGACCTCGCGGTGAACGGACACATACGCCAACCACTCGACCAACAAGGCTATTGTTCGACTTCAAAAATAGTTCATATACCTAAGTGTGTTGTACTTGGTAGCACATACATACATATTACTAATTATACTATAGTGTTTACTTTAGGATTTCCTGATTGCAAAATCACATTTAACACTATGCTCAAGCGGCCGTGTCGCAATGGATAAGGTGTCGGTACGATCGAGAGGTCGTGGGTTCGAATCCTGGCCATTACACCACGGACGTGATCTTCCTCCTAACACAAGCGAATTAAGCTTAGCTGGAGGGGGTTAACAAGAATACTAGTAATTTGTATTTGCAAATTACTAGTAAGCTTTTAAAAAAAAAAAGTGTTCTTATAATGTTCTTGCATTGACATTAAATTTATGTTGTGTCTTTGTTGGTAAGAAAACATGAAGACAGAAATAGTATGATATGGTATTTATTTTGGCCAGAAGTTAAGCATTGCCATACAACGTGGCAATGCAGCCAGTGGGCGTTGCCCACTGGTAGCGGTCTTTTAGACTAAGTTTGTACATAGTTTTAGATGTAGTCATTTGTTTTTAGGTTAATAGGAATTTTGTTTTCTTTTCTTTTTATTTCCTTAAATAAAATAAATCATAATGAAAAAAAAAAAAAAAAAAGTATGATAATACAGCATATATCTTTGTCTACTAAATAGCATAATTCTTTATATGCAATGGGTCTTCAAATACCTCGTTGTTCTTGCGTATTCGCCTCCCACGCCCGCTTCGAGGTCACAGGTTCGACTCACGGGTCGAACAAAGTGTTATTTGTGATTTATCCATCAGGAAATCCTTAATAGTAGTACGGAGTTGGATTTACGCAGTTTCACTGTTGCTCATGAGAGGTTAACGTACCAATTCGAAAGTAAAATCATCCAATAAACCTTATTTATAATCACATTTGTTTTAAGCAACCGTGTGTCCTGGAACAGTCATAGATTCGTCAAACACAATAGTAAAAAAAAGGCCTTAAATGTATACAAGTTTCTTCGTAAGTTGTACACTTATCTTGTCCTCTATGGCATCATCGTCTCTATTGCTCTAGGTTTGCTGGAAGAGAACTCAAGCACTGAGTTAAGCTCGCCTTTTGTATAATAATACTGTAATAATGTCTATTTCTTTGTAATTAAAAGAAAAGATCCCTTAAAAAGAGTTCTACCTAGTTCAGCTTAGTAATTTCAGCGATGGATCATTTACAGCACTGTGGCTTTGACTAAAAACACATATGAAACTGCTCAATAATTCATCGAAAATTCTAAATTTATTATAGGCTAATAAAATACCTTAAAAAGACAGTCGAGAAAACAGAAGGTATTTGTCGGACACAACCATAAATAATTAGCAACTATGGGAAATTCTAGGAAATTGTAAAACATATCTATTGTGTACAATAAAGTATTAAATAAATAAAACAAGCTGTTATATTATGATTACAATGTCAGCAACGCGATTTACCAACACAGTCACACCGGACATGAGAGTTTTGCGTTTCAATACATAATTCAAAGATGTATAAACTTTCTTGTGGCTTGGTGTTAGCGTTTTTGTGACCGAATCGCTGCGTTTATGATGCGTGAATGTTGCAACTTGCAACCCACATGTCCGATGCCGGCATTTCGATTTTAGTCCCAATGGGACGGAACGATCGATCTCATTGTACTTGGTCATCATAGTATCACGAGAGAGATCAAGCTATCTTTAGGATTGTGAACAGCCACGGCGCAATGGTGTTTTCTACCCTTTCACTTTAAATGGGCCAAATTTTATTTGTAACTGCCTCGATGGTCTAGTGGTTAGCGTATGCGCCTCACACGGCGAGTTCTTGGGTTCGATTCCCGGGACGGGCAAAGTGTTATTTGTGTACTTTCCGTCAGAAAAATCACAATAGCAGCACGTAGTTGGAATTGTGCTGTCGGGGGACCTAGACAACAGGTGAAGTGTGGGTGTTGTACACCTCTGTCACAACCTTCTGGATAATATAGGCGTAATGTTATGTTATGTAAATTTCCCCCGTGCCGCTACTCCATGTCCCACCTCTTGATGACTGTTTTGACTGAGACTGTAGAAAACTTACTGTAACTGTTTTTCCCCTATCGGCAGTAGTAAAGTTGCAAGTGTGTACCAGCCGTTAAATCGTAAAAAAATGTGACTTAGATCATATCATACCCTGTAATCATTTCAATCTAGAGACTACTTATAAACATACCAGTGCAGATAAAACATGTCTTAGCTGGTAATCGTTCAAGTCTTTAGTGTAACTAATTGTCAGTTTTTACTTCCATTTATTAGAGAGTTGTAATGTATCGTACTACTCTATACTTAGACGTAAATTATCCCCCTAGGGAGATTTCAGACAGATTTTGATTGAGATATACCTTTACTATTTCCTAGTATTCCTGATAGATGCTAGTTCATTATAGATGTGTCCGACTAATGACTGTTCTTGATTGATCTATTTTAAGGCATTTTATTAAATTAAAATAATTTTAGAATTTGCGGTAAATTGTTGAGCATATGTTTCTAGTGAGAGCCACAATGTTGTAAGGTGAGCTCTACGCTGAATGTTAACTTGCACGGAGGCGTCTTCCCCAGATAGAATAATTTGATTTTAAGGCTTCTTTTTTTAAAATATAGCTTACTTATAATATTTACAAATACAAATTACTAGTAGCCTTGTTAAGTCTCAGCTTAATTAGCTTTTGTTAGGCCGTGGTGTAAGGGTCAGGATTCGAACCCACGACCTCTCGATCGTAAGACCGATGCCTTATGCATTGCGCTACAGCCGCTTATATAGATCGAGCTGTTGAATTAGATCAAAGGTAGCAAAATTATCTTCATAAATTAAATTAAACTATATTTCTAGCATAAAAGCATAGGTACACTATTTACCAATACACAAAGTAAAATAAACGCTCGTGAGGTGAAAGTTGTCCTGTTATGGTTACGCATTAATTTGTACTACATAATTATATTGCATGTCACTAAGATGCAAAATTATCATACACAATTGCTAATAATTTAGTTTGAATAATATTAGCATTCATTGAATAGATAAAATTACATAAATAGCAATTATTTCATCGCTTCATCATGAGAACGACTAATTAAAAAATTTGCGTGTGAATTTGTTTATATCAATTTCAGCAGCTAAATGGGGTAACGAGGTTACAATAATAGAAACTGAATTAAATGCATTTTAAATACACACTGCATATGCCTACAAAATTTTATATGAGTATAATATACAGTCTAAATTTCTGTACATTATTGTACATTAAATGCAAAGACGTAAGCTTCTGCCTTAAATTCAATATACATAATATAGTGTTAATTGAATTTTCGTAGCCTACTTGCTACGAAACTGTAAAATACGTCAGCTTAGGCACTTCCCCAGATTAGGCGTACGCGAACGTGGGGCCTGTGGGCGTGCTGGCTGCAAACACGTCACACGGCAGCATCACGCGAAGCTGTATGACGTGTTTGAAGCCACACGACCGACGATAATGTGAGGTCAGTATTATCTCACAAAGCAATGCTCTATTTGAAAAGCGTACCAGGTAGACATTATGTTCTAACATTTTAATCATAATGAAATATAAAGTTACCGTGACAAAGTTTGACAATTATTATAGCATTATGAAAGCGTCATTCATCATTAAGGAGTCCAAATAGTCCAGATTGTCCCACGGAGTTTCTGAGGTACAAATATATCTGTTTCATATTTTCTTCGGTCTTCTCCTCCTCTTATAGCCATCAACATTCATTCTTTGAATTTTATTAATAACATTACTTTCATCCCGTCTCATCACATGTCCGTACCACCCTAATCTCTAACTCCTTTAATAATTATCTATCTCACAATAATAATATAATTGCAAGTCGTTATTCTAAGACGGAAATATAACTATAAAGTGACTACAGCGCTAAAGAAGTCTAAACATTATAGGTTGTCCAACCTATAATGTTTAGACTCTACACGTGCTGAAGTGTGACAATCTGATCATCAATCCTGCCAACCACAGTATCATCTTAGATTGTGTGGTCTCTGTGGTTATTCTCGAACTACGATTATGTCTGGAGCTATCAGACGGTAGACTAGCGTAAACATATCCTAAGTATCAAGAGTAGAAACTAAAAACCACTAGTCTAGAAAAACCAGAACAGTGGTGTTAAATATTTCTAACGAGCTCGTTTAAAATACTTCTACCATCAATAAAATCGAAAAACTGACTTATTTTGAACACTAAAATAACAACTAGTCAGCAATGGAAGTTTAAACATTAAATTATGTTTGGAAAATTTTAGCCAAACATTATTTAATGTTTAAACTTCCATACAAATACAAAATAATAATAATGTTTTTTAGAAGGAGTTGACCAACCTAAAAAAAAACCGCCTGCTCTATGAATAACTCCTGTGTCGCGGGGGTGTTCACTAACATACTAACATTTCCCACACAAAGCATACATCTTTGCGGATCACACAAAGATTTGTCCCGTGTAAGGATCGAACCCACAACTTGAAAGTGGCGAGGCGACCGCTTTAACCACTAAGCCAAAAATACACTCAAATTAAAAAAAATAAAAAATATAGTTTTTTTGTTACTTCTACTACTTTTTTTGCTGACAGTACATTTAATGATTGATCAACTGATGCACAATAGAAGCTCACAGTTCTGGTCAGTTAACTAGAATAACCTTTTGCGTTTAACTATTATCCACATAAAGCTGTTGTATTGTAACATTGAGGCCTGAGGGACACGTGGAAGTACTTGTGGACATAGAATAACATAACAACACGTTTATATTATCCCGAAGGGTACGCAAGATTGATAACATCCACACTTTACCAGTTTGGGACAGTAAGGGTATACCCATCGCCATCAGTCCGGCACAATTCTAGACTCTGTGCAGCAACTGATAAAGATAAAGATAAAGATAAATTTGATTTTTACATTAGATAGAACGCCAGAAGCAATAACACTATCCAATGGTCCCAATGACAAGGCCAAATACTCACATTCACTCGCACAAGCACACCCAGTCTCAGAACAAATCTTTGCGAATCACACAAAGATTTGTCCCATGTGGGGATCGAACCCACAACACCAGTGCAGTGGAGAACGGCGAGGCGACCGAATTTTGACCAACAATACGAAATAACCCCAGACTTATGAAGATAGATCTGGTGAGTGTACGAACTTCGCTTGCTCGCTCGCCAATGGTAAGACTAAGTAGCTAGTTAGCTTAACTTTTCCAGAACAAAATGTTCGCGAGACGTCATATTTTACATTTGTTTTGATAGTTAAAATTGACACGCTAGGTGTTTCTACAGTTTAACGGACTTACCGGATCTATCTTTATACAATCATATCTGAGGCAATAACACTTCCCGAACCGGCACCAAACCCGAGACGTCGCGATCAGCTGTCACAAACGCTAACCACTAGCGAGGCAGTGCTTTATGCTAAGCATATAGCAGAATTCAAAAGGATTAATGCACATTTTTGTCATTTTAAGCTGGCTTGCTTTGAACACGCCGAAGTAAGCGATCAATTCGTCAAGCACCAGAAAACAAATAAATTAATGATCACAATAACTGCTGTTGTTATGCTACTTGCTTGTAATTACTATTAGCTAATTACCTATAATATCTAGTGAACACCCAGTGACCGACATTCAACTATTATTCTTTGAAAACATAAGTAGACCAGGTGTAAGTTTAAAGGCTTTCTCCATGGACACTACTTTATAGGTTGTCTACTAATAGGTAAATGTAGTATATTATATCATGCATAGATAGTCTAACTCGTCGTTAACTGCCTCGTTGGTCTCACGGAGTTGGAAATGTGAGCGTTGGATGACGATAAGCTCACCCACTATCCCCTGGGACTTAAACATAATAGGTGAAATGTGGGTGTTGTACACCTCTGTCACACTCTTCTGGGTAATATAGGCGTGATATGTTATGTCAAATATCTTTTAAAAATATCAAAATGTGCACTCTTAGCATTTAGATTCAACTATGACGTAATTATCAACATAGAAACGTCAGTTTCTTTTTACTTTTCTATGTTGACAACTCTATGTAATAGTCGAATCTAAATGTCAAGAGTGGAAAGTCGTGCTAAGGGGTGTCAACTAATTCATCAAACCGGCATTCATTCAAACAACAAGCACAGGGCAACAAATTAAATAAAAGAAGTAGACAATACAGTTATATCAAACAACAACGTACAAATTTTATAAGGTATAAGTAGGCTAATATGTAGCATGCTGCCTCTATGCTGGTGCCGGCAAGCTCACTTTTAGCTGAGAGGTGCAACACCACCCAGCACTGATTTTCAGTTGGCAACCTGACTAAACGCACGGACGGAGGTCAAGCGTTACAGAGTTCATATTTTGGCAGTTTGTACTTAAAGGTTCGTTATTTTAAGTCAATGAGTAACTCAGACCACCCCTTGTATGTGCCCTGCATAATTATTGTGACCGTTGAAAACCAGCAGCCATAACGGACCGGTTACATTACCTAGAGGCCAGAACTCCGGTACGTCGGCGCCGGCTCCGCAGGAATGCGAATGATTTCCGCCAAATGTACCTACTTCGTTGAGACTTCGAACTGGATTTTATACCCGTGATATAATTAACATTATCATGATGTGATCAAAATTGGTTATTTTCCTTTATAGTATTGGTTTTTTCGTGATAAGGTTGGTATGGACTCAATATTTTCCTTTAAAAACTGTGTCTTTTCCTACGGTTTTACCATAATTGTTTAATAATTACAAATTAAATTGTTTTCCTTACCTTTTATTCTCATAAAAAGTATAAAAACTAAATAATCAAAAATATTATTGCCATCAGTATGCATGCCTGATACATGTAAAATACCTGTATTTTAAATTTACGTATCCAAATAAATCTAATCAGTAATCAGTTAAATAACCAATTAAAAAGTAATTAGTTGAAAATTTATAAATACGTGTAATTATATAAAATCAAGATAAATAAATCTCTTCGCTTCATCATGCAGTAATTATAATGATAGCAAAAGAACGAATTGATACAATTGACTCTTTTAAAGATTATTATCGTTTCATCTAACCTTGTCGCCATTGTAATACAATAGTATGCTGAAGCTCGTAATCAGCGACTTCTTCAACACGTGAATGTCGAGGCCATCCAGCTCCTTGACACTCAGACATAGATAGAAGACTTAAAAGGACGAAACCTTTTGAGCTAGGTCAGTGAAGTGAGTGTTTCAAGTGGTGTGGTGAGACTACTTTTAAAGAAAATCAAAGAACACAAATAACACCCGAACGGAGTGTCATTTCTTTAATAAAAACAATAAGATGGGTGTTACTGAACACATTCTTAGCATACATTAATTTTGTAGCTTAGTTAAAATCAAATTAATCGATTAAATTAGTAAATTAACTTTAAATTAAGCCTTAAGCCTTATTTACACTACAAAAGCGATGTTAACATCAACTTTTACAATCCATGCATTGACTTTATGACACTAGTTTCATTATGTGAATAAAGAATTTATATTTCTATAGCAGATTTTCGTAGAAATGCCAAGAATGGTTGTCCCAAATTCAGGTACGTATAGTCATTCAGTTGATTTAGCAAGGTACCTATAATTTCGAGGAAGTTATACCTACTCACTGGCGCCTTTCGAGATTCTTATCTTGATTTGATCTTACTTGTTGATGTGCGTAATCTAAAATCGAACTACTGGTAGAAGGTTTCAGCTTATGTCACCTAAACAAATCTGATGACTAAGTGCATTAAAAACGTACCTAATAATAAAACAATTTAGGTGTATCAGCTCTTGGAAACTTGAGTGAGAAAGAAGACACTAAAATTGTCTTAGCTTTGACCTGACAGCACATAGAATGCGCTCGTGTTCCAGTTTACTTAACAGTGAGATTAGACTTTTAAATTAGTGTAACAATAGTATTCAGACTGCAGAGCCTTTTCTGGGTAGTCTGTACTGCAGTAGATGTCATTAATCATCAGGTTACGGGCCAGTTTTCAACATAATTGGGCAAATTCACGATTTTTTTTATCGTATTTATTAGCTGAATATGAAAATACCGTGGTAAAGATGACAAAAAGTGAAATTAATATTAAAATCAATCCAGAAATACGACAAATAGGTTTATGCATTTTCAATTTTTAATAACGCACCGATAGACAAAGAGATTCGATATTAAATGTGACATGACATTTAATATCTTTTTATAGTTATTCGATCTAATTACATAATTGTGTCACTTTCTCTTTTTGGTGTAAAAAATTGACAAATTTGTTGCTGGTTGCAAATTTTTAATGAATAAGGCAAAAAAAAATCTACTTTCAAAAAATTTGCTGTTTTATGTTTCGTAAAATATTGCATGACTAATATTTTTGATAAGTAGGTAAAATTTTTGCCAAAAATAAAAATTGGCCAGACTGAAAAAAATAAAACAATAAAAAGAAAAAAAGTTGATGAGTTAAATAAAATATTATTTGTTTTCTGTGGAATAATCTTACGTGCAATGAATGGCGTTTGAACACTATCAGGTTAAGCAATCCATCTTATCAATGTTTTTATTCTGAATTTTGTGGCCAAAACTGTTTATAAATCGAAACAAAATTATTTGTGCTGGCATAATATCATATTGTCAAAGTAATGACGTAACATAAAAGCAGCGTTCTGATAGGTTCACTATTTCGCGCCATTTCGCAAACTTTAAAATTGGATTGTGCTAATTGGTTAACATCTACGTCGTTTTATGCCAATCTATAATTATATTTTAAAACCTGATGGCAGTAAGCAGTCTTGGGCAAAAAGTGCAGAAATCCTGTTATGATTCGTTTGTTAGTAATTAATTAAAATTCCTAGGTTATATGAGCTTGTACGCTTGCATATCTAAATCAAAAATCATTAATGATCTTAAAACATTTTAACTTACACCATACTAAGGCAATTTTACCAGATCTGGATGGGATGAATCTATTGTATAAGGATTCAACTGAAAATCGTTGTATTTTAAAGACAAATAAACGTATTCTTATTCTTATTTTTAGTTATACCGTATTTTTAGTTCTTATTATATAGTTCAGTTTGACGACCGGATGGCGGAGTGGGTAGTGTACCTGCCTGCGACGCCGAGGTCGTGGGTTCGATTCCCACTTAAGACAAATCTTTGTGTGCATGAACATGGAGGTTTGTCTTAGTCTGGGTGTTTCTATGTATAATAAGTATATATTAACAAAAGAAAAGTATGTATTAGTATCAGTTATTCTAGTACCATAGTCCAAGCTCTGCTTAGTTTGGGACTAGATGGCGTTGTGTGTGAGTTGTGAAATATTTATTTATTTATTCCTAAATGTTAAATTTGTATAGAAGTATATATTATCATTAACTATCTGGAACCTTATCGAAACTGGTAAGTAATCAAATGTCAGTACAATATCTACACAAGATAAATCATTATCTATATATCTACTTGGTACTGCCGCATCATATCAATATTATTATCTTAAAAATTCATTATAAACTCTAGATGTGTATACAGATGTAAAACATTATTAATGTAAACAACACGTCATATCAAGTACATAGTTATTACTAGTATGACACGTCACTTATATAACAATTAAATGGTATAACTACAATAACATAATATCAGTTATATTATTTCCAAAGTGTATATACCTAGAATGATTTGGCAGAGTTGTATAACACCCATACTTCACCAGTAATGTTTAGGTCCCATGTGATAGGGGGTAAGCCTATCGCCATCCACCGAGCATAATTCCAACTCCGTGCCGCCTTCGAGTCATTTTTAATGGAAGGATCCAAATAACACTTTTGAGATTTTTTAACGTACTTGAGACCTCGCAGTGGGAGGCCGAATAAGCTAACCACTAGACCAACGAGACATAAATACTATCATTAAAATTATTAATTAAACCACTTACCGTCTCATCAAGAGTTATATTTGAAGACGTAGAGATTGTAAATACATGATCAGTACTGTCTGCAGGCGATATTTTGCTGGCTCTCACACATTCGAACGCACCCATAATTAAAAATAAAAAACACTAGTCACAGATAACACAAAAGAACACTTCAAATTCACAAATGTCAACGATTTATTTTTAAGAACACATTTTTATTTAATTTTCTTTTTTTTTGCATTTAAAACCTTTTTGTCTAGAATTAAAAAGTTAGCGGCTGTAAAGTGGCTTAAGTTGAATGTTGAAATGACTGACTGGCCGCAGCGTATGCGCAACACTCACAATCGTGATCACGTACGTAAGGATATAAAGGTGAGTGGAAGTGGTAGGAGCGTAGGCGTCATTGTCTCGTCAAAGGTTAATACCGAAGTTATCAGCGTGTGTAGGCTATATCAAATTTATCTTGTTTCATTCAACTTGTTGCCGAGAAAAGACATTGAAAATGTTGTTGGTATTATCTTTTAGATAGCTTTGAATCATGATATCTAATTTTCGTTCGTTATCTTTTATCTAACAGGTAAGATAAATCGTTTTAAGCAAGCAGTACTTTATTTTTTTTATAATTTTTACATCAACGTTCAATATGTGTAGTTACTAATACTTTCATATTACAATGTGAAAGTTTAAAAAACCTGTACAAATCAAATCACATCAAATCAAATCATTTATTCACAAAATTATGGGTAGTTACAAGATGTCACTTAAAAATATTGGTCCACCAAAATTTGCCCGTTCAGGCGTATGAATTGTAAAACATGCATAACAAAAAATCTACTCTTATTATTATAACTATTACATTCTGTCTTAATATAAAATAGGCACAAACAAAATTAAATAAAAAATAAAAATGTCCGTTTCAATAATACAATAAATTATATCATAATGTCAAAAATTCAAATTAAGTCAAATAATATTCTAAGTATAAAGTCTAAGTCAAATTAAGTTGAATAATATTATTATCATTGAAAAAATCATTAATGGTATAGTAACATTTGCGAATTAATACATTCTTGAGATTAAATTTAAATTTGTTTATGTCGTGAACTTTAATACTATCTGGAATTTTATTATAAAGTTTAGGTGCCATGCACAACAAACTTTTCCACATCAGATAAGTTTTGGCACTCTGTAAGCACAAAGTATTATTGTTGTTATTGCAATTATTACGCCTATTTCTTTGTACAAAATCTGATCTGCGCTCAAACAAATGGGGATTATTGTGGACAAACAATGAAACTTCAAGAATATATTGTACGATGACATTCCATTCTTTTGGAAGGAGCAAGAGGTTTTTTTATAAGGCCAATGAACCTTACCGACTGAATACCTTTGGCAAATTCTGGACCGTTATAAAATCTTTTGGTAGACATTTTTAATCCTGTGTCGTCTACTTATGAAATGTTTTTCTAAAGGAATTATTTATTTGTTATGTTTGGTTTGAATTATTGCAGCAGAATGCAAGAAAAAAAACCGGTCAAGTGCGAGTCGTACTCGCGCATGAAGGGTCCCGTACCATTATCGATAGTAAAAACGACAAAAAATAATTGCCGTTAGAGCCCCTCTTAAATAATTGTTTTATTGTAATTTAATTATTTATTTTTCAAGTAAATACTCAACAAAATATTCTTTGAATATTTGAGCGTCTACCTGTTGCCGTTATTGAACCGAGGAAAACAAACAAAAAAATCACGTTTGTTGTATGGAACCCCGCTTGAGTATTTGTTTTTGTTTGTTTGTTGTTATAGCGGCAATAGTTATGTATACATTATTTGTGAAAATTTCTCAGCTATCTAGCTGTCACGGTTCATGAGATCAAGCAAAAAAGAGTTCAAAAATCACGTTTGTTGTATGGGAGCCCGCTTCAATATTGGTTTTATTACTTGTTCATCACAACTTCATGATATACAGTCTGATAATAGCCGGACAGACCGACCGTTTATACCCTTTACGTACGGAACTCTAAAAAGGTAAATCCTATAAATTAATACCTTCATCCATACTGTCGTAGTTCATAAAAATGTATTGCTTAAATAATATACGATGTTGATAATTCAGTAATTTCAAGTACACGGCTACACATCAGAATTCAGAAATCAAATCATTTATTTAAAATTATTAAAATACAAAAAAATAAAATAAAATAAAACTGAACTAATTCAATTATAATACTAATTGCAATAATATGATTTGACACCGGATTGACATCAAGCAATACATTTACAGAATAAGCTGGTCTCGCATTCTTGTGAGACCTGTACAATGCAACACCATTTTATTCTTGCAATATACAGGGTAGATGCAACATTTAATAAAACCACAGGTTTTTTACATAGCCAGTATTAATTTCCAGCGGTTAATTATGCAATGTTTTGTTCGAAAAGGGGTGGTATAGGTGTTCATGGCGTCTAGATGGGTTAAAACTCTGGGAGTAACAGTACTGGTTTATTATTTACAAGGTTAGCGATGATTATAAGTTCACGGCGGGACTGACTAGCTTCGAATGATCCCCGTACGGCGTTTGCAGCCTCTTATAAAGGCGCTCGTCGGCTTCAAATTCAAATTCAATTCAAATTTAAATCATTTATTTTCATAGGCCCCAGGAGGCGCTTGAACTCGTCAAAACATTACAAAAAATGATATAAAAATAAATCATAAATAATACTAAATTATACTATTATTTATTATTTAATTATTCTTCATTTGTTTCTCTTTCAGTAACAAATTAATGAAGGAGCATTACTCGATGCATCTTCAGTTATTGATAATTTAAACATCTTGACGTTCGTGTATATAGAGGCGAGTGTCTCTATGGAGTTTCAATATGGTGTGTCGACCTCTTCGGAGCTTGGCGTCCGTAACAATAATGTGTATGTACACAAATACGTTTTGTATATCGCATCCAGTAGAGCCCTCACCTATGGCGTATACTATATCTGTGTTGTTGTGAGTCATTCACGTATACCATGACTACCAATAGCACCGTGCACTGACGGATTGTAGGTCACCGTACATCGTGGTCTGGAGTTCCGGATCCGATATCGTCTCCGTTACGTAACAATAGATAATGACATTATTCTGGAGAACAGAACAAACTCGGCGATAGTGACATTTGGTTTTCGTTCGCTGATATACACAGGGTGTATGCGAAATAGCGACATTTATTGACGTACACGTGGTTAGTGTTTATTTTCACCGGTTTAAATTGTTTATACGAAATTACTGCTAACCTTTTTGCAGGCAAGAGTCCTTATTGGCATAATAAATTGAAGGCAACTGGAAGCTTAACGTACCACGTAGACTTTGGCACTTCCAGATTGGTCTAGGCAATTTTTGGCAATCATTTACTGGCGGTAGAGCTCTTGCGGACGAGCTCGAGGGCGGCAGCACCACCGTCTCTCCTTTAACCTGCCGCCAAATAGTAGTGCTTCCATCACTATGTTCCGGTTTGGTGGTGAGATCAGGCCCTGAAATGACTGGCATATGAGGCATAACACCGTAGTCCTAAGCTACAGCGACGCATCTACAATCTGCTTTTGTGGATTGTTGATGTCCATGGGCTGTACTCCACTTACCATCAGCTGGACTACACGGACGTTCGCTGCAGGATTAAGAACAAAAGAAACATTGGAATATTCATACTTCAAACAAACACCTAACGGCCTAACCAACCACCTCGTACCTGAGGATTGTAGTTATATGGAGGAGATAAAGCTTTACGATTCAATCACGTTGTTAAGATAAAATACACGTGTATTTTTAACCTACTTCACAAAAAAGAGGCTGTTAATATTAAAAATAAAAAAAATGAAAAACTTAAAGACGTAGTAAGTATATTATATCGATGGAATAGCATAATATAGGATTCGCAGGTGGTAAAAAAATCGTCACGAAAACGCTTACAAGAGTTAGGGTCGACACACACCAAAAGCGCGTCGAAGCGCAGCGAATCGAAGAGCAGTTTCAGTGTCATATGAATTCCAACTCTATTCTCACAACTATAATACTCATTATCGCATGAGAAACTCTACGCTACTACTACTATGGAATTCGCCGGAATTCCCGCGGCGCCGCGCCGCGGGCATCCACGCGACTCGTTTGAGTTTCTCATGCGATAATGAGTATTATGGCTGTGAGAATAGAGTTGGAATTCATATAACACTGAAACTGCGCTTCGATTCGCTGCGCTTCGACGCGCTTTTGGTGTGTGTCGACCCTTACTAGTGATTCAGTGCAGGGTCTGAAAGGGTCTTATATAGTCACGGTTTCATTATTAACACCCTGTATAGTCCTATAAAAAAAGATATAAGTTTGTGGTTGTCTGATTGTCCACGCTTTTATCAAAAACTGTTGATCGTAATTCAAAGAATTATTTTTGATGTATCATATTTTCTGACGGAAAGTTCACAAATAACACTTTGCCTGACCCGGGAATTAAGCCTCTCGGGCTCAATTCCCGGGTCAGGTGAGAGGCGCATACGCTAACCACTAGCCCATCCATGTTATACAACCTATTACTTGTGTGCTTAGCATTGCAAATATGAAAGTGTGATTGTTCGTGAAACCTTCTTTTACTCAAATATTACATACTTTCCGAATCATTTCAAATTACATTGGAGTCGGTTGCCAGCCTACCCGGTTCAGCTGAAAATCAGTATCTTACGACAAGCAACTGCTAACAGACCACCACAACCCAGTACTAGGCAATACAATACACTCTTACATTCAAAAACTTATTTTGTTTTTTATTTAACCACGCCCGCACTACGAATAACTCCTGTGTCGCGGGGGTGTTCACAAACATACATTTTACACACACAAAGCAAACCTAGAGTCAGAACATATTTTTGCGAATCACACAAAGATTTGTCCCGTGTGGGGACAAATCGAACCCACAACACCAGCGCAGTTGAAAGCAGCGAGGCAACCACTACGTCAACCGTGCACTCAAACTACATGATTCCATAAAAATAGCAGTATTATATAAATTTGTATCACGCTGCTATTCAACCCGTCTGGAAGAAACAGGCATGATGTTATATTGTATTGTTAAAAGTAAGCTGTGTACATACATTGAAGGCTTTATACAACCAGTATTGAGTACGGTCGGTGAGTCATACAATTCATACATACAGTATTTACTTTCGACATTACTCATTCATGGTAGTATCTATATTTATAGATTGTTCAGCAATATCATATAGTGCTTGTACATATTTATTTAGGTATTAATATATTTTCTATTATTCTCTTATACAAATATAAATTTTTATATCTAGTATTATATTATCTTTTAAATTATATATAAATCTTATTGGCCATAGTGTCATTACATAGGTGCTATCTGAAAATCAGCGCTGTAGTATTTTAAACTGCAGCAATTGCTGAGATAGTCTCCTTTTTGGTCTCATACAGGAGTGTTCCACTTGTTTACCATGCCTTATATGTGCTTATTCTTATTTTATTGTTCTATTTTGTTTAAGTTTACTTTTGCATACCTTATTTGTATCATTGTACTCCTTTTATGAGTCTCATTAAATAATGCTAGTCTAAATAAATGCTTTTCTTTCTTTCAATATGGAAGCAAAAATTAAAAAAAAATCTGTTTGTCTGTCTATCTTAGTCTGTCCTGTATGTCTGTATTTTGATAACTTTTACCGTGTAATGTAATGAACGGATTCAAATAAAACATGGCATTGGTGTAGTCCTAACAATGTTTTAATATCTAAGCAAACTTTAAAATCGAAATTAACCGCTTGGGTGGAACTACGGGTGAGAGTTTGTTTGTTTCTTTGAATACGCTAATCTCGGGCAGTTTTGGTCAGATTACCGTAACTCTTTGTTTTGTTAGGTAGCCCATTTATACAAAGGTAATTAGATTATTAGTAATTAATTCGATAAATATGTCGCATAAACGGGCGACACGAGCGGAGCAGTAAGTGACCTATAAAGCGGGTAAAAACGTTGGTAGAAACTAACATAAAATCACGCCTATATTATCTATAAAGGTGGGGCAGAGGTGTATAACTGCCACATTTCATTTGTTATATTTAAGCAACCGCTCATTCTATCGCCATCCACCGAGCAGAATTCTAACTCTTAGTTAGTTATTTAAGAATCTCCTGCCGAAAAATGCCCAAATCGCACTTTTGCTGGAACCAGAAATCGAACCCTACAACAGCTAGTTTGATAATATAATTTAATAATTGTGTAATTTGTCTGATCGTGCCGTGGATACCTGAGTCAGTTTACAAAACATACGCTTATATTATCCAGACGGTAGCTTGCAAATACCAGTGGCTACGGTCATTGTGGTTTGAATACTTACGTAACTAAAGTAAAATAAAAGGTATTCTATAGTACTGTGACTCAGACAGCCAGACTAAACAATGTATTGCCAAACCACTGACGATAATAACATAGCCTAAATAAAACATCACGCTAATATTACTCAGAACGGTGTAGCAGAGGTGTACAACACTCACACTTCACCTGTGATGTTTAGGTCCCATGGGATCCTTTCGCCTATCGCCATCCACCAGGCACAATTCCGTGCTGCTATTGAGAATTACCTGACAAAAAATTCACAAATAACAAATTTTCAAAAGGCAATGCCTAAAAACTGTATTGCCAAAACCCTTGTGTCACGAATATAAGATAGTAAATAATTTCTAGACATAACTTAAGCGGGATTTTATAAACGAAAGAGATAACATGAAGGATGAACTAGAATCTGACTTTGTTTTGATAGAATTATCACGTTTTTGCACTTGTTTACTAACTTTTTTCATGACATCCCAGCTTACTATGAAAATATCTGGCTTAAAATTAAACTTTTATATTATTCTACTTACAATACAGCAGTTTTTATCTTGACAAAGCCACGGAATTGAAAGCACAGCAGCGATAAACAATCCCATAGTCGATTGGTCATACCCCTTTGGAAGCACAATACATACTATATAGATATATTTTTATCTGTTACCTTTTTTCTATAGGACGAATACGACGTTTTTGAGTTATAAAGTGTTCTTTTACGTACACTATTTTGACCACTTGATCACTTAGTTACAGACAACATTCCTCAAATGTGTTAATTTACCTTGCAGGTGCATTCAATTTCCATGAATCAGTTTGGTAATTTCAAAACCACATAAATCATTTACGGTTAATAAAAAGTGACTACATTTGGGTAAAGTTATGTTAAATACACAAGACTTTTGTCACGTAGGGCACGATATTATCGATTGCAAAAAGGTAATGAATTATTCAATAAAAATAACTTACATAAAATGTTATATATAATAATATATTATGTTATATCATACTAGATTTGCCCGTGACTTCGTGAATTTTCTCAAAATAGAATAAATTCAGACTCCCTTGGGTAGTGAAATTTCCAAAATATACGAATATAATATCTTATTATTAATTTACTTCATGTAAGGAACCTTTATGCAGAATTGCATGAATTATCTTTTTAAAATAACGAAGCTCCTCTAAAAACTTACTCTTACTTACGATTTCTTAAAAGACACCTTTTTTATACAGATGATTATAATACACCACCGCCGTTGTATCTTTATCTATATTCTGTGTAATCAAGATAATTTAAATTCCTTGTATATTTGTTTAACTCTTGTCGTGATATCAGATACAGTTGATCTGATAAACACAGAATAAGATAGAAAATGGAAGTGTTCATTAATAACTTATTTACCTATTTTATTTTTGTATATCACAATGTGAATAAATTTAACTTATGTATACTTATGATTGCTGCAATGTACTCGGTAGCTCGGTACTTAGCCGCGTACTCGGTACGGTACGTGTGTTCAAAGCATAAAGTATACAAAACTCTCATCCTCGATCGCCTATTACTATAGCTTTTAAACGTGGGAGTAGATATAATGTGTTATATATTTTGTTTACTGTTAATCATAGTCTGGCCAATAGGTTGATAGGTGGAATCAGAGAACATAGATCGGAGCGAGTGATGCTTTGTCTATGGGTGGAATACACAAAATATGCCTGATGTCAAAAAAGTTCAGCTGTCAAACTGACAGCCGCGCGCCTCCTTGCACTGTGTTGGAACCAATCGCTCCTCTGAATAATAAACCAAAATATTGGTATTACAGTTACTAGTTTTCTTGTACTATGAGTACAAGAATAACTGATACTAATACATATTATTATATAATTTTCTTTTGTAAATACCTTCTTATTATATTGAAACACCCAGACTAAGACAAACCCCCATGTTTATGCATACAAAGATTTGTCTAAAGCGGGAATCAAACCCGCGACCTCGGCGTCGCAGGCAGGTACACTACCCACTCCGCCATCAGGTCGTCGATATTTCTTAGATGGCTGCAGTAGCCAACTAAATAATGTCATAATGACAACGCTAACAATATTTTCGAATAGATCTCTATGGTTTACATTAATAGTTATCGACGTTTGCCGAATATGTGCTATAATTGCTTTGAGTGATTATAATAATTATTGTATTAAATAAACTTCTTTAAAAGTTTATAGTACCTATTATTAATAATTGTCAATAATGAGTGAACTGCCCCAGTTAAATCCGTACAATGAATTAGCAAGAGAAGTAGTCATAAGTAATATGATTGCTACCGAGATGAATCTGTATAGCAGTAGCAGTTTTGACTTGTGTGATATTGACGGTAAGTTAAATAATTTCAAGAGTCAGCCAACCCATGCAATAAGGGACCATACCATCTTTATCTTTGGCTGCAAAGCTATAGCTTGTTGTGTAACAACTATACAAACGTGCAGGAACACCTGGCCCCGGGGTCCGGTCTGCAGTGGCCCATAGGGAAATTGTTAAATCAGTTGCAAGCTCAGGTTGGCCGCTTCAGATATAACCTGAAAAAATGGGGAATAATCCAGCCAGGCGAAACACAATGCGATTGTGGTGCTACTCAACAAACAATGACACTCTTGAATGTCCAAACTGCCCTGACAATTGCTCCCTGAGCGATCTGAATAAGGACACGGAGAATGCAATTAATGTAGTCACTTACTGGGCCGGGGTGGTATAAAAACTTTGACTATTGACTCGTAAGAAGAAGATAGCTTGTTGTGTAGCCATGTGTACAGTACAATACGTACCTACAGCTAAATAAAAACACGAATGCCAGACGAGTAGTCGGGGATTTGCCGATGACACGTAGCCTACTAATTTTATAATTTTGGCAGATCGCCCGGGGATTTGCCGTTGACAGACCGCTTACAAAATTTTTAATTTTTTATTAAATTAAAATAATTAAATTTAAATTTTTGGCGAACCAATAATGTCACTCGCGAAATGTTATCTGTCTACGGTTTAAATGCTTTGCGGACCAAATGTATACGCGTAAATAACTAAATTACTAAAACTGTAAAAGTTACTCAAGATTAATGTATATAATACTGATTATTATGAATAAAAACAAATCTAAACAAAAAGATTTGACTCTGAATAATGGTGTAAAAGATGGTTATGTTGAAAAAATATAGGAAAACTAATAAAAGTACAATCGATTTTTTATTGCTACTGACATTATGAAGTTGAATGCTTCGACAATATGTTAAGCTGACAAATGTTAGGAAGACATTAGGAAGAAAATTTTCGGATTTTCACCCGGTCTGCGAACCAGCGCAGCGGTTGTGAACCGGTTGGTTTAAATAATGCTCATTACCATAGTAACAAAAACGTTTTTCTAAATGTCATATTTCAAATTTGACATGTTGAAAACCTGAGATTTGCACAACAATCATTTCATTTGTAATTTCTTTTTCATTTTATTTGAATAGTTTTGTAATTTTTATATTAAATATGAATAGGCGGCCACAGATCAAGCCTTACAATGAAGTAGCTAAAGATGTGGTGATTAACACCATTAATCTAGCCAAGGAGACTATGTGCGCGAGGATAGACTTATCCGAGATTGCTGGTGAGTTGTAAGTCCCCGCAAATTGTGTCCCGCAACTAGATAGATCTAGACATCGACCGAGTAGTTGAGTGGAGTCGGAACAACAAGTTACAGTTCAATGTGGCTAAATGCGCAGTTATGACATTTAGTCGAGCAAAAACACCTCTCCACTACAATTACGTAGTGGATGGCTCACTGATGAAGAGGGAAACTGAGTCAGTTCGGGATCTCGGAGTACGTATAGATAGCAAACTAACATTCCGTGAACACATCATCAATGTTTGTAAAAAAGCGTGGGTCGCTCGATAGACGAAAAATATGGCACAGAGCGCCCCACGCTTTTTTTCACAATAGTACTAGTATTTTTCGTTTATTATTATTTTCAGGTTATAATAAGAATTATTTTTCACTTTTTAGTTTGATATGCTTTAAAAGCGTGTTTTTTTAGTTTTTTTAAACTATATTTATTTTTCACTTTTTAGTTTTAGTTTTTTTTTAATCCTGGCGATCCTAATCAGGATAATGAGATAAATTTATGAAATTATTATATTGTCGCTGATTCTTTACAAGTGTAGAAAGTTTGAATTAAATCTGTCCGTTTAAAGTGGGTCAAAATCGAGTCCAAAGGAGTCGGTTACATACAAACAAACAAACAAACAAACATACAGGTGAAGCTAATATAAGCGTGTTAAAAAGGCATATAAACGACTGGGCTTTGTGCTACGAAGATCAGTGGCATTTACAAATATTAACGCTGTTGCAGCATTGTATGACGCACTGATAAGGAGTCAGTTGGAGTTTAATGCTGCAATATGGGCCCCACACGAATGTAAATACAATCTTATGTTAGAGCGCATCCAAAATAAATACTTACGATTTGTTTACTTTAAACGATATGGAGTATACCCCTTCTATCCCCTGATGTATCCTACTTTGTTTGTCTTGGGCATGGTTGGATACGACAAGTTGGAGACAAGGAGGAATCTAGCACTTGCAACCTACGTACTTGAAGTATTAAGAGGCATTACAAGTAACCCGGCGGTGCTGCAGGAGATATGCCTGTCAGTACCAGATAGATTTATAGAGCGGCGAAAACGACCGAGTTTACTAGCGGTACCTCGTGGCAGAACTAAATTATTAGACAACACACCTATCACGAGGTCTTTCAAATTATTAAACTTAGTAAATCAGAAAATCGATATTTTTGTGTGTTCCCAGAGCGAATTCGCAAAAACCACATTACATATAATATGCTACGGTTGTGATTAATTTATAGGTAGTAAAATAGTGCATTGATTTGTTTTTAAGATTGTAAATATTTCTTGAGTGTATATATATTTCTATTATATTTTTTTTTTTGAAATTGTTGAATGTAAGATGTATCTTTTTGTATATTTTTAAATGTGTCCTTATTAATGTTAAGATTTCGTAAATTGAGTTATGTTAATTTAATCTAATTTCATTAATGTTGTTACTTATATTTTGTCATAAACTATCGCATTGGGAATTTCCTGTCATGGTAGTTGAGTGTACGATAAATAAATAAATCTATAAATCTATAAGCTATACGCTCCATATTTTTGCTACTGTTAGATGGAGCATAGCCAAACTAAGGTTTGCGTGAACCTGATTGCGCAAAAAGTAAAGTCAGAGCTTCTCATGCGATATGTGCCGTTCCGAGGGACTGTACTTTACCTCTCGCTATCGACAACGAGCTCATTTTCACACTTTAATTTCGCGCAAGGTATGGTTCCTGAGGCATTTCCCATTCACAATTAAGTTGCGAAGTTTTTTCAAAATACTACAGCATGGTTTTAAGATAAGTTAGACAATAACTGCTAATCCTCAAGTAGGTAGTATGATTTTTTGCCACCATAGCTGCAATACTAATTTGCGTGCTGGAACTATATTTATTTGAGTGAAAAATCCCAAAAGAGTTTTATCAGAATGAGCTACTAGAAAAACGAAGCAATTAGATGAAAGCTAATTTAACAATTCATTTCTCAGAAACCGCGCAATACGCCTGGGCAGACATCAAACTTTCCTTAAAGAGTATCGTACCACCGATAGCGATCACCTCCGAGCAGTTTATTCGAGATGCCATAGAAAACTATTGGGAACTAACCAAGGTTTTCATGTATCATATCAAGTACATGGGCTTTACCAGGGACGAGTCTACCTATTTCTACTACTATGAGGTTAGTATTTTGTTCTCTAAAAACCCTGAATGCTGTAAAAGACAATAATAATGTGGGGTCTGCAAAAAATGTTCTGAATTTGGATGTGCTTTGTGTGTGTGAAATGTATGTTTGTGAATAACATATACATTTTGGAGGAGCATACGCTAACCAGCAGACCAACGAGGCAATTCAGGATTTCAACTGCCTGCTACATTCCAGGTAATCTTCAGCCAGCCAACAGCAGAGTACCCCATTCCTCAGGCCACTGCTTCAGTCTTCTTTCGAGTTGAAGATAAACGAGTGGAGATGGAACAAGGAGTGCCGATGGTATGCTTTGCATTAGTATAAGTATATCTTTTGATTCTGACAGACGCGTATTAGGATTGTTGGGTCTCCATTTCTGGGTTGGGTAAATTTAGTTATTTAGGTTTGTAAGAGATTTTTTGTAGCTACACGGCTTTCTCAATCAGATTGTAGGTAACTACAGTCTATGACCATCAGCGCCGGATTAACCCTTAGTCAAATTAGGCGACTGCCTAGGGGCCCGCATCGTATAGGGCCCTGTGTACGAAGAAAAAAATAAAATAAAATATTTCAACGAGTGAGCTAACTACGAAAACCATGTTTAAATATCAAAATAGTGTTTTTGTATGATGTATAGGCATGCATTTTATGCATTATGTAAACCTTAAGAGTACTTCCCTAAATTACCACTATGTCATATATTACCTATGTTATACAAATAAACTATTTTGAATTTTAAATGTTAGTCGGTAATGAATGGCGGCACGTCTTTTAGGGCATTCTGATCGAAATATTGAGGTATTTTAGAAGTTACACAAATAGGGCCCAAAAATAGTATTGCCTATGGGCCTCGACATGGTTAATCCGGCACTGATGACCATCTACAAAATACTTACGACTACAATATGTTTTGTTGTGCCCCTGAGTTTTAAAAAATACCCCGACTTCAATTACAAATAATGCACTAAGAAGTAAGAAATACTTAACTCATATTCAATGTCTCGCCTCATCTGTGTATAACTTGAAACAATACAGTAAGCCTTAAGAGCGTGTATTCCTTCTCAATATGTAACTGTCAATTTTTGTAGTGTTTTGGGAATATTTCGTAAAAACTGAATGAAAGTATGATTTTATTCAACTAACTTTTTTGAATGCAAGTTTTGAAAGCTAAATATAACAATTTCATTCGTAAATACAGCATAATTTTTTAATTTATCAACTTAACAGTTATTACTCTTTCAACTGATAAAATAGAAAAGTATGCTTTAGTTATTAAATGAAATTGTCATATTTACCTTTTAAAGCCCACATTCTAAAAAGTTAGTTGAATAAAATCATACTTTCATTCAGTTTTTACGAAATATTCCCAAAAAACTACAAAAATTGACAGTTACATATTAAGAAGGAATACACGCTCTTAAGGTCTTCTTCTTCGTCGTGTCGATGGCTGAGTCAAATTTTATTTTGACTTGCCATCGTGGTGAAAGGATTAGCCAATTCGCTTTGGAGAACTCGCGAATTGCCCAGGGTGCGCCGGACGTAGGGAATCGTTGTGTACGTCACTCGGGGAGGCTCCTTTCATGCACCCCACCCTTAAAGTGCCTATATTTAAAAAAAATATCCCCGTACTCCTAACAGTTGTACGTTCCAGCATCAGCTTAGCAATATGAAATGCTGACTTCTAGATGCAAATATTCGAGAAAATGATAACTAGAAACGTTATCAATACGAATACCTGAAATGACAGCTAAACTTAAGATTTTTTTCAGATGTACTTCAGAATAGAAGGTAACAGTAACGATTTCGACGTGCGCTTCGTGAAGCTGCTACCTGAACGACTTCTCGCCCTCATTCAGATGAAGACCAAGTTCTTTAAGCGCATCGAGGATCTTAGGATATTCTAATAAGTGCTGTATTTGCGATACAGATTATCATAGGCATTTTGTTGTTTTATTTCATTTCTCTTTATATACAGACTCGTTATTTTACGCTGGTAAGTGTATGCGCCTAATGCGCCTCTCACTTTACTGTGAGGTATATTGTTCGATTTCCGCGTTGTTATTTTTATTCATAATTGGTGTTATTTTTAATTATTTGTCCTATCACTTGGTACATAAACATAACAGGTGAAGTGTTGGTGTTGTACACCTCTGCCATACCCTTCTGGGTGATGTAGGCGTGATGATGATGTCTATCTCACAATAATGACAAAACTGAATGCACATTGTATGTCGATATTCTAAGACCCATAGAGATCCATATTTTATTTTATTTTACACTCAGCTGCTCACAGTGCTTACAGTTTCCTAATGCGCACAGTGAGCCACACAAGTAGATGACAAATTACACACAGATTAGATGACAAAGATTATAGGAAATCGCTTAAAAATAACATACAGTAACATAAAAATTGGCTAAATTTGGTACAGAACAAGTCTACATCTGAAAAATTATCGGTCAGACCATTCAAGAGTGAAATTGCCTGATTAGTAGGTGCGAATTTGGCAGTACAAGTTCGTACTGAAGGTACCGCCAATAGGCGACGCGAACGCAGTCGCGTGTACTGGTTCGGCACTGACAAGGCACAACGTGATCCATAGAGCGACTGCAGAGCAAGAGGGGAACAACCATAGAAATCTTAATAACTAGTCAATAGAAATGCTATCGACTATCTTTTAACACTGGGACGCATGTCGCCGGTTTTCAAATACCACTTTTTGTATTCCTGTAAACAAAATTATTCTTTTTGGCGATGACATTAAGACGACAATTCCTCAACTCGCACTGTTGTTCGATTAGACAAATGCGCTTGTATTCCTGCAAACAAAATTATTCTTTTTGCGATGACATTAAGACGACAATTCCTCAACTCGCACTTGTATTTGACTTGACAGATGCGCGGCGACAAGGTCACGCGTCTTTGACATTTCTATTGCCTTATTATTAAGATTTCTATGGGAACAACATAGAGCGTGTCGACTTTAGTCAACATTACAGCTTATCGCACGAGGCAGGCAACACTGATCGGCAAGTAAAAAGGCTTTAAATAACTTGATTTGTTCCATAAAATCTTAATAAATCGCAGTTACACTCTATTGCACGAAATGGAAGGCTTTTTATAAGGAAATCGGTCGCGATGACTCATTCGTTATAAATACATGTTCTGAGAAGGACGTGTGTTCAATATTAATTCGATCTTGTGCAATTCCTTACATGCTCGAATACCGGCTTCGACTTCCGGGCCATAAACGTCCGATAGTATCCAATTATATTTATTGTTGTAGAATCTTCGTAAAATCTGGTCTGTTTCTAAGAATATAAAGAGCTTTTGGAACGGTATGACGTCATTGTGATGACGTGCTGCTCCTGAGCTTGATGACGTCATTGAACTAAAAGCCTGGGGATTCATGTCTTAAGATTTTCTCATCTTATTCGTGCCAGTTTAATAACACTTGTGACCCAGCATCCTATTCTAAATTTGTGATAAAATACGCTAATAAGCAAAAACTTCTTTTACACATTATAAGTCTTTTTATTTTTTTGGCGATATTCCTCCTATCTCAAGGGACCTAAATATGACAGGTGAAGTGTGGGTGAAATACACCTCTGCCATATGTTTTATTAATATATGTGTTTTTAAAGTTTTGTTGATCGATGTCAAAGCTTGATTACCCGAGATGGTCAGTGACATTATTACAATGGCTTAGGGGGAATCCGGGAGAGTTGAACCGCTTATTACATAAACCGTCATAATTTCTTGTCGAATTAAATATAATTAAAAAAAATGGAAGGATGATGTGTGATTGGCCACTTGCATTTGACATTTGCGGTAATTTTAAATTTAATTTTGGACGATGGTTCCACTCTCCCACCCTGTCAAGTCTCCCGGACTCCCTCTAGGGACCGTTGTCATTGAAATAGTTATTAAAATGAGTCATGCATGAACCGCAGACAGTGTAGTCAACACTGTCTGTTTCACCTTCCGAAAAAAAAATTATAATATATCCCTATCCTACATTTTACCAAAATTTTTGTTTCCCTGTTATAGCCGAAATCGTAAAAGAATAATATAATATTATATAATGTAATAGAAAATCGTGATCGTTGCTTTGATATAAAAAAAACACTTATTAGCAATCGAAACTTTGAATACAACATAAACGCGCGCGGGTTTTTCTAAAATAAGTTGTTACAATTTATAAAAAGTATATAAAAAGTCCATCCACGTGTGTAACCATAATTTAACTGTACCTAAATGTTTGTTTCTCTATTATAGCCAACATCGTAAAAATCAAGAAAAATAAATAATGAAATAAATAAACGTAAACGTGGATAAAAAAAAACACCACATTAAAATCTAAACTTTGAATGCGACATATACGCGCGCGGGTTATTTAAAAAAAGTTGTTATAATTTATTGGTGATTTTTAAATTCTGGCATTCTTGCATGTAATAGCCTTAAAAAAATATCATTTAGGAATTTTCATAGTTCACCTTGAAGACATAAATACTTGCGCAGATTCTTCCGAGTATATCTCAACTGGTTTCAAAGGTTAATTAATTTCGGAATCTAATGAAGACAATTTTAGGTATTTTAGGTGATAAATATTTATTAACTAATCTAATACAGGTTAGCCTATTTATACTATTTATAGTCCAAAGATTCTTTTTAAATAAGAGATTGATCAAAACCAAACATTATTATATTCTGTGCCGCGTTTTTGTAGCACAGACTAGTAGGTACGGTGGCATTAAATCAATCCTTGGGATATCCAATATCTAAGAAAATTCTTTAGACTACTGTAAATTATCAAACTCCTCTGCGATGTCTTGATCGATTATTCTGATTTTTTGTTCATAAGTGTTAATCTTTCTTTATCGACGAATCAAGGGAGCGGAGCCACGGGTAATTGCTAGTATTATTATAAGTAAAATAAAAAAAACGCCTGATTGTCTCTTTGATTCTTAAAACTTTGCCAAAGAGGAGTTAGCTAGCTATTGATATTAGCTAAGCTTCTTGGCTTTGAGATTTTGGCCTGGGCAACCTTACATTGGTTTATTAGTAATGACTAAATTTATTATTTTAAGAGTAGAGCGTATGAATGAACCGATTTATTTTTGACTCCTTATTCATCGTTTAGCATTGTCACTAACGATTTGCGTAATCGATTTCTGATACTTTCACTTTGTTGATATAAACTGTTTAATGCTAATTGTAACATTTAAACGCTGCTATTTTGTTGCCATAGTATGGCATAATGAATAGTTGATATGTATATTTATACAGCCTTTTTTTGCTGAGCAAGCATTAGGGCCGATTAGGGTGAGGTGTCCAACAATGAGCCAGTAGTACACATTGAGCCAACGCTGTATTTTGAATTTGCGACGTTGACCAACCGTGCTATAGGCAAAAATACGCTCCAATCTACGCTCCAATATAGTTCCCGCCCGCGCTCCCCAGTCGACGCGACGGTTAGCTCGCGCCAGAAGCTCACGTGTGGTGACGTGTTTAACAGTTTTCGACACCAAAACAACAAAAAAGGTAAGTTTTGTGTTATTTAATATTGCTAGCTTTTTATCACTTATAACTATAACACATGAAATTAATTCATTTTGAAGAATGGCTATAATTGCCGAATATCAATTTGCCGCCATGTTGTTCTGTTATTTTTTTACATAACCTGAAACCTCTAAAATGGAAGTTGGTTCACAATGAGCCACAAAGACGTGGTACACAATGAACCGCATGAATCCACATTTTCATTTTAATTTGTTTTTCTCTTATTGGCAGAAACAGTTAGTTATGCTGTTGTAATTGCTCAAACTTGTAAAAAATAATGTTCTTTTTAGAATGGGGCGATCGAAGGTCGAGAAAAGGAAGAAAGGTGGGCATACCATAGAAGCAATGCAGATATCTAGATCTCTTGGAGTTTATATGTAGGTAGAGTTTAGGTACAGAATTGTTAATTTGTATTCTGGTTATAATAGATACAAAATAATAACAATAAAATTGATATGCTAGTGTGTTTCTATTTAAAATTACGATGTTCGAGACTGATTTATGCGTTTATAACAGAATATTAAGTAAAAATATAACATTGGCGTGAGAAAATAAAGTAAAAATATTTTTTTTACATCATAAACATATTGTTTTATTTACCTTCCTATTATATTAATTTATTATATATTAATTTAATGGTTCACTGTGTACACGGCCGGTTCATTGTAGACCTAACGCTGGTTCACTGTATACCGGTGTTGGTACACAGTTAACCATTTCTTGGTTTTGCTTGGAAATCAAATAACATATTTTTTGTTAGATTTTAGAATATAATTTTAACGCCAAATTAAAGCTTGATAACCAGGGTATGATCACAAAAAATTATGTTGAGATACATTCACATAAATCCGACTTATGAAGTAACAAATTTTTGGTGGTTCATTGTTGGACACCTCACCCTACACCAAGCTTTTTAGAAAGGAAGAAAAAAGAAATAAAGAAAATAATTTTATTTAGTTACAATAAGCAGGACACAGATAAATAACAATATACAAAAATTGAACAAAAGAATATTTAACATTATGCCCGCAGTAGCATCAAATAACTCAATTTTAATCTACGGTTTTATAATTTCCTTTATTATTATTTGCATCTCCCTCTCGATTTAATGTTAATATACAAGACAGAAACATCAAATCGGCACTAAATTAAATCCTTGTAAGGTTTTAGTCAAAAATATCTAGCGCGGCTTGCCTTGGCTTATAAAACGTCATTTTCTATAATATTCTTCGAATGCTTGTCCCTTCGATAGGGTGTGTGTGATTAATTTAAGATCAATTCATTTCTAACATCGATTATAACATTTTTGGCTAGTATTTAGAAATTATGGCAGCTATTTCAAAGAAACTGAATTTGTTTTCTTTTTCTATTTAAAAACCATAACCAATTCTAGCCTAACGAATTGACAGCTTGTAGACCACCGGCCACCGACCGACCATACCGTGGGAATTAAAACACAAACATTAAAAAACAACAACAAATATTTCGTTCACGACTTTTTAAACAATGCAAAAAGTTTTTATCCTTGCTGGTAATACCCTGAGAGTTACCTGAGCAAAGATTTCGCGCCAGTTTGACCCAAACTAACTAACCTGTCTGTCCGCTGTCATTCGTTCGCGCATGCGCGTCGAGCTCGCACGACAGCGTTTAACCGCCATATTGGAATATTCAAAAGTGTAAACAACTGTTGTTTTGAATTAAAAAGTGTGTTTTAGTGCAAAAAGTGAAAATGGTGCGCACTTTCAAATTTGTTGGGTGCTTCAGAGTGCCTAAAAGAGGTGCTAAAGTGGTTCCAGCGCCCAGTGGAGAGGGAATTTTCACAATTAACATGTCATCTACCTCAACTCTCGATATTGCTGTAAGTTAATTGCAAAATGATCGTATAATTCGACTAAATTAAGACGTCGTGATTGTTGATTAGCGTGTGAAGTGTGTTGTTAATTTTTAATTAGGCAGCGTTAAGTAACAGCTGTTTTGTGTTGTGTGTGACGTCATTATACTTGAATGTAATGTATGTTAGAACAGGTTTTTGGTATCGTCAATTAACGAGATTATAATGATTTTTACGTGTTATCGGAACTGACCATGAGTCTGCTGTATTTTTTAGGTTGGTTATCAGAATTGATTAAAATTCTAATGTAAACATTATACTCTGTACTAAAATCAAAGAGTAAAGAATATAGTTTAGAATGTTTACGTAAAAGTCACGTCTGGCATAACTTCTCAGCCCGTATTTGGTTGTAAATTATCAGAAGTTATGTGTAAACATTGTATTGTGAGTCAGAGAAGTGACATACTGTTATCTCGCTACCTGTTACGGTTAACTTTTTATGAACTGGTATATGTGCTTAGATAAAACTTGAGGCTCTTCGTGTTGGCTACATATAACCAGCGTCAGTTGCGAAATGGATCAAGATTTGGAGGTCGTAACTAGAAGAACTGTTCAGCCAATATTATATTTAAGATAACTTGTCACACTTCTGAAAACAAATTCACCATTTTTTCATTTACTGATTGTATAGGTACAACTAAGAGATTAGACAGATACATAGGTATACATTGTATGTTTATACCTATATCTAACACTAAATAATAACGTTTCACTGTTCGATAATCCCATGATGGTCTAAAACATAAAATCACTGTAATAAATAGTGAGCTGAATATATTCGACATTAAAGACAAAATAATAGGTATGTAGAAAAAGGTAGCCAAAAATACAAAATATTTGTTACCAGAAATGTGAATCTCACTTCTGATCACAAAAATAATATTCAAATAAATCACAACAAAGGTAAGAAGTTACATGATACATCTTACTTGCACAAACTCAATATTACTTGTGCAAAAAATATCAAACATTTGCACTAACTGTTTGTATACCCTATACTAAATTCCTTCTTGTGTATTCCTTTTATTATTATTTATACTATATAGGTAGGTAAATTCGCCTACCTAGAGTACTTTTCTTAATGACCTAAGTGTTAATCGTTTCTAAATGCGGGTTATTCATGACTATTAGCTTTTATTCAATGACTATTAGCTATTAACTACATATTCACGTGTCGATTAATCGATCGACTAGTTGAGTAATGTACCACGAACCTTGGGTTTACCTTCAACACTAATCATGTGTTGAATATCGACAGAAAGAACCGGTCTGTGTTTTGAAGCTTAGCTTGGGCATTTTATCCAAGTCATTATCCTGCAGTACTAACTCAGGTAACTCCAACTCAAAGAGGCTTTAGCACGAATAGTCAGTCTAAAAACTTTGATAGAACTAAAGCTCATTTTACCGTAGTCAAGACTCGAACCCACGGCACACAACTCTGTCAATAAATCGTTAAGATTTGTTTTTTCGAAGATATGTGTGTTTTTATAATATAAATTGTCGCTCGCTAACGGTGAAGGTAAACATCGTTTGTGTGCCTTAAAAGTGCTGGAGGGTGTGTGAAGTCTACCAATCCGCACTTGGCCGGCGTGGTGGACTATGGCCTAATCCTTCTCGTCATAAAAAGCCCGAGCCCAGCAGTGGGACATGTATTAGATACAGGGCTGCTATTATTATTATTATAAAGCTCATTTACAGGGTGCAATTTTCGTAAAGCAATTCATGCTTATTTTGTTCATCGCGATCAAAAAGACAAAGAATTCTGATGGCAAGAGAAAATTTGCCTTACCTATATCGTGCCTTGAGAAACTTACATTGTGTAAATGAGCCTTTATTATAAAAGTTCTGAGTAGCAGGAGCGTGGAATGGCAGGAGTATCAAGAGACTGTGCTCAGTTAGCGGAATGTATGAAGTACTGATTAAGAACAAGACAAGTGTTAGAATTCTTCTTGAAGTAGAACACAATCATAACAAGAGACGTGCGTGAGAAGAGAGGCCATTTAAATCGGTACTGCGCAAAATAATAGTAAAGAAGGCAGCCAATTATTTATTTGAAACACTGACCCAGAAAACTAGATCTAACCAGACCAGCACATAATAGTTTCACATTGCGAAACTCAAGAACAAACGAATATAATAACTGCATTTCATATAATAAAGAACATTTTAATTACCTAAGCAGCTATCCACACCTCTTTAATATTAACTTATAACTCGTATGCTAATTTTAATTGTCCATTAGCCCAGAGAAAGTCGGTTCTTCCAAGGCCATTATCATTTACATCGTGTAAGCATCAGTAAGTATATTTTACTAGAATTATTATACTGGTATTACTTGTCTAAGTCTAGGTTTTCTTTTGAACTGAGCGGATGATTTAATTGACTATAATATCAAGTGGATTATGGCTGCGACTTCATTTATTGGAATACTTTATGAGACATGGTATCGGTTTTCAATCTACAAGATGGATGGATGAAAGTCGATTGTAACTTAAGCTTTAACAGCATTGCAGAATCACGATTGCAATTCAGCCCGTTTTTTTGTGTCATACAACCGCACCGTCAAGAAAAATGCAATCGTTGTAGCACTCAAGCACAATTCTTTGAATGGTTTTTTAATTTAGCCGTAAGTAAATTATTTAAATCTACTATAATTATGTTTATTGTAACGCAGCCGGATGTCCTCGGGCCTGTAAATGGTGTATGGGAACTTAAATATTGCATCTAATCCCGTGCACTACGAAGGCAGTTTCGCTAATTTATTAGATTTATATACCTACCTTATATTATTATCATCCTTTTCAGTATCTACCTAAGATAACCGAAAAATAAATTTTCTAACCAATAACACACATTTCTGCGGGAATTTTGCGTCAACAACACTGTTCAGCGTCAACCGGATCCTGTAAGTACAGTTGTTGGAGTCAGTTCATTATTAAAGTACTTTAAGCTATAATGACTTCAACTAAGCTCATTGATTTGCATTAAACGATAAGAAACTGCAATGCTTTGTCATTCTCATCCCAATTTATCGTAATTACATCTGCAAATCCACGGATACAGTTAATAGAGTTAGATATTAATGCTCTATTTGACTTTATTTAAAATACAGCCTCTACTTTGGAGTTTAGACCGAAGAGTTGGTAGTATATGATGAGGTTGTTAAAGTATGTATTTTTTCGCTCAGCTGACTATGAGATTAAATATTAAATTGACAAATTTAGTTTACATACCTCCTGCTGATAACTTTTCGAATATTTAGACTATTCATAGAAACGGGTATTCAAGAAAACGTTGTTTACAAACTCTTCCTCTACATCAACGACGACAGTGCTATAAACCTCATTCACAGAATAATTGTATTCAATTATACACTTTACTATCGGTTAAATATAACCTTATCGCTCTGGAAGACGTGTCTGATATTTGATTTACATCTAGTAATAACAATACAAATCCCATTTGCATTGATTTATATGTTGGTGATAGTGCTCGAACTAGTCAAAGCATTTGATTGAGTTACAACTTATACATACACAATTTCATTTATATATCTTTTAAGTCAAGATTTTTTCTTAGTTGAAGTAAATAAGTCACTTTTTCTAAAGCTGTTCTCAGTTAGCTGAAATGTTTAGAACAGAATAGCAAGACAAATCGTGAGGAATCTCTCATGTAACAGTCGGGTACCAAACAGAACGCATTGAGTTCTAAAGCGTGGTATTTAATTTAATCTAGCTTTTGCACGCAACAATGGAGTTTGATATTTTTATGCTACTTCCTATCCCGTCTTCTCTCCTACATTTTTAACCTCTAATCAACCCCCTTAGGGAGAAGAATTTCCAAAAACTCTGTCATTGATAATTAATGTCATGTAGGAAAACTTACATCCTTCCTTAGGAAAGTGATTATTCCAGTTCATTTTTATCATGTAAAAAACCTACCATATAAAATACAAAGATAAAACATAATACCAGTTTTTAAGTCAAAACTCCAGCTACTCAACTGTGAAAACCGCATCCAATTCCATGCAATAGTTATGCGTGATGTGCGTAAGTACGAAAACACAGACAATCACACAAAAATTCAAAAAAAATGTGTTTTGTCTTTTACTGCTGTTGTCAAGAAACCTCGTATTAATATTCAATGTACAGACATGGCAAATTGGTAAAGGCAAATATACTATGTAAGTACATCAAACCATTACTTGATATGTCATTGTTAAATAAATTATTATTTCATTATAATATTACAACCTTTTTAACAATCTGTTTTATGTGATCCTTTAAATGTGATCACAATATCTTTAAAATGAATATTTATTTGCCAAGAATATGGTACATTGAGATGGTACTATAGTATTATAGTTCTAGCATATTCAGCCATTTAACAGCATGCAAATATATATAATGTTGAATTAAGAAAATTTACAAACTGTAATCTTTTTATTACAAACAATTTCTTTCTATTATCAAATGTTTCTGTTTTGCTGGTTTGTTCTTCAAAACTATCCTTCGTTTTATTTGGTGATCGATAACTCCATGATGACTATTCAAAGCTTTCTAATATCTTTGTTAAGACTTGCTATAACTTCTCGGAAGTAAGACACAATGGAAGGTGAAAGGAACGACTCGTTCTCAGGCAACAACCGTCATTGTTGATGTGTTGCTATGATCGATTTGCTTGTACACTGATTATTACACACTAGTATTGTTAGTCTATAAAACGTAGTAAAAAAACTATCCAAAGGTTGCCTGGAAGAGATCGCTCCGCCCTTTGTTGTCTTTATTGTGTTGTCTTTGTATTTTTGTGAAAATGGTAGATATGTATGCAAATAAAGTTTTTTCTATTCTATTCTGGGTAAACAACGGTTTTCAAAATATAATAATTTGTAAAAAGAAAAATTGGATTGGATGGATTATGGGTGTTAAAAATTGTATTTAAAATAAAGAATTAAAGCAAATTAATCGAAGTAGGACTAGAAGATATAACTTTAACCAACTTACACACAACATCAGAATTAAATTCTTACTTTGCTAAAGAATTTAATTCTGAAATAAACTCTTGCCCTGTACCTACTTAAAGTAGCATGTATTTCATAAGTAAGAAATGGATAGGAATAAAATCATTAAGCCAAAAAAAAAATATATTAAAAATCTTAAAATCTTAAAAAATAAAAAAACGATTAATGTATTTTTAGGGCGTCCACATAGTCAACATTTTTCCTGCTACACCTAAAACAGGATATTAGTAAATAAGTAATCATAATCTTACCAGTAAGTCTACATAAATGATGATTAGTCTCGTATCCGTTCGAGTAAACAAGCTTTACTGTCAGATCAGCACGGTTGGCATTCCAACTTGTGAGCTACCTAGCCTACCTTAGATAACTGCAATTAAGTTATTATTTACAATATTTATCCATCTGCAGTTATCCTGTTATAGACGCTAGATTAAATTAATCAAAGAATTTAACATAACATCACACCCATATTACCCAGAAGAGTTTGGCAGAGGTGTATAACACCACATTTCGACTCATATGTTTAGGTTCCATAGATGGGAAATGAGCCGGGCACAATTTCAAGTTCGTGCTCATAAAGCAAAAATCCCAAATAGCATTTTGGCCCAACCCAGGATTCGTAGTCGTGTGTCGTGTAGAAAGCGTTGTTAAATTCCTAATCAGCTGTTAGTTAAGCAGTTTTGCACGAAACAGACAAATAGTGGCAGGCTTTTGTTTGTCGTACACAACAGTTTGTTTTTTTATCTGCTTATCGAGATAAATTATACTATCTATCTTAATGTTCTCAATTTAAAATAATGTTGTTATTCTATGCTTTAACTGATAAGGATAACCCAAAAACGAAACTGAACCGGGACACACATGCGAAGCTAATCTACCATACCTCAGAGAAATAAGCCAACTGGAGGTGTCATTGTTAGACGTTCCTTGCTGCCAAATTTAGAAGAGCGCCTCTATTGCACGTCATGCATAACTAGTTGTTAAATCCTATAATTTGACACTAGCGCGGAAAAATCTACCTCTATGCTCCCCCGCAAGTTTTAGCAGCATATATTGATGTTTGTGTCTGAGGATGTATTACTTTTTACGCAATGAACCGCGAAAGTTGCTATGGCAACAGATGCGTTTGTTTGATGTCACATAGCCTCGCGTCATAAGCGTATCGATCGGCTATGACATGATATTCTAGACGCTATTCTAGTTGTAGACGACACTTTAGTCATGTAATTGATTATTTTTATAGCATTTAGCTATGCTTAGCAAATTATACTAAGAAACAGTTGAAAAAGATATGGGTCCGGCAGGATTTGAACCTGCGACCTTACTGCACACTGGGCAGCCGCTTTTTAGCCATCCAGCTAGGGTCACCTCTTACCAGAACCGCCCGGTGTGCAGTAAGATCGCAGGTTCAAATCCTGTCAGTCCCATATCTTTTTCAACTGTTTCTTAGTATACTTAAGTCATGTGACCGAAACAAATGACTTCATTTATTTTGGCCGCCAGTACTTATTACCTTTCGCTTCTACATTATTTATAGAACGACACACAGACGTCGTTGCAGGGTGAAGTAAGGCACTAAATAAAGGTGGTGGTTATAAGTGCTGACTGAATGTTATTTATACATGAAAAGAAATGCCAAGCGGCATTTCTGCAGGAACATTGCACTTAACCGGTTTTTACTTTGAACAAGAATTCTCATTCCAGTTACCTTTAAGAATAAGTCTTTATTATAACAGTAAAGTAAACGAGCATTAAAACAATCTAGCATGCTTCAAACATATCCTTTCGAGTTAAAATACACGAACCAGAAATACTTGTATTGATCACGAATACCTTTTAAAATAAGCCGGGTTAGAAACTTACCTGTCTTTTATGATCATTATTAATTCAAAATAATTGCATTCTTATGTCCCAGAAAATAGAGTTGTTTTATGCTTGTAGTTGTAAAAGGCTTTGTAGGAAATACTTCGAATGACTATTGGAAATTCCTTTGTGGATGTTTCATAGCGCAAGAATTGCGTATGGCACTGCGGTTGCTTTTATAGGCTTGGCACGCACAAACACGTGTAAATGGTCGATTATGGACTTAGCTGATTGATTCGGAGAATTAAAAACTTGGTAGGCATTATTATAAGGGTGATTGGTAGCCAGTGGTAGGTTATGTAAAAGGTAGCTTGAGGAAATTAGCTTCTTCTGAATAGTAATGTTAATTTTGCAGTGTGGCAGATGTTAAGATAGGTATATTATTATTTAATAGCTTAAGTAAAAGTTACAATTTTGTTTATCTCCAGTGCGTAGGAAGAGGTAATGGGCACTTCTTCTTTTTTTCGTGTCAATGGCTTGCTCTATCATACTGTTCTAGATCAGTAGGTGGCGACTTCAACCCCTTTTTTGTTTGCCTGCATTAGATCATCGCGGGTGCAAGTGGCGGGTAGTAAAGGGCAAGACATCAGATGGGCCATACTCTGGCTAGGGGATCCACATTCGCAACTAGTATCGGATGAGTTGATAAATGATGGCCAGATTGTCTTTGCAACGGGCACTGTAATTGTTGTGTCCTGCACTCAAACTTGCGTTAAGTGGTTTATAAAATATTGATTAAGTTAATTTAATGAATACATTCTTAAAATATTAAGGCCCAAGTTCATCAGTTCCTGATATGTTATCGGATAGTTATGTGATTGACTGCTGAATATTTCATCTGTCAAAAAAGGTCTCGAATAGGCTACCAAAAAACTTTTTGGCCCTTAAACAATTAATTAGATGTGCACGTTTTACATTTATATGAGAGATTGCCGTACACTTTATACATTTCAATGGGATTATGCCGATTAGCAGCGAGTAGCTTCATAATTATAGATAAATTTTATTATTTAGGAAAATGTTGTATTTTTTCTGAATCATCCTTACATTCGGTAGCTGGGTTTATTCCACCTAATTGTTATTCCAAACGACTAACTATATTTTATTCAGATGGACAACAAGCTTGAAAAATGGGTATTTTCATTACCCACCTGTGAAGCGAATGACAATTTTAGGTAAAACAATTACATTGTGTTCCGTTATGTTATATAGATTGTTTATTTACCTGGTGACTCACTTAAATGGTAGCTTTATAGTAGTTAGACCTTATAAACTAACTATGAGTCACTTTGCTTTGACAAAGTTTGGCAAATGATATTTTTTTTTTAAACGACGCCTGCACTAGGAATAACTCCTGTGTCGCGGGGGTGTTTACAAACATACATTTCACACACACAAAGCACGCCCAGAGACAGAACAAATCTTTGCGATTTACACAAAGATTTATTCCATGTGGGGATCGAACTCACAACACCAGCGTAGTTGAAAGCGGCGAGGCGACCGCTTTAACCGCTACGCCAACCGTGGACTCATAAGCAAATTTCTAATAAAAATATTTAGACCCAATTTTAGAGGTACATAAACGGTATTGGCAGGATAAACATAATTATAACACATATAAATTAAAGTGACAGCTATGTTTTTTTCAAGTGTAACTTGTGTGTACTATATTTTATGAGTCGGATATAATCTATCCGGGACCTCAGAAGCTAGGCCTTAGCTAAATAGCTATTTAAAAAACCGGCCAAGTGCGTGTCGGGCCACGCGCAGTAGGCTTCCGTAGCTAGTCATAACAACATATTTCGACTTAAAAGGGATTTACTATCTGTATTAAACAAGTAACATCTTCATACAAGTCATTACTTTCAAATGTTTTTGTAATTTGCCTGAATTATTCTAAGTAACTGCATTTTACACTTTGAACCCCAATTACTCTAGAACTAATTAAGTTAATGTAACCAGATAAATGGCGTCCTTCAGAAAGGAAATGTTTGTAGTACACGAAACCAGCTAGCACGTATGACGAGATGTATGAATGTTGAGGAAGCGAAAGAAGTATGTAAGGAGCGAAGCACATGGCGTTCCATCGTCTCTGCCTACCCCGTGGGATAAAGGCGTGATTTTATATATGTTTATTTATGTTTCAAGAATTTTGAACGAAATATTCTGAGTAACTGCATCTGACATTTCGGACCCCTATTCCTCTTGAACTAATGAAGTGAACTTATCCGCTATAGTTTTCCTTTAAAGTTCATTACATGTACTACCGACACAATTTTTTTCAGATTTTGGGATCCAGTAGTTTAGCTTTTAGAGGGGGGGGGGGGGACGCTCTACTCGAATTTTGACTCGACTAAAAATTTGCTCTTTAAAGTTAATTATCTCGCAAACGGATCTCTAAATCAAAAAACTGTCTTAGCAACCCCTTTAAAAGTCCTATCTAACAATACCCCACACTGGGGTAGGCGACAAAAAAAAAACATCCCTACTTTACATGTAGGGGAGCTACCCGAAAAAAAAATATTTTTCCAAATTTTATTCTACGACTTTCTTTGTATAGTTAACATACATGTTTATGCAAAATTTCAGTTTTCTAGCACCAACGGTTTCGTCGCTATGCCTCGGACAGACGGACGGACAGACGGACATGGCGAAACTATAAGGGTTCCTTGTAGGTACTACGGAACCCTAAAAATGAGGTTGTCTAGTTACTGTTTATCAAGTGTTTAATAAGTAAGTATTACCACAGAGGAATTCGTATCAGACAAAGCTGAAGCACGCGTTTTTTTTCAGAGAAGTCTTTATGACTAACAGCTGTATAATTTGTGTATTGTTTACCCCGAAATCTTGGGTTCGATTCCCGGGTTGACCAAATGTGTTATTTGTAAACTGTTCATAGCGCCCGGAGTGGGCACTGTGGCCGGTGGATGGCGATAGGCTCACCCCAAATCCCATGGATCCTAAATATAACAGGTTAAATGTGGGTGTTGTACACCTCTTCGACACCCATTTGGGTATATCGGCGTGATGTTATGTTATGATTTTGTATTACTTATAGGAAGTTGAATCAGCGACCTTCAACCGCCTCAATCCTCATATTTAAGAGATTTTTGCTTTGAAAGAAGAAGAAAGAAAATAAATTTATTTAGTTTCAAATGGGACACAGAAAATTAACAATATGCAGAATATATAAATACACAATATTTTAAACTATGCCCCAAGGTTGCACCAAATAGGTCCTGATTCAGCATATTGTCAGACTCAGGTTTGACGCTGATGTTCAGTGACAGCACGGATATCAATAATATGCTCTTAATAATAAAATACATACATCAAACAAACAAAATATACAGCAGATACATAAACCAGTAGATACATAGAAAAGTGGGCAGAAATAATAGAAAAATAAACAGCAAAAATACAAAACAAAAGATATAAATAGACTGAAGCAAATAACATAAAACAATAATCTAAAAAGGCTACTGAGCTGAGCTGAGCTGTACATATTAAAATCTAATTTACAATAAAATCTAATTTACAATTAAGTTTTGCAAGTTGTGGTTTATTGTAGATACAGGCGATATTTTTATATAATATTAAAATACTCATACACTCATACAAACACATATAATATTTACTTTTCCTCTTTAATTTTTACAATTTTGTATATTATTATTATGGTTCTACTAATACATTCCAGACATCTAAACCAGCTCTTCCAGCTAAAAGCCTGGTCCATATCTGGTATTAATTGAAGGCTGTAGCATGTAATAAGTGCCTAATTGCTTGAGATGAGCTCTTAGTTACCTCGACGCGTAGATGGTGTAATTATGGTAAGTGCACTTCGATAAAAGCAACGGTATTTGAGAGTAGTGTGCTCCCGATAATGTAAATAGTCTAGTAGTCAGTGTAGCGGTCAGCTAGATCAGCCATCACAAAAGAGTATCTCTAACAAGAGTCCTATCTACAGAATGGGAACATTCTATAATGATATTCGCACAAAGAGAGAAATTCGCAAATCGTAATAATTTAGTTCTCTTTTCCTTTTATTTTTATTTTTCTTTTATATAAATTTGGTCTAGTGCTAAAATTTATATGTGCATGCTGTGCTCACTATTTAAGAAAGCATATTATAAGTAATTTTGTATTGTATATAACATGAATAAGATTTAAGGTGTGCATTCAGTTTGTGAGCCATAAAAAAAAAGCTAAATGGTTGTGATGCTAAATAAAGGGTGATTTTTTTTTTATACTACGCCCACAGCGAACGGACGTATAGTCCACCTGATGGTAAGTGGAGTACAGCCCATGGACATCAACAATCCACAAAAGCAGATATAGATGCGTCGCTGCAGCTGAGGACTACGGTGTTATGCCTCATGTGCTAGTAATTTCAGGGCCTGATCTCACCACCAAACCGGAACACAGTAATGGAAGCACTACTATTTGGCGGCAGGTTAAAGGTGAGACGGTGGTGCTGGGAGGGATCTATATAGGGATCTATATAAATATATACACGTTTATTTATTTATTTTATTTATTTATAGGTTCGCATACAATTGTTACACATTTCTTACATGTAATACAAGCATGATCAACAAGGTATGGGTACACAATATCATTCGGCAAACACAGCATCTACAATAAACATATGGATTAGTAAAATACAAAAATAACATAGCTTAGAAGTTAGGTAGATATTAACGTTACAAAATTTTCGTGAAGCATGCATTAGTAAATAAACTTAAAGATAGCATATTAATTTAATTTAATTTAATTTAAATGGCACAGTTTAATTATAAAAGTTGTTAAAAGAAATTAGTTCTGTTGTGAACCTGTCTCTTAAATCTAACAAGGTTGGTATTAAGCATATCAAGGTTGGTATTAAACGCACAGTAGATTTACCGGATTTCGGGGACACTTACGAGGAACATTAAAATTGATTCTAGACAAGAGCTGACAAACACGTTGACTTGAGAACCTCCTCCGTTTCTCTTCGTCGGTTAAACATACTCGTACATACAACATACAACAGCAACTTTTCACCTCACTGCCGAACAATGCGTTGATATCTCTTATCCTTAGGATGGAAAGAATCGCCCTTTTCAAAGTAGAAAATATTTACAGTGCGTTTTATTCATGTCTCCGGTCTTTTCCTACCCATACCTACTAGGTGACAGATTTAATCCGTTGAACAAACATTAGGTGCCTGAGTTATATATAGTCCGTCGTAGTCGGTAAAAATACTTGTATTCAGCTGAATTCGTTATGCTAGAAAAATAGTCAGAAAATTAATGAGGCCTCCAGGGTGCTGTTAAATAATGTTATATGCATCAGTATATTGCACGGCTCACCGTGTTATTGGGACACCACAAAGCTGACAATATATATTTCTAGGTATCTATTTAAAAGAGTCACTCTTGTCAATACTTATACTGGACGTCAAATTTCTAGGCGACTCGCGAGAGTGAGATCGAGATATACTTAAAGCGTGAATTCCTAACGAGTGACTGGAACAGCGCACTTTCCGACCCGGCAAGAAGTTGGGTTACTACTATACTTGTATTGATTTTACTGAATGTATTACATCAGTATAACAACAAAGTAATGTAAACAGTAGCTGCACCAACTGTACAAAAGTGCAATCCAGTGGAGCATAACTTCCTGCCATTCATTCATTCATTCATTCACACAAATAAATGGGTTTGTCGAGTCGCTTGTTATATTTTACTGTAAAATAAAGGTCACATTCAAATAACATTTACATTGTTTTATAGTTTTTCTTTGTATGACGCATCATTCATGTACAGGCTACCGTTTAACTTATAAATTTGCAGTATAAGCTGGTCTTGCATTGTATGGGAAGCCCAACCAAGCGAAAATATCTTATGTTAGAAATGTATGGCTTAGTGTGTAGCCATGTGTACTACACTCGCAAATTAATAAAGGCACAGTACCTTGTCACAATTCACTTGAGATTTGCAGCTAACTACGATAAGGTTCTAACGTTCCGATTCTTCTTAGCTCTTAAAATGGTAAAACAGTGTCACGTACATTCTCAAAAACAACACATAGTTAAATTATAGTGCACAACATGTACATAACATAACGTCACGCCTATATTGCCCAGAAAAGAGTGGCAGAGGTGTACAACACCCACCCTTCACGTGCTATGTAGGTCCCATGGAATAGGGGGTGAGCCTTGCACCGGGCAAAATACCAACTCCGTGTAGCTATTGAGAATTTCTTAACGGACCTGGGAATTGAACCGGAGACCTCGCGTTGGGTGATACATTTATTACACCGCTAGACCAACAGCAGTTTCACAGTCATTTAAAAAATAAGCGTTAGATGACAACAACTTGGATCTCTTCAAAGCAAGAGTTGAAAGGTATCTTATAGGTAAGCGTGCTCCACCGTAGACCGCATCATCACTTACCATCAGGTGAGATTGTGGTAAAAGGCGTGCCTATACATCATAAAAAAAATCGTCTACCAGTATTATTATTATTGCTGGGAAGAGGCTTTGGGTGTTCACGTCGACCTCCGTGGGTCTATTGTGATTGTAGCCTCATTATAGACTCTCCTTTAGGCCAATAGCCTCTATAAACTGGAGCAGTCGGCCGATCGGGAGTGACTTGACATCATCCGGATCCAAGATATGGCGTCCCAGAATGATGCTTCGTCTATCATTGTAATAAATAATAAATAAATAAATATTTCACAACTTATACACAACGCCATCTAGTCCCAAACTAAGCAGAGCTTGTTCTATGGGTACTAGAATAACTGATACTAATACAAATATACTTTTCTTTTGTAAATAAATACTTATATACATAGAAACACTCAGACTAAGACAAACCCCCATGTTCATGCACACAAAGATTTGTCTTAAGCGGGAATCGAACCCGCGACCTCGGCGTCGCAGGCAGGTACACTACCCACTCCGCCATCCGGTCGTTGTGATTACAATCCGCTCACTCGTGTCTCAACCATCGTCTACCAGTATCATTCGTTTCAATGCAAGGCAAGTATTAACGAGGTCAAAGGAGCAAGCAGTCAGTAGTCTACAGTCTAGACAGAATAAAACCTAGTTAAAGACCTAACTCCTAGCCTTGCTTGCGGATCAAAATTCTCGTAGTGGAAGGTCGATGCCCGTGGTCAGTGACTGGCAGTTACGATTTGTGGTTAAGCATGCTGTTTTAAACTTTATTTGTATAACAATCATGGCTAGAGCAAAGAATAAAGTGGCTAGAGGAACCTAGTCGAAACGTCGAGTACAAAAAGGAAAATAAAAACGCATAATCGTGTTAGTTTTCGGTCAAAAGGTTAGATATAAGTAAGTTTGTTCCCACGATAATGAGAAATTTCAATTAGATTTAGCTGTAGAAATAGACTGATAATATTCGGCTAAATATGTGAGCACTTTTATTTATTTATTTAGGTTAGCTAACGATTGTTTACACTAGTAATTTTACAAACAAATGTAACACAGTTGAATCATGCTAAGCGTAAAACCAATTAAAAGCTAACACCACTTGGACGGTTTGGTTAAACTTAATTTCTAATTTATGTAGGTACGTTATCAAATTCGAAAGCTATTTGACCTGTAATAAAGACCTATAGACGAATCTAAATAGGATAAATAGTTATTATATCAGAACATAGACATTTTTGTCATCCTCATAAGTCTGATCTGAAGTTGTTTAAGATCCAACTCTTTAGAGATTTATGTAACTGATTAAAGAATTGTTTTGCCAGTTGCATACCCGTATGTATTCGTTACTTTTAATTATTTTTGCATTACTCCTGTAAAAGATTTATTCTTCTGCTGCTATTTACTATCCAGTACATATTTGAGCATCCTTACTAAGAAACAGTTGAAATATTCATGGGACTGGCAGAACTGTGACTTGCGATTGCCGGCCAATTGCTTTACCGACTAAGCCACGGTCTCACATTGCCAGGACTCTAAATTTCTTAATTTAAAAAAGGTAGAGCAGCTAGGTGGTGTCCAGAGGTTGCAGGTTCGACTACTGTCGCACCCAAAAAATCTAATACTTCTTTTATGTTGTCTCAAGCATAGCTAAATGCTATAAAATAATGAATAAAATATCCTTGTTAAGTTTCCAGTTATAAAAAAATAAAAGATCATATTGATATAATCCTTCCAAATCGTGACATCGTTGTATGGTTCATCACGATGTTAATAAATCGTTTTGATGATGATACGAATACAAAATGGCCGGGTCACGTTTCACTGTATGACTTGTATTGTATGAATGTTGTATTCATGCCACCTTTTTAAACTTTAAACATGTCGATGATATTTCATAATATTATTTTGCAATCAATAATAGTTATGGCATTTTCGTTTTATGTTTTTATTTTAGCTCTGACATTCTTGTGAATTTATAATGATTTTAACCTACGACCCAAATGTCAAACATCTTTTCTACAAGAACAGTCGATTTTTATTTTCGATTTGATGCTGGCTTTCAAACCGCGACTATAATATGATTCCAACCTATCGCTTTACCACTCAGCCATAGAATTTTAATTTTAATTTTAATATTATGATTATACTTTTTTAAAAAATGACGATTCGAAAGTGCTTGTTGCTAGGCCTACTTGATTAAATGATATTTTGAATTTGAATTTGAATTAGAAATCTTAATAATAAGGCAATAGTAATAATAACTAAACAGTTAGATTAAAATTAATCTGAGCCCCGGTTATTCAAATCATTGTAATTTGTATAATTTAGTATTATTTATTATTTATTTTATATCATTTTTTGTACTGTTTTGACGTGTTCAAGCGCCTCCTGGGGCCTATGAAAATAAATGATTTGAATTTGAATTTGAATTTGAATAGAAATGTCAAAGACGCGTGACCTTGTCGCCGCGCATGTGTCTAGTCAAACACAAGTGCGAGTTGAGGAATTGTCGTCTTAATGTCATCGCAAAAAGAATAATTTTGTTTGCAGGAATACAAGCGCATGTGTCTAGTCGAACACAAGTGCGAGTTGAGGAATTGTCGTCTTAATGTCATCGCAAAAAGAATAATTTTGTTTGCAGGAATACAAAATGTATGTGTAAGTGGTATTTGAAAAACGGCGACATGCGTCCCAGAATTAAAAGATAGTCGATAGCATTTCTATTGACTAGTTATTAAGATTTCTATGCACTCAGCCATCCAGGCCTTTTCTTTTTTTTTTTTCTCTCGCGGGGAACTGCATTACACATACCACCCCGCCCGTGGGGGGCGAGCAGGGTGGTTATGTGGGACTTCCTGTGCCTGCAGATGGTAAACGTCACGAGTATACCCACTAAAACCCCGCGGTGTGCCATCGTCGCCGCGTCGCACAGTGGGCTGAAAATCGACTTCCATAGACTTAGGGATTTCAATTTGCAAGTGTTGGTTTTTTTGCCGAATATCGCTTCTATTAGTTATTAATATATTAAGTTAATTCTGCACAAAAACGAAGGAGTTATATTTTTTTTACGAAAATTTTGTATGAAGTTAGTATGAAAAAGTGAATTATCTTGTAAACAGCAAGGAAAACCGTTATATCCTCACAGATGGTTATAGTACTAATTATTAATGATTTTTTGACATATGTCATATAACGGTTATCGCTGCTAATTTTTTAAAAAAATCGTCAAAATATTTTTATTATTTTTTACATATGAAACGGTTCCTTTAAGTGACTAAGTTAAGTACATTGTTAATTATGAAGAATTTTATTGACCCAAATATTAAGAAAACATAAAACAAGAAAAGTATTTAAAAAAAAAGAAAAATTAAACCAAATATTAAACATTTTCCTTATCTCCTTCGTTGTTCAATTCAATTCAATTCATTTATTTTCTGCAAATACAGGTACAAAAGGTGACAAATTTATTATTATGATCTTAGACCGTATTTCGCTGGCAAGCATGCAAATTATAGTAGGTACATGAAAAATTTATACAAATACAATAAATTAAGAATTACATAATTAATATTTAAAATAGTAAAATTCAAATACATTAAGACTATAAACTAAAGAAACACAGTAACAAACATATTTTTTACACTTTTATTTATTTGGTTTCAGAGATGAAAAACAAATCGGACCTAGGAAGTATCACTTATAATCATTACAATGTTTTTATCCGTAAGATAGTCGTCTATCGAGTAGTAAGTATGCTTTACTGGTCAACATAGCCATAAGATTTTTTTTTAAATGTGTATATTTGCCATTTTTATAAGCGCTTTGGGTAATTTATTGTAAATCTTAGGAGCCATGCCTAAGAGATTTTTATTATAGATGGCCTTATTATGTTGCCTGGAGCGTATTTTACCGGCATGACTGCGTCTATTTAGTGTTTCGAATAGGTGAAAGTTAAGTCTGACAAACATAATGACTTCAAATATATAAAGACTAGGTAGTGTTAGTATATGTAGGCTCACAAATAAAGGCATACAACTATCGGTACTCTGTATACCGCTGATAGCACGGATGCATCTTTTTTGAGCTTTAAACACGATTTCCTTATTTGTCGAGTTACCCCAGTAAATAACACCGTATCGTAATGTAGAGGTTACGTATGCATGGTAGGCAGTAAGTAGGGTTGGATGACTAACTTTTTTTGACAAGTTGTAAAGAGCATATGAGTGCTGGCTCAAGCGTTTAGTAATAGCTTCGGTATGTGTCTTCCAAGACATATCTTTATCAATATCCACACCCAGGAATCTAGTAGATTCTGTCTCTGTAATTGTCACTCCATCATATTGTCGGACTCCAATTCTGAGTCAGAATCCAGATTGGATATATCTAAAAACTCGAACTCACTTTCCTGAAACTGAATTAAGTCGAGAGTTTCAGCAAAAAAGCTCTGCTTTCTCTTGGCATCTAACTTAGGCCTTTGCGCACTTAGGAAAGGATCGGAAGAAACAACAAGCATATTTAAGATATCTTGATTAGAATCTTGCCTACTTCTTTTCCGCGAATGATGTTCCCGGAACCTCCTAAAATCTTTGTTTCGAGACTCTGAGGCTTCTTCCGAGAGAGTCCCAATCGGCACAATATCATTTTTCTCGATTACATCAGCCCCGTGTATTAATAATTTATGTACGGTTGACGACATGTAGTACCAGTCATACAACCCCACGTACTTTTCTTTTGCACTCATTTTGAATAGTTAAATATCTAGCTTAAACATAGTTTTCTAAGTGTGGATGAACTATAAACCTCTGACTACTCCTTCAGGAATATAAGGGTGATGCTATTTTATGGTACACGTTGTTAAAAGTCTGTGTTCCTCAACTTTAACACTAAAAGGAAATGTTTAATATGTAAAAATAAATAAAAATATTTTGACGACTTTTAAAAAAAAAATAGCAGCGATAACCGTTATATGACATATTATTATGTCAAAAAATCATAAATAATTAGTACTATAACCATCTGTAAGGATTTCCTTGCTGTTTACGAGATAATTCACTTTTTCATACTAGCTTCATACAAAATTTTAGTAAAAAAAATATAATACCTTCGTTTTTGTACAGAATTAACTCAGGTGTCATTTTTGAATATATTAATAACTAATAGAAGCGATATCCGGCAAAAAAACCGACACTTGCAAATTGAAATCCCTAAGTCTATTAAAGCCGATTTTCAGCCCACCGTGCGTCGCCGAAAGATGGTGGGTCGGCGGGCCCTGGATCGATCTCACATCCACAGGGCCCGCCGCGGCGACAGCCATCCAGGCCCTGCTGCAAGGCCCCGAATTTTTTGACTGTATGCATCGTCTTTAGGGACGCCTCGCTTTCGACTTTTCTTAGTATTCGATTGCTAAGTATGGCTAAATGCCATATATAAGTATAAATTAAGGAAATAAAAAGAAAAGAAAACAAAATTCCTATTAACCTAAAAACAAATGACTACATCTAAAACTATGTATAAACTTAGTCTAAAAGACCGCTACCAGTGGGCAACGTTCCCAAAATGCTGGCAGCATTGCCGCGTTGTATGGCAATGCTCAACTTCTGGCCAAAATAAATACCAGCACTCTGAGAAATTTTGTTTTATTTTCTTTTAATTTCCTTAATTACTAAATAAAAGCACATACTTAAATAACATTAATAACAATTTGAGCAATTTCATATGTCCATTAATTAAGTATAAATCAATTGCAAATCTTTTGTATATAAAGATATGAGTCCTAATACTAAAATTTTATTCATAAATTAAATTGAAAAATAAATACGTATTTTTAATTGCCTTGATAGTCTAGTGGTTAGCGTATGTTCCGCGAGGTGTTATTTGTGAACTTTTCTGCAGGAAAATTTACAATAGCAACACACAGTTGGAATTGTGCCTGGAAGAATTGTGCATCCCCTATTCCATGGAACCTAAACATAATAGGTGAAGTATGGATGTTTTACATCTGTGCCACACCCTTCTGGGTAATATAGGCGTGATGTTATGTTATTTATTGATTTCCAAATCATAAACTTTTTTGGACACAATCATGCTTTTATTCTAATGGACAATATATATATTTTTAATATATATATATCGTTCGGTAAATAACATTAACCATTAAAATATAAACGTGTTTAGAATGAATATAATTATCTTCTCAATATCCTTGTAGCGCAGATATTATATGTCTAGAAAAAAACGACCTAGGTATTTTAATTGATATCAATCTGCTACTATAAAACTAGTTTATAAAACGTTCTTGTGAACAGGTATAGGTTGCCAGTCTTATCTTCTTATTTGCAACTGTTATAATTAAAGCTTATTTTGGCATCTTAAAAAGGAGTATTTTAAATAAGGTCTATTATTCTGACTAGGCTTAGATTTTTTTACTTTAACTTAGGTCTCTAATCAAATCAAGACCCCAAGGGCCTCTTGAACACGTCAAAACAAATATCAAAATACAAAAAATATAAAATTAAAAAAAACTTAACTAATTAAGTAAATTATTCATTATTTTGTTTCAATAAGTATTTATTGAAACAAAATTATTTGACACCGGAGCTTATCTATTTTACACAGCTCGATTCGGTTGTTTTTAATTCACTCTTCTCGCTGCGAAAGTATGAACGGTAGTATAGTTCTTCGACTTTTCCACGCAAAAACTAACAGTTGTAAACTAACTAAACTAACAATTTAAACACGTTTATCTTAAAGCCTGAATTAACCTGGATAAATGTTTGAATTGTGCCCGGTGGATGGCGATAGGCTCACCCTCTATCCCATTTGACCTTTTAAATAATTGGTGAAGTGTGGGTGCTGTACACCTCTGCCACATCCTTCTGGGTAATATAGGCGTGATGTTGTAGTATGTTATGTTTATGTATGTTTATTGTATACTGCATTAGCTGGTATATATTATAAAATATACCATTTCACAAAAAAAATGTATGCCTTTCTCTAACTCTCTCTGAGTTAATTATGTTTTCTATAATTATTATGTGTCGTATAAACACACTGCGATGTAGTTAGTGGTAAAAAGTGGCTATTACCAGCAAATTATACACTTTACCGTTGTCATTATTATGTCGTTTATCTAAAAATAAGATGGTCTACTTGATTGTGATAATAATTATTTAAGTAGATCTGTCTGGTAAAGATTGCTCGACAATACCGCATGACTTAGGAGTTGACTCCCGTGCAATGTGTTTTCATACTAACGTAATATGGATTTAACTTTAATATTATATTTTTTTCATCCTTTTTTATAGACAAACCATATTATCTTCCTTTGGAGCCTTTTCCCAATCAAATTGGCGTTGGCTTCTAGTCTAACTTTATTAAATATATCACTATTTTACGTAGAGCGACCTCCACAACCCAGTACGAGGGAATACAATACTCTCATCACAAATCATTGTATCTAAAACACAAATAAAAAATGTTTTTATAATTAATTGAGTTACTTACGTGACGTACAAACTGAAAATTTTGAATAATAATTTGAAAAAAAGGCCCAATTTTACAAAAAACTTAACCGGGTAACGCCACAGTCGGTGGCGAAATTGGAGCTAAACGAAAAAGATCTAAGACTGTGTCCGACATAAAAAAAAAAACTATATCTAGGTTTCTTAGAAGAACCAAAATATTTTCTTTAAGTGGTCATGACATTCATCTCGTTTGCTTGATTATTCATACTCTTCTCAGAACAATAGTTTATTATTTAAAACTATTTAGCTACTAGATTGGTTTTCAGATTACCAACAGTTCTTAGAGATTTTGATAACTAGAATATTATACGTAATTTTAAGTGAACTATGGGTTTTTGGTGGTTGTTAATAAAATATTACGTACTGGGTATCGAAGAGGAAATGTTTTTATCTTAGAAATTGAAACAGATGTTAAGATATATTTTCAGGATGCTCTTTGGTTTTTACAATGTGTGAATCATGGGATTTGGATCCGTTTAATAGAAATATGCTAATTTTATTTTGATCCGTTTACTAGAACCCTGCTTATTTAGTGACGGAAAGGATTAGTGAAGAAGTAATCAAATAAGTTGACTAAAATGTATTGTTATGTAGCATGAGCACAATCGGTCTCTTCCAAGGTTAGTAGTGATAATTATCTATATACCTTGGTATTTCTTAGTTCAAATATTAAACTAAAGTTAGAAGGATAGGAAATGTATTAAACAAAGTTTAGTAATACACTCAGCTCAATACGTTCGGTGAAATTGCCTCTTAATCTCCTACATATCGTCACTGTTTTCTATCTTTAATTGTATTTCTATGAATTAGCTCAATACAGCGATACTTCTGTGATCTGTACTAAGAACCAATCGTGTCGCTAAAAGGGTAACGTCCTGTCTTCCTTAAACATTATTATAGTAATGTTTGCGATGAGTGGTGCAGTATCCGTATTCCATATTTAACTCCATAGGTCGCTGGTTCAAAACCGGCTCGAAGGACCAAAAATATATGTAGGGGCTGCTGATACCCTCTAACACATATATCATAAAGATGATTTGCTAATGGGGTGGCTTAGGAATAATCAATAAAACCGTCTTGCTTAAATGCTAATCATGCACTGATCTTATTAATATGGAAGCAACAGCGATGAGAGGTCATGAGAAATGGAGCAAAATTGTGACAATATGGTACCCAAGAGTTGGGAAAAGAAAATGAGGCAGACCACTGAAAAGGTGGGATGATGACATAAGACAAGTCGCATGGAACAGTACTCTGAAGAAAGCACAAGAAAGGAAGGAATGGAAAAGGTTGGAGGACTCCTTTGTCGATTGGCAAACAGATCTTTAGATAGTAAGAAAACAAATACATAGTAGATTAAGAGTGCCAGATTTAAGTTAAGTTATAGGTAAAATTTTAAGATCTGAATAAAAGACTTATTATTATTTGTGGTTTATGTAACCATATCTCGGGACTACAGAGTCCCGGCACTTTGGTAGGCATGTGTGGGGCCGAAGCCAACAGCACAGAGCCCGATAAACACTTTACTCTAACTGTAATGAGGCTAAAACCGGCGATTATCCATGTTCACATTATAAAAATGCACCCAAGGACAATCCCCGGTTTGAGCAGACCTATTGCAGAAAATGGAGACTAAATGATAAGAGCTATTGTGTTGTGGTGCTAATATGGGTTTTCTGGTTTATGGTAGGTAAAACTGACACCTGCCCTGAAACACATGTTGTACACGGAAATTATTATTGTAACAGCGATGAGTATGACGCAGTTACATAATAGAGTTGATTTACGCTGAGCAAGCGAAATGTGCAGTAAGCCTGTACAGAACGTCTTACTACAAACACTTTACTATAGCAGGCTCTTGCTATATTGATTTATCTACTGTAGTGATTTTCAGAATTAAAAAGTCTTAAAAGACTACCACTCAAGAGGATGAGAGCGTCCATTTTTAACTATAATAAGTATAATAACTTACTACGAACACTTTACCGATGCAATTATGGTAATCGATCTCCCCGACTATAGGTAATTGCTTGTAAACACATAGCATTAGGAATTGCTATTAAACTATTAGTATAATAGTAAAATAAAAGTATATTAGGGTCAATTTCCCCGTCCGAGCGACAGTTTTCGATCTTGTTGTCCCGTTCAAACATTAGAATAAGAGAGAATAAACAAAAAAAAAACCGACTTCAAAAAGTAGGTTAACTAAAAAGCAAAAAATAAATTTACTTCGCACAAAATAATACGTTTTTTCATATAATTAAATAGAAATTATTAAATAATTATTTTATAATTCTGAAGTCGGTGCCAAGTAAAAACAACCTTTCTACAATATCAAATTACAGTTCACACAAAAAGGGAGGCGTAGTTGTTCTAGTTCGCGGTTGCCCAGTATTGGTACTTACCACAGAAATATAACTAATATTCAGTTAGAAAAATGTTGTTAGAACGATTGATATTATCTATACAGAGTTATTAATTGTTTACTTGGCACCGACTTCAGAATTATAAAATAATTATTTAATAATTTCTATTTAATTATATGAAAAAACGTATTATTTTGTGCGAAGTAAATTTATTTTTTGCTTTTTAGTTAACCTACTTTTTGAAGTCGGTTTTTTTTTTGTTAAAAATTATTTTATTTTACGATTTTAAGTGATGGGTACACCGAGCAAGAATGTTTCTCGAATGAGGAGACGATGGTTACTTGAAACGGAAAACTTATTTATAATAAACAAGAATTAAATCCTTTCTCCTGACTATTGAGGGTCACGACCTTCCATCATCAGCTCATTTTACACAATAACTAGCAGCAGGAATATGCGTACAGTAGTGAAAGAATTATCCTTTAACTCCTAACTATTGAGGAGTTGACCTTCCATCATCAGCTCAACCACATAAAATTGTTGCGACCAAGCGTAAATCTTGGCCTCGATTAATAAAATATGAGGGTTGCCCCCGATTTCTCTGGGGTCCCATCATCAGATCATGACATGCTGACAATGGGACCACCTTTGAAATATCTCCGTTCCAACAGCTCACTTGAAATCATAACTAGCAGTCTGAATATGTGTACAGTAGTGAAAGAATGATCCTTTAACTCCTAACCATTGAGGAGTTGACCTTCCATCATCAGCTCATCCACATAAAAATACGTAAATACTAGTGTAGCTTTGAAAACACACTAAAAACATTACATGTGCCTATAAAATTCGAGGGTTGCCCTCGATTTCTCTGAGATTCCATCATCAGATCACGACATGCTGACTATGGTACCCCTTTGGAATCATCTCCTGTCCAACAAAAAAAGAATCATCAAAATCAGTTCATAAACGACGGAGATATCCGTGAACAAACATAAAAAAAAAAAAAAAGTAACATATATACGAATCGAATTGAGAACCTCCTCCTTTTTTAGAAGTCGGTTAAAAATAGTCTCCATCAAGATTATCCACAATACATTTACAAGAAGTCGTTGTAAAAGTTCAACATTAAGTTTATCTAACGCCATCTATCGGAGAGTAGAATTACCAGTGACCGGTGCGCTCGCTGCCTTAATGTAAATAAATAATTCAACCAGTAGCGCCATCCAGCGTTAAGAGGAAAAGGTTTTATCTGAATATTAATAATAGTACCGATCGAATTATCTTTATTTCTAAATATTATTTTCAAGTTGCCTTTCAAGTGAAAAACGATTGTAAGTGACTAGATTGGTACGCAATTTCCGTATTTAGACTTCTTAGTTCTATTATCTATTTTGGGATTAAAATTCTTTCATGTTAGAAATATTATGTTTGTATAGATAAAGAATAAATAGGTAATTACCCTAGGTAGCTATGCATGTGCCTTAATATGACAATGTATCTATACTAACGAATAAATAAAAAAAAAATTGGTAGTTTTGCATTTATAAAAAAATGTGCATAGGCTTACCAGTTTTGTTTACATTTTGCGTCACTTTACGAACAATAACAAATCTCAGTTTACATTTAAATATCGAATTCCAAGTTGTGTCAACGTTATATTAAAACAATAAACACGAACATCCGTTGGCTTGTATAGGTGTATGGTCCCTCCAATTCTTTAATTCCCAGCGACCACGATCCGGCGGGTTGAGTCGATCCGTTTAACCCGTCGTCAGTCGGTGAATGAACAGCGCGCTCTGCGTACGTACGATTCCCGCGCAATTTCAAAACTCGAACGCGATCGAACATAGACACGATAACATTTTGTGATATTTAAAAAAGCGAAAACTTTAGAACCGATATATTTTTAATCGATTATTTCGACAGCTGTGAAGTGATAAGTGTAGTGATTTTAATTATTTTCGACGATTTATTACGAAAATGTTTGCGGATGCGACATGCTGCATTTTTGGCTAGTTAGCCGGACTTAATTCGTTTTGGTAAGTGAAAATATTGTAACGCTGTCTTTTATTTTTTAGCACTATTCATTTTTATCTACAGTAATATTATTTTTAGATTCGCCAACTTGTATCTTTGCTTGACATTATGTCTATGTGATCATTAGCCATTACGTTATTGGATAATAACAACTAATTTATAAAAATAAATTATCTAATTGGAAATAGTTTCTTAATCTTGTTACAAGTAAGTTCACTTGTCGCAAAGTCGAACTGTCAAATAATGTGTTTGGGATTAATGCACCTGACAAATCAAAAGTAACATCGATTACACAATTTTAATTAAAGTCACTAATGCGTAAAATTCAAACACAATAGAGTTGTGCTTCCAAATAAAAAAAGTAAAGTTCCAAATCAGTTAAGCACCGAAAAAAAAAAATTGAAACCAGTAAAATAGGTGCTGGTTGGTACCAGCTTACCTATAAATACCATAACCACCTAAAATGAAATTATATGTATTTTGTATAAGACGAGTACTATAAAAAAATCTTATTTTAATTTTTGAATGCACTCGTTCATTTTATTTAAAGCGACATGGTGTATCCAGTAGGAACATAAGGTACCTACTTTTACTCTTTGTTTCTAACTGTTCTGAGCCCTATGTGACATTAAAAATCTCCTAAATCTTGATAAGATATAGATTTTAGTTTTAAAGTGATCTAAGTCTATCGACTACTTTTAACTGTTTAATTATAGACGAAGTTTACATTCAATTTCTGATATAGCATTTATGTCATTTTATCTGTCAGCTGCTTATCAATCAAACGCAGTTCGCAATAATATTTATTACAAAATCTTCAATATTCCATACACTATTCTACGTATTTCATACGTTGCGCGGTGGTATTAAAATTTAGACCCTCCTCAATAAATGGGCTATCCAACTCTAAAATATATTTTCTATTCGAACTAGTATTTCCTGAGAATAACGCGTAACCAGACAAACTACTCAGCTTTATAATATTAGTATGGATGAAAACTATTTTAGCACTCAAAGGTAGATTTTAAACCTATAACGGTTTATGACGCTATGTAAGAACAATATTTACCATTATGCAGTACTTTCGTAGAGATAATTTGACACTTTAAAAAGCATATAAAATATCATAAGTCCACGAAAAAAATTACCAATGTTTAATTTTAAATATGGCAATCGATATATCAATACACTATCTCGATGTTATTTAAATGCGTAATCACTACTATATCCGAAATCAAATGCACGTTGTTCCAAAGTACATTTTAAATTATGGTAGTCTTCAATTTTTTTTCGACAAACACCTTTGAGCGTGTGACACTCAGAAAAGTAATTTAATAAAATAAATAAACTTACTAAATTAGTTTCTCATCTAAAACAACAAAAACAAAGCGATTCTTATCTAAACAGCGCGTTAACATCCATTATTACATTTTTCTTGTATAGATACCGCAGTTATGCTTGGTTACTAAACAGACAATTTCTTCAATAGATATGCAATGTTATCAATACTTTGACCCCTCGTACGTTGAGGAACGATAAAAATACTAGTCGTCCCAAAATAGTAGATGAATGTCTAAAATGTGCAGAATCCGACTAAGATTTTTGTGGAATATCAAAAAGAGTCAAAAGGACGAACTAATTACAAGAGATGTGCCGAATAGTCGGCCAACTAGTCGGCTACTTTTGACTAGTTGGCCAACTACGCCGACTAGCCGACTTTACTTTAAATGCCAATTATTTAGTATTAGAAGTGCTACATTACTTTTACCGCTTCGTTAAATACTGCATGTGGTGTTCCAATGAACACTACATAACAAAACCAGGTTTTAAATGCATAAACAATCTTAATTTAAACCTAATCTAATTCTCGTCAGCCCAATGCTAATTGGATTTGGTTGTGGAATTGTACCGAACTGTCTCGTTGATCTAACGGTATGTTTGGTGTATCGCTCACCGCGACATCTCGGGTTCGATTTCTGGGTCGAGCAAAAGTGTTATTTGGGATTTTTCGTTCAGAAAATTCTCAATAGCAACAAAGATTTGGAATTGTGCCCATTGGATGGCGATTGGCTAACCACCGATCCTATGGTTCCTAATCATAGCAGGTGAAGTGTGGGTGTCGTACACTTGTGCCCGACCCTTCTGGGTTATTTAGTCATGATGTTATGCGACGTAATGTTAAACCGAATTCTTTCGGAATGTCACAAGTTTACAAAAAACTTGGAATTTCATATTGCACCATTAAATGTGGTAACAACTACCAACGGAAGTATCCATCACGTTTTATTGTATAGCATGCAGTATAAACATAGGAACGTCCATAAAATCAATAAAACGGTACTTTTACTACGGAAACGATCAATGGCGAAATGTGTTACAATTTTAAGCACGTGGCTCTGGTCACGCGTATAATTTTTGAGAGTTCGATGATCTAGATTTAGTTCGAATCTTCGTAATGAGTTCGATAATTGTTAGTCAAGTTCGAATCTACAATATTGTGTCATCCATTCTTTTTTTTTTGTTTCAAGTTGTGTCTTTAGCTAAAAGGGATAGAAGCAATTCATTTTCTAATGTTTGACTAGCATTAGAGGTAAATAAATAAATATCACACAAAATACACACAATGTCATCTAGGCCCAAACTAAGCAGAGCTTATACTATGGGTATTAGAATAACGAATAGATACTTATACATATACTTATACTTTATTATACATAGAAACACCCAGACTAAGACAAAGATGTGCGACTAGTCGGCTTACTAAAAATACCAATAATCTAGTTTAAGAAGAACTACATAACTTATGCCGCGTTGAAAATACTCCATGTAACGAACAACACAAAATAAAACGGTCAGCTGCATTTTTATTGATCTAAAAATAATGATCGGCCTGGCCGAGTAGTCGGCCACTTTTGTAGCTGCCATACCAATATTAGGCCCATCTCTAACTAGCTACTTTTTTATTCAACAACTATTTCATCTATATGCTTGCATCAAATATCGATAATAACATAAGCCACCCCCTTGGTGAAGTGACTGATTTATGATATATCATGATGAAAAACGCAAAAAAAACAGATATTATTATGTAGATATTCAGTGACGATTATTTATTTATTGCTAGTACTAAGAAAATAACCATAATAATAAATAAATTTTGCTGTTCGGTCAACATAAAATAATAAAATATTTATGCAGTATCATCTAGATTACATTCTTTACATTTAGATCTTATGCTAATTTAACAAATGAATGGTTAAAAAAAAAATGTAAAGCAAATGACCAAAAATCGATTTTTATATAACAAAATTACAATATTTTTGTAATGGCGGTGTTTTTACGTATTTAATATTAGAAGTAAGGTACAATATTAGATTACATAGTGTTACCATACTTATCTTGGAAATTAAATAATTATTATAGAAAACTAAAATAATAAATTCTTACAACAATGAGATAGACTGATTGTTTTCAGTCTTTATAAGCAAATTTCCAAGTGCAGCCAGCGTCACACTACTCCTATATTCACCCTCAAAATGACATCAAATCTATATTTCCATCTTCAATGTGACGTTTCTGTCTCACTCCAAAACCAAACGAACAATATACGATACGAAGAAAGTGTTATCGTTGGTTATATCGGGCGGAGTTGTTACCAGCGCGGGTCAGAGTTCACATCCCAGTGCATTCAAATACTCTTTCAAACGGAACATTACTTATCAACGATCGTGCTGTTCAATGATGTTTATTTCTTTTCTTTCCTTATTTGCTACACTTTTTTATGTATTTGGTGATCTGAGATCGATATGTAAGTTCCGTTTGGTTATATTAGAATCTGATGATATTTACCTAACTCTTTTATAGCAAACAAATGCTGTAAAATAAATATTTTTAATAAAAGATGTGGAGCGTGTACTAGAGATTAAAAATCCAGCCAAGTGTGTGTCGGGCCACGATCAAGTGGGTTCCGTAGTCAGCCGTTACAACATAATTATGGACTTAAAAGGGGTTTACTATCAATAGATATTATTTTTTAACAACTTCTAGAAGTCAATAATTTAAAACATTATTGTTGAACTATTCCGAGTAACTGCACTTTACCATTTGGGCCCCATTATTCTTAAACTAATTAAGTTATCGTAGCCGCTATAGTTTTCCTTGAAAGTTTAAAACATACTATCACCTTAATTTCTTTTACATTTTACGAGCCAACAGCTTAGCTTAAAGAGAGGGGGTAAGACGCCCTATTCGGACAACAATTGCTATTAAAAGTTAATTATCTCCTTAACGGATCTCTCAATCAAAAAACTTTCATACCAACCTCTCAATGTTTTAAAAAAACCTATTATAAAGTACTATAAGCTACCTACACAAAGGTTAATATAAATATCTTATTTGCAATCTTCTTATTAAATCATTTTATCTCTCTCGAGCTCCCATCTGTACCTCGACCCACCCGTGTGGTACAGTGGGCCAAGCAATTAGTTATGCAGGGCAAAAACTTCCACGCCATAATGAAATCTGACTGCAATATGCATGTGTGAATTTCATATTTAATAATTGTTATATACCAAATATTTAGATATGTAAATCACTTATCCATAACTGGTGTAGTAAGTCTTTACAATGACTTAGAAGTTTGTGCACTGCATACCTAACTCGTTGGCCCACTGTACATCTTATTTTCGGCGTCGTGAACTACATCTGTACCAATTTTTATCAAGATTGGTTTAGTAAATCTTTTTTGATATACAATTTTTCATGTTCATAATACTCGCCGGTCATAATTCTCAAACGCATTCAAATAAAGGCGTCACAGCTCTGTGATATGAAATAAAACTACTGCTTGTAATCCGAGTGGCGACTGGTGACCCAATTAGTGTTAATTTCCACCGCTGTGTCAAGTACCACTGGAGTTTAAGTACCAGTTTGTGGCTGTGAATATTTTGATGTGCAACGATGTTTTGTGTAACTATTTATGTTAGGTGCATCCTAAAAATATAACATAACATAAATCTTCACACTTCACCTGTTATGTTTATGTCCCATGGGATAGGGGGTCAGCCTATCGTCATCCACCTGGTACAATTCTAACTCCGTGCCACTATCATGAATTTCCTGGCGGAAAGTTCACAAATAACACTTTTTCCGATACGGGAATCGAACCCGAGACCTCGCGGTGCACATACGGAGGCATTTATTTACCATTATGTTGATGAGAGTATATATATAGACAATTCATTTAAATCAGTTACTTTAGAGATTTAAAGTATGTACTTTGCTTTGCCTTAGTATTTTTCAGGTTTTTTTTAATGTTGTGATTATTTTTGTCATGGTTTAAGATTTCATTTATTTTAAAAGCGTATTATTTAACAAAATGCCACTATAATCCAGAGCCGCATTCAGAAAATGCCACAACTAGAAGTATTTACAAAAGCCAAGTCAAAACAGTAACATTCCGCAACGAATCTAAAAAAATAAAATGTTTTCACATCGAGTTACGTAACGAACGTGTCTGTTTGTCTGTGAATTTAATCTCGTAAACCACGTTCTCGGAAATGACGGAAGTTTTGCTTTATCTCAACATTATGGATTACGAGATATCCCATTATACTTCTTTTTCTATTGTTGTGGGCAGTCAATGGGTATGTTATACTAATAAGTATGTTTTTGATGGTGCAATAACGTATATTACGTTTTTTGAAAACTCTAGGGTTTGATTCCAGGGTTTGAAAGATTGTAACCGGAGTTTTAAAATAGTTTTGTGTTAAACACACACATCCACATGCACACTCAAACACACACACACCCACACAAACCACACACACACACACACACACTCACACACACACAATAAAGCAAAAGGTTTATTATTACAACAATAGTTATGATCATGAATGGATGTTATTTGTATTAATGATAATGTATTTTATATTAAGTTAACCTAGTTGACATTATATTGTACCAACAGATACGGACGAAGGCGCTGGCCCCTGAAATACAGTTAGCACTAGTTCAGGGGTCAGAGGACTCATACTCAATTGTGTAATTTTATATGTCAATAAATAATTTATTTTATTATTATTATTATTTATTTAAACGGGGTTGTACTTGACGTCTCTATAGGGCAGAGGACACTTATAATTAGACACAGATATCTGTCAAAATCTACGTCTACGAATTGTAGGTACATTCATCGTTATTTATTTTCAAAGTCCAAAAACGTGTTTATTTACAAAAAGTGTTGTCAACTCATCACAATTAAACCTAATTACTGTAATTACTAATAATCCGAACAAGATTGTTGATATTTTACACAATTTAGAACTGGTTTAACTGGTCAGTGGGTACTCGTATATTTTTAGAGCTGTCCAGGCATAATCACATTGGAGTAGGTAAGTACTTACATACCACCTAAGGTTGCTAGCTTCACTCTGAATTGTACATTGTTTAAAATAATTCAGGGGTGTTACAAGAAGTCTACCTAAAGATGCGTTTACATTATAATAAATATAAGTATTTTGTATTTTTTGACGAATAACTTTTAATTTTTTTTAGTTCTATTTCTCTTCCAGCTGTAAATAGTTAGGTATGATTTTATTTTTTTATTACTTAAATAACTAATTGTAAGTTAACCTTATAAATAATATATAAATATAAGTTACTATAAGACACTACAATATATATTTGTACGAAGAAATATAAAAACTGTCAAAGCTACCCAAAGGCGTCTTTAATGTATACTAACCCTTCTACCATATGTAGTAATAGTAGTTAGATTTATTAGTACATGCTACTCGGACATAACCAGCGACTCTCCCCGGGTCGATGGTATGCGTCAGGCATTTCACAGTAAAAAAAATATGTAGATAAATATGTGTATTAAAATTCTTGACCATTAGAAAGAACCAGTCAAAACGACGAAACGCACATTTTTACTAAAAATAAAAACGTTTTAAACAATACATCATTTGTATATCTTTTTCTGCTTGACTTCGAAAAAGTAGCTACCAAATTTTATAACTTTCGACTGACAACCCTGATCCCATCCGTAATTGATTTTTATGACTTCCCTAAAATAAGTTGATTGGTACCAAAAGACCCCAATTTTGTTTCTTAAGACCGACTTGGCAACTGTTTTTTTTTAATACCATCATCAGACTAGTGGAATTTGAAAAATGTTTTTTGTTACTCGTGGCGCTAGGCCTATTAAATATTAATCGATATATATATTTTATAAAACAAACTGTCCACAATCTGTTTGTCTGTTTGTGATCGATTTTCTTAAATTCTACTGAACGGATTTTCTACAGTTTTAACTAAAATATAGTGCAATTCTGCCTCTTTTAACGACATACCACGCGAACGGAGCGGCCCGTGGAAGCTAGCTATAATAATTAAATATCACATCTATAAAATAATATCGTCAACTTGACTCTTAACGTGACCAAAAGGCTGGCTTTTACTTTGGACAAAAGATCAGCATTACCATACAACGTGGCAATGCCGCCAGCCTTCTGGGCACGTTACCCGCGGTCGACATCGGTGCGGATCTTCTTTATTTTATAAGTTTGTATTGCTTAGGAATTTATTTAGTTTTCACAAATCGATATGTTAATTAGAATGTATTTGTACAATTAAATGAAGAAATATTGTCAACTAAACAAAAATAATTAACAATGTATTTTTTTGTAGTAATCTTGCCTTAAGCATATACACGAATGGCAATTAGATGTATTACTTCACTTAATTATTACTAAACTTTAACTTAGTTTAAAATAGATATCGTAACGCTATCGTACATTGTGAATATCAATCGGAATCCTTCTCAGCAGTAATACATCACATGTAATAAATAATATTACTGTTTAACGTCCATCATCTCGCCTCCAATTCGGTGCTCCACCCTACCAAGTGCACTTGTTGCGCAGGGACGGACTAAGGCGTACAGATAAATCTATATAAAAAAAACTTTAAAGATTAATGTCTCATACAGTCCCAGCTCATCATGCACATGCAGAGCTGGATTCCAAAAAATATGGATATAAAATTGCATACTTAAAAACACTAGTTTCAGTGCATCCAGACAACAAGTACAACGGCATCTATTGGAGAACTTTAAAAAATTTAGTTAGTAATTTATTTAACTTATTATTATTGTAATTGTATTTTTTTATGGAAACCACCCTGATGGGTTCTTTTTTAATAAAACATTTCTAAAGAAAGACGAGAGTGAAAGCCTTTATTTCAAAGCTCTGAAATGAAAATCGACCTCTTAAAGATTTTAAGAGATGATGGAGACGACCTTGGTAGAATCACTATCAGATTAATGTACTGTCACTAGACTTCCACAATTATCCCAAGTTTAAGCTCAATCAAATACTAAGAAGTGGTCTTAAATTTACTTTGCAAGATTTGAGACTAAAAACGTAACTATAACTACAAAAATCAAATGAAGTTAGATTTGTAATTATTCTGTCTTGCAAATAATATGACGTTTTGTCATAAAGCAATACAAATAAACCACCCGACAAAAGGAGGTAAACCTTTGTTTACATTAGACGTCAAAGATAGCTTTGGAATCTAAGTAGGTTAATGTTTGTAAGTAAAATGCATTGAAAGTGGAGAGCCCGTCTATAGGTTTGGCCAAGTAGTCGGCGCTCAAATGACCGACCATTGATTCGATTAAACTTAAATGCATTTAAAACGACCAAACTTACAACTTGTATTGTTCGTCGCACCACCACAGGCATTTTTAAGCGACACAAGTTATGTAGCACTTTTTATATATAGACTAGACTATATAATTGGTAATTTGTTGAATAATCGCCGACTATTCGACAAAAACAAAAGTGGCCGAACATTTAGCACATCTCTAATTGAAAGTCATTAGTTATCATTTCGGCAATATCTTGAGTTATGAAGCGTTTGTTTGTAGAGAATACATCGGGAACTCATGTTTGCATTGAACTCACGGAAGTTGAGTCACAGGTCAATAACCTTGCATAATTATCTTGTCTGACCTTACCTACTTTTCTCTTAACGACTTGACAAGTGTAAACAATGGCTTATTCTTCCTAATCCATGTTTAAATTAATTAAGTCTATTGGCGGTAGATAATTAATAATGTTCTACATACCAAGAAGAGAGCTTTGCCTTATGTCATATTTAGTTTCTAGGATAGTTCAGAGAATTTTTTTATTCTAAGAAAATCAGGTCAAAATGACAACGATCATTTTGTGAGTATAAGCCCTTATTTCACCAACATGTAAAACAAAAACTCGTATAACACTGAACGAACTAATACAATTTTATATGCGGGATAGAACAGATACAACTTAATATAACGAACTTCACGCGGATGAGGTTGCAGGTAAAAGCAAGTGTTAAATAAACTTTATTGGCAGGATAAGCATATAACACTCATAAATAAAAGCGACTGCTGTGTTCTTTTTTCAAGTTTAACTTGTATAACTTTAAAATTTGGTCAGGTTATATTTTATGGGTCGGATCAGATCTATCCGGCACTTCTGAAACTTGTTCTCACAACAACTACTTCATTAGTTTTTTTTCTGCATCGACAATAATTAAATTTGGCTCTCTAAAGTTTGCAATAATATGCCACATGTAATGTATGCTAAGTACATTTAATTGAAGTAATGAATCTGTATAGAATACTAATGCCTAGACTCAATGTTTGTCTAACTGGCATTGACCTGCAATGGCCGCCGCCAATTTGTCTGGTGTCTGCCTTACCCACTCTATATTATATCTTTAGCTATTTTGGCAAGTGTCTTGTCAACGTAGTATGATGTCATTTTATCCAGCAATGTTAATTTTTCTGTCCGGTAAATCTATTGCTTTTGCGATTGTCACGAAAATAATTTGTATTGAACCAAATTAATAATTTTAGTGTTAAATGTGTTAAAAATGGGTTAAAAGTGTTACTATTCGAACTTCTTTCACAAGAACTAAGTCACAGTAAAAAAAAACCTTTCTTAGACTTGGTGTACCTTTCGTTCTATAACGCCGTGTGGAGTCTAATTAATTCAACCCCTCTCCCATACAGATACGGTTATCAACAAAACTTTCGATCCCACTATTAATGTTGTCCTAAATTATTCGAAAAGACAAATTGTCGTTCTTTTAAATAGCCTTAGTTGATTAATAACACAAACAATACTATCTACAACACGGAATTGTTTTTATGCGACCGCTTACAATGATGATAGTGTTATCTCATCGGAGAATAAAGGTTTTATAAGCCTCTATTTATTTAGAATGAAGCTTGTTGCTGTTATTCCGGTTACGTAGACACCATGTTACTTTTTATCGTCAAGTGACGTACGAAGAGATAATTGTTATTTTTATTATTAGCTTACACTTTGCTCGCGTGGTAAATTTCATAATAATCGATCATTCACGCCTAAACAGCAAGTTTGGGCATGAAAGCGCAACAGACAGATAGAACGGGATACTTTCGGACTTATTATATTAATTCAGTACACAAAATTGAGCAAAGGAATGGGTGTTCTTAACTGTTTTCAATTGTATTCTGTATATTTATTTTCGTAATATTCATAATTTATGTATTGTATTTAACTGAAGTTTTACTACAATTTAATTTATTAAAATAAATTATAATGTTAATATAATTAAAATAAAAGCACACTTACACTTATACACTATATACTTATTGTTAAAAACTTTATGACCTTCGTTAATTTATCAGAGCTTTTCTCATCAACGTCATAATTAGACGGACAAAAAAATCTGATCATTTAAGGACTAATTTATTAATAAATTAATAAACAATAATGAATTGTTGATAGTTACATTTTTTAAAAACTTTATTTATTATTTCAGCACAAGTCCGTCCCTGTATCCCCGATCTTATAACTCAATCTCGTAATGGTTTGTTCAGCTGCACCGCGCGAGCACACGAGCGTCAAGTAATGCCGCTCTATTGATTTATTCTCCCCAACGAACTTATCATTTGTTTGGATGTCCATCATTTTGAGCGCAGTGTTACTGGTTTGTGCTAGAGATCAAACCTTGTGTTACGAAATATCATTTTGGTACTTGAATTAGATTTTATTTATTTTTAATATGATACAATTAAAGGTTTAAAATTACACTATAATACGTTAAAACTAAATATAAACCTAACTATATACATCAAATAAAAAATAATACAAAATTATTGAATAAAATATATCTACTAAAAAGTTTAGGTCTACTTGAAAATGCTCTGTCTGTGTTACATCTTGATATAATACTTACTTATAACGTGTTATTTGAGAGTTATACCCCGTACACCTCTTTACCATTATCCCCCGTTACTCAGGGACTTGGTAGATAAGTGCATCTTTGCCGAGTATACGCGTAAACGTCCCGGTAATAGTAGTCATTTGGCAAATGAATAATCATTGCTCTACTCCCTAAGGGTATGGTAGTTTGTAGCTTGTAGGAATACAGCCTGTTCTGGGGGGGATAACAGTATATAATATAACGCCTGTACTACCTAGAAGGATATATGGCAGCCAAGTTAACAGGCAAAATAGTTACGTTGTGCGTGCGAGCGAACTATACTAATATTATAGCTGAAGAGTTTGTTTGTTTGTTTGAACGCGCAAATCTCAGTAACTACTGGTCCGATTTGAAAATATTTTGCAGTCTTAAATAGCCCATTTATTGAGGAATAGGCTATTTATCATCACGCTATAGCTATAGGCTATTTATCATCACGCTAAGACAAATAAGAGCGGAGCACCAATGAAGAATGTTTCAAAATCGGGGTTTTTTTTTCCTATTGAGAGCTTCACAAATCTCATCACGCTAGCATAGAAAAATGTCCATAGGCATCTAAAACTAATAAAGATGAATAAAAGGATAATTTAGAATCAAAACAATTTTGGTGGACATTGACTGACAGGTTTTCTTAAGCTAGTCGAGTCATCATTGTCATCTGCTGCATCATATTTGTTGAATCTTTCTTTTTCAATAGTTTTGAATGGATGATTAAAGCTCTTGTTAATCTTAAAACAAGATGAGATCGTATGTTTCTATTGTTATCATTAATTATGAATTTATTCTTATTTTAATGATCAGTAAAATTCTTAATAGCAGCACGGAGTTGGAATTGTGCCCGGTGGATGTCGATAGGCTCACTCCCATTCCCATGATACCTAAACAATGCAGGTGAATGTGAGTGTTGTACACCTCTGCCACACCCTTCTGGATAATAGGCGTGATGTAATGTTATGTTATATAAATTTCTTGTTCAATCGTAAGGTGGTGCAGAGATTACAAAGGTAGGTGCAGTAATAAATGTTCCAATTAAATGAGAAATCCTAAAGTCTAATCCTAAAACCACACTATACATCTCATCACGCTAGCATAGAAAAATGTCCATAGGCATCTAAAACTAATAAAGATGAATAAAAGGATAATTTAGAATCAAAACAATTTTGGTGGACATTGACTGACAGGTTTTCTTAAGCTAGTCGAGTCATCATTGTCATCTGCTGCATCATATTTGTTGAATCTTTCTTTTTCAATAGTTTTGAATGGATGATTAAAGCTCTTGTTAATCTTAAAACAAGATGAGATCGTATGTTTCTATTGTTATCATTAATTATGAATTTATTCTTATTTTAATGATCAGTAAAATTCTTAATAGCAGCACGGAGTTGGAATTGTGCCCGGTGGATGTCGATAGGCTCACTCCCATTCCCATGATACCTAAACAATGCAGGTGAATGTGAGTGTTGTACACCTCTGCCACACCCTTCTGGATAATAGGCGTGATGTAATGTTATGTTATATAAATTTCTTGTTCAATCGTAAGGTGGTGCAGAGATTACAAAGGTAGGTGCAGTAATAAATGTTCCAATTAAATGAGAAATCCTAAAGTCTAATCCTAAAACCACACTATACATATTATAATAAATACCCTATATGTAACGGGTGTTTTTTTTTTCGTGGTATAGAACTTTAAGTTGGCATTACTGTTCAAGATGGCGACCGATTTAACAGCTGTCAAGTGATTTATTCTCAGTTTGGTTCGGCAATTCATCATGAATAGACTCACGCCTGAACAACGCTTGCAAATAGTGCAATTTTATTTCGAAAATAATGGTTCTGTGCGAAATACGTATCGCACGTCCATTTTATCGTCGACAAAATCGTCCATCAGAGCAGTTAATTCGATTAACCATGAAACGTTCGAGTACAACTTGGATCTATTAAAAGCAAGAGTCAATAGGTATCTCATAGGTAAGCGTGCTCCACCGTAGACCGCATCATCACTTACCATCAGGTGAGATCGTGGTCAAACGCGAGCCTATCCACCATAAAAAAAAAGTTAAAGTATTGACTGTGAAAAATGACACATTGCAACAATAAATAACTATTTTATTGATTGATCTCTCAAGGATGCATGGCGTGTCATTGCGTGTTAATTTTCACACGATATAATATTGTTATACATACATATATATGTTCGTATTAAAGTGAAAACTTCAAGATGGTAATGTCACTGGTAGCACTATATTACGCAGAAGGTTGTGGCAGAGGTGTACAACACCCACACTTCACCTGTTATGTTTAGGTCCCATTGGATAGGGAATGAACCTATCGCCATCCACCGGACACAATTCTACCTCCGTGCAGCAATTGACTTCACCCGACCCATTAATCGAACCCGTGACCTCGCGGTAAGAGGCGCGGGTAATATAGGCGCATATTCTAACCGTTAGAACTTTTGTTAATTCTAAATCTATTGGTAGAAAGAAAAGAAAGAAAGAAACGTTTAATTCGGCAAATCTTAAGCTTAGTATCACTTTTAAAACTATTTATAATATAAATTAAATTGATGTGCCAGAAAAGGTACACACCTCAGCATACTACTGCAGCAAATCAGCACTACAGCGCTGGTAATCTGGTGCGCCCTAATTACGAGTAAATTGCCGAGTCCTGTTCCGTTTCTGTAAGTTCACTTTTTGTGTGGCAATCTCTGTGGGAGGCTTATGTCTGTTGCATATTAAAGTAATATGCAACAGACATAAGCCTGCCTAAGCCTAATCAATATCCTGTTATTTAGTATCTTAGACACTTTTGTTGGTCTCTCCAATAATAGTTCTTGTTATTAATATATATTTATCATTAAGAGTCTGGCGGACGGACTGCGTTTTTACCATTCGGAGCAAGTGCAAGTATTCAGATGAAAAAGTGCTATTTCTGTTTGCCGCAAAAACTCGGAACAGCAAAATACATGGTAATTTGCCCGTGATATCTAACATTTCGTCTCGAATCTTCTATCATATTTTTAAACTAATAAATTCATAATCCACCCTTATACTACTTTTCGAAAGATATTTCAAAACATAAAAGAAAAATTCACATGATAACGAATTAAAAAAATTGTTTCAGATACTTAAACGAACTTGAACCTTATCTAAGGTGACAATTTCAAACACAACATTAATTGACAAATGGGTCAATAAGTTATTAATCTGATAGTACCTAACTAAACAATTGAAGAGAATTAGATTAAACACCTTAGAGGCTAATTCGAGACCCGATACAAAAATAAACGGAGTAAAGCATGAAGAGTGACCAAAGCCTTACAATTTCAAATGTACTTCTCGAAAGTTTCAAAGGTCATTGTACCTTATGCCCTAACTTAAGAGTGTATCTCAAGTAAAAGGGATCGTGCACCTTTTGATCTAACTTAACAGTGTATATCTAAAGTTAAAGAGGTTATGCACCTTTTGATCTAACTTAACCGCGGCAAAGATAACTTAGAAGCTCTTGACCTTAGCTTCACGCGTGTTTCATTGGAATTGTGTAATAGGTCGGTGATTACATAAATAAATAAATATCTCACAACTTACCTACATATTATTTTTTCCTACTCTACTAGCAAAACTTTCACTATCAATATATCAGGTCTTTAATAAATAAATATATCACATCTGTACATCGTATTTATTTTTATTTTATTTTATGTTCTTTTTTAACACGCTTATATTAGCTTCACCTGTATGTTTGTTTGTTTGTTTGTTTGTATGTAACCGACTCCTTTGGACTCGATTTTGACCCACTTTAAACGGACAGATTTAATTTAAACTTTCTACACTTGTAAAGAATCAGCGACAATATAATAATTTCATAAATTTATCTCATTATCCTGATTAGGATCGCCAGGATTAAAAAAAAACTAAAACTAAAAAGTGAAAAATAAATATAGTTTAAAAAAACTAAAAAAACACGCTTTTAAAGCACATCAAACTAAAAAGTGAAAAATAATTCTTATTATAACCTGAAAATAATAATAAACGAAAAATACTAGTACTATTGTGAAAAAAAGCGTGGGTCGCTCGATAGACGAAAAATATGGCACAGAGCGCCCCACGCTTTTTTCACAATAGTACTAGTATTTTTCGTTTATTATTATTTTCAGGTTATAATAAGAATTATTTTTCACTTTTTAGTTTGATGTGCTTTAAAAGCGTGTTTTTTTAGTTTTTTTAAACTATATTTATTTTAATATGTACAGGGTTATTGGGTAAGTCGACCTAGATCCGTTAAGAGGTGGTAGTTCCCATCATTTCTGACTGATCTGACTATGAAACACCCCACCCTAAACCTAACCGTTTTCGAGATATTGGACTTAGAAGGTTTTTTTAAAAAATATCCCGATTTCTTAACTATAGCCTATTTTTTTTTGTATCCTATGCCTTTTATTTTTTTTTAATTCTGATTTTTGTGTGCCAGATAAGTTTGTTTATAATTCTCAACCCAAAAAGTGCAAGTATCTGAACCAATGGGATCGTAGTAGACGATTGATACCGTAAAAAAGTAATTAATTTGAAAAAAAAAAATTGTTTCTTTTAGTAATATTTAAAAAAAAATCTATGGCGTTAGTTCTGCAGATATTTTAAATAATATCTACGTTCCATTAGCTATCCAACAAGGTATCACAAGCTAGGGTCTTATCACAATTCATAGAAAAAAAATCGATAAAAGGCTCCCAGGTAGTAAAAAAAAACAATGGTAAAAAAGATTAAACTTCTCTTTTGGGCCAGGAAACGAAATAAAACAATACAAGTAATTATTAAACAACATTTATTTAAATTTATAAATCTTGTTCTACATGGCCGCCTCTGTTTCGCACACACACTCTCATTCGGTGTCTTAGCCCGCTTTTAACTACTACAGTCGTTAAGTCTCTTCGAATTTCGTCAGCAGCCTCAATAATCTTCTGTCTTAATATGTCAATAGTTTCAATTGGATTATTCTCATTGTAGACTAATGTCTTCATGTGTCCCCACACATAAAAATCCATGGGAGTCAGGTCAGGACTTCTTGCTGGCCACGGTATGGGTCCACCTCTTCCGATCCACCTATTAGGATACTCGTTGTCTAGCCATTCCCTGACCCCTCTTCTGTAATGTGCAGGGCAACCGTCGTGTTGGAACTTCATGTTTCTAATCAGATTTAGGGGTAAATCCTCTAATAAATTTGGTAACTCTTCTCTTAGAAAATGTTCGTAAAATTCTCCGTTTAAATTATCAGGTAGAAAGAAGGGCCCAATTAATTTGTTTGCTATGATTCCCATCCAGACATTTAAACTAAATCTTCTTTGTGCGGCTTTTGTCCTCTTCTGGTTAGGATTTTTTTGCGCTTTTGGGGCCCAATAATGAGCGTTGTGGTAATTTGTAATTCCATCTTTATCAAATTTTGATTCATCTGTCCACAAGATTTGTTTTAAAAATGCTGGGTCTTCTAAATCTCCATGAAGCATAAATCTACAAAAGTCTAACCTCCTCACTGGATCTCCCTCTTCGATAACATGTACTGGCGTGTAGTGATAGGGGTAGAGGCCTGCAGTATTCACCGTAAACCACACTTTCCACTGCGAGAGTCCAAGTTCTCGGGCAACAGCATTAGTTGAAGTAGTTGGATCCGCTCTAAACCGTTGAACTATTTGATTATCTTCATCTTCATCATCAACAATGATCCGTGGTCGGCCTAGGTCTGCTCGACGCCTTAAAACAGAGCCAGTCTCTCTGAGTCGCCGGTAAGCGCCGTCAAAGACAGTGACATCCGGTATTCGGCGGCCGGGATAACGTGCAATGTATTCGTCACGAGCTCGTGCAGAAACACCATTGCAGTACCCATAACAAAGTAGAATATCCGCGTATTCCTCGTTCGTGAAGGTTGCCATCTTCAACAGTTCCAATTCAGAAGCACAATTCAAAGTCCAGTTAACAAGCACAGTCACAATTTGTAGGAAACAGTCCAGAAATACAAGCCAAGTCGGGTAAGACATGAAGAGCACTAAATATCGCATCTACTACGGACGAATCACGGAAGCAGACTAAAACGAAACAATAACAACAAATTGGCCGGGATTATTTTATCTCGCTTGCACCTGGTCAGTTTGTCCCGCTCGCACGCACCACAGCTCCGTGGAAGAACAATAGAACCAAAGAACACAAATTTGTACTGCTACCTGAGAGCCTTTTATCGATTTTTTTTCTATGAATTGTGATAAGACCCTAGCTTGTGATACCTTGTTGGATAGCTAATGAAACGTAGATATTATTTAAAACATCTGCAGAACTAACGCCATAGATTTTTTTTTAAATATTACTAAAAGAAACAATTTTTTTTTTTCAAATTAATTACTTTTTTACGGTATCAATCGTCTACTACGATCCCATTGGTTCAGATACTTGCACTTTTTGGGTTGAGAATTATAAACAAACTTATCTGGCACACAAAAATCAGAATTAAAAAAAAATAAAAGGCATAGGATACAAAAAAAATAGGCTATAGTTAAGAAATCGGGATATTTTTTAAAAAAACCTTCTAAGTCCAATATCTCGAAAACGGTTAGGTTTAGGGTGGGGTGTTTCATAGTCAGATCAGTCAGAAATGATGGGAACTACCACCTCTTAACGGATCTAGGTCGACTTACCCAATAACCCTGTATATCATTTGTCACCTGAGGTTCCAGCTGAAAATCAACGTTGCCAAATTTTACTGGCAACAATATGTTGAGCTGTGGCCTTTTAGGCACCATCATAGCATAGCAGGTCTGAGACATTTGAACTCAGTTTGCAACTTGCATAATGTAGTATAAAGGCACTGTATTATTGTAATTACGCTGTATTTATTTTTATATCTAGTTCCTAAATTAGATTTTTTTTTATTTAGATTTTTAATTTTTAATAATGATTTGGTGTTCTAATAAATAATTTTTACTTTTACTTTTTTTACTTTACTTTTTACTTTTAACTTATTAACAACGCCATCTACTCCCAACCTACGCAGAACTCGTATTATGGGTACTAGAATAACTGATACTAATACATTATACTTTTCTTTTGTAAATATATACTTATTATACGTAGAAACACCCAGACTAAGACAAACCTCCATGTTCATGACCACAAAGATTTGTCCTAAGCGGGAATCGAACCCGCGACCTCGGTGTCGCAGGCAGGTACACTACCCACTTCGCCATCCGGACGTCTAAAATATGTAACTTTGTAGAAATGGTATAACAAACTTTGTTTGTACTAGTGCTATACCTATGTTTTAGACTTTCGCGATTTGAATCTTATCGCGTAATTATTATAAAGGTAAATATTATTATAATGTATAATAATATAATTCACTGATAGAAAATTCAGAAATTACACATAGCCCGACCCGAGAATCAAACCCAAGACCTGGCGGTAAGAGGCGCATACGCTAGCCACTAGACCATCGCGGCATTTTAAAAAAAAAATTACTTACACCATTAATAGCATTTATATTATATTCTTTCATAGAATCTAACTGTCATTCTCCTGCATTACATGCAATAATAAAGCTCGTACTTAGTCTAACCGTGAAAACTTACTTTAGCAGCTATAAACGAACCCATTATCGAAAGGTTTTATAATCGTTGCGGTATAACTTCTTAGTATAATATTGCCGCCACGTAATTAGCAGCCCATAAACCGTTAGATGGATAGAGCCTTGCTTCATAGAGAATATAAAGGGCATATTGCTGCAATTAAGAACGTGAATGAATGGTTGTTGGAACACTGTTCATTCTTTGTAGTAGAGCTCTTTTGAACGAGTTTGATGGTAAAGACACCGCCGTTCAAGTTTCGAGGCAAATAAATAAATAAAATTCATTTATTTCGAGCAACAGGACCCATAAGAAGCAACATCAAAAACAAAACAAAATATGACAGTTTCACACAAATAGCTCATTGGACTAAAATTACATAAAAATTTATTTGACGTTTTAAAATTTAAATATAATTCCAAATAAAAATTAAAAAGAATAAAAATAACAATAAAAAATAAAAAAATTAAAAATGTAAATAAAATAAAAAGTCATTAGTTTTAAAATATAAAATTACAGTAGATACAATTCATAGTTATTAATCATGCAAGTAAACGATTAAACATAAAAAATTAAAATTTAAAAATTTAAAAGCGCCTAATAAACGGTTCTGCCTGAACATGCCTATTACAGCATTGCTGCATGTAGGGACAGTCCAGCTTGTCAGCTAATAGTGAGATTGGGCCCTAAAATTACTCGAACTGCAAGCATCTTCATTTTGATCCTCAAATGTAGCGATCACCTTCAATTTTAATAAGGAACTTCATCCAAGGCACTTTTGGCTACGAGCTCATTCGCCCCTCAAAATTCTCACCTGATAAGAAATAAGTGCCTATTCACTCCTTTAAATCAGAACTGTACCCATTCACTTCTTATTGCAGATACATTCAAAGTACAGCCAGCAGAATAATGGTATTATAAAATAAATATAACAAACAGTACATGAAAAAGGTTTATTTAACGATAAAAATTTTGGTGTTACAACAAAATGAATAGATTTTTTTATTAAGTGGATTTTTACATGCTTGTCTAACAGTAGTTTTTCATTTATTAAATAATTCAAATAATATAGATTATACTACACTATACCATACATATATAGTAAGAGCAAATATACACGAGATTTTATAATAGAAATCGGTGCATATCAAAGATTCGGCGTGTGGTAATGTGTGCTTTCCCACACTGCGTTTTAGTTAACAAACAATACCTTATTTAGGAATAGACCAAGTAAAGTACCGATTGTGTCTATGGTTTACAAAAGGAGAAATCTTTTGAAGGTTTTTTATAAGGATGTCACAATTCTAAGTATATTCTACAATTGCATTGTAGTTTGATTTCTACTTCCCGACAGGAAATTTACAATGCATAGCACCACGGATTTGGAATTGTGCCTGGTGGATGGTGATAAGCTCACCCTCTATCCCGTGGGACCTAAACATAACAGGTGAAATGTTGGTGTTGTAAACCTCTGCTATAACCTTCTGGGTAATATAGGCGTGATGTTATGATATATATTATGGAACTAGTACCAAAAAATATTTTGTCGAATTATTAGTCAAACTTAAGTTAAAATTTTCCTGTTAAAACGAGTAAGAGTCGCTTATAAATGGGCTACTTTGAAAATGACGTGCCAAAGAAGGCTATATCGATCATTACCGTAGATATATAATTAAATTATTATTTTTGCAGCAATGAATTGGTATGAAAAGCTCAAACTCTTGCAAAATCTACAAATCGATTATATTAAGAACACTTTCACTGGTGGTAGAGCCCTTGTGATCGAGTTCGAGGGCGGCAGCACCAAAATAGTAGTGCTTGCAAATTACTGATATGAGGCATAACACCGTAGTTTCCAGCTGCAGCGACACATCTACAATCTGCTTTTGTGGATTGTTGATGTCCATGGCCTGTACTCTACTTACCATCAGGTGGACTACAAATTCCTTCGCTGCAGGAGTAGTAATAAAAAAACTTGAGTCCGCAATTGAGTGCTCGTGCTACGAATAATCTAAAAATTTGAGAAAGCTATGAATGGAATAGCTAAGTTACAATTATTTTAATCTATTCTCTTTAGGAAATTATTTATGTCCAATAATCACAGGTTATTACAAAAGAGTAAGTCGAAACGAACCGTTGATTGCTTTAATAGTCTTTTCAAATCTGAGATTATAAATCAAATTAATGAACTTAGAGCTATTCATAGTTCCACACTTTGGAGCAACAAACTTGGCGCCAAGGCAGCTTTGGCCAACATTTAATGAACCATAAAACCACCTTAACGAATAAGAAATAAAGTCCAAAATCGTTAGATAAAAAGTCTTTATAAGTTGGCCGATGCAATTGTCCCACCAACATTAACTTTCGAGCCTTAAAGACTCTATATGCAATATAATAAGGTTAATTTTCGTTTGATGTGTGAATTATTAGGGTTGTCAATATTAATTGCAGTCGTAATATTGAGTCGGTCATAAAGCGTGTGCATAGTATGCGTTGCCATGGCAACCGGAACGTTTTATGTGCACGCTAAAAAACGTCTCGGGCTTTTACTAAAGCTTCGATTTCCTAGGAAAGCGGTGTGGAATAATGCGGCCGTAATATTATTGCCGTGACACGATTAATATGTAATATGTTAAGTCGATCACCGCTCTCTAGCAAACCACTACATTTGTTTTACATAGGCAACGTTCTAGTGACGTCATTGTACCGTTATCTTTACGACCGCATTATTCCACACCGCTATGCTAGGAAACCGAAGCTTCAGAGCTGATTTCACCAACATCTTAAGCTAAAGATTATTGCTAAGCTACAACTCTCGATCTCTCTGTACTGTACAAACATTGAATGAAAGATTGCAAGTTCATGTTAGACGCCACGTCAGCTTTGGCGGCTATTGATAATCGGCTTGGTTGTTATCAGCAATGTTGTACACAGCATTGTTTTCACTCTGATACTAACAATAATTTTTAAGTTTATAGTATTTTTTTGTGTTATAACCACATTCCACAAACTTTAAGAGAATTACCTTTACATCTTTTTAAAAGAAAACTTAAGTCTTGGTCTTGAAAAGTGCTTTTATACGCTAAATGAATTCTATTCCTGTAAAAAATAAGTTATCCCGTTTGTTAGTGCTACTTTATTGTACATGTTTACTACTTTAAACAAAGATTCGCATGCCTATTAAAGGTATATGTCGGGCTGCTAAAACATGTATACCATCTACTGTACCATATTCCTGCGAATAAATGAATCTTGAATCTTGAATCTTATAAAAAAAAATCTTCTTCTTCTTTAAATACGGGTGTAATAAAACGTAACCATAGATTAAGAATGTTGGTGAAATTGGGGATTACTCGGCTAATAGCTTACTTTACCTGTGATGTATTTTGAGTTTTCTTCTCAAAATAAACATTTTTACTGTAAACAAAAATACTAACGAATGCACTATTACGGAGATATGCCTAGAAAGGTGTGGCAGACGTTCCCAACACCCACATTTCACCTGTTATGTTTAGGTCCCATGGGATAGGGGGTGTGCCTATCGCCATTCACCGGGCATAATTCCAACTCCGTGCTACTATAGCTATCATAAATAACACTTTGCCCGACCCGGGTATCAAACTTGAGACATCGCGGTGAGAGGCGCGTACGTTAAGTAACAGAGATCGTAAGTTCAGAACTATTCAAGATTTATGAAAAATCTCTATATTAAATTCATCGCTAGTTTCTGCATTACAACAAAATCGTCTCCGTATCAATCTTAAATCCAACCGTAAGTCTATTATAAACACATACCAACTATTTTCTACGTTTTTCCTGATCCTTATCATCTTGAATAAATTATGGATCCTTGTTGCCTTTCATAAATTCACAAGACTTATAACACGAAGCAATACTACAACGCAACTACGTCATGAATCAATAAGCCCACAAAAGCCATTAAATCCCAAAACATTAAAAAGCCTAAAAATAAAACTCTAATAATAACTACAGAGACTGCGATCTAAAAATAATTCAAAGTGGACATCCATTCATTGGTACAATTTTATTACTGTAATAAATACTTACGAATACACAATAAGCTATACATTGCCATTATAAGATGGCCTCTCATTTTACAGGCTTGCCATACAATTGGAGCCTCCCCGAGCGACGTACACAATCAACCCCTACGTCCGGCGCACCCTGGGCAGTCTGCAAATTTCCACCTAGCAGATTGGCGAATCCTTTTCACCACGAAAATTCAAATTCAAATTGAAATTCAAATCATTTATTTTCATAGGCCCCAGGAGGCACTTGAACACGTCAAAATATTACAAACAAATGATATAAAAAATAAATTATAAGTAAAATTAAATTATACTAATTACAATGATTTGAATAACCGGAGCTTAGATTCATTTCAATCCAACTGTTTACAATCAGATTAAAATCAGATCAAGTACCAGCTCCGATGGGTATTGCACTATGAGAAGAGCTGGTGAGAAATTCACGTGCACGTCAACACCATGAGAATATGACTGAATCCATCGACCTGAAAGAAGAAGAGGAATACAATGCGAGACCAGTTTATACTGGAAATGTATAGCTAGATATGTAGCTATGGGTTAATGTAATAAATCAGATAACTTCACCTACAACTAACGCCCACAAATCGGAGATCTCTAACATCTTAATTACTCAGCTAGGGTTGTCGAACTCGCGTGCCGGTTGTTTTAAAACTGCGCGCGCTAACACTCTTTAGTCACCTTTTAGAACAATCCTATTAATTGGTTAAATTGGGGGTGCATGAAAGGAGCCTCCCCGAGTTACGTACACAACGATTCCCTACGTCCGGCGCGCCCTGGGCAATTCGCAAGTTCTCCAACGCAAATTGGCTAATCATTTCACCACGTAGGCAAGACAAAATAAAATTTGACTCAGCCATCGACACGACGAAGAAGAAGAATTGTTTAAATTTAAATACTTTTATTTAAATTTAAACAATTCTTCTTCTTTTAGCCCTAATTTTGCAGGTGTTAGATAAAGCTGTCAGAATAAGTATTTAACACACATAAATGAAATTACAGCTGTGTACTTTTTTCAAGAATAACTTGTGTAATTTTAATTATCGGTCAGGTTATATTTTATGGGGCGGATAAGGGCTATCCGGCACTTCTGAATTTAGCCCTTAAAGTTACGTAAATCTAATGGTGACAATTTGTATCTTCTTTGAAAGAAATTGCATCTATGTAATATTTTAAAGCAAATTTTAGCTCTGCATGCCTTTTTGTATTTTATATAATATTCAAGTTAAACCAAGTAAGATTCGTCTAGCTAAGGTATATATATATAGTATTAGCAAAGCACTTGGGGCGTCTTCTCAGGGGGTGCAGGTTTGAGTCCTGCTGGATACTTAATTTTTCAACCTTAATATTATATAAAATGGCATCTATTTTTATTAGTAATCAACTTAATTTAAATTTATTTCCAATGAATAAGTTTTATTAATTTTAATCATAGTCTTTTATATCCAGTCATAAGCCACCTACCATTATTTAAATTTTAATACTATTAGTTTGTGTTTATATTAAACTGCTGTCAAGATAAATTATTTAATAATATATGTGGCAGCCCTAGTTATCACCCGCCCACCGGTTACTTAATACATTTCATATTTGTTACGGAGGTGACATTTACATGCAATAATACATGCATGCATGCATGAATTAAACATGATATTCTTCCGAAAAGTCTACCGCAAATATATAATTCTATTGAACCGGTTTGGGTGACAGATTTTGTGAATGAAATCTATGCTTATTATGCGACCACCTTGTATGGCGTAAGCTGTGGAAAAAATGCGTCCTGTGGCAGTAATTTAATTTAAAATTATGCCGATAAAATCTGAATACACTCAAAATGTCCAAATAGAGATTATTTCCAAATAAAAAGTGGCATTATTGTGACATTAGATATTTGTGAACATTCTGTCCGAGAATTCTGCCCCATGGGATCTAAACATAACAGGTGAAGTCTTGGCGTTGGACACCCCTGGCCAGCCCTTCAGCGTAATACAAGCGTAATGTTATGTATGTTAAATAGCATTGAGTGCCTGATATATAACTAAAAAAGCTTTTATTTAATTTAAAGTAACAGCTTACATTGCAATGTACAAGGGTTGTACTCCAACAAAATACTGATTTAAATAAACGAATCATATTTATTTACTTATTACTTACTTTTATTTGCCTTTTCCCTTCACGAATAAACCATAGCATAAAATGCCATAAATATATTATTAGATTGCTATCAAAAACCGGCACTGCATAAAGGCTTATCGTTAGATCGTCAATAGATGCAATCTCTCCCGTAGCACAGGTGTGACTTTTATTTATTATCAAGTAGCTTTAAGCTCCCACTACATTCCTTCCAAAGCTCAAGTCTAGTGCTAAAAGTCTTAACAGACGGACTGTATTCAAACTGCATTCAACTGAATTAGGCAGTCGTAATGCAGTTTTATTGCATTTGACGCGATACCAATGAAACTACTAACCAACCGTGCGGCTCGATTGCAGTTAGCGTGCAGTTCAAGTAGAGTTCAGAAAACCCAATGAGCTTTAATTGATGAATAGACTATTTGAGACGGATTCTAATGACTGTTAATTTTTAACCGACTTCAAAAAAAGGAGTAGGTTTCATTTTGATTGATTTTTGTCTGAAAGAGTATACTTGTGATGTGGTGCCATTTTCATCAGGTCACGATCTGATGATGGGATACCATATATCTAACTATCAAACACTACGAAATCGATGGATATCGATCAATTTCGGTGTTATAAAACCCTAACAGAAGACGCGTGGAGCAGACGCAGCACAGTCGAGACGCTTTTTCGTATGCAAACGAGAATCGTGACGTCATTGATGTCCATCAGTCAACCCTGTACATATACATGCTGCGTCTGAGCGACGACACGCCTCAGCGAGAGTGAAGAGCCGTCTTAATCCATGTCTAGCACTCTCTCATTAATTTTTCAACGCGTTAGAACCAGTACAACTTGTCACACCATCAACTTATCATGACAAAGTGAAAGGCGTATCCTCAAGCCTGGTCTAAAGGGCACCTGGCAGGGTTAGCGTACCCATGTAATCAGTGCTGGATACTTGAAGAGCTTTCATTTTCTTACTTAATTGGAAAATTGTATGCTTTGTTATGCAACCCGCTTGTTTCTCGAGGCATTGGTATATTATTTAATCTTGTTGTCTTTACTAAGTAAGAAATTGTTTTTCTACGTCTTACTTTCGATTACCACATGCAAAATAACTCTAGAGCCGTGAGTCCTGGGGGCAAGCATACGAGCGCGAGATAGATTTTGTCACGTTTTTATGTTTCCCTTATGAAAATATGACAAAAACGTCACGTCCCGGCAGGAGACCGAAACATCAAATAACACACTGGCAGCCAATATGCTCGAATTCTGTTAAATTCCTTCAGAATTGAATGATATCGTTCAAATATGATTCATTTTGCAACATTTATAAGTGGCAGGAGACACGGTTTATACAATTTTCCGATTACTCGGCGCGGGAACGAAGCAATAGAATATGTTCATAGAAAATTATTGTAACAAAATTGAGCGCCTATATTTCTATGAGAATAATTTAATGCACCGATCCCGCACTTGGTTATTAGAAAACGGCCTTATAAGAGTTTATTATAAGAATAAAAAATATTAAGATATTTAATACGTACAAAATCACACACAAAATATTTGAATCATAAAATAAATAACTTACTTTCTTTAAACTATTAGTCAGATCAACGATGCCGTAGATTTCACCACAAATATACAAACATCATAAAAAAACAAGTATACTGACCATAACACCTATAATAAAAATATTACTCAATATTATTGCCCATAAAATATAATTTTATCATTGCAACTTCTGCAAAAAGGACCCCAAAATACAATATAAAAAAAAAACAATACAATACTTGCACTGTTGGTAAACAAACTTTTTACGAGAGCTATAAAAAACTTTATAGCAAACGCAGTAAATAAACTTCCTTTGCTTAAAAAAAAAGCTTGGAAAGGTATATCTTTCTCTATGATAAATTCCTTTAAATTAAAATTTGCCGAGCCTTTTCCCAACTACGGCTTTTAGCGAAGACTGCCATTAGACCTACACAACCCAGTGATACGATACTATTTGATAAATTAGTCCTCAGATTTTCTGACCACTGACTACCCGTTACGACTCCCATAGATCTTTAAATAAAGCTCCTTACTTATTTAGTTGCATCATTATTATGAAAACATTACTAACTATCTCTACAGAAGTATTAGGCCGTCTTTACAACTCCAAAATCATTCAATGTGTGTCAAATCATTATGATTTATTTTCACCGATCAATTTATAGCCACTACATAATAATAAAATGTATTTCTGTCCAAATGATTGATAGTCGAGGAATTTAACGTCAAAACGTTTTTATGAGCGTAAATTGTTGGGTACACGAGTTTGATTTGAAGTTAACGGTACCGTATTTTGACTCCCACAGTGTGTAAAAAGTTGGTTCAGTGCCGATTACACCAACGTGGTAAACTTAAGTTTAATGTCAAGCTCGTCGTTCGATCTCTCTATCTCGTACTCAGACTAAGAAACCAATATAGAGACAACATGAACGTCAATATATGAGCAAAAAAGTCTGTCAAATCACACGGGGGTGCGTTTGGGATAGATTGTTTCGCAAGTCAATGATTTTACAACTTGTTTTATATGAAAATGTGACACTTGGCAGCGGGGGACGCCTAAGAATGACTCTTCCAGTTGGTTTATTGCTCTGAAACCCGAACAAACATTGAATGACTCAGACGGAAATACGGTGATGTGGATAAGGTTAAGACAAAGAAACCAGGAATTAAAAGAATAAATTATATTAGGAAAATAAACTAAAGAAAAAACACTGAACCTAGAATGATAAAACCAAAAGACTGACAAAAAAGTTTATTGTCATAAACATAAAAGCAATACAAAAAGGTCCGATTGGGCATCCGATTGGGACATACGGATTTAATAAAACCAGTAAGAAGGTTGGTGAAATCGACCTGTATGATACAAGTTTTCTATTTTCTTCTTCGTTTAAAAAGATTACAAGCAATTTCTATCATTCCTATGAATTATACAATGTTCATGGTTTAGTGATCGCCGCTTAGATCGAACTGATAAATCTACCGTACGTATCAGTACAGATTCCAATATAATCTAATTCTCCTTTATAACTAGCTTCTATTGTTATAATTGAGAAATGCGCGGCAGCGAAGTATTCATTCCAGTCATTCAAAAATATATCTTGTGCTTGATACATTTTTTTCCTAGAAACATTATTGAATAAAAAATGTGTTGACACAATATAAAAGTGACATTATTAAAATATAAGGCACTAATTAATATCACACCAGGTACTAGGCATAAAAAATTTAAAAATAAAAAAGAGAAAAAGGTTTGAAATGTATTCATACCTAGTGTCGCTCTATTTTACACGCCATGGTATAAAAAAAAACAATATTAAGTCCCAAATCCCAATATTTTTTCCAACAAAGCCATCATCTTTAAAATAACATGCACAATTAACAAAAAACTTGACACATGTCACATTTGGTTTTCAATAAGTTTTTTGCTATCACCCACAATCAGTGCGACAATGGCCCGTAACAGTTATTCATGGTTTATTCATTGCAGGCGACATTGTGTTGAAAAGGAATGAGCAGAAGTTAAGGTTCGTTTTGTGTTAAGAAAAAATGGATTAAAATGTTGTAGGTATGTGTAGTCAGGCGCGTGTTTCTGTTAAAAAAATGGCAAATATTGCCACAACAGAAAAAATATGTATAGATTCCAGCGCCAGTAATTACGGTATGAACCTTTATTTTAACAAACATTGTTAATATGTTATGAATGAAATATATTAATAGGAACTTTTCTCATACACTTTTAAGCCTAAATTTAGTGTGGAATTTCGCAAAATCTATCTTATTTTGTGGAGTGGGGAATTTTGTGATTAATTAAAATGACGATGAATGATAAAACATAATTATATAAACAATGTGTTTGCTTAGAACAATCAAATTACTTTAAGATGACATAATTTAGGTCAACCCTGCTCAAAATATCTCAACAAACATATCCGCTGTATATACTTAAAATAAGTAGTCATTATTTATTTATTGCTATTTAAACGTTAAATTAAACAAACAAGCGAAGCGTGCAAAATATGATAATTAGTACTTCAAATTTCAATTCAATTCCAATAACCTACTATTTGCCTAATCATTTTGAGTTAAATCGTTTAATTTACTACATAATAACATGTTAGCTGCTATTTGTGGGATATTTTACAAGCCAGTCGTTATCGAAAATCTAAAATATCAAAATTTAACATACTTGCCCATTTAACCTGTTTATAAAATTAACGTAGTGCCTAGTCTAGAAGGGCTGCAGTAATAGTCACTAACAATATTACAACTAGCCTAAAGCTTTTTAGTTATTAACACTTGAAACTGCTTGTTCACTATAGCTTTTAGATTTGTTGAAAATAAAACTAAATTTTCTGTATTCGTTAGTTAAAAGTATACCTAAATATTCTGTACGTTAATATCCAAAAGAAATGTTGGTTTCAATCCAACTTTTGTGTATAATTAGCAGCCCTGTATCTAATACATGTCCCACTGCTGGGCTCGGACCTTTCCTCATAATGAGAAGGGTTAAGCCCCACGCTGGCCAAGTGCGGATTGATATTGCAGAGTACTTTTGTGTATGCCGAATAATATAACTATGAAAAAGCGATAGTTTCTTCAATAAGTAAGAGTCAATATTTTTTTATTTAGAGGTATTCAATAGTAAAATACTTAAATTAAATACTTGTAATATTTTAAAGCAAATTATAGCGTTGCTATGGCTTTTTTGTATTTGATACAAATTAAGAATACAATAGGGTTTAAACCTGCACCCCTTGGGTAAACGCTCCAGGTGCTCAAATTAAATTGTTATTCAAATTCAGACTCATGAAAAAAAAAATATGATGCGAGTCTCAACTTGAATGCAATATGAATGTAAAATGACTTTCGTTTAAAATTCATATTCATTTCATACATTCCTCACGTAAATTAATATTAGCTATACTTAAAACACACATCATATAATAACTTCATTACGCAATAATTGGTTTGCAATTAGCATAAATTACTGCTAAGTCATGCAACCTGTCATTAGTTGTGGTAACGTCTTCATTTCTTTGTGATTAGTGAAGTGGAACATAACGTATGTATTTCTAATGGTATTTGTACGGTAAGTATATTAATTGATAGTAATACCTATGTGCAGCTCTGGAAAGAAAACTTGCGTAAGTTATAAAGATCTCTACATAACTTAAGCTAAATCGTTGAAACAAATCAATCGTTGAGTGCTATTTGGCAGTTAAGAAGATACATTTTAGAAAGTAAAATGTATTTACTGCCATTTTCTTAACTAATGGAAAGGATAGTGGTTTAATATCTACGATTAACTTAAAAACTGCATCTTTTTATGAACTTGCATTAAAATGTGTAACTATACAAATATGTTAACAACTACATAACTCGATAACAGATGAAATATATTCATAGAAAAGCTTTAAGATTAATGTATTAGGTACTTATTTAAATCATTGAGTCTCTCACTGTATGCAATTGAGAAATATGTAAAGCCTAAGACTTATCTAGCTAGATCTTGCTCATGGGTACGATCTATTGAAACGCAACGTCATGATTTCTATACATTTCAAATTGTTTACAAATCATATTTTAACATTCACATGGTTTCATGTTTCATGGCGGTTTTCAATAGGTAATAACTATCCAGATAAAATTATTGCACCAATAAAAAATATCTTTTAATAGTTTAAGCTTTCCTAAAGTCCTTACATCAGTAAAAAAGTAAACAGGCAAAAATAAACATTTTACCTCTTTAAGCAAAAAAACATAACCCTTTTTTTAATTGGATAGCATTGAACTTCTGCACTTTACCTGTCTTACAAACAGTTTTGAACAAACATTAAATTTTCAACCTAAAGTACCCAAACTCATTCTCAATCACATTTAACGTGTTTAACAAATAAACATGTTGAGGTGGCCTGTCTTATTAGCTCTGTTAGTAAACTATCAGATTGACGGCTGTTATTAATATTTATTTGATTCAAATAAATAATTTATTTATTTATTTTAATAACAAAAACACTAAAGAAATATTATAATGTTACATTAAAGATTAGGAAAATAAATTGAAAATATATACAGTAAAATAAAAAGGCAAATATTTACATTAAGTTAGGCGTCATAGTATTCCTCCGCATCGATCTCGGTTGTGGGGACCGTGTTCAGAAGGCTGACAGCATTGCCATGTTGTATGTTGTTGTTGTTATTTGATTCTGAATAGCTTTAATAGTGACGATCTAATTGTCCCTAGAACGTGCGACTCTTAGAGTGAGAAAATTTATAGTAACTATTTCATCACTGTATTTTAGTTGTAAACTGAAAATAGACAATAACATAAGACCTTAATACCTATCTAATCCAGGTAATATAGGCGTGATGTTTAAATACAGTCCTAATTCACGAATTAAGATACAAAATGTAGATGTACTACACCTCTATTTAAACACGAAAATGTTACCAGTTCTCTCAAGCATAAGCATAGCACCATAATGTACTAAAGAACTAGTAAGTACAAGAAACATCACAAAAACAAACAATAAATCAAAGTCGCCCATTGTTTAATCCCACCGTTGAAGTCAAATCACGTGGGTACAATCAAAAGAGTGTAATCCTCTGCTCTGAATTCTTTATTACGTGTTTATTACCTGGATTACTAAGCGGCCATACCAAGTGCCTAATTATTATATCATTTATATCAAAATCATCATAAAATAGCTGGTTCCTCAATTCACGTGTTCGCAATGTCGGTTAAAAATTAAGATTGTTTATTCCCAAATCTAGTTAGATCGGTTTTAAGAGTTTTATTAAAATTGACACAGTTAAGTAGCACAATACTCATTTTTTAGCTATCCTTACACACAACGCCATCTAGTCCAAAACTAAGCAGGCTTGTACTATGGTTACTAATAAACTGATACTAATATGTACATACATACTTATGATACATAGAAACACCCAGACTAAGACAAACCGCCGTGTTTATGCACACAAAGATTTTTCCTAAGCGGTAATCGAACTTTCGACCTAGGCGTCGAATTAATTAATTATAAAATTTGATAGCTCTAACAATAAATCTAAGATTTAAGTCACAATTCACCCTGTGTTGTATAAACTTAAGACTCCAATGAAATAATTCACAATAATAACGTCAAAGATATTAAACAAAAAAAAACAATTAAAACACAATAAATCAACGTCATTACACTCATCCCACCGCTGCCATCAAATCACTCACAGTAATTTTCAATCGTACCAAAGTCTGGTCACGTGGGCACAATTAATAGAGCATAACCCTATGCCCTGAATTCCGTATTACGTGTTTATTACCTGGGTTATTAAGCGGCCATACCAAGTGCCTCATTATAGTATAAAACATACAGAACGCGTTATACAGTTCAGGAAAACATAAGCTATGTTATTTAAAGGATCCAAAAATGTATGAAGAGTGTTTGCTGGGCCTTTAAAACTAAAACTTTTGATTTTTTGTGGTTCTCGATCATTCTATTTAAGTTATGGCAGTTTTATTACTGGTGGTAGAGATCTTGTGAACGAGCTCTAGGGCAGCAGCACTACCATCTCACCTTTAACCTGCCGTCAAATAGTAGTGCTTGCAATTCTGTGTTCTTGTTTGGTGGCTGCCCAGGACCTGAAATTACTGGCATATGAAGCATAAAACCGTAATCTTCAGCTGCGGCGACGCATATACAATTTGGTTATGTAGATTTAAGGGCTGTATTCCACTTACCATCAGGTGGACTACACGATCGTGCACGTGCATTACTATTAACAAGACGTCAACTTAATTCATAGTTGATTATTAACACTTACGCAAACAAGCGATCGCTACATCAATAAAAGAAGCTATAAACTATATTATGTGTACGGTATTTCATTTTTGCGTAACTGAGTTACAAACATCCGTTCATTCACACATACAGCCTCTCATGATTTCATATTTGATATATTTTTTTAAATTAAAATTAAAATGTATGTCGAAAAAGCACATTCATGATCCACCATAATTCTATGTTTATAAAGACATTTTAAAACACTTAAGTCACACAAAATTATCTTGTCCTATTAATAAAAATCGCAACCTTATTGACTTTGACAATTTTAATATATTATTTTCATTTTATATTCATGGGTCATAAATAAATTTTGCTTCTAGTCCATGTACATTTCTTGACTACTGAAAAAAACTAACATAAAAATTGCCACCATAAAGCACAGAATAATCCACTATAAACTCCATGTTTAAACGTGAGTCAGATACAAACAAAAGGAGAATGCAGACAGGTGCATATTCCGGATATCAACAATCGGTCACAAGATTTATTATGCAAGGTCCTTGGGAAAACTGCCATTTGTTGCTGCCAGCTTGTCAGCTGTGCTGAAGAATATAGCTGACATACTAATTAATAGGTAAGAAGTTAGTATTTATTAACATAATGATGGTATGTCGACTAGATCTTATGATAAAATATCATACGCAGTATTATACGTAGATATTTTTCTATGTTACTTTGGCGCGTGCCTTAATATCAATACATAGACATACAATTGAATTAAGCCTAAGCAGTAGATGCATTATTGAATAATCTCGTCATAACCTTAGCAATAAATAGCTTGTCTTATAGACATTTTTTTTTACAACCTTTAAAACTTGCTATCCTACTGACTGGAATTAATAAAATTGTAGATGCACGTTGACTACAAGGCGCGTAACATAGTCTTCTTTTATTGATAAACCCATTATGCAGACGCAACCGCGTGTGAAAGTTAGTTTGTTTGTTTTATAGCGCTAATCTCAAGAACTAATGGTCGAATTTTGATAATTGTTTTTGTGTTTTGGTCTAACTTTCAATAAAGATCTTTAGATATTTAACATAACGCTTAACTCCACGGGAGCGAAATAGTAAGTTAAAAGTAACTTCGTCCGCGTGGAATTTGTTGTATTAAACAACAAATTCCACGCGGACGAAGTCGCGGACAAAAGCTTGTCAGAATAATAAACTGTCCCTCATTGAAGTTCCTTCCAGAGGCGCCTGCAAGACATATTAATTGTCGCCTAATTTGGCATTTCCTACGGCTATATCCAGCCGGCTAGCGGCTATTTATAGACGAGAATGTATGGAGTTATTAACCATTGGATTACTGACTCAGTTATTTCATACGTCATGTGGAAAGACGGACAGACTCGGTTAATTGAAATGTCTGTGTTCTGATTTGATGTAGTTGGCAAGTCCGACAAGTTTCAGTTAGAATAGATCTCTAAATAAAGTACGTATCTTAATTACGGGTGTATTTTTTTGCTTTAACCAAAACAGTTATAAAATAATGTAAATATATTTATTTTGTTTGAATAAATTACGTTTTAATCAGGCTTGAATCTTAAAAATAACAATATTACTTGCTCAAACTAAAGAAAATTTAATTTAAAGAAAATTTTATTCTATAAAATATTGTAACAAGATGAAAGATTACAAAGAATTAAACAGAAAAATAATTTATCTAAAATACAAAAAATTATGCGTCATAAAATTAAATTTATTTTATTTTATTTAGCAATAGTTAAGTACCTAGTGTAAGTCATACATGTAACATTTGAACGGATATTGCTATTTGTACGTTAAAATATTCATATTACTTCAGCAGCGTTGCCCATCAACCTATACCGTTAGCATAAAAATGAGCTTGTGTGCAATTCATTGACGTAAACTTCCTTTGTTGCTGTCGGTACCTTAGGGACTTTATTGAGTAATTAATGTTCATAATCTTATTCATAACGGGAATAGTAGCAATGCATGGACGATTATTGTAACTTAATCAATTATTAACTTAAACGTTTCGCAAGTTTTTAGTACAAAATATTTAGTAACAGTTTTATATGATTTGCAGTTAGCACCAAATTAATTTTTAAGGTGGCCAACTTATAATACTTATTTGAAGTCCCGATAAGTCATATCAGTGACAACAATAGATGAATACTTTCACCAAATATGACACACATCCTTATTTAATGACTTAGTGGTCCAGTCACCCGCTAGTAAGCAATTTGATTGTATTTATTTAAAAAATCAGACTTCTCATAGTGGAAATTGATGTCGGTACTTATGAATTCAGATTTTCTGACTGTGCTGGAAATTTTGACTGACTAGTCTGGTGATTGGACAGATGGATCAGACGGATGATTCAAGTCGGTTAGTTTATGCCGACAGCATAATTATGAAAAAGTGTAGGTTGCAATTTAGACAAAACAATCTATATAGTCTATTGATATGACGATCATAAAATTTCGAGACGGCAACAGGGTAACCCTAGTTACAAATTCAATTCTGATTGGTTAGAGCTATCAGTTAATTCTACCACCATCTTGAAGACATCGTTTCCAAATCCAAGATTTCATAACATAACATCACGCCTATATTACCCAGGTGTGTAGAGAGTGTATAACACATTTCACCTGTTATCTTTAGGCCTCATGTGATAAGAAGGAGGTGAGCCTATCGCCATCCATCGAGCACAAAGCCAACTACGTGCTGCTATTATGAATTTCGTGACGAAAAAGGCCAAAACAACACTTTGACTGCCCGGCTGAGGAATCTAAACCAAGACTTGCAGTGAGAGTCCAAGTTTTAAAGTAAAAAATCCCATTTTAGACAAGTATTCAAATGTCAAAAGCAACTCGAATCTAGGAACTGATCCGCAACGGCTTTGCTGATCATTGCTTTTAAAGCAGTGTGGCATTCCAACAATTACAAGAGACGTGTAAAACAATGAAACAGAATGATAACAGTCATACACCCGCCAACTAACGTAGAAAGTAAGTATATCTCCATTCAAGCTATCAGTACCTCACAGCTGTGATCTTTGACCCGCCTCTATTCAAATAAACATTGTATATACCACGTGGTGATGCCATTGCACTTGGCATTATTCTTGAAACATATTCATTCAATAATATATCACGCCTAAATTACCAGAAGGGCCAAAAGGGTGGGTCAGACAACGTACACTTCACCTGCTATGTTTATGCCAATCTACCAGACACAAGTTTGACTTCGTGCTGCTGCTCAGATCAACATAACACCACGCTTGTATTACCCAAAAGATTGTGATAGAGGTCACTAGTCTGAATCCAAACTGCTGCTCAAATTTACAAGATTACATCACGCCTATAATCTTTATTGATTATATTATACTAGCTGGTACCCGCTACTTCGTCCGCGTAAACATCGAAATACTGGCCGAGCGTAGCCTTCCAAGTAGCCTCGGAAATGGTTCGGAACTACACGGCATGGGCAGTTCGCGGTAGGTTCGATGACACTTCATCAGCTATATTATCCCATGTGATAAAGCCGTATGTCACCCACCGGGCTCAACTCAAACTACGTGTCTCTTGTAAAAAATCAAGACAAAAAACTGGAATAACTCTTTTGCCCGATCCGGACGTCGTAGTGGAAGTTCGCACATGTTAACCACTAGACCAACGGGGTATTTACCTATGCATACTCCTACTAAGATAAAAAGTGTCAATACCTGTATGTTGTAATCTCTGATGTATCAGTATTCTTCTCATACACGTGGCGATGCCATTGCACTTGGCTATATTCGCCTTGAAATCTATTCATAACGAGGTCTGCTGATTGAAATGGAAGGTGTGAAACTATGCTAGAGAATAATTCTCGAACAATCTGGCAGTTGATAACTTTGACTATTTTTGATAACTTGTTGATAACTTAATTTGGCCGTTATGATACCTATCAATCTCTAGGGGAAAGGGCTCTCAATTTACAAATACCATAATAAATAGTTTACCAGTCATAATGGTTGTTCTAAGGCTGCTACGATATGTAATCTCTCTTGTTCATGTTTTCAGAGATTTCTGAGCATCTTTTTCTGAGTTTAATCCCAAAACTCCCTTTTATTTCGAAAGGAAAGAACCTATTTATAAAGATTGTCCGAGATATTAGTACTACATGAAATGTAATAGAAGAAGATTTGACAGTTAAATTAATGTTCGCTAGAACAAAATGCATTGTCCTACTCTCAACCTACCCATAAACTATGATATAATATTATTTACAAAAAACACACGTTAATTTATATTACAAAGGGTATTACACAGTTGTACATCGTTATTAATATAATCATCGAACATAGGATTACGCAAAAGGCCCTTATTGTGCAAGAATGGCTGGTTCATCTGATTATTCGTGAAGTAAATATATTTTTTAATGAAAACACATTCACAAACAGATCCAACACTAGTTGCAAATGTGGATCGCCCACCCAAAGTATGGCCCATCTGTTGTCTTGCCCATTACTCCCTACCCCTTGTTAAAAGACCTTATGCAAGCCAACCAAAAAGGCGTCTTAGTCCCATCCTATTGGTCTAAAACTGTATAAATAGAACATATTTAAAAGAATTACTATAGTCATTGACACGACAAGAAGAATGGACAAACAAACGAAACATATTTTAATTATCAAATTTATCACACACATGGTCATTAACTACACTTGACCAAAAGGGCAGTCATAAAATCTAATAAATTGACTCTACAGTTCTATGATTCGACACTATGATGTTATCACAAATACTATAAATACCAGCGATTTTAAAAGATATTTATAAACACAACAGCACAACAGTGCATCGGTTCTAATTCAATTATATGATTATATGACATGGAATCCTCTGTCCGGGTGTCCTTAATACCTTATACTACTAATGCTCTACTTACAAGGCTTACTGAAAGAAGTAGTTCTGCGGTCGGTGACACGAGATGCCTTTGAATATCAACAGTATCATCTCTAATATTCTATACTAATATTAAAAAGAGGAAATATTTTTTCGTTTGTTCGTTTGAATTTGGCTCCGAAACAACTTGACCAATTTTGATTAAAATTAAAGGTGTAGTGATAGATAAAGACCCTGAAGTCACGGTTCACAGTTGGCGTAGTGGTTTAAGTCTAGCCGCCTTCAATCAAAAAAATCTTTGCGTAACCCGCAAAGATTTGTTCTGACTTTGACTCTTCTGACCCCCGCGACAGAGGATCCCTGTTTCTTAGTATTTTTTTTTTTATACTACGCCCACAGCGACCGAACGTGTAGTCCACCTGATGGTAAGTGGAGTACAGCCCATGGACATCAACAATCTACAAAAGCAGATTATAGATGCGTCGCTGCAGCTGAGGACTACGGTGGTATGCCTCATGTGCCAGTAATTTCAGGGCCTGATCTCACCACCAAACCAGAACACAGTAATGGAAGCACTACTATTTGGCGGCAGGTTAAAGGTGAGACGCTGGTGCTGCCGCCCTCGAGCTCATTCACAAGAGCTCTACCACCAGTAAATCATTATCAGTATAATTTTATTATAAGCTTTTTTTTTGTTATTCTTATTGCAATCTATCAGTCAATAACATATTCAGCAATACGTTTGGTATTGATAACAGATTACGCAAACTGTCCCATGGCAGCCCCGTTTATTCTTTCAACCTTTTTAGATTACATCTTGAGTTTGTTTTGAGTGTAAAAAAAATACGTGGTCCAACACGCGGTAGTGGGCATACCATCCTATAATAAATACCATGAATCACTTAAACGGAAGAAAATCAAACATAATATCAATAAACATTATATACAAAACTTGCATAATTATATAAATGATAGATAATTCATTAAGTACAAACACATCAAAGTAGTTGCTATCTGTTCACATTAATATTAAAGGTTGTGAGGTGAACAGACTTCGTCTTGGTTTAGTTAGAGGCATGGATTTGATTTGAATATTCAAGAGGAATGGATAGGCTTGTTTGCATGTGGGTATCGGTGTATTCGTTACGATGAATGTTATAAATTGAAAATAATTAATAACTATCTTCGGCCCGCGACTTTGTCTGCAGTAGCTGCTCCCGCGCTTTGACCTGCGTTAAACCTTACTGCTCGATTCCCATGGAGTTTAGCGTAATGTAAAATATATAAAATCATTTGTTGATAGTTAGACTATCAAACACAAAGATAAAAATTAAAATCTGATCAGTAGTGCCCGAAATTAGCGCTAACAAACAAACAAAGTAATTTTCAACCGTGGTTTTTTCTGCGTGGTAGGTATATCGATCAAAAGGGGCATATGTTACGCGGCTGATAGTCAGTACCCCACATCTAACGTTTTATCAAAACTGGTTCAACCGTTTAAAAGATTAGCCGATACATAGCTTTTACTAAGAAACAGTTGAAAAAGATATGGGACCGGCAGGATTTGAACCTGCGACCTTACTGCACTGTCGCCTCTTACCAGCACCCTAAATTTCTCAACTGTATGATACGTCATTTCGTGACGTCACGTTTATCCATTTGTTCCTATCTTAAGTAGGATATAAACCAACATGGCGAAGTTACATTCAGCACAAATGTTGTAAAGAATGAACGCGTACGTTATTTCAACTTCTAATTGATTATTTTTATAGCATTTAGTTATGCTTAGCAAATTATACTAAGAAATCGGGTTCAAATCCTGCCGGTCCCATATCTTTTTCAACTGTTTCATAGTATAATTTACTAAGCATAGCTAGATGCTATAAAAATAATCAATTAGAAGTGTACCTATAGCTTTTGTCGCGTTTTTGTCATATTTTTGTGTAATCATAACAAAGATGCAAAAAAACTTATCTCGCACTCGTTCTGCTCGTCTGATAACTTTTTAATAATGCGAACTATACGATATGGTCTCGTCTTGGCAAGATTTTACAACTAAATATTTTTGTTAAGTGTTATTTTATATAAAGAACGCTATTATAACTTCGTTCTGCAATGCATCTAATTGCACATGCAACACCTGTGCAAACTCTTAACCGTTAGCAGCGTGATAACTAACCACAACGCCTATACGACATATATAAAGACAGTATACGACAACTATACTACCCATAAGACATGCATTATCTATGCACACGTCAATCGTTTAATTCTGTATTCTGGTACAATGTAAATTAGAAACTGTGGCGAGACGCGTGCGCTGGCGCCAGGAAAATGGGACGAAAGTCATTGCGACTGGTAACTAGCTACAAATGTTTGTGGTTTTCAGATGACTTTTGTAAAATATACTATTAGTCGGCACTTAGGCATATGGGGCGCCGCCAGCTGGTCGGATGATAATAGGTTTCTAATTGATTTTTAAACAGCATTATATGCTAATAAATGCATTATAGCTGCATATGTTAATATGTTTTTAATGAAACATTAAGTATATTATATAATATTATAATCATTAAGTTAACATTTTCTTATTGATTTTTATATAACTTTTAGCCACCTGAGCTATACAATTACTATACAAGCCACATTTCAGATGGGAAAGCGATAGGACGGAATCCTAACAATGTTTTCGACTGTTTTTTAGTATTCATTTACAGTTAGTTGTGTGTATGAAATATGAGACTAAAGAGTAGGTAAATTGTTACATAGATAACAAGGATGCTGAAAATTACGTCAAATACCTAAGATAAGAGAGTCAACTGTGTTAAAGTAACTATAATTGGCCTAATCTTGATAAAACTACTTTTAGAAAGAACGTCCAGTGATGTCCTTTGTAAATGTATATTTTCTAGACTACATCATTATTTTTTATATAATATTAAAGTTGAAAAATTTAGAAGCCAGCAGGACTCGAACCTGCACCCCCTGGGTATACGCCCAAGCTTATGACGCTGGCACAACAGAGTTGAGAAATTTGGAGTCTAGCAGCATACAAATCCATAGCTGAATTGGCAAAGCACTTTGGGCGTATACCCAGGGGGTGCAGGTTCGAGTTCTGCTGGATTCTAAATTTTTCAACTTTAATATTATATAAAATACAAAAAGGCATAGCAAAACTAAAATTTGCTTTAAAATATTACAAGTACATCATTCTTCTTTCTACATCAGGCTTTAAATTGATGCGATAAAGATAAGTAGGTAAATTTACCGATAAACTAAATTGAAAGACAAGTGTTATGTATCATTATCTACTGGCTGGGTCAACTATTTTACTGATTCAAAATACAAACTGTACCTAGAATTGAAAGCCAAAAGTGACAAGTTACTGCTACTTGTACTACAAGCAAATCCAATCAGATTTAGGACCGAGAAAACTGACTTTCTACTCGATTGCAAATGTAACGGACGTGTCAGTCGGTACAATCGTTTTTATTTGGTTTTAGCACTAATGGTTAAAATTAGCACACTGTTTTAAATGCAGCTGTCTAGGACTGGCAGATAATGTTCAATCATGTAGATCACGCATTTTAAACAGGGTGTAAATTACTCGAAAATATATATATTTTTTAATAAGAAAATCGCAAACATATAGCAGTAAAGCTTGCGAAAGCTCATAATTTTGAAGCACTTTGTGTCAATGTTTTTATGTGTCTATATTTCGGTGATGAAAAAATAAAGAGGCGACAGTTTCTCGAGTTATTTCAGAAACTTTTCTTTGGAAAGTGCGCGTTTAGACTTATAATTTATAATATTATCTGCGCATCCCTAGAAAAACCCCGTAAGTGAGAATGTTTGCTAAACAATTTTCGGTATACAGGCGGTGTACAGAGAACTGCAATAAAGACAAAAAAATTAGCAAATATTTTCACTTACGGAACTGAAGCACATTCGTGGATCCTGAATCATAAATAAATAACTTGACTACTCTTTTACTATGACTTCAAATAAAGAAACAAGTCTGCTTACACTCTATGTGTGTACATTGTGTACACAAGGCTATCGATCAACCTATACATTTCCAGTCATAAACGCGACACCATCTTATACTGGACATGTATGGGTATGTGTATGTTAGTCGCCTGTACACTTTCCAATCATAACTTTTGCAATAATTTACTTAGAATGGCAAAAGGATTACGCCTTAGCAGAGCGAGGAAAGTGCAGACTTGACCAAGTTCGTAAATCATGACTGAATAGCTATTTGTCCAGCTAGGTGAAATGTAGACTATTCATCACTTTTTAAAGCTAAAACCAAATTTCACCAGATCCTGATAAGGTTTCGTATAGTTCAGTGCTGGTTAATTATATTTTTTTAAACAAATTTGACATTTCATCTGTCAAAAGAGTGCCGAATCTATAGTCCATCAGTTACATCCAGAACTGCTGAAATTGACCCTTAATCTAAAAAAAATTATAATTGATAATAATAATAATTTTATATTGCCTGACAACAAATGATTGATACCCAACAAAGTTTTTTTTTAAGTTGTTGTTGTTAAGTTGATTGTTTACACGTGATTTTGTGTATAAACTAATAACCTAACATTAATTTAATATTTATTGCAATTAGTTTCGTTATATAACAATTTTTTTCGTTATATAATGATTTAAGTTATTGTAAATAGTTAATAGTTACTAATTAAATTTGTTCGATTTAAAATAAAAGTTTAAGATTAAACGAAAAAGTGTTTTTTTACTGAAGAATAGAAAATTATATTTGATATTTTGTATAGGTAAATTACAAAAGTTAAACTGAAAAGAGCTTTTTTCGCCCCAAATGCGTATTAGTGTTTTTTTAATAATATAGAATAGATTATAACAAATTACAACATTTCACTTGTATTTCATATTCTATTTGAAATTAAATACGGAAACTGTCGAAAGTCAAGGAAGGTAAAAGCATTATTATAAGTCAGTGAGCTCGCGTAAGTTACAAATCATTTGAAATGTTAACTTTTAGTATTAAAATTCATAGCATAACGGACATATTGCATGCATTATCATTATTTATCATATTGTGAAACACCTTTCGACTTCGCATAACGTATTTCAGGAAGTTTGACATGGCGTGTACTATGCAAACTCACACTTCACCCGTTATATTTTAGGTCTATTTTATAGTGAACGTTCCTTTGCCAAGCGTGTACCAAGATAGCCAGGTACTACAAAACGTATTCTATCATGCGTACGGTGCCTATATTTAAAGAATCATCCCCGTGCTTCTTAACGTTGAGGAGTTGTACCTGCCAGCATCAGCTCAGCAGCATGAAATGCTGACTGCTAGATGCAAATATCCGAGAAGAATATACGATATAAAAGCCTTTAAAATTTAAGGATTTCCCTCGATCTTTCTAGATCCCTATCCCATAACCAGATCGTGACCTGATGAAAATAGGACCAAATAAGAAGTATACTGTTTTAGACAAAAAATTATTTGTCAAATCGGTCCAGGCAACTTCGAGTAATAAGCGAACATATATGTATAAGAAAAAACTCTTTTTTTTAAGTCGGTTAGAAAGTGTATAAAGTAAAGGCTCTTACAAGGCTATATAACTCGCACATTTTATTATAAATTTTCTGGTGTCTAGTTCTATAAGACACCATTTTCAAAAACTAACTTCTCAGTAAACTTAAAATAATCATGCATAACGAACAGTTCTAAAGGCAGTCGATTAATTTTTGACGACCGGATGGCGGAGTGGGTAGTGTACTTGCCTGCGACGCCGAGGTCGCGGGTTTGATTCCCGCATAAGACAAATCTTTGTGTGCATAGTCTGGGTTCTGGGTGTTTCTATGTATAATAAGTATGTATTTACAAAAGAAAATTATATATGTATTAGTATCAGTAATTCAAGTACCCATAGTACCTACAAGCTCTGCTTAGTTTGGGGCTAGATGGCGTTGTGTTTAAGTTGTGAAATATTTTTTTATTTTTTTATTTTAATTTAGATAAATATAAAATTTTAATGAACTTTCATTATTTATATAGCCTGATTCTCTGCTTCTCTATTGACTCTTTTCCGATAACTAGACATCAATAACACCTTTAAGTTATAACACTTAACTACGATTACCGTTAAACACTTGCAAAAAGCTCAAGAACCATATTATTATTAACATTGAATAGAATACATAAGTAACGGTACTTGAAGAAACATTTAACTTATCGTTATAATATAAGTGTCAAATCATAACAAACTCCACCGTGTTAGGTAACTGACAGCGAAGTTGAGTGCACGGTTGGCGTGGTGGTTAAAGCGGTCGCCTCGCCTCTTTCAACTGCGGTGGTGTTGTGGGTTCGATCCCCACATGGGACAAATCTTTGTGTGATTCGCAAAGATTTGTTCTGACTCTGGGTGTGCTCTGTGTATGTACACACGCGACACAGGTTTACGTCGGACGAGGACGGGCGTCGTTTTTAAAAAAAAAAGAAAGTATCGAGCAGTAATTGAGTTAGTTAAAGAAATAAAGCAAAGTAATCGTAAATTTGCGACCATGAGAATAAACTGAATATAAATTTTCATATTCTAAGAATATATTACAATTGATTTGTTCGAAAATATAAAGAAAGAAAACACCTTCTTAAAATGTTTTAGATTACATTTTGGTGTAGAAAGTTGCACATATAGACCATAAATCGCTGTTTACTACTACTGACACAGACCGTATACACTGTGAAGTTTTAAGCAAACATTTGTAAAACCAATCTAAGTACGGTATTCAAGGTAAATATTTTACGGTTAGCTTTCCTAAGATCTTAATGACTTTACTCAATATTTGTTCGTATTCGCGTAGGTCTCTTAGTCTGAATGAAGCATATCTAGAACCGTGTTTATTCTAGCAGTTCCTAGGCACAGCACTTGTGATTTCACACTGTCATCTTAGTTTATGATGGCTAAATATTGAGCTCCTAAGGCGTTTTGTGTTAATAACTGTTTGACTGAGCACAGAGCAACGGCTCGTCATCCGATTAAAGTTTGTTAACATAACATAACATCACGCCTATATTACCCAGAATGGTGTGGCAGAAGTATACAACATCCACATTTCACCTGTTATGTCCCATGAGAGTGAGCCTATCGCTATCCAACGGGCACAATTCCAACTCCGTGCTGCTATTGTCAATTGCCTGACGGAAAGTCCACAAATAACACTTTTCCGACCCGGAAATTAAACCCAAGATCTCATGGTAAGAGGCGCATACGCTAACAACTAGTCCGTCGAGACAGTTTACACTTTCTCTAGTAAAATACATTAAACCATAAACCGAGATTAAGGTCGCAGTGGACCCTTGATCAGAATGTTTCCGTACACCAAGAATTGCAGTCAAACTAATAAAGCAAATTGTCAATGCTATTCAACCGTGGATACGGACAGCAAAAAAGTCGATTAACTATATAAAATGTTCAAACTGCTGTAGTATACTGGTGGTAGAGCTCTTGTGAATGAGCTCGAGGGCGGCAGCACCACCGTCTCACCTTTAACCCGCCGCCAAATAGTAGTGCTTCCATTACTGTGTTCCGGTTTGGTGGTGAGATCAGGCCCTGAAATTACTGGCACATGAGGCATAACACCGTAGTCCTCAGCTGCAGCGACGCATCTATAATCTGCTATGTGGATTGTTGATGTCCATGGCCTGTACTCCACTTACCATCAGGAGGACTAAACGTTCGTTCGCTGTGGGAGTAGTATAAAAAAAAAGTCTAATATGTCATCATCGTCAGCGTAAAGTCGTCCACTGGAAACCGAACGATTTAAAAAAACAGCAGCCCCTAGTTTTGGGACTCTTGAAGCAGTAAAGCCAATAGATTCCTGTCCAGCTAGCGGGATGTTGCATTTGCTGGTTTTCAAATATGTAATTACGTATAAATATATTGTCGTCGATCGTTAATATTCGTCTTTACAAAGATATGTGTGTATTTGTCATATAAATTATCGCTCGTTAACGGTAAAGGAATTCATCGTAAGAAAACTTGGATACTTGAGAGTGCCTAAATCCGCACTTGACCAGCTGCAGCGTGGTGAACTATGGCCTATCCCTTCTCATCATGAGAAGAGGCCCGAACCTAGCAGTGGGACTTGTATTAGATACAGGGCTGCTATTATTATAATTTTATACGGTCTTTCAGTACTAAATAATTCTGTATCATTCATCAGGCGCTGAAACTATAAAATTTGGCAAACCACTTGAGATTGAATTGAAAATATGCATGTACTTACACTTTCTATACATGTAACTACTTTTATTGCTGACGATACAAACCGGGTCTTTTCCAGCCCATTCGCAAAATACTCGAGATTTTGAGCCATAAACGCGTAGGCTCTCCAGTAATCCTTGAGCAGGTATGTAGGCCAAAAGTGCCATAGGTGTCAGCGTCAAATGCTATGTAACTAAAAACTAATACCCCACATTATCATAGGAATGTTGTGGCACAGAACAAGAAACTAGACGGAATTGGCTTCTGACCATTTTATACACAACCTTTGTTAGTTTATGAACAAATCTTTTGTTGATTCCAAACGTGAATTAAGAAATTGTATACCAAATATTTGTTACTATGTACGTACTGTTTCACTCCCGTCGAGGTCGCTTCAACTACCTCGTGTCTTTTGCAAGATGTTTCATTGCTGCTCCGCTTCTATAAGTCATAGCGTGATATTATATAGCATAAAGCCTTCCCCAAAAAATTTGCCAACACATAATTAATAAATATTAAAAAAAATATTTTCAAAACGGATCATTAGTTTATGAGATCAGCGCGTTCAACCAACCAAACAAATTCTTCAGCATTTTAATATTATCATAGAAGTATAGATTCAATCTATATTTATACGCTAAGCTTAACTTTTTTACATTTTTGGTAGAGATTTCTGTGATCACCTTTGTCTAACATTGAAATATGACATGCCTAATGTCTGCATCGGCATTTGTATGTATTTTTGGATAAAATATGATTACCTACTTATTTGCTTGGTTGCAAGCAAAAGAGAAGCCTCTATCTATCCAATTACTTTCTTATTATAGTTCTGTGGTAGTACTCGAGTTACCAACATTGGCGACATTGGATCCAACATTTGAATCAATGCCAGAATCCTTAAACCAAATCATGATAGTTATTTGCATAGACAGCTTGAAAATTATTGGCTATGCTTATTGGTTATAAAGTAGTGTTTGATTTGCATTAGAGTAAGCTACACTGTTTGTGATTGATTCCGTCTTAACAGTAAGTAATGGACCTGTTTCTGTATATGCATACAGAAACAGGTCCATTACTTACTGTTATGCTGCACTTAGAAATAGTTTACAAGAATTTTCCCTAGGTTTTGTGTTGTGAAATCTATTGCTATAAGCATTAATTTCTTTCTTCTAATTTCCACTAATATTTCTCTGAGCCTTCTTCACCTGGTTTTCTGCTTCTGGTCTAAAGGATTTGTCTGAAAATGAATCAGACCTCCATAACCTAGTATGGAGCAATACTTTACCCTTTGTCTGACTTTCTGGGCTCCAACTATGTTCTCGACTGTACTTACACAAAATTGTTATCTCTACTGAAAGGTTGTGATAAGCCTTTAAGCAACTATTTTAAAATAAAAAATGCCTTTTTAGAATCATGCTACGGACCCAAACTAAAAACAAAGCAACTATTGTAAAATAAACACCAATCAAACTATAGGCAAACCATCGGTAAAAGGCAAAGACCCCACATGTAGCTTCATTAAAGCGAGCCACATAGTTATATAATTAAGCGATTTGGCATCAAAGCAAATGCCATGCAATTTAAATCCAGCCATCTCACACTTACATGCATTCCTTTTGAATACCACAGCTTGTTCCAAGCCATTCTAATAAACTTATCTGTCCAGTTAGTGAGGGCACCACTTGCAATAGAAATAAAGACATTTTGCATCAAAAGCAAATGACATTCAATTTAAATATAGTTCTTATTTGTAGAGTTTGGTAATATTAAAAATTAGTAAACTTTTTCAAATTTAACTGAGGAAACATATAAAATGCAGTACTTTTTATTGTTCTTGTCCGCAAATTTAAGTTTGTCATCGAACTTTGGATCAAATGTTGGACCAATCTTACAGTTAATCTTACCATATTAATATTAAACACTTGTTGGTGCATTGGCTTGATATACAAAGCAATAAAACACTGGGTGCTCTGAGAAAATTACGAAATTGCATCCTTTGCATTGTAATTTTGGTTCCTAGGGCTACGCTTCTGATAACTTACACTTACTTTCTACGAAAATAGCACTTGTAGTTTGCAATTTAAGGTTTACGCTATGTTTTGTACTTAAACATGGTTTAATTACGTGAGGTTTTCTCAATATTGTTGACAGGTTGCACATTAATGATTGAATAATTGACGACAGCGAAAGACCTGGAAATAACGCACATACACTGATGAGATTAAGTTTCAAATTCTAATTGTAAGAATTTGAAACTTAATCAATGACCTGGTAAACTATTTTATAACTTAACGTCCGCGGCTCCGACCACATTTGATGTCAATGAAGTATATTATTCCTAAAACCTTGAACTATCTTTACACCAATTTCCATCAAGATCCGTCTTGTAAATTCGGCAATAATTAGGAACAAACAAACAAAAATATTTCCTCTTGATAATATTATATTAGTGTAGATAACTTAAATAAATTATGGTAGAAATTGTAGAGCTATTATTAACGAGCTCAAGTGAGGCAGACATCGTCTCAACTTTAGCCTGCCGCCAAACAGAAGTGCTTCCACGACTGTGTCTCGGTTTGGTGTTAAGAATGAGCCCTGTCGGGCTAGAATATCGAGCGCGAGATAGATTTTGTCACGTTTTTAGACACATACAAATGTGACAAAAATGCGACAAAATCTTTTTTGCGCCTGTTATGCTAGCTCCTCTAAAATAACTGGGACGTGAGGTATAATATTGTAATCTCTTTTTCTTAATTGTGGACTACATCTCATGAAAGTCATGAGATTTCGTCCATTTACCATCAAGTGGTAATTCACTAAAACGTACAAAAGCCGACAAAAACAGTTACAAACCTTTATTATTCATCTATCATACGTAATTAAGGAACTCAGCGCTTGCGCAAGTCAAGTTAATGGCAGTTTGACAGCGCGCCAAATATGGTGGAACATCCAACTGTCACCCGCTGCCGGCTCTAAGGATGTCAAATGCATTTATCTGTCTAAATGACAAGATGGATGACGTAAAAGAAAAAATGTGTTTGTGTTATGGAGTTTCGATGTTAAAATAAGGACAAAAGTAGTTTTGTGTTTGTCTTGTTTGCTTATTTTTGAAATAAAGAAAGGGTATTTGGGATTTAGAAAGACTTCTGGATATATTACGTGGCAATATTTTATTTTAGGATTGTTGTTTTTAAAATTGTAAGAGAAAATTGAGCTGGTCATTCTAAATGCATACCTACCTAAATAATTGTAATTTTCAAGACTTCTGGATATATTAAATTAAATAACCATCCTGAAGGTAAATTATAAATTACATGGTAATATTTTATTTTAGGATCATTGTTTTTCTTATTTTAAGAGGAAATTAAGCTGGTAATACTTAGATACAGAGTGCAATTACCTTTATAATTGTAATTTTCAGCAAATTCGTAATAATTAAAATACGTAATGTTGCTTCATGTTGCGGTTTTCCCTTACCGGGAAATCTTATAATTATTAAAGCATACTCAAAACAATAACTAGAGGAATCTAATAAACGATTCATGTTAATTTTAAACAGTAATTATTTATTTAATTTGACTACTAGGCAATTCAAGACATTACTTTATAGTACAACCATATTATCTACTGGTAATATTTTAAAGCATATTATAACTTTGCTATGTATTTTTATATTTTTCAAAAATATTAAAGTTAAAAATTAAGACGCTGGCACAAAAAGAGTTGAGAAATTTCGAATCTAGCAGCATGCGAATCCATGACCGAATTGACAAAGCACCTGGGGCGTTTACACAGGGGTTGCAGGTTCGAGTCCTGCTGGATTCTTAATTTTCAAGTTTAATATTATATAAAAATACAATCATATTATTATAATAAATAAGTTAAAAACTGCATTGCGTAGTTTCAGCGTGACAACCCTGCCGCTTGGCCCTTAACTGACAGGTGAATCACAAATCACAGGTACACTAAGCTACCGATAAACCTTTACATTACCAGTATATGATGCTCTCGCGTTGTATAAGCTTCCCGTACAATGCGAGACCAGCTTCTACTGGAAATGTACAGGTTGATCGGTACCCGTCTGTACACCTGGCGATTGTTATTCTATAACCTAACGCCAACAGGCGCAGTATAATATTTCTATCCAATTATAATACCTATTAAAACAATTGCGTGTATTTGCCGTTATCCTTTAACCCCGTTATTTATTTATTATTTGGCTCTTCAACAATGAGTACACTGTTACATTAATAAGGGTTAACATTGTGAACTTAATTCTAAGCGTCTCACTACTTATAGAGGAGCACAACATGCACTATAATAAAAGAAATTAGATGAAATTAGAAATTAGACAACACATTACGCTAATGTAAAAATAATGCTTGTCTGACAAAAAAAATACAATTTCATTAAAAAAATGGAATTATATAAATAAATTAAATTAAATTATTAAATAAATAAGATTAAAACTAAATTTAATTATTAAATAAATAAGATTAAAGCTAAATTAAATTATTCAATAAATTAGATAAAAACTAAATTACATGACAATATAAACAAGATTAAAATAATTATTTAAATTTGATTAAGTAATATTAAATTAAGTTAAATTAAATTGGATTAAGTTATGATAGTTATACAGACAATCACGCCTATAATACCCCGGAGGGTAGAAGTGTATAAAACGCACACTTCACCTGTTATGCTTACATCTCATGTAATAAAAGGGTAATGACCATCATCCGAGAACAACAACAGAGTCAGTGCTGCAATACTAAAATTGTGTTGTGAAATTGGGAAACGAACCAGAGACCGTGCGGTGAGCGGACGCTCAAACCGCTTACACCAGCAATTTATGGCACTCCAACGACAATTCACATGTACATTTTAGAAAGATAATCTTATGCATTCATATGCTAGGTGAACTTGTCACTTAAAGGTGTGCACAGCACTTACAGTTTATTCTGCGATAGATTCATATCACGTAACTTTGTCGACCATAAAACTTTGTAATGAGTGACTGTTATTCTTTTTGCGAGTGAGTCCTTGTTACGCCAATTTAAAGGCGTGTTGTAGACCTTTCTTAGCTAATTGAGTACCGTGAAATCAATAGGCCTATGAACCCGTAGATGGTAAAACTGGATTGCGATTCGCTACTGCGATTGCAATTTAGAGTGTTGCCCGTCACAGGTCATCAATATGTAACATGGGAGATGGACAGAAGGCCTACGTCGTGATAAGCGCCTAACATGAAACACATATAGAGCGATATCTTGAATAATCTCGGCTTTGAGTCGGGTAAAGTGTTATTTGTGGATTGCGATAGGCTCACCCCTATCCCATGAGACCTAAAGATAACAGGTGAAAAGTGGGTGTTGTACACCTCTGCCATACCCTTCTGCGTAATATAGGCGTGATGTTATGTTATGTTATCTTTAATAATCTCAGATATAACGAACGAAGGCGAGGAAGATTTTCTGTCGCGTTAATTTCCCCGAAACAAAATCTATATTGCCTTCGTAAGCTAGCTTTCAGGAGATATACCAATTTTGACAAGCGTGTTCATAAAAATGTCGTTTGTCGGACTGATGGTGAACTAATTTCCATTTTCATCAGGACATTGACAGCTAGCCCAAAAATGTTTAGGCGCAGTAGACCTACTAATCGTTTTTTTAGTCACGTTTGCAAAAAGGTAGAACACCATAACTTTGTAACAATGATCTGGTTTCTCACAAAGCAATCGCCGACTTCCCGTGCATATTAAGCTGATATAGAAAGGATTATCGGCCGACAATCAGTTGTAAGTTACACTTTGTATTATAGTTAGTCTATAAGGAACCAGGTGCTAAATTTTTTGGGCAGTTCGTTAGTAAAAAGCACTCATGGTGGACGCTAGTGATTGTCCTGCTATTACCGTCAGATTCCTGGTAAGTCTTGGAAATCTAGAACTCATACAGGTCCTTTATAATATTCAGCTCACATAGGTCTAGACTTCGACCTCCATACCAATAGGTTTAGGCTTTAGTGCGACCTGAAAACCTGAACTTGAAACCTCATAATCTCAAGACGGCTAGTTTTAATTGTATTTATTTTTAAATAATATTACTGGTTGACCCAACATGTATTACCCTGTTCCCCTTATGTTATTTGCCAGTTTAGTGACATATAATTGGCCCGAGCATTTTTATAACATGGCGATCAAATCATAAACATATTCAAATCCAGTCCAGAGTCCGTGTATACTTTCCAATTCCAACTATATACTTCTGTTCAAATTCATTGCGGGCTCCAAGACAATTTTAACTCTCCCTGGGATTGCCCGTGTGTCATGCACGGTGCCTTTCAGTTGGTTACCGCTGTAGATCCTGGCGTCACAGGAGTCACAGTGGTGGGTGTGTGGGTGGGATTATATCCCGTAAAGTCCGTGTTAGTACATCGTTTTCTTTACATAGAGCTACAGAAAATACATTTGTAACATCAGTTGATCTTTCAAATAACAGACCAGTTTGTAACATTCAAATGACTCTATTTTTGTTTAGGTGCGCAATAAACCAACAATTTATATGAGGATCTTACTCAACCATCGTTTAAACTCTAGTTGTTCATGTTAACTGCGCAGTTAACGTTTGCCGTTCAAGTAGGTTTACGAGGGCCGCGACTAATCTGTTAGTTGAGGTATAGTGCTACCCACCCGATGTTGCGTACTGCTGAAATAGATTTACTGTGTACTATTCTGAATGTACATTTGAATTCTAGAGCTGAAAGTTGGGTAAATATTTGGACTATATAAACATTGAATCTATTCCTTTTTCTATAAAAGCTTCGTTAAATAAAATTGTCTGGTTTGTCTTTTTATCTTTAGTGTGATTTTTGTGATTTGTATTATTTTAAATTGTAGACATTTCGTCTATATACGATGGACAATCAGCAATAAAAGTAGTTTGTCTCCAATTTTAGACTGTCTGATTATATATATATATAATTATTTCTGTAAATTTTTCTGTACCTATGTTTGTATGTTTTGAATAAATATTTGTAATTGTTACAGACAGCATCAGAGCATCAAGCTCCAGGTCCTGAGATGCAGGCGCGGCACAGCTACTGGTGGCATCTACTCATCGACCTACCCATTCTTCTATTAGGTAAGTCAAATCAATTATGTTAAGTCAAAAGGTTATTTTTAACAAAAATATATTAATTCTACAAAAATAAAACCGACTTCAATAACAAGAAATGCACCAAAAAGTAAGAAGTAATATACGAAAAACAATAATAAGTCTTTTTAATTTGAGCGTTGCCGTCGATTTCTCTAGGATCCCATCATCAGATCGTGACAAGTATATTCTTTGAGACAAAAAAAGAATTTCTCAAATCGGTCTAGGTGTCTTCGAGTACCCGGCAAAAAAACATAAAAAGAAATAATAAAACCAAATGAAGTGGATACCTCCTCTTTTTTGAAGTTGGTTAAATATAACGATTACTTCGTTATCTGCGTATCATTAGATTAAATTGAGGCTTATTTCAATCGCTTCATAATAAAATTATACATGACTAAGTTTCCTCGGATGCTAATGGACACGTTTTGGTTTTATTCATGTTTCCTAATGCCTTGTTAGATAAGGTAACAGTAACCATAAGCGTTACTTTCCTGAAAGAACAATTCATTAATTCTTGGAGGTAAACAAATGCATTGTTTGATTCGTTTAACTACAGTATCGCATCGGGTTATGTTTGACGAAGCGATGTAACTGAAGCCAAACCGTCAAATGGAAGTCAAAACAACTTTCGTAATACTAACATAGTATGATGTCGTATATATGGAATAAGAATAAGTATTTTGAAGCATTAAATTCTAATGCAATGCACGCTTTTTTTTAGTAACCCCAGCTTTCTCGTAATACTCAACTCACGTTTTCATGTACAGTATTTACGTTTTTTTGTAATGCGTTTGACCACGATCACACCTTATGGTAAGCGATGATTCGTTCTACGATAGAGCATATTACCCAAAAGAGTCGTCCATAGTAAGAGACCTAAATTGTATGTACTCATGCGGAAACACAGACTCTGGTAGGGCGTGTTACTTCTTCGCATAAGAATTTGTGGAAGTCTGTGTTTCATTCGTTTCATATTAACTTAATATGTAGGATACTACTTCAAACTTCTTAAAACAAACCAACTGTCAAACATTTTACTTTTATTCTGTTGTGTCTCCAAAATGAAGGGCTGGCACGTTGAAAGCTGTCAATAGGATGTCCGGCACCTGCCCCATTTTAATCTGACTGTGCTCGAGTAAATTCAAAAATTCCTTCTAGGGCTCCCCTACTATTGGAAGTAGGTGAGTTGGACGACGCCAGTTAAATCTAAAATAGTCGTCTTTCAGACGCGATATTTCTTCATCAAATGATCGCCGTCGGCACTATTTGAAGTGACTGATGCACCCGTTACTTCGTATCCTTAACCTGCCCATAAATCTCTACAGCCATAAATCCAGCTAATGGTTTATGTTGTCACTCATGGTGGCCTAATGTGGAAAAGATTACTTTATCAAGTAGTTTTAACACTACTTAAAAGTTAAGCCATTTTGATTTGTTGCTCAATCTTTGAATCGAAGTGGATTTCGTATATTTTATCTCTTCTTGTTTATAGATTAGCTTCCTTTCGGCAGCGGGCAGATTTGTTCGCGAACCTCAATATAATATAGTCAATGTAACACACGAACCAACTACTGTTTAAGGGTAAATATTTTTTTAAATCGATCCAGTTTGTGAGTAAAATCGTAACAAACCAACAAACGAAAAATGCGAATGTTTCCTCTTAATAATATTGCTTTAAATTTGACTATCTAGTAAGGCCTAATTTCACCAAACTACTTAAACCGCCGTTAACACTATCTAAACAATCACTCTCTCATTCAATGTTTGAACAAAGAGATCGATCACCGTAGTTCAAGGATTAAGATTGGTCGATCAAATTGGTTCTAAATGTGTAGTCTTTTAACTTTGTTTGAGGAGCTCGTGGCTAAGTCGAAGCGGCCCGATCGATCTTACAGGTTAAGCAATTTAAACCGCGGTTGGTCGTGGATGGGTGACTATATTTAACACAACGAGTTTTCCTATATGCCTCGTAGAGCAAGTTAAGCCGTTGGTCCCGCTTGCCATTATGGCAGTCGTTACGGGGAGTCAGAGGCTAGAAAGTCTGACAACTAGTCTAACAAAAATACTGATATTCAGCTAAATCCATTAGACTAGAAGTCGACCCCAATGTAATTGAAAAAGGCTCGAAAGATTGATTCAGTCTTTTAACTTTACTATGTGCAAGCAAATAGTATATAAGACAAAATAAACCACGCCTCACACCTCTCATTTCAACTTTAATGTCAAGTAAATTCCCACTTATAAAGCCCAGTTCTCACGGGCGGACAGCTGGACTAACGGGCACCTGTGAGAACCTTGGTTTAGTCTAGTTTTTACACTATCCTATAGAGTCTATAGATTTCATGTTGTTAGTGCTTGAGAACTAAGATTATTGGTGTCTGCGGTGATAAATAATACGCTTCGGTATGTTAGAACTGTAAGTAGAATGATATTTTCTTGTTAGAAATTGTAAACATGTCATGATCCACCATACTTATTGTATCGCCCGAGATGGCTTTCGTAGAAGCGTGTTATTTATCTTTACAATTAATACACCTAATAATAAGAAACTTTATACTTATTTAAATACGGAAAGGAAACCACAAATAAGTAATCTAATACTTTAAAAAAAATACTACCATGGCTTCGTTTGTCCCTCCAATTTTGTTTCTACACTTGTGGACAAATAATCTGCATCAAACTTTGGGTTTACTTTCAGAGCAATATTTTTAATATAATATGGATTACTTAATTGAAAAAGAGGAACTGCAATAATTATAAACCTATAGTCATCATAGCCGGGAAGATAAATGTAAAGTAACTGTACCGAATTCCGTGTGATATTTTCAAATAAATGCTTATCTAGGCTAAAGCATTTTCACTAGGCATAAAGAAATTGTAGATTCTATAGTACTTTTTCTTTATCTTTCTCTGTATACGCTTAAATCGAGGCTTCATATCCCTGAAATACGTAAATTAGAAAGATGTTTCAGCATTTTCACCAAAGGTATATTAACTAAATCCTAAGTGCTAAGTGCACCTTGGAGTTAGTTCATATACCTTAATAGTAGTTAGTTAATTACCTAACCTATTAATATCGAGAGGCAATAAATAAAATATGTCAGCCAGAACAACGCAAGGGAGCGGGCGGGTAGACTGTGCTGCACATCTATAATTTGACTTCTAGTTTTATACGACATGCTAGCACAGAGCTAGAGTGGCGCTCTTTTATATTATGGCAGCGAAGGAAGCCGAACAATGAAGCCGAACAATGACTGGTACATTTGGTTTAAGTGTTTAAGACCCATATTACTGTCTCAGTTTTTTTCCGGCAAAAATAAATCACTGAAACAAACTCTGGTCATAAAGTTAGTCGTGTTTCCATGACTACTTAACAATTTTAGCGATTTCTTCACTGCAGTTAATTCCTTCGCCACGCATTTTCGAAGATACAACATTCCCACGATACACACCATTGCATCACATTATCGAGCCATCCGTGCTATAAACATAGCTGTGAACAGGCTATAGTGTTACAGTTTCATGTGAAGACATACCGTTACTGTTTGTTTAAGTAACATGAGTGTTGTAGAAAGAGTGTAGCAGCATTGTGAGTGGCCCCGTGATCTACATGTATTTGTGATCCTTTATTATACATTTGAGAGTGTTCAATTACTACGCCTGATTTTTTTCAAACATTCTTGACACCTCGATGGTCTAGTGCTTAGCATGTTAGACTCTCACCGCGAGCTCTCGGGTTCGATTCCCGGGTCGGGCAAAGTGTGATTTGTGAACTTTCTGTCAGGAAATTCACAATCGGAGTTGGCATTGTGCCCGGTGGATGGCGATAGACTTATCCCCTATCCCATGGGACCTTAACATGACAAGCGAAATGTGGGTATTGTACACCTCTGCCACACCCTTCTGGGTTATATAGGCGTGATGTTATGTATGTATTACATGTATTCTTGACATTTTTATTTTCATTGATTGTTTAGGTTTGGTTTTTAAAGGCTTTCACATGAAGGAAAGTATTTTGAATATAATTTATATATTTTTATAACCATCTTTAAAACAGCCACACTAAAATAGATGTAATGTTTAAAGATTTAGGGATCTAGTTAGTGTAGATAAGTAAAAAGTAAAAAGAATAATGTAAATTTTATTTTCTTACATTTAAAAATACATTATATTATTATATTCGTGAAAATTAAACAAAAACCTAATAAGTGTCATTCTGGTTTTTAACAGAACGTCTCTCTATTTATACCACATTTTATATATCGAGTTCAATAACGTCACGGTTTTCTGTATCTCCCTGGGTGGTCGTCACTGGTGACATGAAACCTGACACTGTTGACACTTCTGACATCAACGTGACACGGCCGGTGTCACGACACTCACGAGCAACGCCCACGGCACAAATAGTGTTATTGATACGCGTGTAAAGGAGAGGTAGAGCTTTTTGGATTAGGCTATACATTTTTTTTACTAAATATTAGATAGCGAGTTATTTCGATATTACAGACATTACAGATAAGACAACCTACAACAAATAGACATTAAACAAGAAAATAACCATGTTTATTCTCAAAACTTATATTATACTAATTTTAAATGTTAATTGTTGTTAATATTTTGCGTTCATTTTCGAAAATGTGTTTCGATGATGTGTTTCTTTTGCAAAGCAACGACATTTTTAAAATTAAACTTGTTTAAGTTATTATTCGTAGGTTCTACATTCAATTAAGCGGCCGTGACGCAATGGAGAAGGCATCAATCTTACGACAGCAAGGTCGTGGGTTCGAATCCTGGCCATTACACCACGGACGTTAACTTCCTCGTAATACAAGTAAATTAAGCTTAGCTGGAGGGGTTAACAAAAATACTTGTAAATTACTTTAAGCTTGTTTTAAAAAAAAAAATTGTTCTATCAAGATTTCAATGACAAAAACATCAACACTCAAAACTATGGCTTTCCAAATGTTATACGTTTAATTCAGGACCTAGATTTTTATGTACGTATATTCAAGCGAATAGCATTTCGTTGAAGTACTTATTAAATAAATATTCAAAACTCATAATTTCTAACAAAACAGCTTTAATTTATGACAGATCTCCATAATTTACGTCTATTTTACAACATGTCCCACAAATCTTAACCAAACATAAATCAACTGCATTCTGCTCTACTTTACCAAATACCTTTAATACCAGACTAATTAATAAAGCTAAAAACTATAAATAATACAGCTAGATAAACAAGAAAATTCCTAAGAAAATACCGGTGCTTCGGTAACGCAATTCAATTAAAAGCGTGCTCTAAATTTAAATTAAATACCAATTAAATAGGCCCTTTTAGGAAATGGAATATTTAGTCCCTATTTCACATTATTGTAGAGAAGAGATTATGGTAGTATGTTTAGGTCCCATAGGATAGGGGGTGAGCCTATCGCATCAACCGGGCACAATTCCAACTCCGTGCTGCTATTGTGAATTTTCTGACGGGAGAGTTCAGAACATTTTGCCTCGCGGTAAGGGCATACGCTAACCACTTGACCATCGAGGCAGTCAAAACATCATCATGTCATCAATAAATAATTAAATTAAGTAAAGTGCAGATTAGGTAACTTAATTTCCAACTTACCTTGCTGACCTAATGTATTGTTTAAGTATGTATGTTAAGAATTACTTATCGTTTCAGTGTAAACACTATTAAAATCATATAGCTGAAAATTCAAGTCCCTGTTCACTATGTCGATAAGCGTACTAAACCCATTTGTAACTTTATAAGGTTAAGTGTACACGGTACACAATGTTATCGTAAAAGTTTATCGAACACGTAACAAGCCGATAGCCAATCTGTAATAAGCTTTATTTTTGTTACAATGTCAATGATATGGCTTTGGAAAAAAAACCGGCCAAGTACGAGTCGGACTAACGCACGAAGGGTTCGGTACATTAAAAAAAAACGTCAAAAAAGTCATGTCTTTTGTACAAAATAAAAATACAATCAAAATAATATATAAAATATCATAATAATAAAAATAAAATAAAATCAAAATAAAATAAATATGTACCTACCTACATATTTATTTTATTTTGATTTTATTTTTATTTTTAATGCCAATATATAACTAAATATTTAAAGCGTTTACCTGTTGCCGATATCAATATCGAGCAAAACCAAGCAAAAAAAAAATAACACGTTTGTTATATGGAGAGTAAATAAAATATTTATTTTATTCGGTTTTTCGTATTTGTTGTTATAACGGCAACAGTTATACATCATCTGTGAAAATATAAATAAGAAATAAAAAATATATAAAGACATAACAGGCTGGTTTTTATTTGGCTCAAACAATAAGCTTTGCCATACAACGTGGCAATGCTGCCAGCCATCTAGGCACGAAGTCGCCCTCTGACATCTATAATGCTGAGGAGCTTTTTGCTCTATAAAGTGTTGTAAATATCATATTATATTTTATTTGTAGGTGTGTATATATTATTATTATTGTGTTATTGTATTATATAAATATTTAAAGAATAATTGTTAAAATATCACAAAATAAACGTATAGGCATAAACATATATAATAGAAATATTAGATGATAAATATAAAATCATAAACAGCGTGGTACATTGGTGATATGTTATATAAATTATTTAATAAAAAAAAAAATACATTTGAATCTGATTCAGTCACTATCAACATCCATCGTAATAAGATGGCCGCATAATCATTCAACTGTGAATAATATACCTACAACAATTTAACCTAAGACAGGTCATATGCAATGCATTTTCTAATGAGTTACGCTGTACGACTAGACGACATTGCCGTCTATAAGGGAAGGATATGACGTCACGGCGGGATATCCGCCTGCCTTTCAAATAGCGACATCAATTATAATAAATAGAGAGAAAAAAATCTAAGTACTTAAAGATCGTAGTATGTTTTTTTTTTTTTTTTTATTCCACTGAGGTGGCAAACAAGCATACGGCCCGCCTGATGGTAAGCAGTTACCATCAGGCGGGCTAGACACTTGCAACGCCAGGGGCATCACGCGTGCGTTACCGACCCTTCAAAATCCTATTTGCACTCTTTTTAAAGAACCCCATGCTGTAGTCTCTAGGAAAATCCTTGGCAGGGAGCCAGGATGTCTTAGTTCTCTGGACTTAAATGAACCCAGCTTAATTGGAAGAACCAAATAATAACTGAGAGTGCACGGTTGGCGTAGTGGTTAAAGCGGTCGCCTCGCCGCTCACCACTGCACTGGTGTTGTGGGTTCGATCCCCAAATGGGACAAATCTTTGTTATCCGCAAATATTTGTTCTGAGACTGGGTGTGCTTGAGTGAATATGTGTATTTGGCCTTGTCATTGGGACCATTGAATAGTGTAATTATTGCTTCTGGCATTCTATCTAATGTAAAAAATCCAAATAAAAAAGAGGCATCATCTGCCGAGCCTTTTCCCTATTACATTGGAGTCGGCTTCTTATCTAACAGACTTAGCAATTAAATTATTGACAAATATAATAAGATTAAATAAGCTGCGAAAGATAATATTATAATTATACGTTGTAATTTTCTAAAAGTTAGTATTACTACATTGGCCCATTACGAGTTTGGGTTCAATCATGAAGCAGGCAGTTTCGTCCATTCATTCAGGCAGTTTCGTTCACTGCACGGTTATTATTGTATGTAATGAACTAACATAATTATAATTAATAGGTATGTCAATAATTTTCCAGTTTTATAGTTTGTACATAATAATAAAAACTCTTAGTTAAGACCTCTTTCCAATCTCTACAGCTAACCCCAATGTTAGCTTTACTAGTTTCTCGCCATGTTTACAAAAACACGTTGTAACAAAATGGTCCCGTGTCGCAGTTGTACTGCCATGGTCTAGTGGAACTAGACAAAACTTATAAAACAGGGATGTAACAAAGCACCCGTATGTTACATGTCTTACAAGTATTGTAACAGTTGTACCTGTAACCCATTACTTACGAAGTGGAGTAGGATACGTCTATCGATTCGTCTACTGCCTGGTTGTAACAGCCGTTATACTTTGCTGGGTGGCTGTTGTATAATATAAGACGACATTTATCTGAAATATTGATAAGTTAGGTTAATTTCTATAGGGTATTCTTGTGGTTAGCGTGTGCAACTTCTCATTACAAGGGTTGAATGCCCGGGTCGGATTGTTATATGGGACTTTTTGGCAGGAAATTTTCAGTAACAGCACAGAGTTGAATTATCAAATATCATAAATCAAATTATCATGATAGCTAAACATAACCACTATAAAACACATAATTTTGGTCCAATATGGTTCCAAAGGTCCTTTCAAATTGTATTTTTGGTGTTTTTCCAAAGTGTTTTTTTATTTCTTAAGGGGATTTACATTGTGTATAAAGTGCTTTTTTATTATCTTTAAATTAAATTTAAATCAAAAGTAAAAAATCTGACCTTTATTATTATAATAAATTATACAAACCGATTCCAGATAACACCTACCTAACTAACGTTTAGAAACACCGAAGCGAATCAATGCGTCCCTTTAAAGCTTATTCCTAGCATTATCCAGGCTTTTCGAATTATCTATGGCACCTTCAGGCAACTCTGTAGTATAAAGCATAGGCTCAATATTATTATTGGCCATAGAGCACGGTTTTGTTTTCCTTTTTAGCCCGTGGTAAGACACCTATAGCCCAGCTTTATTCTTTGCCGATAGGTATATGTATGTACTACATTACATAAACATTTTTTTTTTTTTTTTTTTTTTTCGTCTCCATATTGATTAAGTGCTCTTTGCGTAACACAAATTAATAGATGCTTCCACTACTTTGTTGGAATCGATACTTGCAATATTTTATGGATGCTATCAATTTGATATATTTTTATGGCAAATAAAAAAACTTCATCATTTTATAATTTTATAGTATTATAAAAACTATTAGGCAGCATATAAGTTAAAAGCTCAATAAATCAGACATTAAACACCGTATTATCAAATCACATCCACAATGAAATTCCGATATAAACAGTTAAACAGCTCGTAACAAAAATTTATGTTATTTTCATTGTATTATGACAATCATAGTCATTGACTTGCATAGTTGCATTAGTGTGTTATTATTAGTGTTGTAACGAATACTACTTCTGTGAATACGAATATTATAGAAGATGTATTCGCTGATGTAAAAAGTTGGAAAATATTTTTGTAATTTTATTGCGTTTTTCAATGTATGTAAGCGTGCCGCGTGCTTAGTAAACCTGCCAATCAAACTACACAATTCAGCGATAGCAAAGTAGGAGACCATAGAACTGCTAAGTCGTAGGAGTTTTAAAGATAGGTGTTTATTTATCATAATAATATAAATTATTGTTGAAAGAAAACATCGTAAGGTCAGCATGCCTGAGAATGCCTAAAAAGGGCTCGTGAGTGTGTGAAGTCAACCAATTCGCACTTGGCCAGCGTGGTAGACTAAGGCCTAACCCTTCTCTTGATGAGAAGAGGCCCGTGCCCAGCAATGGGACATGTATAAATAAATAAATAAATTTGGATTTTTTACATTAGATAGAACGCCAGGAGCAATTACACTATCCAATGGTCCCAATGACAAGGCCAAATACACACATTCACTCACACAAGCACACCCAGTCTCAGAACAAATTAATATTTGTGAATCACACAAAGATTTGTCCCATGACGAGGATCGAATTCACAACACCAGTGCAGTGGAAAGCGGCGAGGCGATCGCTTAAACCACTACACCACACGTGCAGACAAATAATGTATATGTATACAGGGCTGCTATTGAAACTACAATTTAAATTTGGAACAAATTAAGTTAGCATATGAAAAGTACTACAATAAGTGCACGTGAATAGTCTGTGTAATCATAAAAATTGTAGATTGCACTAAGCAAATTATAATAAATCAAAATATAGGTTTTATGTAGCTGGTAGCTGAGCTTCTAGTTATTTAAAGATAACTAAACTTATAATAAAAATAATTAGTTTAATCTACCCATCTAATTTAAACCTTTAGCACATACAATCCTAAATATATTTTTGAATATTCACCGAATATCATAGATAAATATTTGTGTTCGTATTCGTGCGTCACATCACTACCTAATATATTGCTTTTCTCAATCATGGTGTTAAATTTCATGCCATGTGTATAATTTTATTAACAGTTTTATTTTGGGTTAATAGTTGTCATTTTTTATCTGTAAATAATTTTTATTATTGTAAAATGTTATAAATATAATAATATGAATGATAGAACTTGACAGTGCATTATTTTTAATAGATTTTACTATTTTAAAATTATCATACTTCAAAATTATGTTTCAAATTTAGTATTTTTATAAATATTTATTCCTGATATATTGTTTTACCATTTGAAAGAAAATTTTAATACAGGGTGTCAGTGGTAGACGGGACCGAAGCCGCTGGTCATTTATAGCCTATACCTATACGTTGCCGTTATTTAATATAGTTGTCTAGTCTTACCGCGAGGTCTCGGGTTCGATTCCCGGGTCGGGCAAAGTGTCATTTGTGAACTTTTCGTCAGGAAATTCACAATAGCAGCACGGAGTTGGAATTGTGATCGGTGGATGGCGTTAGACCCACCCATGGGGCTAAAACATAACAGGCGAAGTGTGGGTGTTTTACACCTCTGCCGCACTCACCCACCTAATATAGACGTGATTATATGTTATGGTTTTAATGTTAAAACTGACATTTCATCGAAGATATAAAATAAACAGTAAGTTCTTAGCCAATACAGCAAGTATCCAATTAGATATTTACCGCCCTATGTTGCAAAGCCCTCAAGCGATGCAAAATTACTTAAGGTACAAATAGTAGGGTTTACAAACATTATGAACACAACGATAGTTTATCATAAAATGACATGACCATCATAATTAATCACCATGGTTAAAGCGGTCGCCTCGCCGCTCTCCACTGCACTGGTGTTGTGGATTCGATCCCCACATGGGACAAATCTTTGTGTGATTCGCATATATTTGTTCTGAGACTGGATGTGCTTGAGTGAGTGAATGTGTGTATTTGGCCTTGTCATTGGGACCATTGGATAGTGTTATTGCTTCTGGCGTTCTATCTAATGTAAAACATTCATCCACACATTTCATACGGGGTGTTAGTGACATCGCGACAAAGTACCCAGTGATTCAGTACAAGACTGATACACACAACCCAAGACATCTCAACCACAAGTTCGATACCTTATCCATTGCGCCACGGCCGCTTTATTGAGCAATACAGGGTGTAATGTCCCTGTCTAAATCTGATAACCATGACAGGTTATTATTCACTTGCTAAACATTTTCGAAACATGGCAAGATCTGTAATTTAATTTTGTCCCTTTCGTAACAGTTCAGGTGTGTTCGCATCGCTTCAGGGCTCTTTGCAACACCATAGGGCATTATGGGACTGGCATTCCCGGGTCAGGCAAAGTGATATTTGCGAACTTGATTGAGCACGGTTGGCGTAGTGGTTAAAACGGCCGCTTTCAAATGCGCTGGTGTTGTGGTTTCGAACCCCACACGGTACAAATCTTTGTGTGATTCGCAAATATTTGTTCCGACTCTGGGCGTGCTTTGTGTGTCTGAAATGTATGTTTGTGAACACCCCCGCAACACGGGAGTTTAGTTTAGTCCTGGGCGGTATCCGCACTTAGTCCTCCTATGGGACCGTTGTGCGTGAAAGGTTTCCCGTTTACTCCAGCCAGCCTAAATCGGTCCAGAACGAAAGCAGCCTCCGAAGACTGCTGCAGGCTTCCGGAAGCGATGTTGGTGACTGAAGAATTTGTGCCCGTTGGTCGGCCACGCTGCTACATTCCATGATGACATGCTGTGGCGTTTCTCCTGCCTTCATGCATCCTCTGCATAGAGGGCTGTCTGTTATTCCTATCGTGTGTAGGTGTTTGTTAAGTAGACAGTGACCGGTCAAGATTTCAATCCAAAAAAAAAACACAGGAGTTATTCTTAGTGCAGGGATCGTTTTAAAAAAAATAATATATAACTTACCAATTCAGAAAATTCACAATAGCTGCACAGAGTTGGAATTGTGCCCGGTGGATGCCGAAGGGTCACCCATGGCACTTAAACATAACAGGTGAAGTGTGGGTGTTGTACACCTCTGCCACACCCTTCTGGGTAATACAGGCGTGATGTTATTATATGCAACTAATAACGATTTCAATGAACTTTCATTTTTGTTTATTTTATGCAGGAGCCATTGTTACCTAGCGCCGGGAGCTAGAACCATTGTTACACTTTATTATTATAGTGTATTATAAATTATAACCAAAGGCGAGGTAATGAAAGTGCATTAACTTTTACCTTTTGTTCAGTTAAGTTATTGGTAATATTCTGGAGGAAAAGCGGAGATTAACGACTCATTATAAGTGACGAATGGGATTTCTAGTCCTCATCATTAAATATTGATTGCGTCTCGATATATACATAGAAGCAGAATGTGAAACTTTCCGTGGGCTAGGAATTTTAGAGTTTTGAACCGGAATATAGAAGGTAGTGCAAGCAAGCTACTATTTGCAAGCGGGTTATAGTAGTTCTGTAAAACCCTGAGACTGAAATGATCTAAATAGTGAATTATTGTAACGATTTTATTGCAAGGTTGGCGAAGTGGCAAAAGCGGTTACCTACCGGCTTTCACCTGCGCTGGTGTTGTGGGTTCGATCACACGGGACACATCTTTGTGTAATCCGCAAAGATTTGTTCTCACTCTGGATGTGCTTTTTGTGTGTAAAATGTTTGTTTGAGAACATCCCCGTGACACAGGAGTTGTTTCTAGTGCTGGTATCGTACAAAAAAATAAAACAAAATATAGGCTGTCATATCGTTTAAACGAATTTAAAATTTTTGATAGCTACAATAATATTAAGATTCTGTCGCCAGAGCCGCAAGGCAAACTACACTGGAATGTTGTAGTAGGCATGACAACATTGCGCATCTATTCCACCTTTTGCAAAAACATACCTCTAATTTGTATCTGTCCATATTACTAAATTGTTCAAAACTTACAAACTTTACCTATGTTATAAAAAGACACTCACACATCTTCCAAACACCTTTTTAATGATGTTAAGTTGCATAATATGACACACGACAGCAAAACATCCGTGAAAAACTGAAAACAGACACGCTTCGATGCTTCAGCTGTGAAATCAACATCCCATTGAATAAGGAAGCGACAGTATACACAAGTATAAAAACGCTCTTAATATTTTATACTCCTCCTTTTTTGAAGTCGGTTAATTATTTATAAGCATGAGGAAGTCAATATTTGTATGCTATCAAAGCTTCTAAATGAGCTATGAAATTGGACTAATGCTTCCACTTACATGATTTATTATATTGTAGACCACCTTTGAGATTCAAATGTTGGTTTAGCAACTTTCTTGGTATATGTTATGTTAATATTAAACAAATATTACCATTAGTATAATTAATGGATTAATTACCTATAGATGTTTCAGTTATTATCAAACGTGTGATAATTTGCTTTGTTATAATGGTTTAATTTAATAAAAATAATATATATATAATTATGATAATTTTATAACCAAACACCAATTGTGTCTAAGGCGAAAATTGGTAGAAGCACTGATCGGAGATCCCAGAGGTTCAAGTCTCACTGGATTCTCAATTTTTAAACCTTAATAGTACCCTTAAGTTGTACTTAAATTATTTCATAACAAATTAATTCTCGTGTCTACCCAAAATTTCTTGGAACTAATTATATATGCCATTACATATTGCACCTGTTCCAAACAATGTGAATAATTACATGGATCTATGCGCATGCGCATTGCCGTGACCGGTGCAGTGCTGCCGTTTGTACTCGTCCCATATTATTATAATATTTATAAAGATTGAGAATTTTCTTACGGAAAGTTAACAAACAACACTTTGCCCATCCCGGGAATCGAACCCGGCAGTTCTTTAGCATATTTTTATTATTATAAGCTTGATTTATAGTGTCCGATTGTCAAAATTGCCAGCAAACTAAAGAGAAACGATATTTTATCCTTAGCGTCAGTCATGGACAAAAAACAACAGTAGCTTATTTATTGTTTGAATAAACAATTAAGTTATTGCATACTACTTATGACAATGCGTTCCTTTAGCTATGTAAATAAGATATTTACTTATAAAAACTTCTTCCTTCTTCTTTCGTGTCAATGCTTTATACAGTTTTCACCTAAATACCAGCGCTGTAGTGCTGATGTGCTGCAGTAGTATGCTGAGGTGTGTACCTTTTTTGGCACATCAATTAAATTTTTATTATAAGTAGTTTTATAAGTGATATTAAGATTAAGATTCGCCAAAATAAATGTTTCTTTCTTTTCTTTCTTTCTTTCTAAAAGCAGCAACGTCCACTCCTTTTATAGTTGCCTGCATTAGAATTTGATGCGTACACCTGGCAGGAGATAATGAGCATGACAGCAAGAGAGCCATATTTTGTGTAGGGAACCCACACTCACAACTTCTTCCTGCAACCTCATGAATGGCTCACACGCTCGTTAGTTACCAACTTGATCTATGTAATCAACTTGACACAGAAACGACCAGACATTCTAGATCACACTGGAGGTATTTAAATCTACGACTATCCCGCGTCTGTCTATGTGCAATGACCCCTTGGTGCTAATTGTACCATACCGTACACACCGCTACACATCAAGCTATACATTCTAATATAAGAAGGTTTCCCATTGTATAGGCATCCCGTGTAATGCGGTACCAGCTTATACTGGAAATGTATTGCTTGATATGTTGCCGTGTGTACAACGGTCAATAGACAACATTTATGCTAATATCAACTTTAAAGCAATAGTAATAGAGAGTATAGTAATTGTAAATAATGTGGTAAAAGGTTAATAGCGTTAGTGGATGCAGTATGCTAATTTAATAAAATTTACGTCTGTGTGTGTTTGTTGTGTGTGCCCGAAAATGTATGCGCTCTAATTATTTTACAGCATAGCTTATATGGTATGAAGGGTTAGATGTATGAGTATGTATGTATGTATAATTTTAGTGATCTTTAGTCTGAATTCGCTTGGTCGATCAACCATGATTTTGTTTAATTATGATGCTAATATTGTTTGTTTGTTTGAACGCGCAAATCTCAAGAAATACTGGTTCAAATTTAAACATTATTTTATAGTTAGATAGCTTATTTATCAAGGAATGCCATAAGTTATATAATACACCCCGCTACCACCAGCGGTATCTGAGCAGTAGCCTTTAAGGCGTGTAAAACCGTGACAAGCATCAAAACTTAGAAAAGCTCGTTGTACACATAAACTAACGTTCTTTTACATTCGAATGAGAACAACCTTTACATCTATAAATATTATAAAAGCATAAATACCACGTTTAATCTAGCACTATAATCTATGGTATAAACTCCCCGTTACTCGTAACAGCTAAGAAATTACAACATTAATACTCTGTGGTTCACAGGAAACTCTAATGGCGGCAGTTTTTCATTGTGGCAACATTTACAATAAAAACTTTTTGCAGTATTACGTGCAGACGACCGCGAGAAAACACGCGACGGTTATTTGTGGTGGATGTTGGAAATATTTGTTTAATTAAAGGCGGAATTCTAAGGTCGTGGGTTCAAACCCCGTTCAGGTCAAAAAAAAAATCGACTGTTTCTTAGTATTAGATTGCTTCTTCTTCTTTGCGTGTCAATGGAAAACAAATGGATAATATTGCATTATATTTAAATTTAAATTGAAAGAAAATTTATTACCGCATAATATTTATATTTTGTTGGACCAAAAATTTGCTACAAGAACGGCATTATCGGTGGCGCCCCACAGGTCGTCTATGGTACAGGTGGTAGGACATAAAGGGCATGTAATATGGTGAGCCATCGTTTGGGGACTGGCACTGCATTCGCAATCGGCGAAGTCTGCATTAGATTGCTAAGCATGGCTAAATGCTATATAAAAATTAGAAATAGGAAGTTTTCGAACAAACCTTATTCAATTGCAAGCTATTAACGACAGTTTTGAAATATAGAACAGCTGTTCAGTAATAATCTCTATAGATCTAATAAAGTTATCGTAAATCTGATTAATAGCTGGCAAATGGTTTATCATAACTTTCACATTTAGCTATTATATTAATGTTTATTTTGCAATTACTATCTGCCGGTTTTACCCACGTTATTGCACCGAAATCGATCGACGTCATCGATGCCAAGTTTAAAGTTTTTATTCACTTAAACAATAGAAATTAATAACATCGACTCTTTTTCATTCGACCATCGATCGATTAGTGTAGTAACACTTTTTAATGATATTGTTCCACTCCCGTGGGTTTTAGCGTAATGACAAAAATAAAAACCATTTTGAATACCATAACTATTAGATTTTAAATGTACTTATATATCACACACAACGCCATCTAGTCCCAAACTAAGCAGAGCTTGTACTATGGGTACTAGAATAACTGATACTAATACATATAGGTATACTTTTCTTTTGTAAACACGTATAAACACCCAGACTAAGACAAGCCCCCATGTTCATGCGCTTAAAGATTCAAACGACCTCGGCGTCGCAGGCATACACTATCCACTCCGCCATCCGGTCGTCGACTTATGTGTAGTAAATGACTTTTAGTATTTTATTTTTGTTGTGGTAAGAAATAAATGCGTAAAATTAGGCTATTAATCGAAAAATTAATTATTGAAATCCAACCAGTAGTTCCAGCGATTCAAACAAACTCCTCAGTTTTGTTATATTTGTATAGATTTATATTTCATAACAACCTGCAGCGGTAATATATGCCCAATAAAGTGCTAGAGTTGGGTAAATTTAATCAATTTAGTAAATCACTGTTTGTGTAATTACGAATATAAGAGGTGGTTTCGTATTTCTTAGGTGTAGAAACTATATTTGATATAATATAAACTATACATTTAATTTTGATGTCTATGAGTTGCATTGCGAGTTAGTGAAAATATGTTTTAATAAACAGTTTGGTGATAATTATTGTACATATTTTTATTACCATCTACATTATTTACAAAAAAATGTGGCAATAATGACAAAATCTAATGTTTATTAAAAGAAAAACAGGAATAATGCTTTAAAAACTATTCTTTTAATTCAAATGAATTAAAATAAGACACTTAAATTGAGTTAATTAACTTATTTTAACGTATACTCTTATTTCTCTTTTATTTAAGCCAAACCCAGTGATAATTCAATAATGTATATTTCGTAATCACATTTTGCCTAATCTGTTCACTGTTTCTTTTCATCATCTAAAGCACATACATATGCTACACTTTGACACACCCTAATATACCTCTTGACTAAAATAGCCTTATTCTCAATCTTGCCTCTCTGTCATTGATAGCCTATCATACAAACGATCGCGACCCACCGGCCTAGAGGTCAATCCTTATCTACTGCACTAGATAACCATCAATTTCCTAAATGGAAAACATACGGGACAACATTGCAAGCGGTGCCGTCAAACGTTGTCAGACGATAGATCAAAAACGCTGCGGTTTTGCACTAGGCGTGCTCGGTGTTATCCTTGGGAAAATCCCATTTTTGTTTTGTGCAACGTCAATATATTTTACTAAGAAACAGTTGAAAAAAATATAGAACCGGCAGGATTTGAACCTGCTACCTGCGAATCAACCAGCTACAGTCACCTCTTGCCAGGATCCATAATTTATCAAGTGTATGTTACGTCATTTCGTGACGTCACGTTCATCCATTTCTTTCTATCTTAAGTAGGATACAAGTTTCTTAGTATAATTTGCTAAGCATAGCTAACTGCTATAAAAATAATCAATTAAAACTCAATTTATTTGCCTGTGAGTAATAGTTATTTATCGATACTCTTATCCATGCTATTAATTTACATTAATTATATTATTAAACATTTATTCATCTCCATATAATTATCTAAGATCCCTATTCTAGATCCAATATTACCAATAGTAAATCATCTACTGAGATCTTGAAGGCAAAAACCATAATAACTACCAAAACCACAATCACTTTACAGCCTAATATGTCTTATTTATTCCTAGATACACGTCTAAAAAGATTATAATTATATCATTTTACTTAAATGTCAGCTTAAAAAATAATTGACCATGTAATATACTACGTGACAACTTTATTTTCTTTTTATTGCCCTAAACAAGGTACCATAACCATACCCCTATTAAATAGTAAACTGTCAAACAACTATTTAAAATACATTCTTATCGTGCGAGCAAGAAACCCGATACACAACCATTGATTAAAAAGAGATAGCTGTACAAAACACACGTGATACAAATCGCTCGATCTTATCGTCCAATGAAACGTGTACGATACGGTCACAACAAATCGGTTTAATTGATACATCGTTCTTCACGAGCTATTAATCAATCAATCCATCAAAACTGATCGCAATTATCCACTGAACTGTTTGATTTGATTGATCAGTCTTTCCCATAGGCTATTATACTAATATTGTCATAGATGTCAAACTTTTTGGTAGATGATAGATTCACAATAAATAATTGTATGAAGTTTCTATTCAGTTATCTGAAATTTAATATTACAGTGATCATGATAGGTGAATAGTTTATTTTTAATAAACTATTCAAAAGGCAACATTAAATTGGTTGTCAATACAATCAACATTTACGTAGTTGCCTCTATTCCAGGCCATCTCACCTTTTCTTAATTTCATTCAACCTAGTTTCAGCGATATTCGTTTATCTGCCACCTACCTCAAAATAAACATAATAAAACAAACCAACCAAATAAAGCTGGATGCATCTAAATCTGCATATCCACATAAATAATCCAAATTATAACTATTCACGTCAAACTCGCCCAAAATCTAAACAGCTTGTATACGATAAATTAAATTACATGTAGTAATTTAGGAGATTAAGAAAATATTACATGTTTAAATAAATTTTCACCTGACACGTATCAGGTATCGCTTAATTTGGCTTTTATTAACATAAACTAAACAAGCCCATCCATTATTATGACATTCCGTTCCAAAAAAGCGCCATTGGCTTTTTTGGTCCACGGTTTTATGGCACCGGATAATCTTTAGATTATGTGTATCGGTTTATTTACATTTTTTGCTCTTTATAGAGCGGGAGACTTGAAATATGGCAGATGGTACAGGTTTATGGAAATAGGTGATACAAACTACCGTCTGTCACAAGTTCCAGTTTGTTTGAACGACTATTGCAGCAGATATTGTGTGAACTGAATTTGTAACGAAAAGATTGCTTAAGAAATTAAATTCTAATGGTAATATTCTACATTTCCTAAACCACTTTCTTATCAATTTAATGTCGATTGAATAGTTTTAACTCAGTTTTTTTAAGACACTCTTAGCAGTTATGTTCTATGGCGAGTAGTAGATTTAATTCCAGTTTGCCTAATTTAGATAACTCTTTGAATTAGTACATAAAACAAGAATTGTTATGCATACAAATGCCCGTGAGTTTTGAAGAATATTTCTAAAAGCGAATATTTTCACTTTTCTTTCAATTAACATGAAATTTTGTTATAGTTAAGTATTTAAAAATAACTCCATCTTAAATAATATAATATTATTGACATTACAAACTTGATATTTGAATCATTCTGAACAGTTTATGCGGAGTCGCGTCAATTACATAGCCCGTATGTTTCTGCAGGCCAACGTCAATTGCTCGCAGCGAATGCAATTGCAGTTGCAATTCCGCTGGCCTAGTTTTACAGGATTAGTCTTCTATAGTATATAAAAGTTACAGTAAAAAGTTTTCAAAACATTCACTGGTTTACTTTTGGAGTAAATATTTTGTCTTTTTGAAGTAATGTTGGCTTCTAAGTAATTAGCAATGAATATATATAATTTTTTTCCCGAAAAGGGGTTCCTGCAGTTGTATAAATAATTAAGTATGTTTAAAAATTACTGCATTAATATAAGTAAACAATATAATAAATAAATAAAACTTAATATTAACACATGAATATTGTAGATTTAATACATTTTTGATAAGAAATAAGTTTAGAATGTAAGTTTTTGCTATGTACTGCTAAGGAAATAAAAGGTTTTTATTTTTATTTTTATTTATTATTTATATTTTTTTTTAACTGTCTCGATAATCTAGTGCCTAGTGCCTCTCACCGTGAGATCGGTTTCGATTTCCGGGACGGGTAAAGTGTTATTTGTGAACTTTCCGTCAAGAAATTCACAATAGCAGCACGGAGTTGGAATTGTGGCTGGTGGATGGCGATAGACTTTCTAAGATGAGGCTACAATCACGACCCACGGAGGTCGACGTGAACACCAACCATAATAAATGGCGATAGGTCACCCCCTATCCAATGGCACCTAAACATAACAGGTGAAGTAAGGGTTGTTGTACACCTTTCCCACATCCTTTTGGGTAATATAGGCGTAATGTTATGTATGTTGTAATTAACTAATTGTTAAACAAACTTCATCAATATAATACATGCTATTGCTTCACTGCACACAATAGCCAAGTAAATTGTAATTTATACCTAATTTAAGCCTCTGCTCTTTAAGTTTTGCCTACACCTTTGTAAAATAAATGCTTTAAGCCGTAGGCTGACGTGAAAATTACAACAAAATGAGGACAAAATAATCATCTGTCTAGCAACTCTATATTATCTCGAAATGCACCTTCGAAGTTAGTTCAGGTAAGAAACCATAAGTTTCGGATTACGGACTAGAAAATGTTGTAATATTATTATGTTGTTTAATTGCATATTATTATATACTCGTATCGTATATTTGAATTAAATTGTTTTTTTTTTTAATATGTTCTAATTTATTCCATTTCTATTTCCATGTTTCTATTTTTCCATTTATGTAATATTCAAACACAATGTAAAACTTGTTTAATGAATAAATAAATTAAAATTAAATTTGCATTAGTGACGATCGTAAAACTTATCATTTTACATTCAACATAACATAATATAAGATATCATAACATAACATCACGCCTATATTACCCAGAAGGGTGTGGCAGAGGTGTACATCACCCACTTTTCACCTGTTATGTTTAGGTCCCATGCGATAGAGGGTGAGCCCATCGCCATCCAGTGAGACTATAAGGCAGGAAGTTGGCAATGTATTACTTATAAAAAATGTCCAAAAGATGCTTGGTGTTAATTTTGTGCCCATGTGATTATTTCGTTACGCCGTTATTGTTTCAATGGCAAACAATAATAAATCAAAGTAATACCTTTAGCACGGTTAATGAGCTTATCAAAAAATGCATGAACACTGGTAGCAAATAACTCAACAAGATTTAACCGGAGATAAAGTATCTAACCACGAGAGCTTTGCGTCCGCTATTCAAGCATATCACTCTTATCACAAGATAAATTAAGCTGCTGCACTATCTAAATAGCGTTTTCACACCGGTTATTTTTCAATTAGTGATGTGAATAATATTACCTTTACGAATACGAATACTTTATTATTTGGTGAATACGAATACCGATGCAGATAATTTTCAAATAACATGCATAAAATCTCGGCTTTATCTCTTGGGGGTAGGCAAATACGATAGAACGATTGACACATAACTTTGTAAACAAGTTTTAGCAACTAAAATGCAAACATTTGTTTCCATAGTAATGCGTGTGTGAGAAATTATTGACAATTTTACTAAGAAAAATACAATGTGAATATGTTATAATAAACTAATTAATAAGGTTTTATACATTAAAAGTAAAAGCAATAAAAAAAATGGAGAAAAGAGGATCTTGTGTAAAATTGCGGTGCATTGTCCTGAAACTTATGTAAGCTAATTCATCACCTCATTAGACTCGGTGAATACGAATATTCGTAAATTTGCTGATATTTACCGAATCCAATATTCGTATTCGTCCCATCACTAATTTAAAAAGCTACTTTATTATAACTCGGTAACCTTTCTCCACATTCCTTCTAAAACCCTTGACATACAAAATGCATTGAAGCAATCGACTACTATGCAAATCTTGGAAAATCTCTACATCAACTTGATAACATCGATTGCCCATAAACTTAATGACAATCAACATAATTTAATATAGGAATAAGAGATGCATGTATCTTTCAAATAGCGCTGTCTCGTTTTAGTGGCATCTCAATAAGGTAGCTTATTCGTTGTTAATTAAATTATTCAACACTTCATATGCAACCTTATTAAGGTTGGCCATTTAAGTATCGCTATGAATTTATCTGCAACTTAAATTCATGATTAGCTTCTGTGTGTACACACACATCAAGTTGTACACTGTCAGTAAAAGATGGTCTTGCGTTGTATAGGCCTTCTGTGCTATGAGAGATCAGTTTATACTGGAGCTGAATATCTTGATGTGTGTAGCCAGGTGGCAAAATTTTCCTTTCAAATCGATTTTATCAATGAAAACCTAAATAAGTACAGTCAGCTGTAAAGTAAACTCACCCAAAGTGCAAAAAAGTTCCTAATGTAAGTGAGTTTTTTCTGTAGCTGACTCTTTTGTATGTCTAATTGAAAAAAAAAATAATGCCCGTTCCCGTATTTTTGGCGAAGAATAAGCTAAGTTTGCCTGACTTAAGTTTAAGAATTGTTTAATTTAGTGTATTTTCTTGGAAAAAATTAATAAATATAAAGTTGAGTGATATTTTATTATTATTTTCTATTTATTACTTAAATTCACATACGACCAAATTACAAGAAATTCTAGAATCATTTTATTACATCAATTACAATACAACTAGGTACTTAAATGAAACTGTTAATTAAATTTAGTAACTGCGTAAATAATTGCTATGATTTATAGTCGAATGTCAATAAAACAAGTGACATTTATTTATCAGTTAGCGAGATTAGGTTCTGTGTAACTGTTACTTGGTACTCTCGTGGGCTGTGCTTTAATTATATTATAGTAATATACTGCAGTTGATAATACAATATGAACCTTCATGTTTGTCCAAAACTACCATTCTGTAAATCTTTTACACTAATTTCCATCGAAAAGCTGCCTGGAAGAAATCGCGTTAAGCGGTAAGGCCGCCCTTTGTGCATATATTGTTATTTAAACTTTAGAACAAAATGTATATCCTATATTGTATGCACAAATAAAGTTTTATCTATCTATCTATCTATTATTTAAGATACTTATACAAACGTTGCCACCAGGATAGGCAATGCTTTATTAATACTCAGAAACAGTTGAAAACAATATGGGACCGGCAGGATTTGAACTTGCGACCTTCTACACACCAGACAGTCGCTTTAACCAACCTGCTACGGTCGCCTCTTGCCAGGACCCTAAATGCATTTTAGTGTTTTAGATAAAAAATTAATAATATTTAAGTTAAAACCATATAACGTTAGTAATAATATGGGTTATATTACTTTTGTGTGGAAAACAGCCAACAAATTGTTTCCGCTTCTATTTTACTGGCCCGGGCTCCAAGCTGAACCCCGTTCTCGATCTTCATCTCTAAATAAATGTTTGAACGGGAGCGAGAGATCAAAATCCGAGTTTAGCGTTGAATGTGGACCGGTAAAGCGTTGTAGCTTAGAATTGTGTTTTGCAGTTGGAGTTTTATTTATTTTTATCATCATCAGCCCAGAGACGTCCACTGCAGAACATAGGCCTCACCATTTGATTTCTACAGCGCGCGGTTTTGAGCCGACTGAAACCAACGACTCCTCGCGATTTTGACAAGATCGTCCGTCAATCAAGCGGCAGGCTGTCCCACGTTATTTTTATCAGATGATTAAAATTTTAATATTTCACTCAATCGTGCAAGATTAGTGAAGCTTACTTGTAATTTGCAAATATAAATTGCTAGTATTCTTATTAGCTGGAAAAGCTAAGCTTATTTGCTAGTGTTAGAAGAAAGTTCACGAATAGGTTCGAATGGATGGGTTTGAATCCTGGTTTCGAACCCACGACCTCTCGACCGTAAGACCGATGCCTTAAACATTGCGCCTCAACCACTTCAAATTTAAAAAAAAAATACTATGATCTCACTTGTAGGTCACGGCACTTACCATCAAATGGACTATGATTTATTTTGACACATGATAACGAATAGAAAATACCATAATATTTTTAAGTATAAAAGAACCTCTTTAATTAATCATCAATAATCTGCTCATCTCACAAAACATAACGGTGCCATTAATTTAATACTACACATCTCATATTGATTACTCCTACACGCTGTTTTTAATCTTCGAAATGTTAATAGAGACCGTATTGTATAAAATGTATTGTCAGCAATTGGAACGTAAAGCTTGCGACACACTGGAAATATATAAATAGCTTTACTATCTCTTCGCATGATTAAGCAGGGCTATATTCTACCAACAATCCTACATTGTGCTCGTCTGGTTGATATGATAACTTTTTGAAATCTTTTTATATTAACTACGCTGCTGGTACCACCTTCAAGATGAAAGCCTTTACCTTAACTTTAATGTAATAGTTGCAAAACCTTGTTTGATGTATCCAAACACAGGATTCAAAGCTTAGATACTACATTTTTCATTAACATTACTGGAGGGGACGCACTACTCAAACAAAATTGTTTTTTAAAGTAAATTATCTTGCAAACGGATCTCTAAATCAATAAATTGCATTTCCAATCCCATTATGTTTTAAAGACCTATCTAACGATACTTCACATTATGGGATATGTGTTTAAAAAAAAAAACATTCCCACTTTACATGTAGGGGAAGTATCCGAAAAAAAAAATTATTCTACCACTTTTTTGACATATTTAACAAACATTTAATGTAAAATCTTAGCTTTCTAGCTCTAACGGTTTCGACGCTATGCCTGAGACAGATAGACAAACGTACATAGCAAAACTATAAGGGTCCTTGAGGTACTACAGAACCCTAAAAATCTAGTTACTTATATAAGTTAGATATAAATAGAATCCCTCAAGGCAACATTGTGGTTTTCAATTGACCGGCGCGGCCCAGGCGAGTCGGTCGTGTGGTTGCAAGCTGGTCAGCTCTACAAAATAGCCTTTTAGTGGTTAACCACGCGAAATTTGTGCAGACAAAGTGCTGAACTGTTTAATTTTATCAACCATCCCTTTACAATATACGGTTATATAATATAGTACGGTTCCCGACACAATGAGTTCCTGACGTCTGTCAGTTGATGACAATGATGACTAGTAGGATGAGAAAATAAAAAAAAATACATAACATAATGTAACATCATGCTTATGTTACCCAGAAGGATGTGTCAGAGGTGTACAACACTTTCACCTGTTATGTTTTAGGTCCCATTGGATAGAGGGTGAGCTTATCGCCAAACACGGGGCACAATTCCAACTCCATGCTGCTATTGTGAATTTTCTGACGGAAAGTTCACAAATAACACTTTGCCTGACCTGGGAATCGAACCTGAGACCAGGGTGCCAGAAAAAATATGCATCATATTATGCATACCAATAGGATGTATTGGTAAGCTGGCAACCTGAAGTGGCTGTCAGCTAACAAAGCCCTGTAATACCTAAATATTATACTTTATGCCACACAATCCGTTGTAAAAGCATGCCTTTGGCGTCCATAGTATAATAAATTATAAGAATTTATATAATTTACGACCAACAAGTAACTAAGAATAAGCATTATAATTCCCCGGCGAGAAAATCTGCGCCTCCTAAATGGCTTTATGCAGCAGCCACAAAAGGCAATGCCCAAAAACTGTATCGCCAAAACCCTTGTGTCACGAATATAAGATAGTAAATAATTTCTAGTTTTGTGTATGACGATTATCTAGTATTAAGAGATATAACTTAAGCGGGCTTTAATAAACAAAAGAGATTTTCTATTTAAACATGAAGGATGAACTAGAATCTAATTTTGTTTTGATAGAATTATCACGTTTTTTGCACTTGTTTACTAACTTTTTTCATGATATCCCAGCTTACTATGAAAATATCCGGCTTAAAATTAAACTTTCATATTATTCTACATACATTACAGCAGTTTTTATCTTGACAAAGCCACGGAATAGATAGCACAGCAGCGATAAACAATCCCATAGTTGTTTGGTCATACTCCTTTGGTTAATAAAATATAAAAATGAATAATACAATTTCTCGAAGATTTAACCTATCATAAAGATTAGATTGAATATTACGCTAGTTAAGAAAATAAGGGATCTCACCATCACGGCATCGCTTGTACTGGAACACCTACCTACCCGACGGAACCCACGCGTAAATTAGTATTACTTTCTCTTTACGAATTAGTAGCTGACCAATGTTTATATTAATTCACCGTTGTATTGTATTGTAGCGTTCATTAGGACTTGGTCGTCAATGTGAGAACAGATTTATAACTTGTTTGTTGTTTATGTTTTTTATAATCAACACATGTGAGGTGCCGACACTCCGGCGCATGTTTTGGTTCGAATATTCAAACATTTTTACATAACAATAAATTCTTGTTGGTAAAAAAACCGCTCCGTTGGACTAGTGGTTTAAGCGTATGCGACGTCTAATCGTAAGGGTTTGATGCTAGGGTCGAGCAAAAGTATTATTTGCAATTTTTCCGTTAGGAAAGTCTCAATAGCAGCATGGAGTTGGAATTGTGCCCAGTGTAGGTATAGGCGATAGGCCCAGCCTTCATCTACAACGCCTTAAGGGGTAGACAATCGCACACATATAAAGGTATTGCTCTCTCTATCGGTCTAATATATAAATGTGTGAGTGAAAATACATGTTGATGTTCAGTTGTTACTCAACGGTGCAATACCTAGGATTTGTTGTTTGATAAGTCTGCGATTTTCAACAAATTTTGTAACAATGGCGAGATTTGTATGTGGAACAGGGATGTGTATTGTTCCACAGTCAGCTGCATTAAGCAAAATAACACTTTGGGAATCGAACCCGAGACCTCGCTTTGAGAGGCGCATAGTGATCGGTCCGCGGAGCTTCCACTTAGCAAATATGGACCGTATTTATATGGAGGTAATGATGCACAAAAATATTGAAATCGACCGTTTCCTTTACAGAATCACACTCCACAGGTAACTCAGTTCTTTAAATAGAGCCTAGATCTGTTGTATGATATTTTTATCGTCTAATATTCACATTTTGTAGTTATCACTTACTATCATATAATGTAAATCTTGAGCTGGTTAAATGATTGGTCAAGCCCTCCTCCTGATCGAGAATATCCGTTCTAGAATTGTACTCTCGGATCACCTATTCGTACTTTATGGGTCATACCAGCACGTTCCCGAAGCGGACACCGTATACAATCGTAACCGTATAGCCTAGTTCAGAAGACAGTTCATTCGCCTAATATTGAGATGATCGCGTTCCCTCACATATTATTTAATAACATCATACCTATGAAAAATGTGGTGGAGATGTATTATAGTTTTAAATCATTTATTCTCAAAAAGACAAAGCCACTTACATGAGAATATAACATTAAGTAAATTAATTATTTTTTACCGTCACCGAAAACAAAATTATATCTAAACTTTTAATTATACCTACATTTTAATTACAATATCAATATGTTTCTAAAATATAGGTAAATAATTGAGAACGAAAGCTACCGAATGGCTTTGCATTCTTAATATGGGAGGGTAAATTATTGAATAGTTGTGCTGTTATACCCACATTGCATCACCTATGGTGAGTCTATCGTCATCCAACAGGCACAATTCCAACTCCGTGCAAAAGACAATTCTTCTCCAGGAAAAATCTCAAATAACTGTATTGCGTGACCTGGGAATGAAACCCGTATAGATTAATAAGGCTAGGAACAACGAGAGGAAGCCGCGGGGACCGAATGATCTTCCAAGTTTAGCAATGCTAACTGCGGTTAGCCGTAAAGTACTAATATTCAGCTAAATCCGTTAGACTGAAGCCGACCCAATGTTCAAATTCAAATTCAAATCATTTATTTTCATAGGCCCCAGGTGGCGCTTGAACACGTCAAAATATTACAAACAAAATAAATGATATAAAAATAAATTCTAAGTAAAACTAAATTATACTAATTACAATGATTTGAATAACGGCTTAGATTAATTTTAAACCAACTGTTTAGAATCAGATTAAAATCAAACTAAGTACCAGCTCCGATGGGTATTGCATTATGAGAAGAGCTGGTGAGAAACTCATGTGCACCATCTTTTCAAATGAAATGATTAAAATATAACAATTATCATACATATTGAAAGTCACATAAAAAGAGCAGTTCTTTTCCAAATACTATTATCATTTATGTAGTCATACAGTAATAAGCTTTTTAAGATAATCTGATTTTAATATATTTCTTAAATTTACCTATCGATAATTCTACTGCGTCTAATGGAAGTTTATTGTAGAAGCGTATGTACATTGACCTGGAAACGAGTTAGAGATTTTATGGAGCCTAGTAGTGGGCACAGCCAGTTTGTTTTTGTTCCTTAGTATTAATTTATGGAGATCACTATTTTTCTTAAATTTTGTTTGATTCTTGTGGACGTACAATAAATTTTCATAAATGTATTGAGAATGTAACGTCATAATTATTTATCTCTTTAAATTTATTTCTTAGTGTCTCCTTGGGACTCATCATATAGATAGCTCGAATAGCTCGTTTCTGGAGCACAAAGATTGAATCTACATCCGTGGCACTACCCCAAAGCAATGTAATTGACCAAAGGTTCGGCAGATAGCTAACATATTGAACAGAAGTTTAACTGAATATTTCCATCTAAACAATGCACACGTGATGACGTTAGGACCACCTACCGAGTAGATAGCAGTATTTTATGATGCCTTTGCCCTTGATAGGCATATAATATATTATTATGCGCTAATTAGTAAACACCTAATAAATTTATGCTTAGTTTATGTTCATTGTGATTTCTACTAAGAGACTTATTATCATTAGTCAATTTTAATCGAATCATTAGTATACATGTGATTGTGTGAATCATTATTCACACGTATACAAATGATTGATTTCATTAAAATTGACTTTTAGATACGAATTTGGACGCACCAAATAATAAATATAGGTATGTAGGTAAATGCGGGATGACTTGGACGCATTTCAGAACGATTGGCCAGAGATATAAATATTATTAGTCAATTTTAATCAAATCTAGTACACATGACAATGTGATTGTGTGATTATTCACACGTATACAAATGATTGATTTCATTAAAATTTACGGGATGTGTTGATACAATTATGTTGTCATCTGTGTCTCTAATATCAGTACAGATTTTAAATACGAATTTGGACGCTCCAAATAATAAATATAGGTATAGTAAATGCGGGATGATTTTGACGCATTTCAGAACGATTTTCCAGAGCTAGGAAATAACAAAAATACTTGGAAGCCATCGGGAGAGGCCTTTGCCCAGCAGTGGGACACTCCCGTAGGCAAGTAAAAAAAGTAAATGCTTTAAATGAGTTAGGTAGTGACGGGTTTGGACCTAATTACTGACACAGGAGGCATACTATTATTGTAGTTCTTAGATTTAACATCGTATCCATGGCTTGTCCTAGAGTAGCTAAACAATATAGGATGCGTAAGCGCCAGTTTCTTACAAAAATTCATCGTGACAATTTCTAAGTTAAGAAAACTTAACTTAGTTTTCTTATTTAATAAATAAATAATAATAATAAATAGGATTTTCCTTATCGAAGGTTAGGACTGTATCTTCGATCTTTTGTGTATAATAATAGCAGCCCTTTATACATTGCCCACTGCTGGGCTCGGGCTCTTCTCATGACGAGAAGGGTTAGGTCCACAGATCGGTAGACTTCACACACCCTCGAGCACTTTTTTTAGGCACTCTCAGCATGCTGGTTTCCTCACATTTTCCTTTACCGTTAGCGAGCGATAATAATAATTTACATGATAAATACACACGTCTTTGAAAAGACGAACCTTAACGATTTATTGACAGAAGTGTGTGTTTCGAACCCGACACCTTTGACTTCGCAGTCCTACGGTTTCCCACTCAGCAATCGCTGTTTGACAAAATACTGCTTCGGCTGTAGTTTGTCCTTGCGCAAACCACGCGAAGGAAAACCTTGCAGTCAAACAGTCTTTTACATGTCGATAGTAAATAAAATAGGTCCTACCTAGAACTTTTTTATCAATGTTATCCTTCACCGTTACCGGCTAGTAAAAGTACCTACACTAATGCGTTATTTATCACAGCCTACGCACGAGTAATCGCAGTACCTTATTAGTATAGGAATGTAACGGCCCATCAGCTAGACTATTTATAGTACACTTGGATACACATCAACCTTTCCATCTCCAGTATCGCATTGTAAAGGCTTCCCGTGCAATGCGAGACCAGCTAATACTGGAAATGGATAGGTTGATCGGTAGTTATTTGTACATTATCTACAACCAGTGATTGTTGGAAGGGAGTTGCCCCACTGGGCTACTAATGAAGCCTAGGGTTCGGTCTAGATTAGAAAATGGTCAGGAGAAAATAGCTTGAAGAGAAACGATCTGTCTAACTGGCAATCTGTCTAAAATTCTAAAGTGTCTGGCATATTACGGGTTGAACTTAGTTTCGATTTTTTATATGTAACGATCTCTTGTAGATATTAAAGAAGCCCATGGTTATTAATAAAAAACCGGCCAAGTGCGTGTCGGGCCACGCGCAGTAGGCTTCCGTAGCTAGTCGTAACAACATATTTCGACTTAAAAGGGATTTACTATCTGTATTAAACAAGTAACATCTTCATACAAGTCATTACTTTCAAAGGTTTTTGTAATTTGCACGAATTATTCTAAGTAACTGCATTTTACACTTTGGACCCCAATTACTCTAGAACTAATTAAGTTAAAGTAACCAGATAAATAGCGTCCTTCAGATAGGAAATGTTTGTAGTACACGAAACCAGCTAGCACGTATGACGAGATGTATGAATATTAAGGAAGCGAAAGAAGTATGTAAGGAGCGAAGCACATGGCGTTCCATCGTCTCTGCCTACCCCCGTGGGATAAAGGCGTGATTTTATATATGTATTATGTATGTTTCAAGAATTTTGAACGAAATATTCTGAGTAACTGCATCTGACATTTCGGACCTCTATTCCTCTTGAACTAATGAAGTGAACTTATCCGCTATAGTTTTCCTTTAAAGTTCATTACATGTACTACCGACACAATTTTTTTCAGATTTTAGGATCCAGTAGTTTAGCTTTTAGAGGGGGGGGGACGCCCTACTCGAACAAAAATTTGCTCTTTAAAGTTAATTATCTCGCAACCGGATCCCTAAATCAAAAAACTGTCTTAGCAACCCCTAAACGTTTTTAAAAGTCCTATCTAACAATACCCCACACTATGGGGTAGGCGACAAAAAAAAAAAACATCCCTACTTTACATGTAGGGGAGCTACCTGAAAAAAAAATATTTTCCAAATTTTACTCTACTCTCTTTGTTTAGTTAACATACATGTTTATGCAAAATTTCAGTTTTCTAGCACCAACGGTTTCGTCGCTATGCCGTGGACAGACAGACGGACATGGCGAAACTATAAGGGTTCCTTGTAGGTACTACGGAACCCTAAAAAACTGTAAATCAAAATTCTATGCCAAAATGGGGCGGTATTATAAATGTTCTCGTTTTTTTATATTGTCTCCCCGAGGGTAAAACCGCCCCGAGGAGCAGTTTATTGTGCTCTGATATTTGATACAGAGTTTTTATTCTTTACAAAGTTTTAGTTAGGTATATATAATATGTATGTATATGTTCTCCTTGTTAGATAAGTTTTTTTAGCTCAACCTCATCGCAAATTGATTTCAAGAACTTTATAACTTAGAAAATTAGTTAATTACATGTATTTGGGTAGTGAAATGTAGGCTCACCCCCTGTCCCTTGTGACCTAAACATAACAGGTGAAGTATGGGTGTTAAGTCTCCCACACACGTAATATAAACGGAATTTTTGAGAAAAACAAAATTAGTTAAAACATTTCATAACAGACATTAGATGACCAAAGCAAAGGGACCAACCTAACAAGAAAATAATACCTACTCTAATTCCATAATTAATTTGTTTATGATCACCATATTAACTTCCTATTTCCTATAGACATATACTTCCGAGCAAACTACCTGATCCCATAAGTCATGGTGTCCCCAATATTTGTATACGGAAATGGAAAGTGGAACATGCAAGTCCACCATGGTTACTTATATTACGTCACATACTATTTCTATATACTGCCTCGTTGGTCTAGTGGTTAGCGTATGCGACCGAGAGTGCTCATGTTCGATTACCGGGTTGGGCAAAGTATTCATTTTTACTGAATACAATAGCAGCACGGAGTTGGAATTGTACCCGGTGGATGGCGATAGGTTCACCCCTAATCCCATGAGACCTTAACATAACAGGTGAAATGTGGGTATTGTACACCTCTGCCACACCCTTCTGGGTAATGTAGGCGTGATGTTATGTTGTGTCAATCGGTGTTTTTCCTGATTGAAAATCGAACACCGGCAAAATATACCGGCCATAAGTTACACGTGAGTTACCCGTATTTCTCTACTAATATTTATTATTTATTTATTTAAATAAATAATAAATAAAACACACTCTTGCCTAAAGTAACAAAGCCTACAACACTTCCGACCTTCGAGATAAGGAAGGTATTATTAGTAAACTTCAGCCTACAACCTTTACACATAAAGTATAAGTACAGAAAGTCCACTTAATGTTTCCTAGTTAGTGCCATTATTGATTTATTTATTTGGTTGATTCTATTTTTTTAAGGATCGTTTTCAAATTACATTATTTATAATACTTATCTTAACTAATATTTTAACTAAAATGAAAATATTTCCTGTTTGTTTGTTACGATTTAACGCAAAAACTACTAAACCGATACTGAAAATCCTTTCTCCCTTAGAAAACTACACTTTTACCTAGAATAATATTCTATATTTTATCGAGTTACAGATAACTACTAGAGAATAAACGGGTTACTCACGTATTATTATCGGGATATTGCCGACCGGAGTTACAGATAGTTCATTGATATTTATAAAATATTTTATATTCGAGCTCCAATACCTTAACTTTCGCCAGCAGTAGTGCTTCACTGCACTTCGGTCTGTTTGATTAGTTCTCAGTGCCATCCGATAAAATGCAGGAATATATTGTATTAACATTCCTGGTACATATCTAATCTATTGACATTTTTTACCACACGGATCTTTTTCACAATTTTACATACTTAAAGAAAATAAAAGTAAAACTTCTGCTTCGCCTATCTATACTGTACAGAACACCCTCCTTCCAAGGCCTCACCGCCCTTCAGCACTCAAGGTTATCTCCTCTTCCTGTCTGCCCTTGACTCTCCAAGGCTGTGAGCCTCCGCAAGGGTTCAAGGACCTGGAAGGTAGGCCTTCGGCTTTCACGGCCATTAGGTACAAAGTCAATGAAACAGAAAATTATGGGCATTTCAGTAATAGCCTCTAAGGGCCTTTGTGGGTAGTAAAATGAATTATTTATGTAGATAGACGTCTTCAAGGTCTTTATGGTGAGTTTATTGGACTTTTATGTTACGCATGTTGCTGATAGGAGAGTCTGAGCAACGGCGCGGCGGGCGTGGCGCTAACGAGGAGCGTCATTGTAGGATATGAAACTTGTAATCATGACGTTGTCGTAAACTTTATAAGGCTTGAAATAGATCTGGTAGCATCACACAGCTTCTATGCTTTTAAAATATAGAACGCAAGAAAATAATAGTTTAAAAAAACTAAAAAACACGCTTTTAAAGTACTTCTAACTAAAAAGTGAAAAATAATTCCTAATATAAGGTGAAAATGGTAATGAACAAAAAATACTAGTAGGGTATTATTGTGAAAAAGCGTGGGTTGCTCGATAGACGAAACATATGGCACAGAGCGCCCCACGCTTTTTCACAATAATACTAGTATTTTGGACTATTCTAAGGCTTTCGCCAATTAAATGTCAAGTAAATCTTAAATGACATAACAGGTAAATAGCAAACAATTATAAGACAATTTTTCGACCTTTTTCCAGTCTGCTTCTAATCTAACGGAAGCAGGCTACTTAAGGTATTTAAGGCAGAGAGATTGCCATCAGGTTATCAGAACAAGGACCTCTTGGTTTTTACAGCCATTAGTATTCAACAAAGTGAATGAGACAGAAAATGATGGGATATTTCAGTAATAGGCTATAAGGCTTTGTGGGGTAGGAAGGAACAGTGAATTATTTAGATGAACGTCTTTAAGTCGTTCAGGTCAATGGATCTGACGACAATTATGCGGTTGTTGGACTTTTGTGTTAATGTCCTATGGAATGGGTGTACTTAATTTCAGATTTAATGTTTTAAAGGTAGTAAGTTTTTTGAAGAAACATTATCGCCTTTTTTGCCTCTAACCGCGAGGTCTTGGGTTTAATCCCGGGTTTTGCCGATTTTACAATAGCAGCACGGAGTTGTAATTGTGCTCGGTGGAAGGCGATAGGCTCACCCCCTAAACAGGTGAAGTGTGGGTGCTGTACACCTCTGCCACATCCTTCTGGGTAATATAGGCGTGATTTTATATTCTTTTTATCGTTATATCAATCAATTTATTTACACTAAGATTACCAATCAGCTTATTATTATTATAATTAATCAATTATCTTTCAGCTGTACATAGTTAGGTATGATTTTGTTTTTTTATTATTTAATTTTTAATATCTGTAAAATAAATTTGCTTGTTAACTGTAAAAAAAAAATAAACAAAAAAAAGATTACCAATTTATTTATGTTTCGTACGTGATATACTTTAATCGACGTCGATTCGTTAGTGTACAAACACCTGCGTCTTGACTTTTGAGACAAATATAGCATTCCAGCAGAACTTATTTAATCAATCAACAACCGCCTCTTAGTTGCAAGTTCCTCATCATTTGTCGCACAAGGTGTCACACAACGCATTATCTACCTACTAATAAATCGTACAAATACAGGTTTTCATTATGTCATTGCCCAATATCTTGTAAAACCTACACACTTCCTGTGCCCAAGCCCAGTAGTACCAACCAGTTGGCCAATCACTTTCATAATTATTACGTCGTTAATTGATTTATTAGAGTCATCCGCCATGACACTTTCGATATTGATGTTTTCCGCGTGTTTATAAATTAATTTATTGGTTTTTACTTCGCCCTGCGGATAAGCGTTGCAAATGTTGCCATTAAACGTGGCAATGCAGCCGCCACGCCCTCAGTATTTGCTGCCGACAGCGCTGCTGATTGCGACGCCTCATTTTTTTTTTGTAAAAAATTGTATTTATTTTTAATTGATTATAGCCATAATTAGCAATCTAATACTAAGAAAGTCGAAAAAAATCGTTCTTGAAGCCGGATTTTAACCCGCGACTATAGGATTCCAACTTATCGCTTAACCACTCGGCCATTCAAGCCACGCTGCAAATCTACGAACCTTTTGACTGCATGCATCGTTTTTCCGGACGCCTCGCTTCATCTAATTATTGTCGTATGTCGTTGTATGTCGCGGGTTCAAATCCCGCTTCAAGTCAAAAATGTTTTGACTACTCTTAGTAAAAGTTGTATTAGTTGTATTATTTTTCTTTGTATTTTATACTAGTTGTATTTTTTTTTAACTATGTTTGTGAATGGTTTATTATGTATAGGTAATAATAAGAAAAAAAATAAGGTTTATTTTAAAAACTCTAGTTAGGTAAAGTACTTAAACGAAATGACACATCTATTGCAATTATTTATGGCCTGCAATTATCAATAACCATCAGGTGAAGAACTGGACTACAAGGGCTTTATATTTTTAACTTAACAATACGATACTTAACTTTAACGATAAACCTGACATCGTGACAAAGCTGGAGCGCAAAAAAAACATCGATATTTTCATGAATTTTGTTTTTTTGCAATCGCGATTTGGCACTTACTTGTTTGTCCGACATTTCGGATCATGACAACAATTATATGGTCTTAAGAGAGAATAAACATACTAGCCAATTATGGATTGAATCAAGTCCAATACCATAAACGTAATTTTCTAATTAAATACTTTATTTAATTAAAACATTCTATCAGGCACGTTCCCATGAACGACTTTCTTTCCTTCGTTGCATATTCTAATCCGACTTACAACATCTACCACAGACCTGAATCAATATAGATACGGCAAGTCCGTCCAACTAGCCGCACACACGCAATGTTATTTAGAAAATTTCGCGTATTGTTTTATCAAAGCTTCATTAAAAAAAATTGGGGGTGTGCGCCTAGCCCAGGCAAGCTAGGCGTGAAACTTTTTTATTATCTTCTATGACGTCATAAGATTACATCTACCCATCGCTTCTGTGCAAAACCGATTCAAAAATACATGTTGGTCCATTGCACCCAATGTTTGGCATACGAAGCATGTACACTCGCATTATCTTTCTTGATTCAGGTCTGTGACTGCCACTCGATGCATAATCGAGTGATTCGAGTCGTTAGTCGATTACACGATCAATTTGGCCTATCTCTATTCGAAATTGATTTTAAACCGGTCAACTGTGAGTGAAAGAGATTGGTGGTTTACTTATAAGTCGAGAGTTGATAAGAGTGGATGCTTTATCACATACCTACTCGTACCTACAACCTATTTAATAAAGTGGAGACAACTGTCAGTGCAACATTGATTTGAACCGTATTTGCAAAGACAAAGAGTGTATGGGGCAAAATTGGATAATTTAATCGGTAGGTACATGATATATATACAAGAGCTTACACTAACTAAAAAGGCGAGACTTTCCAGCAGCAGAAAAACTTGTCGAAAACCAATTCGTTGTATTAAGTAGTAGCTGCTCCCGCACTTTGACCCGTGTTCAACCTTAATGTTCCGCTCCCGTGGACGTAGACATTAAAAATGTAATAATAAAAAAACAAAATCATACCTAACTATGTACAATTGAAAGAGAAATAGAACTAAAAATTTTTAAAAGTTATGCGTCAAAAAATTAAAGCTAATAAATAAGTAATTAATTAATAATTATTTCATAATTAAGCTATTAAAAAAACATTGTTATTTTGACATTAAAAGCAGACACTTAAGTTTTAGTTATTCGTATTGATTACGTTGAAAACAAACAAACCGTATTTACAGGACTAAAGCCTCAAAGAGATACAAATCTGAAGTGTCTGCTCAAGGGTTTGGTTCCAAGTTGGTAAACTGTCCTGATAAACTATGTTACGACTAAACAGGTGTTGTACAAAATAGGCACGTCAAGTGGTCGTATTTGCATAGAACTGAGATACTTCCGTAAGGACATTTCTTGGAATGTCGATCAGAGATTGTGGCAAAAAGCAGCCAATCGGGTTTGGTAGACAGTTTGTTATCAATGCTTATTAGAACGATAAGGACTGCCGATTCCGTCACTGGATTGTGTGGGAGAAAAGTGAGCTTTTCTAATGGAATGAAATTTCGCCCTATTTGATTTCTAGGAATATATTATTCAGTTTTGCTATAACCTTCTGGGTAGTAAAGGTTTTTGATGCATTGCAAGAATACTTGGTGATATTAATAATATGAGATAGCTGCTATAGACAATTGTTTACTCTTTTCTAAAACGAATATAATACAATTTCGTAGAATCCTAGCTTTAAATGAAATTCCCTAAATTACATACATAAATATATTGCATACTACATATTATAGTGTTTTAAAATAGCCATTTTTTTTTTAAATTCTATGACTACAAGCTAGACTTCTCTAAGGTTCTTGTTCTAAAATAATATCTTTAATATCAGTTTAATGATTTCATGCGTGTGAATCATCTTGTATCAATTAAGTTATATTTTCGTTGATAGAAATAGCTTATCTTAAATAGAAACGATGCATTATTCATCTCTCCATTTATAGAATATACAGGCCAACGAAGCTCACTAAATATGGCTTAAATTGCCTCTGTTAACGCATAGAAATATTTGTACCAGCAGATTATTCGATTAATACTGAAATACCAATTTAATTGGTTATTTTACAGAACTTGAGAACAGATATAAATATCACACAACTTTCAAACAACTTCATCAAGTCCCAGACTAAGCAGAGCTTGTACTATTGGTACTAGAATAGCTGATACTAATACATATATACTTTTTCTTTTATAAATAAATACTTATTATACATAGAAACACCCAGACCAAGACCCCCATGTTCATGCACACAAAGATTTGTCTTGAGCGAGAATTGAATTCTATGTATAATAAGGATGTATTTACAAGTGTATACTGTTTAATATTTATTTCTTTAAAAATATCAGTAGCATTATAATAATCTTCTTTCCATAAACGTACCACATGATTATGGTATACTAGACAATAAGGCACCATTGGCAGTCCGAGGATAGAGGCGTTGACCCCAAACATTAGCTTATAAATCTGTCACCATATTTAGCCGATGATATTTACAGAATATGATGTCAGTGGCTAAAGATAATCTACATAGTATTCGAGCTGTTCGCCATTGAGCAAAATGAACTGCTAACTAGGGACTATCTTGGTATAATGTAAACATGCTATATTGTACCCAATATGTGCACATTATACACCTGGGGTTTAGCTTGCATAAATGTACATTTTACACACTTTTTTACACAATTACTGGTGGTAGAGCTCTTGTGAATGATCTCAAAGGCGGCAGCACCACCGTCTCACCTTTTACCTGCCGCCAAATAGTAGTGCTTCCATTATTGTGTTCCGGTTTGGTGGTGAGATCAGGCCCTGAAATTACTGGCACATGAGGCATAACACCGTATTCCTCAGCTGCAGCGAAGCATCTATAATCTGCTTTAGTAGATTGTTGATGTCCATGGTACTCCACTTACCATCAGGTGGACTATACGTTCGTTCGCTGTGGGCGTAGTAAAAAAAAAAACCGGCCAAGTGCGTGTCGGGCCACGCGCAGTAGGGTTCCGTAGCTAGTCGTTACAACATATTTCGACTTAAAAGGGATTTACTATCTGTATTTAACAAGTAACATCTTCATACAAGTCATTACTTTCAAAGGTTTTTGTAATTTGCACGAAGTATTCTAAGTAACTGCATTTTACACTTTGGACCCCAATTACTCTAGAACTAATTAAGTTAAAGTAACCGCTATAGTTTTCATGAAAAGTTTATTACATATACTACCACCGTGATTTTTTTCAGATATTTAAGCTATCGGTTTAGCTTTTAGAGGGGGGTGGGAATCTGACATTTCGGACCCTATTCCTCTTGAACTAATGAAGTGAACTTATCCACTATAGTTTTCCTTTAAAGTTCATTACATGTACTACCGACACAATTTTTTTCAGATTTTGGGATCCAGTAGTTTAGCTTTTAGAGGGGGAGGGGGGGACGCTCTACTCGAACAAAAATTTGCTCTTTAAAGTTAATTATATCAATATTCAATATCAATATATCAATATATCATAAAAATAATAATATGTGCGTATATAGTATCTAAAGACTACGATGAGTTGCTTGAGATGCTTATAGGCGCATAGTTTCTGGATCTGATCTCATCTCCCCGAGCGTCGTGTTTTCATAGCAACGTAGTATCTAACTTTAATATTATTAGGTTTACATTATTTTTTATTTAAACAGTATTATTTTTGTGTTATAGATATCATTTGTCTATAAAATGAATAAAAACTAAATAATATAAACGTTAAAACCATATTACTTTTGTATGGAAACCAATTGGTTAGCTACCAATTGGTCACTTCACTCTTAGTTCCTCGAATTCGTTGACGAAAACTCTATCTATCACGGATGAAAAGGTCAATCATGAAACACCATGCCACATAATAATTATATTCTCTCGAACTTCCATAATGCTGATAGATTTAACTTACAAGTAAATAAGTACTTCTCTTAGTACTTACCACAACAACAATGTATGGAACCCGACCTAATTGCAAAAGTAATTAATACAATAATACTAATATAAAGTTTTGCGGTCTTATACAGTTTCTTAACATGTGACCATTGTCTAACACCTGCGATTGGTAATCGTAAAACCACAAATAGATCAATTGTAATAAAACTTCATATCTCAACTAATTACGTTCAATTTGCATAATTATACTCGCAGATGTCTAGTTCGTAATTTCAGACTTCGCGACGCAGGGTCTAAAAATTTATCATTGCACGCTTTTCTCAGTAATCTATGACCTATATTAATACAATGCGATCTTCAATATGTTGTAACGCGAAGCCTTGTGTTGTGATAACAAAAGAGTATGTTTAGTATTAGTAGCTGCTATATTTAGCAGCTATTATTACTATTATTATATACTATCTATACATTTTTTTATAATGTTTGGCAACCTGCATCATAGATAGTTTTTTTATATGTTCTTGCCCATTCCCATTATCTTGATATAAAAACGCAGACGGGACCGCTGATGGACGATAGTTTTATTTTAGTAACTATAGATTCTTATCTTGTCTTTCTACTGTGTTCCGTATCGATAAGCCCAATACACCCAACATTTTGGAGAGTGGACTCGTAACTAGATGAAAAAGTATGATCCAAATGAATTTAAGCTGTACATCTACAACGATCGACGTAAAGCAGCGCAATGGTACGCTCTTATGGCTGTATAAATGGCAAATACATCGATCGATCCGATAACATCCTTAGATCTCACCTTGCTCCAAACGGTAACCTTGATTGCTCATTAGTGCCCATGTGTCATGTTAAACTTGATCATATTTTTTCCACATAACTACAGACTTGCAATACAACTTTCCGCCATCGTGAAAGTGTAATAAAAAGCATGCAAAGCCATTATGATGTGCTATTAATGGTCTCATACAATGTATGGTTTATTTATGGGAAGTTCATAACTTAATTGGTAGAAAGCTGTGAGTGCAGTAGATTGCTGGGTCATTTTCAAGTGAGAAATCTATTGGATATTGTGCTATAGATACAATAAGATATGTTAACTGTTATTGGACGACTTTACGCTCGTCCGATATAGGTATTGAAAGAATAATATCTGAAAGAAACACATAATATGAAGGTGTTTCCAAAGCTAGCGATAACCAGCGTCCTAAATACTAAAAAGAAATCTCACACTTACAATAAAAAAATATCATTACATCATAAAAGTGGTGGAGCTCTTGTGACAAGCCTGAGGATAGAGGTACCACCGTCTTACCTTTAACCTTCTGCTTACTTTGTTCTGGTTTAGTGATGAGATCAGGTCCTGAAATTACACACACATGAGGCATAACACCGTTGTTCTTAGATGGGACAATGCATCGTCAATCTGTTTTTGTCAATTGTTGGATGTTCATGGGTTGCATGTAACCATTAACAATCAGGTGTCTGTTCTCTTCATAGCATAGTTTATAGAAGAAACACATTGAAACCTTACAAAAAACTATCACAAATTATTCACTGGTGTTCTTTGCCTCACATTTTCATTTGGACCTAGGGTAGTACCCTGACAGAAGCCATCATTAAATGACTCATAGCCCTCAGCACAGCCATGCCAGGAAGTCAACTTACATCTATTAAGTATCGCCGGCTCTAATCTATAATTTGACAGCCACCATGCCGCTTTAATGATGAATTGCCTGCAGTTGCTAGGGCTGGCCCTATGGAATAATATCCCTACACTACGGGAGGGTTGGTTGGGTTATTGTGACTATATTCTTATTAAAGTACACAAGTACAAAAATGGCAATGAGTTTTTAGCGTTCCGTTATCTTTGGTTCAATTAATTGCTTAATTCTTGGACAAAAGTACAATTACTGTTTTTATTTAGGTAATTATTACAGAAAGTAAATAATCCGAACAAAAAATTATTATTGTTATTTTTTCCCCTATATTTTAACAGTTTTAAAAATTAAAAATATTTTAAATTAATTATTATTGTTTTATTCATGTTTAGAAGTAACGTTATCCGTTAAAGCTTTCCGTTACGTAATACATAAAGTAAGGACTTGCTAATAATATATTTATAGTTAGTTATATAATAGCGTTGATTGAATATTAGCCATCGCCCTTACCTTCACAAAAATGAATCAGAACTTCTAAAGGTAGTCAATTTCCGGTGAAAGAATTCTCAGTACAGTACTTAACCTTACTTCAAAATATGAACGAGTTCCGATAAACCATAAATTTTACCATAAATACAATTATCATCCTATTGTCTCCATTGACAAGTTTACGGCACATAAAATCGTATTATACGAGCAAATTATTTATAACCAAATATTTGATTTTATAGTTATGCATAAGCGAGATAAATTAATGTTAATTGACATTCCATTTTTATGATTAAGTGTTCTATCAGTATAAATCAAGGTGAAAGGTGAGATTAGAAGTTCTCTAAAAGGTTACATTACATTACAATATTCTCCAAATTGTACTGGGTAATACAGTTGCTCTAAATAATATTACACCTTCTATGCATAATAAGTATGTATTAACAACAAAAAAAAAGCTTATTAGTATTAAGGGCTTCACACACAGCAGCTATAATGTAAAGATGTACATTATAGCACGATACATCTCATTACATCTTTCCATAGAAATCGTCAGGAGACCACACACGACAGCTATAATGTATATTTTTACATCTTAGAATCTTAAAATACAGAGCGATACGAAAATATACATTTATATTTTGATACATCTTAATACATCTCATTCTCAACATTCAAAAAGTTTCTGTGAAAGTTATACTTTTTCGCATGTGGGTATTATTTTTCTTAATATCTTCTTTAATTAGATCATGAAGTTCGGAAAAGGTTGATCTTGACTCCCGGAAATAATCACAAAATTTTCCGTCAGATAATTCATCAAATATTTTAAACTCTCCGGAAATTTCCTTATACTTTATGTGATCTTCAATCCACATCGTTCTGTTTTTGGCACATGTGGCAATACGCGCGTCAAAATCACAATCCGAATCATCTTCTGATGAACTATCTAGTAGATCTAATAGTAAGTAACTCGACGGGTCCATAGTATTATAACATTAAAAATAAGAACAACCTTTATAACAATTTAGCAGCTGGAGAGTGAGTCAATCGGGACGTATGCCAATGAAATGAAGGGAAAGATACATTACATTACCTGTTGTGTGTGTGATACATTAAGATAATTTAAAGCTATACATCCCGGGATGTAATGTACATTAATATACATTATAGCTGCTGTGTGTGAAGCCCTTTACTATCTGTTATTCTAGTACCCATAGTACAAGCTACGCCTAGTTTGGGACTAGATGGCGTTGTGTGTGAGTTGTGAGTATTTATTAATTTTACCTATTCCACACAACATTTCTGGGTCTTGTAAGACAAATATTCCAGATGTGTCTTTATCTACCCAAGACCACACAACTACAAAACAAATGACAATTACAATTACACAGGAATCCCTGCCCATTATATCACCATTAAGGTTTCTATTAACTAAACAATGTATGAACAAAATTATTATTTCATAAGAAGTATTCAGGCCGACTTGTAGAACTACCAATCAACCTATACATTTCCAGTATTAGATGGTCTACCATTGTATAGGATTCCGATGCAATGCGATACCAGCTTATACTGGAAATTACTATTTGTCAGGATAAAATGTGGAGCCACTAAATTCGTGATTAATTCATACGAACTGAATATAATTATTTAAGTCGTTAAAATAAAGGGCCACTAAATTATAATAGTAATAGTAATAGCCCTGTATCTAATACATGTCCCACTGCTGGGCTCGGGCCTCTTCTCATGATGACAAGGGTTAGGCCATAGTCTACCACGCTGGTCAAGTGCGGATTGGTAGACTTCACATTTCCTCGAGCACTTTTTAGGCACTCTCAGGCATGCAGGTTTCCTCACGATGTTTTCCTTCACCTTTAGCGAGCGATAATTAATATCATAAATACACACATATCTTTGAAAAGACGAATCTTAACAATTTTGACAGAGGTGTGTGCCGTGGGTTCGAACCCGAGACCTTTGACTTCGCAGTCCTACGGTTTCCCACTCGGCTATCGCTGCTTTTTAACTAAATTAGCGAATAATAAATGCATTAATATATCTGTTCCGAAATACTTGCAACTGTTAGCATTTGCAATTTGAATATGTACTTAAAATTATTTGAAAGGAGAATAACTATACATATTATAAATGGTAGATTTTATCATCGCTTATTTTAACGAGTTTGTAGTCCAAATAAGCTGCCGAACCTTATATACATAGAATTAAGAAATGATAAGTAAAGCTGCAAAATTTAAACATCACTATCAAAATTACTACATCAGCCACTATTTAGGTTAGGTAAGGTGACTGACTTAGTAATTTAGAAGACAATGTAGATTTTAAGAGGCGAATAATGTTATTAAAAGAAGTGTACAGGACATGATACTATACCTTATTAACAGAGATATGTCTAAAGCAAATACTTATCTGAAATCTATTAGCCTTATTAACATGTGTATAGAAGTGAGAAAATGTTTTGCTAAACCGTGATTGCTAATATGCTTCCTAAGATAGAATACCCAGAAACTATCCCATAATCTATTTAAAGTACCTAACGGGTGAATGAAAATAACATGGCATTTGCTTTTCGCAGAAGTTTTAAATACACTATTACTACTATCTATTGCACTCACATTTCGCTAGCTATTTATCTCATCTAAAAGGGGAGAGACTAATTTTATATACTAGCCATAATTTTAGCTCTACTTTTGTCTTTTGAACTTTCGTGATGCTTCACTCTAGTTTTTTTTTGCGAATTGTCGCGAAAATAATGCATTTCCGCGTTTATTCGCAATCATTATGCTTGAAGAAAGAGCTTTTTTAACGGGATATAATCCCACCCACACGCCCACCACTGTGACTCCTGTGACGCCAGGATCTACAGCGGTAACCAACTGAAAGGCACCGTGCATGACACACGGGCAATTCCAGGGAGAGTTAAAATTGTCTTGGAACCCGCAACGAATTTTTTTTAAACCCGCATTTTGCGGCGTACAGCACCGACAGTGGCCCTGGCAGCCCATACGGGCGCACCATAGCACAAAGAACCAAGATAAGTAGCACTGTAAATGATTCTTAAGGTTTTAAAAGAAAGTCCCCATGTCGCAGTCGATATAAGAAAGAGCTATTAAATAGCTCAATAAATACTTCTGCAGTGATAAAACACCTGACAGAAGTGTTATTTGGGTTTTATTCATCAGGAAATTCTTAATAGCAGCACGGAGTTGGAATTGTGTCCGGTGGATAGCGATCGGCTCATCCCCTATCACACTGGTCCCATGTGGATGTCATACCCTTTTGGGCGTAATGTTACGTTATGATAATACTTCTGCACAAACTGACAGTCAAACCCGAAACCTCGATCAACATTACTACGAGCTACTTGACAAACAAAGCAGTTAGTCATTAATAACTGAACAAGACCACCTTCACTGCTTTCAATTCCTACTTAGTTAGTTTAAACAAAATACTATCACTGGTTGTACAGCTCTTGTGAATGAGCTCGAGGGCAGCAGCACCACCGTCTCACCTTTAACCTGCCGCCAAATAGTAGTGTTTCCATTACTGTGTTCCGGTTGGGTGGTGAGATCAGGCCATGAAATTACTGGCACATGAGGCATAACACCGTAGTCCTCAGCTGCAGCGACGCATCTATAATCTGCTTTTGTGGATTATTGATGTCCATGGTCTGTACTCCACTTACCATCTGGTGGACTACACGTTCATTCGCTGTGGGATAATATAAAAAAAAAACTATACTTAACCCTGATTTCACCAAAATTCTTTGTTTAAGCCTTATTTGCATCTTTTTCTCATTCAATATTTGTACGGTAGTACGGGATAGATGAAGAAAACTGTAGTTTAGCGATAAACGTGAGTTTAACACACAGGTGAAATCGGTACTTAGCACTCACCCTCTAAATAGGTTAACCATCACAAACCCGTTGCCCACACGTCTGCAAACGAAGACGTGCAAACACTAGTCCAGATAATTGCAGCTATGGTCAACAAACGTTGCGAATCAATACTAATATAATCTAAATAAAAAAAACAAATGTTTGTTTGTTTGTTTCAACGCACTAATTATTTCTTATCAATATTTCTCCTTTACCAAAAATAAGAAAGTAATTTGTTCATAATCAGTAACAGAATCCATTCCACTATTTTACGGGAAATACGAAATAAAAATCACGTTTTGCATACAAACAGAAAATTTGAAATAGTCAAAATATATGTAAAACTTATTTTTTACGTATAAATTTACTCATTAAAACATGTAGAATGGATTTGATTACTGATTCTGAACAAACTGTTTTGAGATGGCAACCCTCAAATTTTAAAGGCTTCTATATTGTTTTTCGTAAATTACCTTAAGCTACTCGAATATTTGCATCTAGCAGTTAGCATTTCATGTTCTTGTAATATTTTTTTATAATAGCTTCCACGCGCTCGAAGTCGCAGGCAACAGCTGCTGGTAACATAATTACACTTGCAATCTACTCCGTGTGCTTAGAAAGTGTTTCTAAGTTCACGCAATTTGCTTGGTAACTTAGATTTACTTCGCCGTTTTGTATTTCGTATTTGTGGTTTTTTATTGATTCATATTGGACATTGTTGTTGTCTGTTTAAAGGTATATTTTGAAGGAAGTAGACTTAACTGTAGAAGGAAATAACATAAAAAAATGCTTACTCCTTCATATCGAGGCGGTATTATAGATTATATGATTTATTGATATCAAGTCTCAACATTTTGTTAAATGTTAAGATTAAAAGAGAGAAAGAGTATCTTTCAAACGAAAAAAGAATTGCTCAAATCGATGAACTAACAAAAAAAACTACTACTATCTACTTTTCTTTTAAATGGGTTAAAAAGAATTTTCGCTCATAATTATTTGTGTTCCCATTACGATAAAAAATTGAAATTTCAAGGAAATTGCCGTCAAAGCCAACGGAAACACAAATCACGATACAATTATATTCCTACTTCAAATGCCGTGTTATTTGAAATAAACCAACATAAATATGCAGGTGCTCACAACTAACAACGTAAAACCAACTTAGGATAAAGTTACAAATTATCGCCATGTTCCTTACTGATTATATCATAGGAACCTAATTATAATCTTTACCATAGTGTACGAGATTGGTAATCTGTAGATTTAATGGTAAGTCATTTACCACGGGTACAATTACCAACTTTAATACACATCCGGTAAAAGTTATACTCGTCGAGTAGTACAGTATTGCACAACCTTTGAGGACCTGAGATATTTAGCTATATCTTTTTGGACGTGTTTATTTTATGACGTCATCAAAATTGACTCGTTGGTTTTGTTTGATTAGTTTTTATGGCATTATCTATCTATATTTTTTTTACGGGATATAATCCCACCCACACGCCTACCACTGTGACTCCTGTGACGCCAGAATCTACAGCGGTAACCAACTGAAAGGCACCGTGCATGACACACGGGCAATCCCAGGGAGAGTTAAAATTGTCTTGGAACCTGCAACGAATTAAATCAGAAGTATACAGTTGGAGTTGGCAATTATGTATCTTTACTTCCCTCCAAAGCAAAGCGGGAGACTGAGTAATGCCAAATATAGACAAAGTGTCTAAATGGAAAGAGTATAGACACCACGGACAGTGACAAAACTATGGGGCCTAAATTTGATTGCTATTAGGTATGGCAGAAACGGCTAAATGCACGGAAATTTATTCTGTTCGATACGAGATCCTCATAGTATAGTTATATATATGTATAGTTTCTTATTGATTATTTTTATTGCATTTATCTATGCTTAGCAAATTATACTAAGGTACGCATCATTCTTTACAACATTTGTGCTGAATGTAACTTCGATATGTTGGTTTGTATCCTACTTAAGATAGGAATTTCGGGTTCTGGTAAGAGGCGACCGTAGTTGGATGGCTAAAGCGGCTGCCTGGTGTGTAGTAAGGTCGCAGGTTCAAATCCTGCCGGTCCCATATTATTATATATTTCAACTGTTTCTTAGTATAACCCCAATGTAATTGGGAAAAGGCTCCGAAAATTAATAGATCTAAAGTTTCATTACTTTATAAATAGATTTATTACCATGCTGGATAATTGACTTTTGATCTACGTCAAAAAAACTATAGTAAATTGGATGAGCTTGCTTTAGTGTATTTTTACCCGACTGCGTCAGAAGGAGGGTTATGTTTTTCGAGCGTATGTATGTATGTATGTATGTATGTCTATTTCTTTGGCACGCCCTACAGCCCAAACGGCTAGACGGATTTTGACAAATGAGGTGTCGTTGAATTTGTCGAAACAGTGATAGTGACATAGGCTATATAAATTTTCAAAATGGCGCCGGCAAATGAAAAAAAAAAGGGGGGGAGGTATGGATTTTCTTTTCATCATAGTAATATGGGTATCAAATAAAAGGCCATGAAAAGACCATTTCAAAAATATATACTTCTTATCACATTAATTAATATTACTGATTAAACACAATTTACCAATTTATATATCGGCACGCTCGCGCGTCCGAAGTGGGTGGAAGTTAGTTTGTATGTTCGCTCACGCTAATCTTGGAAACTGCCGGTCGAATTTGAATAATTGTTTTTGAATTTGATAGTTTAACTCACGATTAAGGCTCATTGATCTCAAAGAGATTTGATTTCTACAAATTAATAGATATAAAAAAAACATGTCGGTTAAAAGAACTAAAAAGAGTGAAATAAAAAATAATTATTAAAAAAACAAAAAAACCCGACTGCTTAAAAAAAAGAACTAAAAAGATAAAAACAAGTATAGCATTATCTACATTAAATTCATTAACAACAAATGAAATATGTCAAACTAAATTCTTTATGATGTTGCAGGCGGGGACAAACAATACTTTGCTACTATATAACTTCGTTTGTCACCGCCTGCAACATCATAAAGAATTTAGTTTGACATATTTCATTTGTTGTTAATGAATTTAATGTAGATAATGCTATACTTGTTTTTATCTTTTTAGTTCTTTTTTTTAAGCAGTCGGGTTTTTTGTTTTTTTAATAATTGTTTGATGGATTAGACCTCCAAAATTATGGCATATGAGGCATTCGGCATATCTTGGGCAGTAGATAACATGCAAGGCATTAGCAATCTTATTGATTATAGATGTTTACCATAATGCTGGTCAATTACCCTTATCCAGCTAAAAGGCTAGAACAGCATGTTGCAATTAAAATATTAATTACTAGATTGAACTTTTGATGAAAAACGATTGTATCGAAATATTCAATTAACAGACTTTAGCCTTATAAATAGCCTTATATATCTATATGCCTACAGCTAGAAACTTTAGATTTAATATTCTTGATTAAGACAAAATGCCAGTAGGTCTGCCCACGGATTGAAATGTTTGTTCGTAAATATACCAAGGTTATCTGCGATTAAACCCCTACTGAGAAATAACCGCATTTAAGAATATTCCATTCAAATGTTTCCCAATAATATTTGATTAAGTATATTATACTAACTGTTTCAATTTAAATATTTAACATAGCGCAGTATGGTACTATTTCCAGATTTCTATCTGATCCAAGATTTTAAGATTACCACCATACCTTTTAGATACGATAAAAATGCTGGTTCTTTATCCATCGAGCTTGTCCACAATATACTTAAAGTAAACTACCAAATAATTACGATTTTGATAAATAAGCAGGAAAAACAATGTATTAATATGAATAAGACTTCCGGGATGCGGGATTCTAGGATTAATTTTAAACTAATTGGTAATCAAATCTTTTTCTACGGACAAAATAAATGTTTTTTTTAAAATACTACTTATTTTCTGTACTACTATTTATATTTTTTTAACACTATCCGTGCTTTTTATAGAACTGAAATAAATATCAATCGTTTTCTCATAATTTTCAACATTTGTTATCGGTAAAGCGGCGTAATTCCGGAGTTCGAAGGTATATCCATATTAAGACAACAACACCGCCTCCCACGTAATTGCACGCTTTTTACCGATCTCCGGCAATAGAGTTTGCAAATTTGTTCATGTGTTGTACTTCTGCTGTTGGCTGAACCACCAGCTCACAGCCTTAATTTCATTGATTGCAATATCTAATGTTCCTTCTCCTTTGTCACCAGTTGCAGCAATATGCATACTCCTCGAGGTAGGAGCTCTACCGAGTCGGAGAGCTGGCTTCACGTGCAACGACCCAGCTCTCTCGTACCCTCACACCGGAGACACATTCACCATAACCGTGCTGGCAGTCATCACTGTTGTTGTGCCTTATTTACTTGTAAGTATATACCTTATTTAATAAATGTACTATCAGACTAACTGATTTAAGATCCACCTTAGTATTAATTTGTACTAGCTCCCGCCCGCGGCTCCGCCCGCGTGGTATGTCAATTAAAAGTAGCCTATATGTTAATCCAGACTATAAGCTACATGTGTGCAAAATTTCATCGAAATCGATCCGGTAGTTTTGGCGTGAAAGAGTAACAAACATCCATACATCCATACATCCATACTTACAAACTTTCGCATTTATAATATTAGTAGATAAGGATAAGACATTACAATAATTTCAAGTTTGACAACAATTTTAAAATCTTATTCAAACTGATAGCTATCTTATCGATATTACAATATCAAACGAAACATGGTAGTAGAGCTCTTGTGAATGAGCTCGAGAGCGGCAGCACCACCGTCTCACCTTTAACCTGCTACCAAATAGTAGAGCTTCCATTACTGTGTTCCAGTTTGGTGGTGAGATCAGACCCTGAAATTACTGGCACATGAGGCATAACACCGTAGTCCTCAGCTGCAGCGACGCATCTATAATCTGCTTTTGTGGATTGTTGATGTCCATAGGCTGTACTCCACTTACCATCTGTTGGACTACACGTTCGTTTGCTGTGGGCGTAGTATAAAAAAAAAAACCGGCCAAGTGCGAGTCAGACTCTCGCACCGAGGGTTCCGTACAAACCTGTAGGTATATAAGTAAAAGTTATGGTATTTTTATTGCTAAATGAAATCCATAATTTAAGATTTTCGGAATTTTTCCTATATGTGTACTTTATAACGTTGCTTCATGCCAAATTTCAAGATTCCAGGTCGTCTGGAAGTATCCTTTAGGTTTTGATTCCCTTGCGAGTAGTTGCGAGTTTCAAAATATGCGGCTTTAATTGCTGTATCTTTTGATTGCGTTGACGTAGAAGTTTGATTTTGTTACAGCTTAAAGATATTATAGACTTGAGTATTTGTTAAGAATTTCAATATAATACCACTACGCGTTCATGAGTAAAGGGGTAATAAGTTTAAAATTATTAAAAATATTTTTATTATATGATGTAACTAAAAATTTATGCTTTTCGCAATTTTTCCTTTATCTGTGTTATAAGACGTTGCTTCGTACCAAATTTCAAGATTCTGAGTTCACGGGAAGTACCCTGTAGGTTTTGATTCCCTTGCGAGTGTCGAAAATTTGCGTCAACGGGAGTATCTTTTGATCGCGTTGACTTAGAAGTTTGATTTTTTCACAGCTCCAAGAGACCATAGACTTGAGTATTTGATATGAATTTCAGCTTGATACCTCCACGCGTTCCTGAGAAAAAAGGTCTTGACAGACAGACAGACAGACGGACAACAAAGTGATCCTATAAGGGTTCCGTTTTTACCTTTTGAGGTACGGAACCCTAAAACCATGATCTAATGGGTCATAAATCTATTGGTTTACACTGTTGGTGTACCGATGACAATTAAAGGTCACGTTAGACCGTTAATACTTACTATCATGTGGACTTCTTTGTCCAAGAATGTCACAGAATTACACATGACTCAGTGTGAACTGAGTTTTGAGTCTAGCTGTATGTTTCTTTTTAAAGCAGAATACAAATTGATTTCGTTTAGAAATGATGCACTGTATAGTTTAATTTGATAATCATTTCTAAATCGCTGTTCTTGTGGCCCAATGAGTTATATGCACAGGTGCGTTTTGTTGAACTTAGCGTGATGTTTTATTAATGTCGTTGTTAAGATGTTACACCGTTAACTCAGTTACAACAGTCAGTGTGTAAAAGTAGGTCTAGTTCTAGATATTAAACATAGGAAACACATGTAACTAACTAATTATTAGATATAACGATACTACAACAAATATACATCGTTATATCTAATAATTAGTAAGAAAATAACAAAGTTTAGTCTCAAAACTTATACTATGTAACTAAGTACTACAGTGACCACAGTATTAACATTCCTTCTACATGTTTCTATTTCATCTTTGGCTCTTTAAACATTATATTATGTATGTACGTCATTTAGTCCATATCAGCCATCAGCTTAGCGCCTTGTCAAATAATGCCAGTCAAAAAATCATTCTAACAAAACAAAATTATATTCGACTTTAAGTAGTCAATCTTATTAGCCAAAAATTTAAATAAACGGACATTTCAAAAGAATTACAATAGGAGTCTGAATCTGAATATAGATGAACAGACAGACTGACAACGAAAGAAAAAACTGAATATTTAACAGTGAAATCTTTTACCTAAATAATATTTTTTGTATAATGTTATTTAAAAGTTTATTTTAAAAGATTTTTAATTAGATAGACGACAACAGTCAGTAAATCAGTATGTTATTGGGTATCTGTCTTCATCTAGAGACTTAAATGGATGTCAATCTCTTAGAATAGTTTTGTTTTTTGTAATTATTTTCAGAACTCCTTTCTCAAAATCTATTTTCTAAAATCTTTAAATCCTTAAATATCTATGAAAAAAATATGTTGTTATTTTAATGGCTCAAAATAGCTGGATTAAAATGCACTAAACACAACTTTAATACCTCTGAATAGATTATAGGATTAAAGTGGTATAACTTACGTAATTAAATCCCTTAGGGAAAACGGTAACGAAAGGACACGGGTAAGGTATAAAAAACTGAATAACAAACTAAGGTTAAAAGATAGAGTACGTAATATGCCAAACCAGTGATCATGTATAAAAAGATGTATGTATGTTTAATAAGACTAGCGTTGAAGTTTTCGTTGCCAACTGCCATAAGAGACTGATGCAATTTCTGTATTTAAAAAGTAGTGAAACTAATAAAACGTATTTTGTTCAGCTCTGGGCTGTAGAAACGACTCTCCAACGTGAAGACGAGTACAATCTGAAGAAAAGCAAGTACATCACCAGTGTTAAGCTCGCGGCCCTTATCTACAGGGATTACATCTACGGGGCCATAGTCAACTTCACCATTTTAGAGATCCTGAAGTGCGTAGCGGGGTCTCCCAGGCCTACCTTCTTCGATTTGTGCCAGCCGGACAAAGCTAGCACTTGTAATGAGTGAGTAACATATTTTTTTTATTTTACTTTTTATGAAAAATCCAGATCATCATAATGATCAATTTCTTTCGACGCATCGTTTGATTCAATTTGTCCTTCGCTAACGGCGAAGGAAGAAGAAACTTCTATAAAGCAACTTACGTATCTTTTAAGTTCTTTCGATGGCTTGTCATTTTGTAAGGTCCATTTCCATCTATTTAATTTCTATAATCTAACTAAAAGTGCTATCTTAATTTCTCGAGAAACATACTTTTCGAAGGGTTTTGTGTGAACTTTGTGTTATCTAAGAAGTTCTTGACCGTGAAATGGTGCCTGGTTCACGGTCAAGCCCAATTGAGGTCTTATTGTTGGAAAAAGCTGTTACCTATGACAATGGTATTTGCTGAGTAAGCTTCGCGGATCAGTGAATAGGTTGTCAATGTCATTTACCTTCCTGTTCGTAAGTTAAGCTACAACGATAGTTTTTAGTATTATGTTCTTTGTTCGGTCTCTTGCCATAGTTCTGCAGGAGAAGCATTTGCTTAATCGTTTGCAGGTAGCACCTGAAACTGCAAGGAATATAAAGTTTATCATAGTTTTCCACTATAGCAATAGCATCGTAAATGTTTGTAAACTTGTTTTCTTTCTCTCTATCTCTCGATTCATATATCAAATGATATCGTCTCGTACTCATTTAGTATCTAGCTGTCTCTCCCATGATTTCTGCTAAAGACTTTTGGTGTTATTTTAGAACTAATAAAAATATTCTTCAACAGTTCAGAATATGTAAGCAACTACCAATGCACTTCTTCGTACTCCCGGTACCTCCAGATTGACTCCAGCCGAAGCTTTCCTTCAGCCCATGCATCGCTGTCAGTCTACTGTGGGCTATTTCTAGCAGTAAGTATATCAAATTTTAGCTTATCATTGCCTTTACCTATAGTTCAGAATTGAGCAAATACCGGTGTTTCGTAAGAGTGTGCATTAAAACGCAATTTTGCAAGATGGCTTCAAGAAGTCCTTTAATTTAGCAACTTTATTTTCATGATGTCTAGCATTTTCTTAAAAATTCGGAAGAGTCTGATTATTTTTTAAGTAAAACTTAGTGGATGAAGTACACAGTCCTCCACTCGCAATCACGCAAAAACTCACACTGCATCTACATATTTTCATATCTGAAACCGTCAATAACATTACCATATAACTGCTTTCGTACTTTCACAAAATAGTCTACACCCCATTTGTATAATGCAACTCTATGAATATATGATTTACTATCCTCTCACCTTATTACTGTCTCCGGGATAAAGATATTACATGCAATTATGTGGTCAAGTACTTAGCACGTCGTTCAGGATAAGCACTTCTAGTTGTAATATGTTATTAACACATGCTAATTTAAAGTTAGTAACAACTGTCCACCTCTATATTAAAATGGATAATGATTCATTTAAACCTTACTATTCCTTGCGAGTTATTAATGTCCTTAGGATCGGTGTTGACTTCTAGTCCAATCAAAATATGTTTAATTAGGCGATTGGCTTCTGCCCTCTACAATTAGTTATGGCTCAGCTTGTTTGTGTTTGGTAAGACCAGTTTTCTTACTACCTCGTCATAAAACCGCCTTTTGTTTTTTTGTTCTGTTACCTCCAGTTCCTTCCATCTCCAAAGCCCTGTTTCTCGGAGTCATAAAAGATATGGGCAAATTTGCATTAGCATCTGAACCTTTTCCAGTATTTACTTCTTCAATCTCATGAAAAATAAGGTCTACTTATTATAATCTCACATTGTCTATTCTAATATTGAAATTTCTTTCCAGTGGTACCTCCAAAGACGAGCATTCAGCTGGCACAACCGCTCCGTGCTGCTAGTCCCTCTCCTGCAGGTGCTCTGCATAGTGTACGCTTGTGTCTGCAGCCTCAGCAGGGTGTCAGATCACCGGCATCATTGGTGGGATGTCCTCGTTGGAGCTACAATGGGAGTTCTTACCGTCTTGTATACGGTAAGCATTTTCTTTAAAACATTGTCGAGGATATGCAAAGACAGAAGCAACTAAACTAGGATGTTATCATCAGCGCTTAACAAACTCTTAGGTGCTCCAGGAACCTATTTGGTCAAAATGGGTTTAAAGCAATAGTTTTTGTTTGTTATCCACCACAATTGAAATGACGCGACGGTTCTAACATTATTCTTTACTCGCCAGGTACTAGTCCTATGCAAGAACTTCTCTCAGCCCACGGTGGTGAGCACCAGTGACATTTCGAGCAGCGATGGTAACAACCATCAGTCAGTCAGACGGTTGCTGTCAGACCGACAGACCAGGGTCGTGGTGCCCTAGCCAGTGGCGGTGTAAGCGACAGCTTACTGACTTATAGTGAAGTGATGTGAGCAAGGAAGAAAGAAAACATTTGGTTTTTGCGTTTTATGTAAAAGATTCAAATTGTATTCAAAGAGATGTTAGAGAATTTTTGTGCTGATTCAAAACTATTTTTTGTCTTTGTAGACGTGGTAAAAATTTTCAAAAGTTGGACACTATTTCTCTGGAAGTACTTTTGCAAATTAGAAGTAAATACTGATGAATTATTAAAAGCCAAATGCTTTTATAATGCTTACTAAAATGGCTCCTTGATTGACTAGCACAAGGAGTAAACGAAAAACTAATTCAAGACAAAATGGTATAACATTTTGTCTTGAATTATTGAAGGTTAATTTCAAAAGTATGTTAGTACAAAAGCATTGTTGGGCGCTAAAATAAATTTGAGATGCCTCAGCGAGCTCAAAAGTAAAATTTCAATCGTGGGATGTACAAATAGAAATTCCTTGAAATTTAGGTTTTGAAGTTAGGTACTTGGATTTTCTTAGCTACAAAGGTAGGTATTTAGGAACTAGGTCGCGAAAGTATTAAATTTTTAAGTCTAGCTAAATACAAACTAAGTAGGTGTTTTCTGAATATGTCTGGTTTTTTGTTTGTAGATGGGTTGGCCTATTTAAATGAAAGAGAAATAACAGTGTAAGTTAAAGCCTTTTATATTTGGATTATTTACTTTTTTTGAGAAATATAAATAGCAAAGCCCCAATTACGCCAAACTTGTTAATCCGCTAAACGGTTCGATATCTTTCTCTTATTCAATCTATGAACAGAACAGAAAGCGTTTAGCGTTAATTATGTAAGTGAAATTGGGGCAAAAAATGTTTCACATGATTCGACAATATTTGTTTGGCTAAACGCCGTTCTGTACTAAATTTGTAGTTGGATTCAATTTCAAGAAGTTTCTTGATACACGGAGTAGAAAATTATGTACCATGGTTGTTCAACACATATTATGCTAGTGAAATGCTAATAAAGTTGATATGAATAGACAATTAATTTGACAAGTACTGTTACTATAAAAAAGTAGATGAGTTACTTATTTGTTTAATTACCTCAGTGCGTAGTTAATTTTTGGTAGAAATTAGTAGATCTGGTAGAAATAGTCGAGTCATAGACACAGTCATCTTTGAATGGAGATTTTTTTATTTAGATGCGATTTATGTCGATTGTGATGATTATAATGATCTTACTAAGGATACATCAATCTTTAAATTTGCTTTATTTTTCTGTAGTTGAGTAAAAGTTAGAGAAAGAGTATACACTCTTTCTCTAACTTTTACTCAACTACAGAAAAATGAGTAAAAGTTAGAGAAAGAGTGTATGTTTGAGGAATGATTAAAATTTCCATGTGTTCATGTTTCTTCTTCTTTTTCACATAATTTCAAAGGAAATAATTCGTTGAGTACCTAATTAATTGATCTATCAATATTTTAAACAAAATATTACGGGTGTAATGGGCTATGTGTTAAATTGTATATATAAAAAGTAGTGGTAGCTTAGTAATTTTTATTTGAAGATTCAAAAATATGAGCTTTTATTAGAAATTGTAAGTAGTATTAAATTTTTGGATAATTGATCTGAATGTTTGGAAACTATGTCAATTTGATTTGGTAGCTTTTGATTAAATTTAAGACAATAGTACTGATGGATCATGTGATATACCAGGGAGAGGTTTTATTTATGAAACGATATAAAACAAACGAAAAGAAATAGGTATCTAACCAAAATAATCATTATTATTCTTCAAACTTTAAATAATCAAATAGTTATTTTAATTTAAATCTATAAATAATTATTTCTCATATTCTTTCATCTTTAACCCCCTTCTGAAATAACGGAGGGGTGTCCAAAATGTTTGTAAAGGTGGCAACTGACTTTACATTTTCGTTCTAATATACAGGGTGTATTTTTGAAACGGGGCAGTAAGGGCAAGTACCTTAACCGTTGCAGTTACAGCAAAACGTTCTTAAAAGACCTTCCCTAACTTTTTGGGACATTTTGAACTGCATTCACAGATTTTGTAAAAAACTTACAGTTAGCAAAAAAAATGCAAAAAGTTCAATTTTTTTTTATGCCAATCGATTCTATTTCATGTGGGGATCAAAAAACTCTATGGGACCATTTTAGCTTTCAGTACTAGAAAAGACAGAAATCGCCAAAAACGTTTCCCATACATTTCGGCAACAGAAACGAATTTCTACGATGGTCTAACTTTTTGTTATGGCCTGGAAGTGGGTAGAATTGACTGTAAAGTAAATAAAAAGAATTTTTACCCTCAAATTTCGAATTTGATTCGAAAATCTGTGTGTACGAAGTTTCTCAGCTGAAACTAAGTATATTAGTTTCAGCTGAGAAACTTCGTATGAGTTATTAATTAAGGATTTTCGCTAAAATGTCTTCTAATCGTGAAAAAATTGACTTATTAGAAGCGTATTTTGTCAATAATCGAAGTTTAAGTGTAAGTTTTTTACAAAATCTGTGAATGCAGTTCAAAATGTCCCAAAAAGTTAGGGAAGGTCTTTTAAGACCGTTTTGCTGTAACTGCAACGGTTAAGGTACTTGCCCTTACTGCCCCGTTTCAAAAATACACCCTGTATAATTTTATTAACTTTTAAAACTTTAGTTTTAAAGACAAACTGAATGCGTTGGATGCAATGTAGGAGTATTAAATTTAAACATAGCTCTAGACTTTGTTATTGTAACATATTATGTTTGTATGAATACTTTGAAGAAGCTTTTTTATTGCAACTGACTTCCATGGTTTACATGTTATAAATGTAACATTATTTATTTTATCTTGTTGAATTGACATTTAAATAATATTTTTTCTAATAATCATCATTTTGGATTTTACTGGTGATTGTTTTTCGTATTTCTTTATTTTAACCAGAATTTGTGTAAATATACAATACCCCTATGTTTCATCTTACATGTAGGTATGAGACGTATCTACCTACTTATTTATTTATCTGCGTACTCCTGTTACAGATAATGCAGAAAGGTTTTAGAATTAAGAAAACAGTGTACAGTCAGTTTCATAGTAAATTCACTCCTTAGAAGTGCATTCAAGTACTTTGGTGTGTGATTTCTTTGACGCTGACTGTACGACTTGTTTGCGAGTATGGTATTATATTGAGATGATTATTTAATTCTAAATTGATTAATATGGCGATGTTCAGTCTTAGTTTTGTTTGCAATCTATTTATCACAATATCGTGAATGATAACGATGCAACTGGAATTTACTATGAAACTGACTGTACACTGTTTGTACAGTCAGTTTCATAGTAAATTCACTCCTTAGAAGTGCATTCAAGTACTTTGGTGTGTGATTTCTTTGACGCTGACTGTACGACTTGTTTGCGAGTATGGTGTTATATTGAGATGATTATTTAATTCTAAATTGATTAATATGGCGATGTTCAGTCTTAGTTTTGTTTGCAATCTATTTATCACAATATCGTGAATGATAACGATGCAACTGGCCAATATTAATGTTAGCATTACATAAGTCAGTCACCGCCTTTACAAGCTTATTTTTTTAAAGGGCTTCCCTTTGTATAACTAAAGTAAATTTGTTTACTTTGACAAATGGAGTAAGTCAATCAATTTTTGTAGGGGTGTTGAATTATAGGGGACGACGATCAGTTTGAAAAAATATGCTCTCAAACCACGAGCATTTTTTATGTCGAATAAAAGCTACCGCGCTTATCACCGCGAGATCTCCGGTTTGATTCCGGGTCAGATAGTGTTATTTTTTAACTTTCCATCAAGAAATTCGCAATAATAGCGCGGAATTGGAATTGTGCCCGGAGGATGGCGATAGGCTCACCCCCTATTCCACGGGACCTAAACATAACGGTTGTACACCTCTGCCACATCCCTCTGGGTAATATAGGCGTGATGGTATGTTATGTAAAATTTCAAATTGTATGTATAATAAGAAGCTAACATTACAAGTAAATGCTCACGGTCTGGAAGCACCTTTATGTAATGACGAAAGAGACATAATGCTCCAATACGGTTTTATATGTTTATTTTCTGTTCCTTTTAATTTGAAGTCTATTTTCTCCGCCTTTTTAGGTATAATTTAATTTTAGTTGTCAGTTTCTGAACGTCCTTTTTCTTCACATATTATTATACTTAGTTGAACTTGTTGTGCAAATATTTCTTGAATAGTATTCTAAATATTGTATTAAGAGGTATTTTCGAGAATCTTAACATTTAGGGCCTGTTTTACCAGTTTTGGATAAGCCTCTTGTAGCTTATTCGCCACTTTTTTGACGAAATAATTTAAAATTTGTATAGATATTTAATTTAATTTGGCAAACGATGGACCAAACAGTCTTTCTTAAAATAAACCACTATCCGAAACCATATCAGAAACTGTTGAAATTGGGCCTTAGTGTAGCAAATAAAAAAATTAATGATGTTTTTTTAACATGAAAAAAATACCATAAGAATTTTATACATTCTGTTACTGCTATATTCATTAGTTAACAAAAGTTTAGTTATCTAACGAAAGATTTGAGTCATTCACTAATACAAATACTTTAATTTTAATTAAATTCAAGTTAATTTTTAATGAGACCAGTGATAAAATGTTTAAAAGTAGTTAAGTACCTGCATTTTAAAGGTTTTGGTGAGTCTGTTTAAAAACATTACTTCATAATGAGTTTAAAACATCGAATTAATTTTAAACAATCATGATTTTTTTAATTAATTATCAACATTTAAAATAAAGATATCTAACTAATAATAAGACTTAAAACTAATTTCAACGTCAATTTTAATTGTTTTAATATAGAAATGAGCAATACAATGAACTCATGGCGTTACACTACTTATTAATTTATTATTTAATATTAATAATAACACGTAAAATAGAAATTTTGACAGTATTCACTGCATAGTACCTGTCTAGTCGTAAGATTGTAATTATTAATATATTTATTATTTCTTCATAACAAATAATATTAACACGACCCACCTTTATTAGAAATAGATAACTAAACACATTACCCCTCTTTGTATCACAGTCGGGTAAACTGTCACATATCAAAATTAGTATTTTCTGTATATTTTTTGTTAAGTATTTGACATTCCTGTGCATTTAGTATACTATTAGTATTAAGTGTTTTTTAATTGAATTTTGTAAATATTTAGTTTAAGGTGTAGATGTGAGTGTGGTTGTATGTTCGTATGTCACTTGTGTAATAAATAAATTAAACAATTTTTATACTGTTTTATCATTTGAACCTAACTTACTCTTTGGTTCCCATTTATCATCAGGAAGAAGTTGTTAAGAATTATATTATACCAAATTTTGCTAACTTCTTACTATATATGATAATAGCAGCCCTGTGTCAAATACATGTCCCACTAATGGGCTCGGGCCTCATCTCACGATGAGAAGGGTTACGCCATAGTCCACCACGCTGGACAAGTGCGGATTGGTAGACTTCGCAAACCCTCGAGTACTTCTTAGGCATGTAGGTTTCCTCACGATGTTTTCCTTCACCGTTAGCAAGCGATATTTTATATGATAAATACACACATATCTTCGAAAAGACGAATCTTAACAATTTATTGACAGAGGTATGTGCCGTGGATTCGAACCCGAGACCTTTGACTTCGCAGTCTTACGGTCACCCTTTTGGCTATCGCTGCTAGGTCTACCTTCTAATTACTATAATTAGTTGCCGATTTCACCACCGTCTTTCACTTAAATTTAATGGTAAGCAAAAAGTTCTGATTTCTGTCTCGTACAAACATTGAATGTTAGAGAGAGCAAATACAGACCGCTGATTGAGAAGTTATAAGCAACCGATTAAGTAACTAACTCTTCCTACTATAAAAAAAAATTAGACTAGCTTTTGCCCGCGATTTCGTCCGCGTGGAATTCATTATATTAAGTAGTAGCTGCTCCCGCGCTTTGACCCGCGTTCTGCGTTACTGCCTCGCTTCCATAAAGTTCAGCGTAATGTCAAATATCAAAAAACCTAAATGGATAGTTAAACTACCAAACAAAAAAAGAATTATTAAAATCCAATCATTAGTTGTCGAGATTAGCGTTAACAAACAAACAAACTTATTTTATCCCGCGGTTTCGTCTGCGTGGTAGGGACATCAATAAAAAGTAACCTATGTTACGCGCCTTGTAGTCAGTTACCTACATATAAAATTGTATAGAAATTGGTGAAGCCGTTTAAAAGACTAGCCGATACAAACAGACAGACGGACAAAAAATTTAAAAACTCTATTTTAGGCATAGATATCGTGCAAATAACTATATCAACTAGAAAAAACATTGTTATTTCGACATTAAAAACAGACACTTTAATTTTATTTACTTATATTGATGATAAAAGTAATCCACTAGAAAATTACACGAAATTATTATAGCTCAGAAAATTACTTTAATAACTAGTGCTTAATGCAACAATATCGCAACGATGGGCAATGTTGTCACTAGCCTTTCTCTGGGTTGGGTAAGGCAATGCAGCATAAACTTGGCCTGTATCCAGGGTGGATGCGATAGATTGACATTTATTGACAACACAGATTATACACGTAATTAGTATTCATTTTAAGAGGTTAAAAAAACGATGTTTTTTTATCAAGGTAAAGCTAATGATACATTTGTAGTTTGCATGGTTTCATTACTACTACGTTGACATCTACGTAGCAAAAGACTTATCTTAGCAACTTGGAATATATCGTGAAGTCATTATTACCTTATTTTCTCTTTACTGGCGTTGAAATATTATTCCTAGGAATCTATTAGACGTTCAAGTTATAGCTCTTAGAGCAATTTAAACCGCTCTAAGTACGATACTTAGGATTAAGTTAACAATTTTACTAAAAGCATGTTATTTTCTCGTTCCAAGAAAGCGGGTACCTTAATGTTTATAAATTCAGTTTAAAAATAGTAATTATTTGTAAATTACATTCTACGTTTTGAAAATAAAAATTGTAATGTGAATAAAATAAAAATAGATGTAGGAGTGTAATCATTTCAAATAAATGAACCTTATAACCAAATGACACAACAATTTAAATTTCGAAGGACAATCAATGGCGCCCGCATCGCTTACGTCAAAGTTTATTTTTTAATTAATCTATCCCCGAGGGGCCAAGGAACACGCACGTAATGCCTATGAAATATGACAAGGTTTTAATGACATGTTACAAACCTCATTACAAAATATTATTGATAGTGACTATTTAAATAAATTTATCACGTTTTTAATCGTGAAACAAGCGTAAAAGATGTACGAGTAATTTTATGGATGAGGTTTTAAATAAAAAGTTTAATTAAATTTGAAATGTTGTTCTTTTAAAACCCTGGGGGCGCCTCCTGTAGTGTTAGAAAAAAAACATGAAAATTAATACTTAAGTTGCGCAATGAGTATGGAATATCAATTTCAAAATTTAAGTACGTTGATTATGTAGGCACTTAAGTAAACATTTTGTAGCAATGAGACTAAGCAGGTAATAAAATGTCTCCCGATTGCGTGTATGATGTTTCTGAGCCTATACAGTCCGTCGCGTCGTCGATGTGACGCGTCGTGACTCTGAACTGTGGACTGTGGGTTTGATGCCCGCGCAGAACGAATCTTTAGTTTGTTTTGGTGTGAACCTAAACAGATCGATTAAAATTGATCTAAGCTTCGATAATTTAAAAAAATATTATTTTTAATAGTAAAATTCTAGTTTATTTACTCCGTTAGATTCATTTTATTTGCTCAGTAACTACAATGTTTGATAACGTGTTCAAACGCCCCTTGGGGTTTATGAAAATAAATGATTTGTCTTTGACTTAGTGCAGGAAGCTAATAACAGCAATCGATGGACGAATGGACGAAGAGGCATACCTAGTCATTTGACAGTTTTAGAAAATAAAAACTGTCAACTAATCTATTACACCAATCGATCGATTTCGGTGTAATGTCACCCTTAAGCTGTGTTTCCTGCTGCCGAAAAACCTGCACAAAACATTCAAACAGCCAATCAATGCTCGGTTTCGGCTCAGTTCCGTTAGAATCGAATGCTATCGTTCAAATATCGGTCGTTTTACAACATGTTAAGGTCGCAGGAGACACGCCTTTATGTGGTTCTAAAGATTGGTTCTGAATAAGGATACCTCTGGTAAAATAAACAGCAATACAGTGGTTTAAACAAAATTCAATTCACAGTATATACGTGATCTAGTGGTGATTATTATAATTTTATTATGTTTTTCTTTAATCAAATTCGGTCTACACTGTACCTAAACACTAACTTAACTTACGATCTCGTACTTAATCATAAACTGTGACCGAACAGGGGCTTGAATCAAAATGTATATGTCATACATGCCACATGTGCCTACAACTTGTAGTACATATAACGTTATGTTAATGTACATTAAGCAAATATGGTGGATGCACAACCGAAGACGATAAATTAGTGTGCGTTTAACATCTACATATTGGTAGGGTTGGCACAACAAACATATTTAAAGCAACATTACGCTTCAATTGAAAGCTTCAACTTTATCCATGTTTCCTGCGACCCGATTGAACGATATAAATCAATTCTAACATATGTGAGCCGAAATCAAGCATTTTGATTGCTTGTAATTTTTTTTTGCTCTGGTAGGGTCCCAGTAGACATTGCTTTTTATTCATATAATAACTGAAGCTTTATGTACCATTGTAAATAGGTACGTAAATGTTACACAGAAAACTATGTAGCATATAGCAAATGCATAAATTGTTTTAAATATTCTTAGGCAACCCAGTAAAATTAATACAAGACCACCACCACCGAGGAAGAGATTTTAAATGTTTTTTTAAGTTAATGGTATTTAATTTTAATCGTCCAAAATCTATTACTAAAATGTGGGGTCCTACATTTTAGTAACAGGATCAGACGTCTTATGAATATTTTTGCGTATATTTCATAAGTATGACACCCCTAGCTCGTAGATTTGTACGTCTCTCTATGCAACAAGCACTATCCTCCGCGGCCATAAAATAGTGAATAAAAAATAAAGCGAAAGACAACAATCACGAGTGCACGGGACATAAATCCAGTCGTGACTGAGTACGCCCACGGAACCTCGCTGCATCAACAGTGGATCCCAAACTTTGTAGTATAATGCCCTCATAGTAAAATAATTAAAGATGGAAAGTTTCAGTGCAGACTAGTAGACTGCCAAAAACCTATTATAAATTGAGCGGCATTTGATGTAAAGATTTGAGTGGTTTTAATTGTGGTCCCGTTGAGTCAACGCTTTAACGGGTCTAGAAGTAATTTTAATTACCCGTAGTCCCTTAGCAGTAGTTTTTTGAAAGAAGTAGCGTGAGAAAGCATAATGCCAGCCAAAACTGATCTTTTCACGACCACTAGTAGCGTAACCGTTATTTGACTTAACGATTGTAAAAAAACTATTGAAAGTTAACCAACATTTCACTTAAGATTGTGTTATAAGAAAACCTATGCCGAAACCGAGAACACATAAAACTCCCCTCGTATGTACATCATAAATAAAATTTAGCTTCGAGCAGTTTGAAGTTTAACGATTAGAATCTTTGTCTTTATACGACAGAGAGTACGATGTGTGTCGCGTACGGTCATTAATAACGTGGTAACCTGTCTTCATTACATAATATATCAGGGGTCTATCAGGGTAATGTTCAGAACCATTGCTTAACTAGACAGTTAGTAAGATGTGTGTAGGATACGGTCATTGATAACATCGAAGCATGTCCTGCGGTAGCCTGTCTTCATTTCTTGTACTGTGTGGGTGCCGAAAAATGTATTTTCTTCTATTTCTTTTATTAACCATAAAAGCACAACCTGGACAATTTACTTTTTACAAATATATTATAGGTAGATACTAGGTGACATTGTGTCCTAAAAGAATATAATGCCACGATGAAAGTCGATACTAAAAGTCGATACAGGATAACACTGTAATGTAATGTAATGTGTAATGCAATATAATGTAGTCCAATCGCTAATTAAATACGAACGGCTGCCTCGTTGGTCTACTGGTAAGCGTATGCGCCTCTCACCGTGGGGTCTCGGGTTTGATTTCAGAGTCGGTCAAAAATGTTAAATGGATTTTTTTCCTGAGGTAATTTTTAATAACAGCATGGTAAGTATTGGCTTTATGCCCAGTGTATGGCGATAGGTGAAGTGTGGGTGCTATACACCTCTGCCACACCCATCTCGGTAATATAGAAGTGATGTTAATAATATAATAAATAATAAAATATATTTATTTCCAAAAGTTACAGCTAATTAACAAACGAAAACATTTACACAGAAACTAAACGCACAAAGAGTTTATAAACACTGATACCCATGGTAGGATCTAACTTGTGTTATGTAGCTAACATAGTTTATTATCTATGGCTAACATATATTATTTAAAAAATCATTGCTAAGATGTTTTCAACACTGGAGGCTTACATTATTTTGAATACCTTGTATGCTAACATAAAATGTAACTAATGTTTTGCCGATCATTTGGACTACCTTGAGATTATTTGGATTACCTAGGTAAGATCTTTTGATGCTGACTGTACCTAATACCGTTCCGTAAAGAAGGCAATGAGTAACAAAGGTATAAATTATGATTATTTATATTGATATGGTACAGTGGGCCAACGAGTTAGCTATGCAGGGCAAAAACTTCTTAGTCATATAGTAAAGACTTACTACACCAGTTATAGATAAATGAGTTACATATCTAAATAGTGGGTATATTACACTTATTACATAATATGTAATTCACACATACATATCTATTGCAGTCAGTTTTCACAAAGGCGTAGAAGTTTTTGCCCTGCATACCTAATTGCTTGGCCCACTGTACCTAATAACAACGCACGAATTTTATACTGAACTTTATTTTTTTATCTGTTTCGCTTTTTTTCTTTTCATTTACTTTTTCACTCATACGTTTTACCTGCCACTGTAAAGGGCTAAGGGCCAATATTTGCACCTTTCTTCTCAATTGAATAGGTCCACAGCAATGTAATAGGTATTAATTGCATTTCCTATCAATGCGCTTGCTTAATTACAGTACCTTTGGTAATTTCTACTTTCTTCGATTGCTGATTAGCACTTACCCAGTTAGTTTTGTAGGTATCTGTGTCATAGTGGTTAGTTGGCCATATAATAAATTAAAAAACGAAAAAACACGCTTCATATCGAAAAACAAACTAAAAATAGGAAATAAATTTTAATAATTTTGAATTAAGAATAGTGTAAAAAAAAACTAATAAATATAAATGAATAATAGTGTAATTAGGAAAAAAAAATATTTCAAAAAAAGCGTTTTAATTTTTATAATCGAATTAATGCATTGTCATCGGTCTTTGACAGGTGTGCAAATTTGAATGAAATTCTGAACATTCAAACTGTTAACATACAAACAAACATACAAGTGAAGCTAATGTTAAAGCGTATAAAAAATGAAGAAAAAGATTCGTTTTTTTTTGTTTCGTTGTTTTTTTCGATTCTACTCTACAACTACTGATTGTTTCAGTTAAATTACTAAACCTAGATTATTCTTAAGTAACAAACATAGACCTTATTTAATCTAGCGGCGAAGCCGAGCGAGGTTGTCAGCTTTATTATAATCTACCTGATGTGAGTGCCGGGATCCCTTATGGTCGCATAATATTATTTGGCATAACACTTTAGGCATATTTTTTTGGCATAGTAGTGATTGGACATAATAGTCACTTGGCATACTATTTCATTTGGTATTATGGTTTTTCGCCTACCTCGTACTGGGTTGTGGAGGACTGACGGCTATCGCTCTATGTGGTTTTTAGACCAAAAGCATGCGACTAGGATGCCTACCTTTGGTTGGCCTGCATAAGGGTACAAAGGGTATGAAGTAATAGGCAGGACAACAGATGGGCATATTTTGGGTGGGCGATAAAAATACAGAATACAGCATCTACAGACGATTTCTTTGGGGTATAAACATTAATTATCTAACATTGCAGTCCTAGGCCACAACATAATAAAACAAATATAACAGAAGTGTCAGTCTCCCTATAAATCCAATTTAAGCTTTGTCCTAACATAACAGTAGGAAACAACTCCTAATTGAACTTTCTAACCGAACTGCCACAGCCATAGAAATCTTAATAATAAGGCAATAGAAATGTCAAAGACGCGTGACCTTGTCGCCGCGCATCTGTCTAGTCAAACACAAGTGCGAGTTGAGGAATTGTCGTCTTAATGTCATCGCAAAAAGAATAATTTTGTTTGCAGGAATACAAGCGCATGAGTCTAATCGAACACAAGTGCGAGTTGAGGAATTGTCGTCTTAATGTCATCGCCAAAAAGAATAATTTTGTTTGCAGGAATACAAAAAGTGGTATTTGAAAAACGGCGACATGCGTCCCAGTGTTAAAAGATAGTCGATAGCATTTCTATTGACTAGTTATTAAGATTTCTATGGCCACAGCCCTTTAACTATTGACGATGACAATAAAATCGATTCCCGATCAATTTCATATCGAACGATCTTAGATTGTTATCAATTACATGTTGCCATGACAACCAACTTTATGTTCCAAACAATATAACCACACAACCCATTTTAAACTTTATTCGAACAAAATAAAACTGAAAATCAAATTATGCTAAAAAGATGAACTGTTAATAAGTTATCTGATACTATTTTGAGTCTTATTGCTTCATGAATAAGGGTAAAAATTACTTGAAGTTGAATAAAGTCGTTGCTGCGTGTGCAAAACCTATCAGATTCATTTAACGATATCAAAAGTTGCATTTTATTGCTCAAAAAGGTTCAGGTGATAACCCTAAAGCACATGAACATGTTCAAGTGTCTTCTAACCCTAATCGAGGAATAACATGGGTTTGTTCACCCCTAGAAGTGTCGTGATGGTAGCACATTCTACTACTAAGTCCCGATTTCACCAATATGTCAAACTAAAGCTCTCTGTCCCGTACTAACATTGAATGAAAGAGAAAGAGGCGAATACGAGATTTAAGAAATAAATAAAATAAATAAATATCTCACAACTTATACACAACGTCATCTAGTTCCAAACTAAGCAGAGCTTGTAATATGGGTACTAGAATAACTGATACTAATACATATATTATATACTTTTCTTTTGTAAATACATACTTATTATACATAGAAACACCCAGACTAAGACAAACCCTCATGTTCATTAACACATAGATTTGTCTTAAGCGGGAATCGAACCCGCGACCTCGGCGTCGCAGGCAGGTACACTACCCACTCCGCCACCCGACCGTCAAATAGAAATTAAAATAGAAATAGAAATATTCTTTATTTGTAAATGTAGGTATTATTTTACAAGAGGTCTTATTATAAATAATTTACACATTGAGTGCACGGTTGGCGTAGTGGTTAAAGCGGTCGCCTCGCCGCTTTCAACTGTGCTGGTGTTGTGGGTTCGATCCCCACATGGGACAAATCTTTGTGCGATTCGCAAAGATTTGTTCTTACTCTGGGTGTGCTTTGTGTGTGTGAAATGTATGTTTGTGAACACCTCGTTTCTTTTAAAAACAAAAACAAACGAACAAATGTTCCCTACATTTTAAAAAAAGGTATACAAATCATGATTAACTTAACATACAAAATAATATCTGACAACTAATATAAAAACATATAGCTTTGATAAAACCGTTGATTATGAATTTTGGTGTTATTGGGGCTCCGTAGTTATCTTACCTTTAATCTAATTTTCAAGAGGGTGGTCTTTTTCTTTGAGTAGTTTGGTCATTTGTTTTTATTAAGATAGGGGTGGCAATAATAGTAAACATGAAAAACTCAGTAAGGGGACACGACGTTGCATGGCAATGACCATTCTACGTTCTCTGCTTTGTCTTGGAAGTTTACCAACTAGGTGCAGTTGTGAATTGATACGCTAAGTTCTAATAATAATAGCAACCCTGTATCTAACACATGCTGGGCTCGGGCCTCTTCTCATGATGAGAAGGGTTAGGCCATAGTCCTCCACGCTGGCCAAGTGCGGATTGGTAGACTTCACACACCCTGTAGCACTTTTTAGGGACTATCGTAAAGGCGAAACCGCGGTCGACTAATATACCAACATTACGTGAGTAACGCCCGTATTTCATAATTTGAATAATGTTGTAACTCACGTCAGTTTTAATAAAAATTTGTAAGAAATATTTTTTTGTGCATCAGAGCGCAACGTTCGTAATTACTTCCAGTGCAATTTTTTTTTCTCGCCCAAATAAGTGAAAGATTCTACAGTACAAATCACGAGTGTTGCGAGTGATTCTCGATTAGAATTTTGAGCGTAGTGAGAGACTCGACACGAGATTTTAATAACTTTGATCTTGCGTCGCACATACAACTTTAACCATAGCAGGTCGAAAATACGAAAACAGTAAGCAAAACTGGATTTTTATTCGAGCGTAAATTAAGGAAAGCTCAAAACTTACATTGGGGTTTGTTCATTGAAATGACTCGAAGCAAAAACGGAATTTGCTTACTGTTTTCATATAACACAGCACACACTTTGCCGAACCGGGAATCAACCGAGAAGCGCATACGCTAATCACTAGAATATCGAGGTGTTTTATAAATATTTTTCACAACTCACACACAACGCCATCTAGTCCCAAACTAAGCAGAGCTTGTAATATGGGTACTAGAATAACTGATACTAATACATATACAGGGTGGATGCGACATAGCGACATTTATTGAAACCACAGCTTCTATACATGGTCAGTATGCATTTCCACCGGATAAAAAATTCTCTGGCGAAAAAAAAATTCCACGTCTTCCGAACAAATTGCACGATCGCAATGTTTAAATTGTTCGGCGAACGTGATTTTTTTTTTTCGCCAGAGAATTTTTATCCGGTGGAAATTGATACTTACCATGTATAGAAGCTGTGGTTTCAATAAATGTCGCTATGTCGCATCCACCCTGTATATACTTTTCTTTTGTAAATACATACTTATTATACATAGAAACTACTACTTATTTTTCACTGGTGGTAGAGCTCTTGTGAATGAGCTCGTGAGCGGCAGCACCACCGTCTCACCTTTAACCTGCCGCCAAATAGTAGTGCTTCCATTACTGTGTTTCGGTTTGGTGGTGAGATCAGGCCCTGAAATTACTGGCACATGAGGCATAACACCGTAGTCCTCAGTTGCAGTGACGCATCTATAATCTGCTTTTGTGGATTGTTGATGTCCATGGCCTGTACTCCACTTACCATCAGGTGGACTACACGTTCGTTCGCTGTGGGCGTAGTATTAAAAAAAAAAAAGAAACACCCAGACTAAGACAAACCCCCATGTTCATGCACACAAAGATTTGTCTTAAGTGGAAATTGAACCCACGACCTCAGCGTCGCAGGTACACTACCCACTCCGCCATCTGGTCGTCGTAGTCGGTTAGATACCATTAACTAAAAAATACAATCGAATTGAGAACCCTTTTTGAATTCGGTTAAAAAGGGACTGCTAGCTCGTTTGCAATATCTCTAGGCCCTTGAACGCATCATGTAATAAACCATAGAAATCTTAATAACAAGGCAATAGAAATGTCAAAGACGCGTGACCTTGTCGCCGCGCATGTGTCTAGTCGAACACAAGTGCGAGTTGAGGAATTGTCGTCTTAATGTCATCGCAAAAAGAATAATTTTGTTTGCAGGAATACAAAAAGTGGTATTTGAAAACCGGCGACATGCGTCCCAGTGTTAAAAGATAGTCGATAGCATTTCTATTGACTAGTTATTAAGATTTCTATGTAATAAACCTTTAACCTGTAGATCAAATAGCCATCTTTATCTGTTAAAAAACATGATTTACGATTTAATTACAGTATAATTAATTATTACAGAGGCCATTAGCGGCTGTTTATATTGACATAAATTTTACAGTCGAATCCATGTCATTCTGCCTACGGTCCGCGATAAAATATACACCATAAATAATTATGTCTATTGGCAATAGATGAGTCTCAGCTACTATTATTTATGTGATGAAATTTGAGACATTCTAATATTGCTGATATTATTTTGAACACGCTTGTCCTTGGGCGATCCATACCGCGGTGCGAACGCCTTGTGGTATGAAAACCCCCAGTACCCTTATTAGTTTACTCTGTGCTTATTAGCTTCACCTGTATGTATGTATGAATGTAACCGACTCCTTTGGACTCGATTTTGACCCACTTTATAAAATGAATGAAAATATATTTCATTAAAATTTTGCACACCTGTCAAAGAGCGATGACAATGCAATAATTCGATGAAAAAAAAAAAAAAAAAAATAAAAAAAAACGCTCTTATAAAAAAGTGAAAAATAAAAATATAGTTTAAAAAAAAACTAGTTAACTTTAGTATAAATAAACAAGCTTTGCCGAGGGAAAACTCACACTCAGGGCCAGTTTCAGGTTCCGGAAATATCTTATCCGACCCATAAACCCGACTGAATACAAAAGTGACACAAGTTACTCTTGTTAAGAGTACACAGCTGTCACTTTTATTTATGTGTGTTATATGCTTATCCTGTCAATTAGGTAAGGGCTGTGAAATTGGGGCTTAAACTTGTAATTTTCTACGTTTTTCTATAACATAATCAGTGAATAACACGATGGGAACGACCACACGCGAGTAATTCAAATTTTGTTCGATTGCTTGTCATTAAAAAACTATAAAATGTATTTAAACGAACCTATATTCTGACCGGACCGGACCTGCCGTGGCTGAAACTGTCAATATCAATATATTATTATTTGCACGATATCATAAATTTAATTATAAATAAATAAAATTCAAGTGTCTGTTTTTAAGGTCAAAATAACAATATTTTTTTAAGCTGGTATAGTTTTTTTAATGTTTATCCACGCATACCTTTGTAAGTCGGATGAAAATATTTTTTTTAGTTATGTGTTAAATCAAAGTTTTGATGATATTTGACATTAAGCTAAACTCCTTGGGAGCGACGCAGTAAGGCTTAACGCCGGCCAAAGCTAGGTAATACAACTAATTCCACGCGGATGAAGTCGCATGCAAAAGCTATCTTATACAATTACAAAATAGACGCAGAACGCGACTCTTCTCCATTTTTGAAGTTGTTTGCAAAAACATATTATTGCATTCGACATTGTTGCCCCGACTTGAAAAAAAATATAGACTTTCACCACCACATAAAACTTTATCTTATCAAACACTGTAAGTATTACTAAAAAACAGTTAAAAAACTATGGGACCGGCAGGATTTGAACCTGTGACCTCAGCTTACCGGGCAGTCGCTTGACGAGGCGAAATTTCACAACAAATTCACTCACACAAGCACACCCAGTGTCAGAACAAATCTTTGCATATCAATCAAGGATTTGTCCCATGTGGGGATCGAACCCACATCATCAGTGCAGTAGAAAGCAGCGAGGAGACCGCTTAAACCACTACACCACACGTGCAGACAAAGAAACGTTAGTATTTGTTAAGTTAAAGTTTTCGTGCTTTACCTGCCGTTAATTAAATACAGCTGTAAGTAATTTATTATGTGTTTTCACCTTATCTAAGACTGCATAAATTGTACATTTACATTAACCTTTTAGGTATCGCTAGCAAATCTTGATTATGCAAAAATATACACAGCTAATGACGCCAATGGGCGTATTCCACATTTATATTTTGTTTATGCATTCAGTAATTAATAGACACATTTGTTGGAAATTTACTTTCACGTTTGGTGTTACCACTAATAAATATAAATACTGTCGAATTTTGAGACTAAACTTACTAATCAACTGGCAAATGCTGGCGCCGCTGCCTTCGTATCGAAACAGATGGCGGGCGTGGCCATTTTCTTTTTAAAAATAAATAAAATAAAAAAATAAAATTCATTTATTTCGAACTGGAATTCATAAAATTCATAAATATTTGACACGGAAAATTAATGGTCTTTCTTTATACGACGTATGGTGCAAACGGACGAGTAAACCTGGTGGTAGGTGGTAAATACAGCCCATGGACATCATCAATCCACAAAAGTAGATTGTAGATGCGTGGACTCGCTTCATCTGAAGACTACGGTGTTATGCCTCATGTACTGGTTATGGAGCCCATAGTTCACCATCAACACAGTAGTGCATTCAGTACTATTTGGCGGCAGATAGGTGAGACGGTGGTGCCTCGAATATACGATAAAGTACATCGTGAATTATTAAGAATCTTTAATTACTAGTAATAAATTTGCTAAGGTAAGGTACGCAATTATTTCCAAGAAGCAGGCATCTGCTGTTGCAAAAATAAAATATATTTGTATATTGTACATTAAGTTTTAATAAATATATTTATTAAAACTTGGATAAATATTTTTATTATAACTTAATGTACAATATCGCAAATAGGCGAACTTAATGCCATAGGCATTCTCTACCAGTCAACCTTTGGGTGATGCTGAGAGTGGGGAAGTAGGTGCAATTTAGCTCGTAGATCAAGAGGGGTAGCCAGTAAAAACGAAGGGGGGAAAGAGGGGGAAGCATCGTAGAAAGGTCCCGGGACTAGGTATGTATCACCTCCAGGTCTGGGGTTCGATTCTATGGTCGGGCGAAAGTGTTATTTGGGATTTTGCACCAGGAAATTCTCAATAGCAGCACGAAGTTGGCATTTTGTCCGGTCGATGGTGATACGCTCACCCCAAATCATATGGGACTTAAACTGAATAGTCGACTTTTTTAAAGAACAAGATATAATCATAGAAAGGTACAGGTATAGGTACCTATATTAACATATCGTTAATTTATGGTCTACTAAACAAATGTTGCCATAAAAATATCTTAAATTACGCTCAATTCTCAAATATCAAATTTGTTAGTTATTTGTAACCAGCAAATGTAAATATTATACATGACAACATTTATTTATTTATTATACGTAGCATTGCATTAATAATTACATAAATAACTATGATAGTAAAGGCACAGAAGGTAAATAAATATGTTACTTATTGCTTTTTAACTGGAAGTTAAATCATGGAATCTATTGCTCTGTACTATTCAATATTTTACTTTTTGAGATTGGTATAAGAAGAACGATGGCGCGGATGGGGAGTTCGTGGCTAAGTCGAAGCCGCGCGGACAAATCAATCTTGCAGGTTAAGCAATGCTAATCACGGTCGGCCGTGGATGGGTGATCTTTAAGCCGTCGGTCCCGGTTGTCATTTGAACATCTATGGCAGTCGTTACGGGTAGTCAGACGCCAGAAAGTTTGACAACTAGTCTAAGAAATCGTAACACTTCATACTGGGTTGTCTCCTTGATAACACGGAACTAGTGAAAAGACTAAAACGAACCAAACCTTTCGAATTAGTGTAGTGATAAGTGACAAATAAATTAGTGCGATAAGTGTCGTTATAAAGAACACATGAACAAAGTGACTTCCCCTTAACAAAAACTAAGTAAAGTGTTAATGGACGCATTCTTAGATTATATTATTACGTAGCAATTTAGGTTAACATAATATTACTTATTAGTCTTGATAGGCTAGATTGTAATGTAAATAAGATATCATAATTTTAATAATTGATTTCTCTTATATATAAAAAAAAAAAATACTGGGTTGTGGCGGTTTGATAGCAGTCGCTCCACGTAAAATACTGATATTCAGCTGAATCCGTTAGATTAAAAGCTGACACCAATTAGATTGGGAAAAGGCTCGGATGATTGACTAGCTTACTAGTTATCCTAGGCTATAACAAGCTGAGAGAGGGCTCTAGCTGGCCAGTATACGGATCCAGAGACGGGCGACGGTACACAGAGTCATGTGCCGTCGCGAACAGCGAGTAGACGGGGCGGGAGAGCCGCCCCAGGGACGTGCTAGGGCAATATGCAGAAGGGCACCGGAGAGTTCTCCTCAGACATCCCGGGGCCCTTCGACACGCATCGAAGCCGGACACCGAGGGGGGTTTTAGTATACCTCACATAACCTCGTCGCACACTTTGCGGCGAGGTATCTTTTTGTAGATTTCCCCCTCGACAAAAAAATCTCTGTCTCAAAACTCTCTAAATGTTGCCGTACAAATATGCACACACAAAAATAAATTATTTGAATTTAATAGTTATTCTGGTACTCATAGTACAAGCTCTGCTTAGTTTGGGACTAGATTGCGTTGTGTGTAAGTTGTGATATATGTATTTATTTATAATAATAATATTTTCTTAAGTCATGTATTATTCAAATTATGAAATACGGGCCCGACTAAATAGACCAACATTACTCACGTAATGTTGGTCTATTTAGTCGACCGCGGTTTCACCTATACTTCTAGGCATTATCAAGAGAGTACGACACGTCGCGCCTGAGTCACAGCCAGTATTGCACTGACTCTCTTGAGTAACACCCGTATTTCATAATTTGAATAATATTGCAAGCCTACGTCAGTTTTAATAAAAATAAGTCTTGTATTTTTAAAAGTTAACGTTGTTTTATGCTGATCTTTAGTATTGTTTCTTCTAATAAACGCTACAAGTTCATAACATATCTAAACGCAGCAATATTTAATCACGAACGAACAAAATGCATAGAAATAGCTCTCGACCTACATCACGTATGATTCACTATCATTAATTCAAACCTCACGCGAATAGGTGCAGCTATAATTGTATTTATAGAACTTTTACTAACACTCTATTTGTGGTGCAGTTATGAAGATTTATTTTTACCACTAAAGCTTCGGTTTCCTAGGAAAGCGGTGTGTTATAAAGCGGCCGTAAAGATAACGGTTGAATGACGTCACTAGAACGTTGCCCATGTAAAGTAAATGTAGTGGTTTCCTAAAAAGCGGTGATCGACATAACGTATTTCGTACTAATCGTGTTACGGCCATAATATTACGGCCGCATTATTCCACACCGCTTTCCTAGGAAATCGAAGCTTAAGATAACTAACTAGGAACCGATCTATAGAATTTGCTTATAATACTTTGTTACAATTTAACAAAACATTGTAGCGATCGGCACATTATAATGACGGAAGACATAGACAACGTCAAAAAGTGACACACTCGTCACAACTGTCAAAGAGCGCTGAATCGCGATAACGAAATGTTCACAGCAAGTGTACATAAATGTAACTTCCAAGACGCTACCCTTGGACAGCGTCCGCCAGGCAATACCACCGAGCCTGGTCGGAGGTTCCTCCCTTTGTGGTGGAGGAACATCACACCCGTCCCTCTACAAACATTATATAACATCAAGCCCATATTGCCCAAAGTCAAATAAGTTACATATATAATTATTATCAAACAGCCATTATTATTACGAAGGTATGAAAATCGCGGGTATTTATCCTACTGAGCAATGACAAGTCATGTAATTGATGGTCGTGTGAGTGAGTAACTAGATAATTAGGATAGAATGATGACACTTTATACAATTTTAAATTATAAAGAATTATTTGTGAAATGGCATTGGTGCAATGGATAAGGCATCGATCGAGAGGTCGTGGGTTCAAATCCTGACCATTACACCACAGACGTAAACACCACTTAACACAAGGGAATTAAGCTTAAGAGCTGAATAGGGTTAACAAGAATACTTTTAATTTGTATTGGCAAATTACTAGTAAGCTTTTTTTTTTAAAAAATACTTAGAAGATTTTACGGAGAAAGTTTTACCATCTCTCTTTTGCCGCGTCTACACCCCACCCAAGTATAAAATAGAACGATAAATAGAACTGTCTATTCAAAATTTGAACAAGTGTCATTCCCAAAACGGCATTTCCTCATTTCCAAATTTGAAATTATCACCGGTTTCCATATATGTTGTCTATGAACTCAGCTAAACTAACATAGAGTATCGCATCCTATTCTACGGTTATTTGTGGTGTTGCAACATTTAATATTATGGTAATAAGCGATAGCACCAAAGTGTTGGGAAACGGCATGAGGACCGGTGGCGACAAAAGTGTTGGGAAAAGGTAATAAAAAATCAAAAATTATTTAGTTAACATGCTACTTAGTTATTAAACAAGCAAAATATTTTCTGTAAGTAGATATTTGAAACAAAGGTGGGTAACAATCGCTACAGAATGGATGCCGGATGCCAGTCAGAAGACAATAATAATATTTGCTATGGTAATAAATAGGTATAGAAAATTGATATTATCTTTGTCTTATCTACTGTAGTTGTACTCAGATTTTCTCTCTATACTATCTTTCTGTCGTCTATTGCGCTTGGATTGCTGGAAGAGAACTCAAAAAATTAGTAAGGCTTGCCTTTTGTACATTATTATTGTAAAGCATTTCCATTTTGTAATATTTTGTGTACATTAAAATATTACATAAATAATGCCAAAAAATATGCTATATGACTACTAAGCGTAACTTTTTTTATGCTAAATAAAAGTTTACAAAGTTAAATACGTATTTATTTTATCAAAACTTGGTCTTGTAAATTAGATTTTTTATAGCTTTGACCCCGGCGTTAAACAAAACCGTACCATTTTTTTTAAACAATTATTTTGTACAATATTATAAATTTCAGTGCTTAATAGGTAAGTGATTAGAAGACCAAAAATATAAAAAAAAAAACAAATAAATAGTTTCTTCATATAACTTAAACTCTTCCTAACACTTTTGCGCGCACGAGTACGCACATCTCAATCTGGTGTAATGGGTAAAAGATATATCAATAGTAGGTAATAGAATACCAATGCACATGCAATTGAGTATTGTACAATTTTGGATCAATTACTACAATAAAATGTAATACAATTGTATTTTTCATAATAACATAACTTAACACCCCATCCCGCCATTGGAATTATATCTTTTTTTAATTAGTTAACTAAGTATTTCTCTAATTTAATTTATTTTATTATTTGTATAAACATCAATAAAAAAGACATCACGCCTATATTACAATATAGAAACCTTTAAAATTTTAGAATTATTGTCCTTGATTTCTCTAGGATTCCATCATCAGATTGTAACCAAAAGACTAAGAAGAATGAGACCACTGCAGTCAAAAAAAGAATTTCTCAAATCGGTCCAGGCGTCTTAGAGTATCCAGCAAACAATAAAAAAAAATAAAGAAAATACTTTCGAAATTTAAGTTTAAGTTTAAAGTTTTTAAACACTCACCATGTCAAGTATCGCGCCCCCTACGCGTTATGTCAATCCTGACCGTAGGGCGGAGCTCTTACGTCCACAATGCATGTAAACAAACGGACAGACAAACAGACGGACACGCGGTGAGACCGCTAATCTACACCGTGTTTGTATTTCATTGTTTTTTCACTGCTCTACGCATGCGAACGTAAAAGTTGATTTTGGGTGGTTTGGGAAAATAGCTAGATTTTTTAGGGACTGAGAATTCTGCTATGAATATTTGTCATAATTGTAGATACCTTAAATTTATACGGTTATATGATCAATATAAAAAAATGTTTTCGGCTTCCGGTAGTGCAAATGAATTCCTAACATAAATCCTAATTTAATAATAACAATAAATATCACACACAATGCCATTTAGTCCCAAACTAAGCAGAGCTTGTACTATGGGTACTAGAATAACTGATATACACACTTACATACATATTTATTATAAATAGAACTCATGCTAAGACAAACCTTCATGTTCATGCACACAAAGATTTGTCTTAAGCGGAAATCGAACCCGCGTCCTCGTTGCAGGCAGGTACACTACCCACTCCGCCATCTGGTCGTCGAAGTTTCTAACACAACTATTATTTTACACGGTTACTACAGTCGGTAAAAAACTAGATGTTGTAGTATGACTCAATATAAAGCTTCTAAAGAGAGTAACGACCTAAAAGATGGCACAAACATCTCATTATCTGCTTAAGCCATAGAGATTGCAAGTAAAGAGGCCTAAGTGTCGATTCCACCAACGTGTTGAACGCTTAGCTACAACTTTCAATCTCTCTGTCCCTTACTAACATTGAATGAGAAAGAGAGATGAAAATACAGGTTTAATTAAGCCGTACAGTAAACATTTTGGTGAAATCGTGGCTGAGTAATGTGTTAATACATCGCATACTCCTGTCAGATTTTGCGTAACACTGCAGATTAAGCGCTAACGACCACTAATGCTTGTAATGGTTGTAATGCAGTGGGTCTTCGTTGAAGATTTAATACTTGTTGAGCAAGAAATTGTGATTATCGATGAAATTTCATAGTTTCTAAATCAGATACAAGCTAAATCTAAGAACTGCAGTATTCTGCAATCAGGTTGTGTAGGGTTGTGTGTGCAGAAGGAAGATAGTACAGACGGCAACTCATTCATTTCATTTCAAAATCTCTATTTAATAAATTTACAGGAAACATAAAATACATTGCAGTTTAAATACCGTACTTATGTTTAACATGGTTTAACACTAACTATATCAGGCTCAGTGCCTATACAAGTTTTATTAAGTAATATGCTTAAAGCTGCTTAGTGATAAGACAATAGTTTCAAGTAAATCACTATTATATTTACAGAGCGTAAATATCCACTTGTTGCATCTACAATAAAAAATATACATACAAATACAATGCATGAATCAACTTAACTAGGCAATTTAATTTTAAATAATCTATATAAATAAAAATGAATTGTTGTTCGTTAGTCTGATTATAACTCGAGAACGGCTGGGCCGATTGAGCTGATTTTGGTTTTAAAATGTTTGTCGTAGTCCAGGGTAGGTCTAAACGGTGAGCAAATAAGGAAAAATTGCGAGTAAGATAGAGTAAGACGACAATTCCATTTTCCCATATAAAAGTTGACCACTTACTTTCTGTCAAACATTTGACGGTATTTGTACTCTCAGTTCCACTCGAATTGAAGAACGCATTAAAACAAGACTTTTGAATCGACAACATAATATCAACTTTGCTCATAACATCGTGTATTTAAATTTCAAAATATAAAAATAATTAATGTGTTGACATGTTTGATGGGTGCCAACCTTACAGTGTTACCAACTCTCAAAAATATTTTTATTATAATAATAAGTGTATCCGAACGTTCCATTGTTTTGTCATCTCATGTAAAAAAAACCCGTGTATCCGAACGTTCCATTGTTTTGTCCATAGATTTAGAGACTTTTTGCTGCGCTCCTAAACATCCTTGGTTTTGTCATCTCATGTTAAAAAAAAGAAACATTTAATTGGAGAAATACTGAAATTAATTAATAATTTAATACAACCTGGACAGTTATTATTTATGTTCTGCCGTTCCATCCACTTTTTACAAAAGGGACAATGCATTTTAAGGAGTTGAGGGATATATAGCTTCACTATAACTTCTGGAAAATAGTTTTAAAATATCAACAATTTAAATATTATAATTGTTTGAATTCTTTATTTTCTCGATGACAGATGTAGTTCTTCTTCTTTTCTTAACCATGGCCACCGTCAAAAAAAAACGACAGATGTAGTTTGATAGTTATAGTGTAAATATTTGTCAGTATTCACTCAAAAAAAATTGTCTATGGTAAAATGTCACTTGAAATGTAAACGTCTCTTTGCTATGCATCTATACTATAATTCTTTAATATTTCTAAAAATCTAAGCAACAAATTTCAATAAAATTAAAAAAGTATTGTGTCGTGTGTTTGTGACTTACTAAATATGCCTCCAATAATTAGGCGGTACGAAGTTCGCCGGGTCAGCTAGTACAATATATAAATTAAGCTAAGTGTACGATATATATTTTTTTTTTACACAGACGGTTACTGATCAACCCCTCAATGATACTTTTTCGGTATAAGCTGGTCTCGAATTGAGAGCCATTGAGACCATAATATACTGACAATTTAATGTTTAGGTTCATCGGTAGTCCTGGGTTACTCTAGTACACATACCAGCTGGTTACTCTAGTTTCAACAAAAAAAAATATTGGTCAAAACCATGTAGAAGAAAAATCATTTTTATAATAGTCATTGACACGACAAGAAGAAGAAAACAAAATAAATGCCATATTACACAAGTAACTCAAATAAAATGAAATTAACATAAAAGTGAAAACGAAGTGACATAACCGAACACTGTTCAACTAAAGACATCGTATTTAACACATTAAACCTTAATTGTGTAAAAGATATTAAACCTCTTCACACATAACTCAGCCATTATCTAACTTATCCGATTTCCTGCTTTTACCGCAGCACGTATAATTAGACGAACAAATATAGCGTACGGAAGTACAAACAATGAACGTTTATTCGTGTTTTAACTTTAAAACTGGTTAATCTTGTTAAACACTGGTATAACTCTAGTTTGCCGTCTTGTTTTGACTGACGACGGCCATTGCAGCCGGTCATTGCTGTGTTTGTCAATATTTAAGCATTCCTGATGCGGTTGACGACTAAATATTAACTTGTTACTCAAATATTTTCATAATACGGTAATTTTGTTTAGAATCTAGGTTCTTGCATAGTAGTATTTGTAGTTAAGTTGTTGTAAGCAAGATCTGTTAAGAGTGCGGTGGACGGACTGCGTATTTACCATTTGAAGCAGCAGCAAAAATTAAGAGACAGTTATGCTATCCCTGTTTGGCGCACGCGCGCTTACATTTATATCTGCGCGATACAGATCGTTCAAAATGTACACGCAAATAATAATTTCCTAGGCTTCCAAAATATATAGAGTAGATGCGACATAACGAGATTAATTGAAACCACAGCTTCGGTACAAGGTCATTGGTCAATATTAATTTACAAATTATCAAAGTTATGTCACAGTAAAAAAAAATCGTTACCCATAAAAATTGAACATTACGATCATCCAATTTATTCAGCAAAGATGTTTTTTTTGTCGTGAAATTACTGACCACATGGAGCTGTGGTTTTAATAAATGACGTTATGTTGCTCGAAAACTATTTCTTTTTCCATTTCTTTTCGTTAACTACTCAAACTCAAACTAGACAATAATAATCTTTTGTTCTAAAAACATTTTAGAAATAAAAGTTTACAATAGAGAAATTATGATGAAAATGTTACGTTTACGCTGTAAAAATACATGAAATTCAATTCTCTTAAACTTGGGTTCAAGTAGATTATATTTATCATATGTTTATCAATAAATACCAAGATCAATACTGTCTTAATGGAAATAACACAATAAATACCCTTGAATCAAAAATGATTGCGGAATTTCGTTTGTTATACTCAGCCTGAGCCTTAAGTAACTTACCACCGACCACTGACTTAGGTCGATCTATTTATTATATAAGTAATTTAGTCAAATGACAAATACTGGCACATTAATACTGATCCTTAGCCACTACTTGCTTGACTAGAAGCACACCTTATGATACTAAGGACAATTACAGAGATGAGTAGAGTCATTATCATCACCATCATCTCAGCCTGCCGACGTCCACTGTTGGACATAGGCCTCACCTAATTTTCGCCACAACGTGCGTTTTGGGCCGCCAGAAGCCAACGGCTCCCCGTAATCTTCACCAGATCATCCGTCCATCTGACTGGTGGGCGACCAACTGCAACGCTATACCTGCCGGTTCGTGGCCGCCACTCGAGAACTTTTCTGCCCCAACGGCCATCTGTTCTGCGAGCTATGTGCCCAATGATAAAAACACTAAGAGATGTGAATTTTACTTTGCCGATGGCAAATCATTTTTACCTGATAGCTGTTTCTATAGCATTACAATGGCGTTTAAAAAAGTTATACAATTCTTTATACTTCAAATAATATATCCATTTATATTCAAATTGTTTAGCGCTTCTTTTAAAGAACACAAGAACAAAGTGTCATTTTCTATAATGGAGACAATAAGATAGGTGTTAATGGAGACATTCTTAGCATAAATTAATTTAGTAGCTAAGTTCAAAATCAAATTACACATTAGTCTCTGTTATATATCTAAACTATGTTATATATATTATATTCGCATAACCAAAGTGACGTAACACCTCACAATGGCTAAGTTTTTAATCACAATAGACAAGATTTATTCAGAGACAAGTAGCAGTGACATAAGGGCTTTATACACCGACCCCACCTACTTGGAACTTGTGGAGTTTCCTGCAGGTGTGTCCGCGGCTTTGAATATCTCAGCATCCTGTTTGAGGTCTCAATGGTTGTTTGTAGGATTGAAAGGAAGGAAGCTTCATTCTCTAAAAATATATTATAATATTATAATAAAATAGTAAGTGATTGACTGACCCCAGCTTTAAAGTTTGACAAGAGAGTTAATATACAGGGTGTAAATGACATCATGACGAAGCTTACCTGTGTCGAGCCCGGGTGCAAAAAAAACAGGGTCGAGGAACCAGAGGTTCGATTCCCGGGTCGGGCATAGTGTTATTTGTGAACTTTCTGTCGGGCATTTCACAATAACAGCACGGAGTTGGAATTGTGCCCGGTGGATGGCGATAGGCTTACCCTCCCCCCCACTATCCCACGGGACCTAAACAGTGCACGGTTGGCGTAGCGGTTAAAGTGGTCGCCTCGCCGCTTTCAACTACGCTGATGTTGTGAGTTCGATCCCCCAGACAACGACAGACACGGGACAAATCATTGTGTGATTCGCAAAGATTTGTTCTGACTCTGGGTGTGCTTTGTGTGTGTGAAATGTATGTTTGTGAACACCCCCGCGACACTGGATTTATTCCTAGTGCAGGCGTCAAAAAAAAAAAAAACAAAAAAAAAAAACAGGTGAAGTGTGAGTGTTATATATCTATATGCCACACCCTCTGAGTAAAATAGGCGTGATGTTATGTTAAGTTAAAATAAATAGCAGAATAACTCAAATTTTCCCATTTTCATTTTCTAAATCTTGGTGAGTTTTCGTTACATTTTTCTATCAACTTCTGGATGAGGTAGCGAAAGTTTGATTACTTTCTTAAATTATTTAATAAAGGAATTATTATACGTTTAACTCCTTGTACCTAACACGGCAATAATGACTAAACTAGGCTCTGTTAAGCATCAATTTAGTTCCCTATATCTTAATTGGCAAATCAGGGAAGTCATTAAAATTTCCTGAGGAAGGCAATCATTGAAAATAATTATTTTTCTTATCATAAAATTGTCGTAATCACTGTTTGAAATTGCATAGTTCATAGATTTTACATTTTACGAATACATTCCCTTTAGCAGATGATTTATTTATGGGTCTGTCAGATTAGTTTTTCTTAAAAAAACAACGCCTGCACTATAAAACTTCTGTATCTCAGGGATTTACAAACATACATTTTATCTTAATCACACACAAACATATGAGTTTCTGTGAAATCATCTAAAGAATGACTTCCCCTAAAATATACCTACTTATCGCTGACATAATTTACATTGATTGTATTGATATTAATAGTAAGTAGGTATTGATCTAAATTAGTGACATTTTAATTCAGCTGCACTAGACGATAATGCCGATGATGCAACCACGGTCGTCAAACCTACTATTTTAAATATTGTAATAATATATGTTAACACGTTAGCGTTATCAGTCAAAGCCATAAAAATACCAGCATCAGAAAACCATCTTAATTTATAACTAGATTCAAAAGATAACGACAAAATTTTACTCAAACGTAAAGAAAACCAAATAATAAGTCTTTAGTAGTTTTATTGAGTAAATTAATATTTACTGTAACAGGAGAGGATTAAAAATGGAAGGCGTTGACATAAACCAGTAGCTATTATGTCAAGTGTCGTTATAAATATATTACAACAAGTCCACCCACGCGCCATAGAATAAATCTAACACTTAACTACACCATAGACGTAAAAACGCTGATAAAACACTTAATTTCTACAACTTTTCGTATAAAAAGCAATTATTTTGATGGCGTAATTATAAGTTACAAAACTGAACTATTGCCCCTATATCACATTGCGAAACAGCCATAAAAGCTTATCATTTAAAACTCTTAGTAAGCCCGCTTTCATTAAAAATTCAAGACTAATCCAAGCAGGCCATAATCTATGCTGGTATAAATTAAGAGGCTCTGTGGTTAGCCAACATCCCGACTTGGACTTTAAAAAGTTAGCCATGGCCACACACGGTGTTCGAATAAAAAAGTTTGAAATTTTTTTATTGACGTTTCACGCTTCGTGTGTTGTCTATGATCTTTGAACTTAACTCCTTTGTCCTGTGGGATAGAAATTTATTTTATGTATTCATTTCATTGATGCAGAGCGAGTTTTTTTTAGATAACATTTAGGATCAAATGGACTATTAGGATAAGGGTTAGTGGACTTGTTGATATACAAAATAAGTCTTGTGTAAGAAGTTTTACGTTCAATATTTGACAGGAAACAACTGTTTGTTTTAGTTTTCTACTGGTCTTACCGCTTATTAATTGAAATTTAACCTAAGAAATGGGCAGTTAACTACTCAAATAAGTACAAAGGTCTTTATGTAATATTTAACAATATTAAAGAACTTTAAAAATACAATTTGATGGTAGTAAAGCTATGGTGAACAAGCTCGAGGCCGGAAGCACCACTTTCTCACCTTTAACTTGCCGCCAAATAATTAACACCGTAGTCCTCAGATAAAGCGCCGTTCTACAATATAATGCTTTTTGGTTTTTTGATGTTTATGTTATGTAATATAAAAAAATGTATAATAATATTGTTGGGACGAGGCTTTGGGTGTTCACGTCGACCTCCATGGGTCTATGGTGATTATTATTGAAAGTACTTATTTGTAAAAGATTGATCATTAATAAGTGTAGGTATCACGTTCAACTTGTAGGCACAAAAACAACACAATAACTAGTCTACTGTAGGGATTTTCGTTCTGACTGTAGGACTCATACATGTCTACATTTAACTTTTTTTCCATTTTTGATAAAGTTGTTACAAAATGGAAAAAGTTTTTTGTAAAAACATTCTATTAGTAGATAGATATTCTGACTGTAAATAACTTTAATCTCGTGTCGCACACACTTCTTTTCCCCTCAGCAGCTCGAAATAGTACCCATGGTACAAGTTCTGCTTAGTTTGGGATAAGATGACGTGGAGTTAAAGTTGAAAAACATTGAATAAAAGTAGCGAGCAGGGAGCAAATCTAATACTGCTTCGGGCAAGAGCAAAATTCAAAGCAAAATCGTTTTGCTCACTGAAACGACTCGAAGCTCACTGTTTCCATATAAAATAGAATGACTTTTCGAGCTGCTGTAAAAACTGTACACTTTTTACCAAAGCCAGTCCAGTATTGTCGTTTGCTTCAGTAGTCGTAACACTACACACCGTGGTTTTATAGTACTGCGAGAGCATGGCGTTTCGTAAACAATCACCTATTGTGGATTGTGGCTTATAATCCATATAACTTATTATGTAAAGGTTATGAAAAGCAGGGATGTAGCTACCGCCGTATCTGCCGTATCAATTATAAGGGGCCCGCGGCATACGAGGGCCCCGAAAGTGCTTAAGTAAGAAAATAAATAATTACCTAAGAACTTCAATGGGACATGAAGATGGCCTGTCAGACCTCTCAGTATTATCGATAGAGGCAGAAACTTTAGAAAAACTAAAGCCGTCATCAGCTATAGGTAAATGATTTATTATATTAATTAGCCAAAAAAAAAGGCAAGAAGAGTGTATATTTAATTTGAATTGTTTGTATAAATTATTGTAAAAGTGATAGATAAATAATTATGATGAATAAATATAATTTTATGAAACCTTTACTCTTCATAAGGGCCCCCAAATATTTTAAATATACGGGGCCCCGCCAAAGCATACTACGCAACTGACAGAGAGTAAGACATTGTGAGGTTTTTTACAGCGTTAGTTGGCTATTGTTGTTTGTTGATATGTATGGGGCATAAAGTGAGGTGGTGAGACGGTATTGCTATACTAGCTCTATGGTATGGCTTCGTGAACATTATGGTTTGCGACAAAAACTAGTGAAAAAGCTACCACGGTGACTACGCTTAACAATTGTAAAAGATTTATGGAATCTTTTGTCCTCCCAGGCCTTCTGACTCTATCTGCGCACAACAAAAGATTGCAAAATAAAATTATAGTATGTCCCATCCAAATCATAGAAGGTTTCGTGGCACTATAACATCTGTTTACCCTTTAAGGCATACACAGGCGTGATGGAATGTTATGTAGTGGTGAAAACAATACATAAATTGATGTATCATCATGATCATGATTGCAAGAGCACGGTTCATCAGCTGTTTGTTTTTGAAGAGTTCCATTCCATGTCTCCGAAGATCTTTTTCGGATACTGATATTAACCATTCTTAAGCCAAAAGAAGTAAAATACAGAAAACCGCATCGAAATCGGACAAGCAGTTTCCGAGAAAACCGCGAACGTATAATAAAGTTATACGGATCGAATACAGAACCTCTTTTTTTGAAGTCGGTTAATAAGGTTTTAAGAATCGGAGCAGGCAACTCTTATTAATAGTTTAGATATTTCTTTAGACACGATTTTTATAAAATGGTAATACAAGATTCGAACTAATAGAGCACCCCATTCGCTCGACGTTCTCGATAAGAACTCTGAAGCGCGCGCGCGGGGTCGACGCGTCGCTCGTGTTCTCGTGTTTTATTTTATTTTTACTATGGTTTTATGTATGTTATGTTTATTTAACTTACTCTGTCCGTTTGACATTATTTGTATGGATTTTTTATAGCACTTACACTCATGTTCAAAGCCCACAATTATAACATAAAGGGCCAGTTTTACACGTTCTTATAAGTCCATGATTTACAAGACAGATAAAATGTTACTTGTTATAGAGTTATCAGGCACTATCTTGAACTTTATCAGAAACTAGTGTAATCGCCTCAGGCCCAATTCACCAGTTCCCGATAAGGGTTTGGATACTAAAGTGCTGGTTAATTCTATAATTTTTTATACAAATTTGACATCTCATCTGTCAAATAAGTTCCGAATAGGCTACCTGGGACTTATCCAGAACTCAGGAACTAGCTCTTACAATCGTACCTAATAGTGTATTGTGTATATTTTTTTTGATACAAACGATACAAAAGAGTAAATAATACACAGTGGTTATGAGGTAGACAGTATCCCTGAGTCCCACACTAGGATATTAGGATACCAGTGTTGTGGGGAAGTTCAAATAAATAGTAAAAAGAGATATAAAATCATATAAGATCAAGATATAAAATCAGTTCTCTTAGATAAATAACTTATTCGTCTATTTATTTATTTATTTAACACTTTATTGTACACAAAAGATTACACATAAATAAACATATTAAGTACAGTAATAGTATACAAAAGGCGATTTAACTCATTGCTTGAGTTCTCTTCCAGTAAACCTAGAGCCATAGAGGAGACGATGATGCCATAGAGGGCAAGATAGCTTATTTGTTCACAGCCATTACAATATTTTGGAACGTATCATAACTTTTATTAACTATGACAGGCTACACAAAACGTAGCCATTTTGTAATAGAATACACATTTGATTAAACTTTATGGTACAAATAATAACGGTGACTTGCATTTTTAGATAAATTTTACAATTAACAATACACAATGTATAATTTTATAGTCTTTTATGTTGTAAAGATGATAAATGTGTAATTTGTCAACATGTTAATGTAAGCGCATTTATTTTAATAATTTGATGGTTAATGAGGATATCAAAATATGAAAAGACATACATTTATTAGATACTAGCTGACCCGGCAAACTTCGTACTGCCTTATAAAATTGCAATAAAGTCCTGTCAAAATGATTTGTAATGTGACATTTTTTTGTTCCTACATTTTTTATAGTCGGGGCAAAAATTTCTCCTGAACAGAACCGTCACCCTGGTGATAGGGCGTTGTGAATAAGAAATATGATTAAATAAAACATATATAAGCATTTAAAAATAAGTAATCGCTTTATTGTTAGTCATGTGAATCATAATTATTAACAAAAATCATTTTTATTTTCATTGTAGTGATTTGTGATATAAGATGTTTTTTGTTTGATTACCTGGCGCATTGACAAACAAATTTGATGGTTTTCCAACACGGGAACAGGCAACATACCTACAATTGACCATGTGAGAAACATGGGTTTTGGGCCTTTTCAAAATTACATTGGAGTCGGCTTCGAACGCTTACGATTGTATTATCCTGTGATGTTATCATCAAAGGATTCGTTAGCGTTTGTTTTAGACAGAAGCCATCGAACACGTTCGTTGTCCTACGTTGGTCTAGTAGGACGCGGTATTAGAGAAAATTAAATACTTCTTTACCTCAGCAGCGCGAAAAGGTGTTCCTTGTTGTGTGAAAAAAGCAAAACTCGATTTTGTTACGAGTTTTCCTCACGCTCGAAGCAAAATCTAGTTGAGTTGAAATCCAGTTTTCACCTCAGCTCGAACAGGCAAAAACAGTGGTTTTTGCCTGTTCGAGCTGAGGTGAAAAGTTGTATGTGCGACTCGAGATCAATTCGCTTCACTCATGATTCTACTTTAGAATATTTCGCTATTTCGGGACTCAAAATTAGAACTCGAATAAAATACGAACTTTGCTCTCTCGTAGCACAAATAACTAATCTTCAATTTTCCTTTTCTTTTTAGCACAAAAAGGTCTTTACTTTGCGTCATAAGCAGGGCTCGGATTTAGGTAGAGTTTTTCATGTACTTACACTGATTTCATACAGCGAAAGAATAAAGTGGATATGCCTCAAATCCCGAGATTAATTTAAAAGAGCAGAAAAAAATCCCATGATTTTTTAAATAAAAAGTTATTTACTTTTTTACACAATTTAAACTACTGCACGCGCGACTAAATATATTAAGTCTCACAAAATTTAAACAGTAATGTCGGAAGCGAACACTTCAAATCTTACTGGTAATGAATCGGACAAGGAAAATGATTCTGATGGGCCGTTTGAATAAGCAAAACCTCATGAGTCTAGGCTAGAAGCAAAAGTATTTGCTCGTATTTATAAAAAAGGGGAAATATGCGTATGAGAATTTACTACAGACTTTCAACAATTTGTATTGTGAATTAATGTAAACTAATAAAAAAAATATGTTAATTATCTTTGTTTTATTTGTCTATCTGTGAGGTTTTTATTATTATTTATTCGTAATATTGTTGCCCACACGGGATTGTCCATTAGAAATCCCGGGAAGGTCCACATTAATATTAACATTTCGATGCAAGTACATAAAAAACTCTACCTAATTCCGAGCCCTGGTCATAAGCATAGAAATTTATAAATAGAACTCGTATAGCCCAAACAAAACGATTTCAGATTCAAAGCGAGCTTCACAAACGCTTGCATAATGTCATCTTATTGTCACCGTTTGTAGCGTCGTCGTGGGCGAATATCAGATTCAGTTAAAACATAAAGATATCTAAGATCTTACTTAGGTCTTGTTTTGAGCCATAAGAATGGAAATTTTCGCGTAGGAAGCGGGAAGTGATTACGCGATTGTTTGTTTGCTTTCGCTTTACTGGGACAAGACAGACAACAGAAATACGAGTAGATGGCATAGACAAGATTCTTTAGGCTTCGTATCCACTAGATAAACGCTTTGATACGTTGCTATGTTATTGCGCGCACAGCTAGATAAAGATAAATATAAATTTGGATATTTTACATTAAATAGAATGCTAGAAGCAATTACACTATCCAATGGTCCCAATGACAAGGCCAAATACACACATTCACTCACACAAGCACACCCAGTCTCAGAACAAATCTTTGCGAATCACACAAAGATTTGTCCCATGTGGGGATCCAACGCACAACACCAGTGCAGTGGAGAGCGGCGAGGCTTTTGGGAACAAAAAATAGCCACCTAGCGTAGTGAATCTCTGATGGATACTCAGCCTTAGCAGCTGTCTGAGTTAGATATTTCAGCCCACACTTGGCGCCACTAGCTAGCATTGGGGTTGTAGAAGAAACTGCACTTTTTAATTTTGTACCACGAATGTAGCGAACGGACGTGTAGTCCACCTGAAGATAAGTGGTAACTACAGCCCATAGACATCAACAATCCACAGACTGTCGTCGGTTCATCTAAGAACTACGATGATAATTGCTATGCTTCATAAGGACCGGATTGTGCGGTCGATAGTGTAACTTGGTAATTCCTACAACACCTAATAAAACTGGTTAACCATCATTAACTTTCAGAGTTGATTGCCTTTCAATTTACTTTTGATTTAAAACCGTCAACTTGTGGCTATTGTAAATGGAGCCTATTCAGTATAACTGTTTATAATACTCATAATTAATTTAAAAATAAAAATTGTCCAAAATGTCATTAATTTACTTGAATTTAAGCTCACACCATGTAAAAAAATATATTTATAAATTAAATAATCGTTAGGAACACGAACTTGATAGTCTACATATTTATTAGGTTAAAGTACCATGCTATCCGTAAAATTATTACAGTGAAATAAATATAATTTTACGAAAAACTTTATTTCAAAGTTTTGTCACTACAAAATCGTCATTTTGTTCACGATGACAACTCCAGCAAAATGAGTATGTTTCTGAATATGTTGCGACACATTCCGACCCTGCCGCCCGCGCAGCGGTTCATTAGTTTTCGATGCAAATTTCGTTCGCAGTGATTTGTCACAAAATAACGTCATTTTTATTAAGTGAATTATAACATAACAAATAGAGGTAAGTTATTCTCAATTTACTTATTTGACACGTCATTAGGACCAAATATATTAAGTGCATATAAACTTGGCTAGATAAATATCTATCGTGAAATAACTAACAAAGTTATACGGTTTGTCATTACGCTCGTAGTCATTACGCTGATATTTCTTAAATATTTCACACGAATGTGATGACACGGTAATGAACGTAATGACAGCAAATTAATCTTTGTATTTGGTTATAATAGCCCAATGTAACGTAACGTAATAAATTAGACAGTATATTAAATAGACTTGATTTGACTGCTATATTTCTTTATTTTTCACACTTAATATTTTCTCGTTGCTTTCAGGACGCAATGCCAAAACGAAATAAAAATAAAGAAGAAATTTTAGCACAGCAAAGACAAGCTAAAAATTTTCAATATCTTCGAACAAAAAGCGACATTAACTTATATGAAGAGAAAAAAAAATAGAACTGAGTATATGAGAAGAAAAGCAAATAAAAAGATTTTGAATGTTTTGATTTTATTTTGATTTTTAAAATGATTTCGAAAAATGCTACACCGTTTCGTGGAACCCTTTCTGTCCATCAAGTTCTTTGGAAGAAAGATCAGGATTACATCACGTTCAGGGGACTGAGCTGCTTTTCTTTTCTTCTTCTTCATAGAGGGTTCATGAAAAATCCAGGTAAAATTACTAATAACCTTCCAGAACCCCAGGATCCCGTTGCTCCTCTTGTACGCTCTAAGAAATACTCTAATGCTAAAAGATCATTTATTTCTACTAATACAAAAAAGGTTGCTGAAGACGCTGTACCAACAAAACGATCAAAGATCACCGTACTGGAGAATATTTTACTAGTTAGTGCCAAAGACAATACTAATAATTTAAAATCTTAAACCAGACCAATACCATTGACTTCCAAGGGAACTGATACAAATAGGTCTGTAAGTAACAAAGAAAGTCTATTTGACTTTGAAGATCTCGTTGCACCAAATATCATACTAAAGAAGCCAAACTGTTAGTTTAAGATTTTTAAATAAGCAACTATCCTGTGAACTTTTGCGGTAAGAAAACATTGTTGATTATTGTCTCCTTTAAATTTTTTTATTAATATTTTATTGTTAGCCAAGATGACAAGAGTTTCGACAAAAATAAAATTTATTTGACATTTAAGATCTCATTGCACCAAATGTCCTATTGAAGGAACCAAACTGTTAAATTAAGTAATTTGAATAAGTAACTGATGCTGTGAACTTTAACGTTACCAAAAAATTGTTGATTTTTGTCTCCTTTAATTATTTTTTTATTTTTATTGTTAGCAAAGGTGATAGGATTTTCAACTTTCAAAATCATGTTCCTGTTTTTTTATTATAATTGCTGAAGTCTGAATAAACAATTGCTTTTTATTTTTAATTTTATTTGGTTCTCCATAAACCTTTAGCTTATAATATTAAGCAATAGTCATTACACGTCAGTGAAAGTCATTCATAGTAATAAAGATGTCATTCAGTTTCTATAATAGTCATTACGTTCACAACAATAAATTGATAATATGTGATTTCTCAAAATCTTCAAGGAGTAGAATAATGCTAATACTATCAAAATGTTGATAAAATGTAGTTTATTGATTAACAGCCAACACACAGCAATTATTTATAAAAAAATATAGGTTGATAAAAAATGCGTTAAGAACGTAAACTAGTTAGGATCCACCCGCTACGCAGAGGTCATGGGTTTGATTCCCGGTTAAGACAAATCTTTGTGTGCATAGAGATTTGTCTTGGTCTGGGTTTTTCTATATGTATAATACAACATAACACACAAAAAAATTACATAGATATATAATGTATTAATATAAGTTATTCTAGTACGCATAAAACAAGCCCTGCTTATACTAAGAAACAGTCGAATTTTTTTTTTTTTTTTTTTTTTGCGTTTTAGAGGCTCTGCTTAGTTTGGGACTAGATGAAGTTTTGTGAAAGTTGTGTGTTATGGTGTTATTTATGTGCCAGTAATTTCGCGGCCTCATCTCAAGATCAAACCGAAACACAGCTATGCACTACTATTTGGCGACAGGTTAATGGTGAATCAGTGGTGCATCTGCCCTCGGTTTTGGTCTCACAACACAAGAGAGAGATCTATCATCATAATACATATAAAGATGTAGATATAGAATTAGTTAAGTATATAAGGACCAATTTCACCAGCCGAGTTTAATACTGAGCTAAAGTTTACAATCCTGCCCCCTTCAAAAATTGGATGAGAGGATAGAGTCCAGAGAGATCGAAAACCGGGCTCATCGATAACTGCGGTTTATGAAGCTATTTAAAATTGGGTCCATTAGAAACTAGAGCTGACGAAAACAAAACCCCTATAATGTACATTTTGCTCCATCCGGGGATCGACCCCGAATATTTAGTCTTTAGTCTTTATTTGCATTTCCATCAACAGTCGCATCGCTACGTAACCACAGCGAACGAGACACTATAAAGTAATAAAAATATCTTATGTATATTTTTTAAAACCACTGAATAGTGACATCTATTGGAAGACTATGTAACTATAAACTTTACTAACAATGAGGTTCTAAACTGCCTTTTTATCACGGTAGGTGGCGCATAGTCGGGATGGCCAATGATAGCTGTCAATTCAATACATTTTGTAACCTATTGTTTATAAATTTAAATTTTCTCTTAAAATGCCTCTGTGTGCTGTTCTTGCATGTAATAATACCGTCGTGCATTTATTTCCCAAAGATAAAAAAGAAGTTGGAAAGGCTATACGTCGCCAAAATTGCGTAGCGACAAGGTATAGCAGGTTATGGCGGAATAATTTCCAAGAATCTGATTATTTTGGAGAGTCAGCTTATACTAATGAGTTATTATTAACAATTTGTTGATTATGGGCATAAATCAGATCACTGTGAAGGTTAATTTTAGATTTGGATCATATGTTTCTAACCTAAAAGTAACAATACCATTTACCATTAAAGTAATGTCCTCCCATTTCTCGTAAATTTTCCTACCAAGAGTCAAGCAACAATTAACAGGTTACAACTAAAAAAATAACAAAATCTGGAGCATACTACTGATAAAAAATATTTTAGGCCTACCACTCAATGTGATCTACTTTTCATCCAGTTATCCTTCCTTCTCGTTTTTTTAGCACATCTTTTAATTATTTGAGCTTCCAGGTACCGTACATGTTGTCAATAACGATAGCGGACCGGTTTCAAACGATTTAAACGCAAAAAATAGCACAAAACAAAGTGTAAACAAAGCGTATACGATTTGACAGCGGCCATCCCGCCGCTAGCGACATCTACGATAAGCTTTGCGTTTACATCCTCATTACATTATAAACTTAGCAAACGCTACATCATAAGACATTTTATTGTCGAGATCCGTTTTATAATAAATAATTCGCATCAATAAAAACCACGACGTTCTAACTGCTCTCTATTTTTGAACGATCATGAGAAAAGTCAAATTGTCAATTTGAGTGAGATTGACATTCAGTTTAGTCAGATTGCCACTTCGGCCAGTGAGTGACGGAACGGTATTTGCACTTGACGATTCAGTTTCCCACAGTATTAAACGAAATTAAAGACATCCTGTTCTTTTTCATCACAAACACTTATTATAGTTATATTAAAACCCACTGTCAAATTACTTGTTTTGTTGCAAAAAATGAACTAGTCGTAAGCGGCCGGTGACTTGCAAACAGAAATATAAACTACTTTGCGAAAATGATAACTGTGTTATAAAATAACTGTTTTCTCGCTAATTGCCGTGATTAACTGTGTATTTGTTCAGTGTTTTACTATTGTAATACAGAGCGGACGCGGTAAAGTGTTAAAATGATGCAAAAAGTGAGATCTTTATGGTCTAAAACTAACCGGTGGCATAGAGGTTGGTATCGTTTCAATTTAAAATAAGTAATAAATTAATTACACTGTTATAAGGTTTGATAGTTGGAATTTTCTCATTGAATATATAAAAGTATTAAAGTAAGTACTTTGATTGCATTAAGATTTAATTAATTTATGTTAATATTTGCCTCAAGTTACAAGATAATTTCCTGGAACTTGGGCCAAATTTGTATTTGTCATGTGATGCAAAAACATTTGTTTGTATTAATAATAATGTATTTGACAGCTGATAGATAATGCTGTGATAAAACAATCAGTTGAATAAGTTGAATTTATTATCTTTTTAATTCTTACACCTGTGATAAACTAGAGGTGAGAAACATGCTGATTTGATCCACTCCACTGTACATTTTACTTCAGCAAGCGACAATTTATATGATAAATACACACATATCTTTGAAAAGCTGGTTTGAACCCGAGACCTTTTTCTTTGCAGTCCTATGGTCTTCCACTCTGCTATTGCTTACTATACTTTGAATATAGTATGATGTTATGTAATGTTTTAAAATCTGTTTGGTAGTGATAGAGACTAGATCTTAGGAAAAATAAGAACAATAAAAACAGGTTTTCCATACAAATTAAACATTAGAAAAAGTCAGCTTAGTATGACAAACATGTTTGTTTTTTCAAGGTTTTCCATTAAAACTTGTGGAATAGATTCTGTTATAATGTAAGGGGAACAATACCAAATTCCTAAACATTGTATTTCCAGAAAAATGTTTTATTGTAGAATAAAGACGACCGGATAGCAGAGTGGGTAGTGTACCTGCCTGCGACGCCGAGGTCGTGGGTTCGATTCCCACTTAAGACAAATCTTTGTGTGCAAGAACATGGGTGTTTGTCTTAGTCTGGGTGTTTCTATGTATAATATGTATGTATTTACGAAAGAAAAGTATATTATGTATTAGTATCAGTTATTCTAGTACCCATATTACAAGCTCTGCTTAGTTTGGGACTAGATGGCGTTGTGTGTGAGTTGTGAACTATTTATTTATTATTTATTGATTTAGAGTCATGATTGTGAGCCCATCTAAAGTCTCACCAAACTAAGGCCTTATTTAGTCATATGGTTTTCTACAACTACTTCTTAGATTTTTTGCCATTAGGCTTGCAAAGTTGTGGAAGGATGCACCTGAACTCTTAACATTTAGATTTTCTGGACCATTTATTAACAACTTGACTGTCCCCAAACAATAAAATTTTCTTCTACCCACATCCAGCATTTTTCTTTTCCCGTTAGATAAAAGAACATTCACTTTGCCTTAGAAAATAATAATTAATAAAAATAGTAATTGTTTTTCATTTATTTGATTTTAGAACCCATATATGACTCACGGGCGTGGTACAAAATGTTTTCTCTCCCAAGTTCAATGAGTCACAAGTGCTCACATATACATAGACAATAAACTGAATGACAATTCTTTATCATCTAATCATAGTCTTCAAGAAATGCCGCGTAATACTGTAAACAATAAATTAGTTCAGAAGAGATGCAGTGGTTGCTATGCCAAACTAAAAATATAAGGGCAGTTAGCTCGTAAAGCCAAACAAGTTCACACAGAGTGCAAAGCATGTAATAAGGCATTTTGTTTGGATTGCTACAAAGAAAAACACGTTTGATTTATTGGTCTTTGTAATGCATATTTTGTCAAATAAAAGGAGTTTCTATGTATTTTATTCTTATTTATTAAGCCCGATCCTAACCAAACACCTACTCATGATTATTGTTCTCCTACTCCTAGAAAAAAAAACTTTTGCGAATTTTTTTTCCACTTTCTTAAAATTAAGGTTTTTTGCTATAAGTTTACGTACTTTTATTGAGGCTATATGTCACGTTCAAAACAAAAATACACCACCAAATTGTATCTACAAATGAGTCACACGTGACTCCTGAACTCATTTCTAAAGTTCATTAGGAGTCATATGTGACTCATTGGACAGTTAAGTTGTAGATGAATATGTGGGAAATATACTCCTAAAAGCATAACAAAATCTACCCATAAAACTAATGCCCGGGCCCACCAGATGATTCACCAATGTCAAACAGGATTTTTGGGGTGTTATTATGACATAATATGACAATCAAAAAACCCTCAAGTAAATTAATTTTTTTTTTAAGAAACTGTATAATACTAAAGCTTCAGTTTCCTAGGAAAGTGGTGTGGAAAAATGCGGCCGTAATATTATTACCGTGACACGATTAATATGTAATACATTAGGTCGATCACCACTCTCTAGGAAACCACTACATTTTTTTTACATAGGCAACATTCTAGTGACGTCTTTGTACCGTTATCTTTACGACCGCATTATTCCACACCGCTATGCTAGGAAATCGAAGCTTAAGGTATTATCCAGTTTCTTAAAATTTTATGGTTCATCTCTTAATATGAGGATTTCCTTCTTGTTCGAAATTGATTTAAGAAGATTCTTTACAAGAATTATATTTCAAATTTAAAAAACCTATGCAATTTTTACATAGTTCACTTTTTAACTGTTAAAACCTTCCTATTTTGCACTTACATCGGAATACTAGTGTCGTCTTATTTATGATTTATCTGACAAAAAAATTGACTTGTGCTTGTCAGTCTGTGAGCTTATAGCATTGAAATATATTATATCTAGAAGTGTAGTCCTCATAGAAATCTTAATAACTAGTCAATAGAAATGCTATCGACTATCTTTTAACACTGGGACGCATGTCGCCGTTTTTCAAATACCACTTTTTGTATTCCTGCAAACAAAATTATTCTTTTTGCGATGACAGACTAATTAATCAATTTGCATATACCTTTTAGTTTTGTATTGTACATTGTGCTCCTTTATTTCATACCCTACTTAAAAGTATATTTGAAAATATTTAATTGTTCATCCCCACTTTCACCTTGCTCCCCCTATCTTGTAAAGGGTTGAACCAATTTATAAAACAACAAACATCTAAAAACCATTGCTAAAAATACCCCGAAGAATACCCTCACTTAAATATACAATCTGCATCCAATCTGCATCCATCAGCAGTGGTGGATTTACCAGCAGACTGAGTAGGCTGGAGCCTAGGGCGGCAAATTTGGAGACTGTTTTTTTTCTTTTTTGCTACCTAAAATTTGCTCATGGAATTCAAAAAGATTTCTGTATTATTCACGTTTAATTTCTGGATCGTAAAAATAATCTAGGACTTGACAATTGTAGAGGCAAGGGTGGCAAAAACTTCCCAGCCTTTACCTTAAAAATTTGTAAATCCGCCACTGCAAATCAGTTCAATTGTTTATGGTGCCACAGACAGACACACAATCATAGAAGTCAAACTTATAAGACACTTGTTTTTATCAGGCAGAGGAGGCGAGTGATAAAAATAGAAACAACATGTTACGTTTTATGTAGGACAAGTATAATAGCTTCGCGCGTAATAATACCAAGTCCAGGGTGAAGGTCGAATCATGTTTGTATATAGATGCACAGCTAGGCGAGTTTATATGTACCTACATAAGCCTGACAACTGACAAGTCACATAATCAGTTTAACTGCATCACACGTCACCGTTTTTTGTAACGAGCTCACAATACGCGTTTTGATGAGTATTAGAAGATTGCGAGTAAAGATCTAGATTCGCCGGCTGCTAAGCGTCCTAAACGCGTAGAACCACACCTGTGGTTCCACTGGGGCAAATTAAAATTAGAACCTTGCCTTTAGCTGGCGTAAGTTCTGTAGAAAATTACCTATTTATTTTAACAACACATTATGATAAATCTAAATGCTAAACTAAATTATAATAAATCTAAATCTAAATGCTACACAACACATTATTTTAAAAAAAGATACAAATAATTTACCTACCATATGATTCAGCAGAACATTATATAAAAAAAACTGGCCAAGTGCGTGTCGGGCCACGCACAATAGGGTTCCATAGCTAGTCGTAACAACATAAATAAATAAATAAACGTACCGATTACCGACAAATAGCCAAAATACCAACATTTTTTTGCCAGCATAAATAACTTTGTTTTTCATAGTGTTTTATGGAATTTGTATCAATAACAAAGTTATAATTTGCGGTTGCTGAAAAAGTGTATATCTCAAAAACTGCTGACTGTATCTCATTCAAAATAATTTTGGTTGAAAGTTTTTATTAAGATCTATAATATATATTTTTTTTAGATTTTTCACTCCTGTGGTTTAAAAGTTAGAGGGGGGGGGAGACTCATTTTAGCACTTTGAAAGTGTCTATCTTTGGAACGATTGACATTGAAAAAAAATGGTTCTAAAAACCTCAATATAATTTTTAAAGACATATCTATAGACACCACACGTATAGGTAGAATGAAAAAAAAAAAATTGTTTCAGTTCAATGTATGGGGAGCCCCCCTCTAATATTAATATTTTTTTTTGTGTAAAAATCGTAGCGGTTAACAGAATACATCTACCTACTTAGTTTCAATTGTGTAGTTTTAATAGTTTCGGAATAAAGTGGCTGTGACATACGGACGGACGGACAGACAGACAGACCGACATGACGAATTTATAAGGGTTCCGTTTTTTGCCATTCGGCTACGGAACCCTAAAAAGCTGAGTGCCATTTTAAATTGTCGTGGACCAATATTTGACTGAGTTTATAAAACTTGGAGCAATTATGTTACCAGGGTCTTAGAAACTTCTGAAAGTGGCACCAACTTCAGTTTTACAATTAAAATAGCTGCCCGGTGGTGCCCCTTTTTACCAGGGACCAGCGTCACTTACACATTGCAGTTATTGGTGAATGACACGTAATACGGCGAGGTAATGAAATCATGCAGCTTATGGGTAATTCTACGATAAGAGGTTTTAAGTCCATAGAGAATGCGGCCGCGGAGAAATATTGCAAATAAATAAAATAATATTGTTCTATTTTTCTTTAACAACACTTAAATACATTTATTGAAATTTGTGTTTAACATACATTAGTTTGATAATTGATACAAAGAAGGTATTTATTGTTTACAAATTAAACTGAAACCGACAGGGGGACAGGCCAGGGTAGAGACTTTTTTAGACTTTATGAGGAATTTCAGAAAAATATACTCTTTTGAGGCATTTAATCATGACGCTATTTAGTAAAGTACATTTAGGTGATGTGTTTCATTGCTAAAAATAACAACATATAGAATAAAATTTCTTTTTTAAACTGATTGCCGCACAAGTTACCTCTTATCATAGAATTACCCTTATACTAAGTATCGTACTTACGTAGGTTGAGCCAAATTCTTCGACGTATTCTGTACGTTGTCAGACGAAAGAAAAGCTTGCAAAAAACGTTCTATCTTCAATCTCTTTGTCTGAATGAAATACACTCATTCACTTCCTTTCTGAATTCCAATCGTAAATCGGATAACCCCTATGATTCCTAAAAAGAAAACCTTCATTAAGTGACCCAGGTATCTTAGTTAATATCTTGTAAAACAGATATTAACTAAGATACTATACTATAATACTCCTTACAACAAATCTTTTAGTATCACGATTATCTTATTTCTAGACATAAACAACATCAACAAATGAGATAATCGCCTTAGTTACTAAAATTTATGTAATAAAATAAGATATTCAATTATTAATTAATTACAGATCTAACTTATATCTAAGTGATTGTAGTGATGATTCAACTCAAAACGGAATGACATGTAAGACAATAATGTAATAAAGTATGATACCTATTATAAAGATAAGATACCTGACTGGTAGAATTAATTGTTCTCCCCATTCTTAATATGTGACTAACATGTTTGTTGAAGTAAATGCGGCGTATTGAACTTGAAAAACCTTTTGGTTTGCGGTGTTTACAGGGAAAATAAATAACTCACGCAAACATTTTCTAGAAAATATTGTTGAGTACTCATACGTTTACTTTCGTAGTTTTGAAGTACAATTTCATCATCATCATCATTATCAGCCTATATACGTCCACTGCAGGACATAGGCCTCACCATTCGATTTCCACAGCGCTCGGTTCTGTGCCGACCGAAACCAAGGACTCCCCGCGATCTTGACAAGATCGTCCGTCCATCTAGCGGGGGGCCGTCCCACGCTGCGTTTGCCTGTTCGTGGCCGCCACTCAAGGACTTTTTTTGCCCCAACGGCCATCTGTCCTTCGAGCTATGTGTCCGGCCCATTGCCACTTAAGCTTAGCGACTTGCGTTAAGTACAATTTACTTACGTTAAATTTTCTGAAGAACCATGCAGGTATAGACTATACTTATTGTCTCCCCCTCCATTTAATCTAAAGAAGGTATCTCTTACGGTTTAATGGAGCCGTACCGGTCGAACTGGGCCGCAGCTCGGGTACTATTTCTGAAGAGTTCCAATTAATATTGGGGATACACGAATATCTGCACGTTGCTAAAGTAAAAGAAGAAATTCATGCAGCTGCAGAAAAATACAAACAGCGTTTGTCAAACCACCCGAATGAATTGGCACTCCAGCGCCTACGCCAAGGCTACTCCAATCGCCTAAAACGACCTGACATACTTAAGCTACATAACAGATCGTAGCTGAAATAAATATGAGTGGCTGACCTCACTGGAGGCAGCACTCTACAAAATTATGGACGCTCAACGCATTTGATTATAGTCGAAAATGACTGATTGCGGATAAATCTAAAAAACTAAAAAAAAATAATAATAGATATTAATATTGGGGAAGGGTCAAGATGATCTTTGGCGAAAAATCTAGAGAACCTTTTTTTTTTTTTTAAACGACGCCCGCTCTTGGAATAACTCTTGTGTCGCGGGGGTGATTTCACACACACAAAGCACACCCAGAGTCAGAACAAATCTTTGCGATTCACACAAAGATTTATTCCATGTGGGGATCGAACCCACAACACCAGCGTAGTTGAGAGCGGCGAGGCGACCGCTTTAACCGCTACGCCAACCGTGCACCCTCTCTGTCTGACCAACTCTGTCATATTAGTCTATTTAAACTATAAAACCTTTTTTTTATTTATCCTAATATTCTTTTTTTGCAGGTTTTCTCATATTCCTCATAGCAGAGCTCCGCATCTTGCCTGGTGGTCAAGTAGGCTTCACATGCAATGACCCGGCGTTGTCACACCCTTACACCGGGGACACCATCAGCTGGAAGCTGCTCATAGCCACCACTGTTCTACTGCCCTTGGCAATTGTAAGCACCTGCATTCCTTTAAACACCACTTTTTCATCACAAATGGTCGATGATCCGTAAATTTAGTCTAGGTTGTTAGCACATCAATTGAACATTAAAAATTGCCTACCCACTACTTTTTCTTTTTCTTTAAAAAAAACGCACTAGGAATAACTCCTGTGTCGCCGGGGTATTCACAAACATACATTTCACACACACAAAGCATTAACAAAAGCCGGCCATTTAAAACAACTTGTAATAACGTATCTCAATTAGGCTGCGCCCCTATCCGATAGTATCCGATTTTCTTGTTTCGGTTTCGGTTAGGGTTGAGCAAAAGTCTCATTTGAGATTTCTCCGTCGCATGGAGTTGGAATTGTGCCTGGTGGATTGCGATAGGCTACTCTCTTACATGCGATCCAGACATAACAGATGATATGTGGGTGTTATCCATCTCTGCCACACCCTTATGGGTGATATAAGTGTTGGGTTCAAGCAAATTAAAGATATATTCTTCGGTAAATATATAAGTTTTATTGCGATCAAAGTTTTCACATGTGCACGGGAAGAGAAGTGACAGATCAAGGGGCGGGAAAAGTCCAGCGCTACTAGTGGCAAAAACTAGAACGAAACATAAGGTTGCGTTCCATTTACAACAATAAGCGTAATATTTTTTTTTTTTATTCATTTCATCTTAAAAGCTATGATGTTATAGCATAATTATGATTATGTTCCTACAATGGTACCATTAAATTTCAGATGTTACTCATCGAGAGGATATACCATAATGACAAGTCAGTCAAATCAAAGCAGCAGGCTCTGTGCTGGTACAAGGAGTATCTGTTCGGAGTCCTCGTGAACCTCATAATAATGCAGACGCTGAAGGTCATAGTGGGGTCGCCAAGGCCACACTTCTTTGACACCTGTGATCCTATGGAGGCGAAAGATTGTCAAGGGTAAGAAACAAATTAATTATTTATTGACATAATGTCATATTCATTTATTCCACAGAAATAGGGTACATACACAATGGTCTTAAAAATATTTTTGGCCAAATTATAGTAAGTATATACAGACAATTATTATAAATAAGTTTTGTCATCAAAATATTCTCGGATCGAGTATGTACTTACTTTTGATTGTAAGAAATTTGTGGTGCTTTCTTTTAAATGGTAGTCGTTCATTCATGTTTCTAATAGACACTGGCAGTTTGTTATATATGAGGGGTACACAGTATACTTCTATGCATCATTGCAGTTTTGCATGACACAGTACAAAGCTTACCCACATGACGTTTTCTGTCTCGTTCAATTTTTTTTTTTTTTTCACTTCTCTTTTTAGTTAGAAGTACTTTAAAAGCGTGTTTTTAGTTTTTTTTAAGCTATTATTTTTATTTTTTTATTTCTTTTTATTTCTATTAAAAATTTGTGTAGCTATTATTTATTAATCATGCATTTGTATTAAGTTTTCATATTTGAAGACTTGGAGACAGAGATAGGCTCCTTTTTACAGACACACCTAGCAGTTAAGTTACCATAGCAACTATGACATTATGATATCTCATAAGTAGGTATTCCTTTCAGCCAACAATCAGTTACATCGTTTTACGTTGCTGTTATGTTCTTAAATTAATTAAATACCGTTAGCCGTTAAATGTACTCAAGGTAGCAAAACCTAATTATAAATGTAAGTAGACACTAAACACATTTACTTTAGAATATGAAAAATAGGAAAACTTTTTTTTTAAACGACGCCCGCACTAGGAATAACTCCTGTGTCGCGGGGGTGTTCAAAAACATACATTTCACATACACAGAGCACAGCCAGAGTCAGAACAAATCTTTGCGAATCACACAAAGATTTGTCCCGTGTGGGGGTCGAACCCACAACACCAGCGCAGTTAAAAGTGGCCTGGTGATGACTTTTCAAACGAACTCTAATAAACGATCTATTTTCCTCCTTCCATCTGTAAAATATACCTTCGTATGTACACGCGTCAGCTTATTTAGCATAATTGAGTATTATAAATATTCTTTTGTATGTCTACCTTCATATTTGCCATTCTTTACTAAACCTCTCTGAGTAGCAGGCAGGAAAAAGGAAAACTAATATCCATACAAATAGTATTGTAGGTGAGAATTTTAGTCTTGGTTATAAAAATAAATAAATAAATATTTCACAACTTACTCACAACGCCATCCAGTCCCTAACTTAGCAGAGTAAGTATACCATGAGTACTAGAATAACTAAATACTAATACATACCCCAATGACCCAACAACCCCCATGATCACGCACTCAAAGATTTGCCAGCGGCCATCGAACCTATGACCTCAGTGTCGCAGGTAGGTACACTATTCATTCCGCCATCCGGTCGTCAAAATGTGACGTAAGTTATATTTCAGTTCTATATCTGAATACCTTCAATCTTTTTTTGACCAGATAGCGGAGTCGGTAGTGCAACTGCCTTTTACGCCGAGGTCGCGGGTTCGATTCCCGCTCAAGACAAATCTTTGTGTGCATGAACATGGAGGTTTGTCTTGGTCTTAGTGCTACTTCGTGCTACTATTTATGATAAGTATGTATTTACAAAAGCAAAGTATATATGTATTAATATCAGTTATTCTAGTACCCATAGTACAAGGTCTGCTTCGTTTGGGATTAGATGACGTTATGTGTAAGTTGTGTGATATTTAGTATAAATTTTATTATATTATTATTTAGATTCCGTACCCAAATATACTAAGACGCCTATGTTCATCCGTTCGTCCGTCTGACAAAATTAATTTAGCGGGTTAAGAAAACTACTTATTTTGCGGGAATGTGTTGGTTCCGATATGCAAATTGTTACACAACATAACATCACGCCTATATTACCCAGAAGGTTCTAACTGAAGTGTACAACACCCACATTTCACCTTTTATGTTTAGGTCTAATGGGATAGGGGGTGAGCCTTGTGCGCTATTCACCCGTCACAATGCCAACTCCGTGCTATTGTGAATTTCCTGACGAAAAGTTCATAAACAACATTTTGCCCTACCCGGGAATCGAACCCGAGACCTCGCGGCGATAGGCTCATCATGCTTACCACTAGACCATCGAGGCAGTTGCTTAATGTGAACAATTAAAATTACCTTTTAAACTATCGCGTTGCATGATTATTATTATAATTTTGACGGGAATTAACGCGAAACATGCATATTATTTACCTTTTGGCTATACGTTTCGGCAACGGGTTACACTATAGAAAACGGCCGGTGTAACCCGTTGCCGAAACGTATAGCCAAAAGGTAAATAATATGCATGTTTCGCGTTAATTCCCGTCAAAATTATAATAATAATTAAAATTACTATAACATTTTTTCATGTTTTTCAGATCAGAGTACGTGCCCAGCTACACGTGCACTAAAGCCGGCTGGCTGACTCAGTCGGATAGGAGTTTTCCTTCAGGCCACACGTCACTCGCTGTACATACAGGGATATTCTTAGTAGTAAGTATTAGTACACTCATATTTAACAAGAAATATGTACTGTTAACTTTTTGATGTTATAATTTGACGTCCGATGAGCTTTAAAGGTATCCAAAGGGACAAGAAACAAAATTAATTAACTTTATTTACACAACTAGCTGACCCGGCGAACTTCGTACCGCCTTAGCGTAAATTTGATGCACTACTTTATTTTGTATAGCTGACCTATCTTATGTATGCGTACCTATTCAATTTGAACTGGAATCTATAATATCCCCCATATAAAAATGAATACTTTTTTTTTTTTTTTGTTGTAACAACCTTGTTCAGATTATTAGAAAACTACAAAAAAAAAATCAGCCAAATCGGTCAAGCCGTTTTCATGCCAAGTCGTGACAACGGAAAACGGGTTTCATTTTTATATACATACCTATATAGATTTACCCTCTTGGGAAGTGAAATGTCCAAACAATCTACCTTATTATTAACATAATATGTCGTCTTCCTATTGATATTATTTGAGCTATGCTTAGCAAATTATACTAGAAAGCAGGTGAAAATATTATGGGACGTCACTTAATGACGACCGTAGCTTAGTGGTTTAAAGTCGTTGCCCGGTTTGTAGAGACCCCAGGTTCAAATACTGCCGGTCCCATATTCTTTTCAACTGTTTCTTAGTATAATATGTCATGTAGGGAACCTATGTATAGAATTTCATGTAATTCCTTCAAAATTGACTAACATTACATATAAACTAACAAACCCAAATTTACTTCCTTGAGGAGTGGAATTTCCAGAAAATCTTTCTTATTTACGTCATGTAAGGAACCCCTGTGCAAAATTTCATGCATTTACCTTAAGAAATGACGAGCCTCCCATATAAGCTTACATCCTCTAATTTACCCACTTAGGGCAAAAATACAAAGATAAAACATATTCCAGTTTTTAAGTTAGACCTTCAGCAACACATTTATAAAAACCGCATCCAATTCCATTGGTTTTTGCGTGATGCGCGTACGAACATACAGAAAAACAGGCAATAATTCTAAAAAAATATGTTTTGAAGTCAAAACATATAATGCTATTTTTCTTAAATATCTTTAATGGACAGACTTGGGAAATTTTACAATTTTATAATATGCATAAATGAATAATTCTTTGTTTTTTCCTTCACAGTATTACCTCTACCGGAGAACAGGGCCTCAAACAAAAAGGATACTATCCATACAGTTGCTATGCATAGCAACTATAATAGTGTGCAGCGTATCGCGTATGACTGACCATAGACATCATTGGTGGGATGTACTCGCGGGCGGAATCATTGCTGTACCCATCTTATTTTATACTGTAAGTACTTAGTCTATTATTTCTTGATGTAATCATAATTATCACTAAATAATAATTATAATAATAAAAAAATATCTTACAACTTACACGCAAAGTCATCTAGTCCCAAACTAAGCAGAGCTTGTACTATGGTTACTAGAATAACTGATACTAATACATATATTCTTTTCTTTTGTGAATACATACCATATAATAAGGGTTAGGCTATAGTCCTCCACGCTGGCCACGTGGCGACTGGTAGACTTCACACACCCACAAGCACTTTTTAGGCATTCTCAGGCATGCTGGATTCCTCATGATGTTTTCTTTCACCGTTCTATCTATATACACACTTATCTTTGAAAAGACGAATCTTAACGATTTATTGATAGAGGTGTGTACCGTGGGTTTGAACTAGAGTTGCCGCGAATACTCGCTATTATTCGATATTCGGCATTACTCGTCATTTTTTTTGATATTCGTCGAATACCGAATAATAGCTAGTATTATTCGGCATTCGGCGAATAGTCGTCGAAAATAAACTTTTAACGAACAAATGAACTAATGAGTTAAAAATAATATATTTTTTTAATTATTTTCCTTAATAAAACAATACACAATATCTATTATTATCTGTTATATTATGTGCCTGTGCCTATCATATTCATGTAATTAAATTAGTAAGGTAATTAATATTTAAAATCCAACAGAGGCAGATTGTGGTGCAAAAAATCATTTTTTTCTGCACGTTCTGGAGCAAGTCGGTTTAGTTTTTCCTCGTAACGTGTGCAGTTTGTTGAATCAGCGCATCTTTCATTAGGTATCTGATTAATGAAACAGTGCTAGGTATCACATCTGATATAGGTGACTAGGAACTCGTGATTTTTGTTATAAATTAGAAATATTTTCAATGTGTTTAATGTTTTTTTTTTTATGTCGAATAGTAATGTCGAGTTATTCGACTATTTGCCAAAGTGAAAAGCGATTAATCGGTATTCGACTATTCGCTATAAACACTATTCGCGGCAACTCTAGTTTGAACCCGATACCTTTACTTCGCAGTCCTATAGTCTCCTACTCGGTTATCGCTTCTTTCGCACTAATATTGAAATATAATAATTATTTTACGACGCCCGCAGTTGGAATAGTTCCTGTATCGCGAAGCTTTCGCAAACATACACTTAAGACACACAAAACACACCCAGTCACAAACTATCTTTGTGGATTACACTAAGAAAAATAAATTAAACAACATACTTACACACATCTAGTCCCAAACTAAGCAGAGCATGTACTATGGGTACTAGAGTAACTAATACAAAATTCCTTTTTTTTTAAATACCTACTTATTGTACATAGATACACCCAGACCAAGACAAACCCTCCATGTTCATGCACACAAAGATTTTTCTTGAGCGGCAATCTAACTCGCGACCTCAGCGGTACACTAACCACTCCGCCATCCGGTCGTCTTAAGATTTATCCTATGCATGCAACTGTTTCGATGGACGCCATAGTGCTAATGTTAGACAGATATTGGCAACAATCAGGATAAGTAAGCTCACTTACAAAACTCAATCACCAAGTTAATCATCTCTTTTTTCAGATCAATTCACTGTGCGGTAACTTCAACTGTTCTCACACGACCCTCACTAGTGAAGATCCCGAAGAATGCGAGAAACCCATCGATCACACTTCTCAAATCACCGCCAAGTAACCTTCATTCCAGTATTACTAGAATAATATAATAGATAGATGAATATTCATTTGTGTTTGTGTGAGTATATTATTACTAAAAATATTTTTATATGATATAAAGATAAATTTAGATTTTTTACATAAGATAGAACGCCAGAAGCAATTACACTATCCAATGGTCCCAATGACAAGGCCAAATACACACATTCACTCACACAAGCACACCCAGTCTCAGAACAAATCTTTGCGAATTACACAAAGATTTGTCCCATGTGGGGATCGAACCCACAACACCAGTGCAGTGGAGAGCGGCGAGGCGACCGCTTAAACCACTACGCCATACGTGCAGATATCTCTTGTATGCTCTGTATGGTTAATTTAACTGTGTTAATTAATCAATTAATATATTTATTTGCAAAAACACGGTTACATAATGATCTTACATAGTAAATTGTCCAACATGTTTCACTGTAAATTACAGCATGCAATTTTAGGCTTGATATTATTAGAATATACACTTTGAGAAGACAATGAACATTTTTATATAAATAAAATAAAGCGAATATACATCAAACATTAAAAAAAATCTTCTATTCTATAAAAACACGTATTAATTAAAAACAATTACAGACCTCTCTTAAATTGAGGAACATTGTGACCCATTATGGCTTCTGGGAGTCTATTATATGTGCGCGGTGCCAATCCCAGAATATATATAACATCAATACAACTATCTTATATTATAGTAATGGGTGTAATAACCGTTATTATTTAATTAATAAATAAATAAATAACTATACCATTTACACTAGGTAAAATATAACTACTTTTTTCCAGGGACCTAATTATGTGATTTGGGATAGCTTACTACAGGGACTTAGAACAGTAAGGGCCAGTTTCTGAGGTTCCGGATACATCTTATCCAACCCATAAAATATAACCTGGCCGAATTTAAAAGTGGCCCAAGTTACACTTGAAATAAGAACACAGCAGTCACTTTCATTTGTGTGTGTTATATGCTTATCTTGCCGATAAGGTTATCTAACACCTGTGAAATTGGAGGCTAAAAAAACTTTCTATCACATAGTTTTTGAAGGAAAATATTTTTTTAAGTATACCCCAATTTTTGTTTTATTTATAGAAAAAAATCAATCATCTAAAAAGATTCAAGCTAACTAAGTATTATACTTTATGAATTATTTGTTTATCAGAATATTGTCTACATTATACATGTAATATACTGAACGCATTATCAGAGTTGTTTGTAACTTCTATAATAATTTGTGATACGTAATTTTGTATCCAAAATTGTGCACGACTGTGATTATAAAATTGAAGTACACTAAAGTAAGATTATGGTAGCTACCGTTATGATAACAATTCTCTGAGCAAAAAACTAATTTTCAAAGACTTCCCTAAAAAAATAACATATAATAAATAAATACAAAACAAAAAGGTTTTTCCGGACAGCAAGTATTCGCCTGTAAAGTAACGTTGGAACTGATTTTGAGCATTACGCTGCAAACTGCCTCCCTGACTAACGCATTCGTCTGTGATGATGTAACATTATGTCGGATAATCTTGATGACTAGGGATGATTAGGAAGTCATGACCCCCCACTACCCCTCCCCATCCCCCAGTTATCCAACAAAATGTTACATCATAGGCGAATGCACAAAATCCAGTATTTTTTTCTTAGAATAATGAAAAAATACAGTTCTATATCCAGTATAATATCCTTTTTTCCAACAAAAAAAATACAGTTTTGTATAAAGACAGCTTTAGATATAAGTTATTATATTTGTAAACAGAAAAAGGCGCATTATCATGTAAGATCAATACGACTGTGACTAAATATAAATTATACAAAAAAAATGTATGTACTTACCTAAGTATGTTCTTTCAGACCAACTGCTTCATGACCTAAATTAATATTATACGTAACTATTATTATGCCAAAAAATATGCGATAAATAGGTAACCCTTTACGTTATATTCCTAAGTAATTACCTAAAGACATCACATTCACATTGTGTATCCGTTTTAAAAAACATTCCCGATTTATAGATTATTAATATCAGCACCCAATTATTTATAAGAGTTACCGTCTGTATCAGAAAAATGGTTCCTATAGTGTTATTAAAAAAGCTCGACGTTGATCTTAGACAATTTAACAAATAGGACTGGTCATTGTATAGCGTTCCCCGCTGCCAAATGCAAAGACAGCTGGGAATACATGTAATATAAAACTAGTTGTCAAATCATAGAAACGCGGAACGCTATCGTCTCGCTCTCCGCGAGTTTTCACAGACTTACTTGCTATATTTGCTGTCATTTCCTCCATATTGGTTAAGTGCTCTTTGTCATCGATCGATTTCGGTAAATATAATTCGAAAAAATTCACTAATTCTAAATATAAGGTGCCTCGTGTGATATGATATTAAAGTAAAGGTGATTTTAATTTCAAAAACAATTAATGTTATTCCTGAGTATTATAATTATATTTTAATTTATCTGTTTTTTGAAACTATAAATATCTAAAGACTAAGCTTTATGAATCTATGCAATCATTAATGACCACAAGTTTAAATGTCCTTGCCAAATATGTAAGTAATGTAAGTGTGTTATATCACAGATAATATAATACTAGTACAGATACCCAATCTCATACAAAAAATTGACGCCACCTTAAAAAAATTATTTCTGTGAGCTACTTTAATTCACTTTTATGCCAATAGATGGCCGTACTTGTGAGTAGTCTCAACCGCGCTACCCTAACGCCATCTAGCTATTGCAAAAGGTAACATAGGTACATGTCGTCCTTGTGTGCGTAAGAATGTGTCTGTGTGCGTGCCAAAGCTGGTCAATGTTTTAGAATATTATTATCTGCATTTGTGCGTGTCCGTGTCAGTATGTACCTACATTACCATGACGTTTGACCTTCTACAGCGCTATAACACTGCTTCATTCAAAATATCAAACGATTTTTTAATGTTTTGCGATTTAAAATGTAATGTAATAAAATAATGATTACTTTCTATTGCAATTGATTTTGATTTAGACTTATGTTAGTTGTTTCATTTTTAAGGTATACCAATACAATATCATTCACCCAAGAATAAATTCATTTTAATATGATAGAGCTTTTGTTAGCACGCTTGAATGATGCACGTAGCCGTACTATGCGCTAAACTGGTTCTCAGTTCCTGTCAAACTTGGTAGGTATACCACTAACAAATTGGAGCCTACCATATATCTATGGAGCCTACCTATGCCAAGGATGTTTCAAATCATAGGTTAGGTATAAATAGCCGGGGCTACTCCCGCGAAGCAGTACTGCATTGGGCTGGCGCTTAAGCGGTTACGGCGCGGCGGAGCGCGGCGACGGCGCGGCGGCTCGGCGCGGCGGAGCGCTGCGGTCTTCCAACCCCTAGCCATAACAGATCGCCGCGCTTAGAACATTCACAGTTCGCGCGCTGTAATAAGTTTCAATTTTGCGTGCAAGACTAGTATTATATTATCTGTGGTGCAAGTGGGTACCTCAGGCGAGGTGTAGGTATAATTTTTACATAAACTTGACTCTCGTTAGGGAGTGAATCTTCTGTTGTTCCCAAGGACGATATAATATCTACTAACGTTGTTACTTATTTTGCCTATAGGTACCTACTTCAAATAATAATTTCAAGTATTTCAACATTAATGTAAAGACAATTTAAACGTCTTAAGTCAATAAAAGAGTTGCTAAAGAAAGTAATCTTTATTTATTTCTGGTAAAGTTTGATCGAAAAATCTAAAATCTGTTTATAAAAACGTGCAATCATGTTTGCTTAGCATTGTTCTTACAACTGTCTTCGTTCGCAAAAACGTATTTTTGTAGCAATCTTATTATCGAAATTCTTATCTAGACTAAGATTGCTTTGAAGGAAGAAGACAAGGGAGGTTTTAGTCATATCACTCAGTACAAAAAACATGACAATGTATGTAAAATACCCACTAGTGTATCTAGGGGTGCGCTTTGTTTTTCATAAAAAAATTTCTTCATAAAATCGCAATTATTTTCCGAATTTGTTATTAATAACATTTTTCTTTATACTCATTGGCATTCATAATATTGTTTTTCATTCACATCTTTATCCTATTATTTTCTTATATTATAGTTTTTCTTAATGATACCGATCATTCTTTTCAACTCCTAATTATTTTTATTCATACATTTGTTTGTTCTTTTTAATTAATTAATTTCTTCATTTTGAGTGTTACTTTATCTAATCTATTGATATGCATAATGTCAATATAAATATATTAATTATTTATTTATTTAATTGTAAAAAGATCTAAAAAACATCTCACATAAAATATCCACAAGAGCACACAAACAATCCGAAAACTTCTACCGAAGTGAAGGACACACGCGCGGCCCGTTTATTTGTAAATAAACATTGCAGAAAAACGTTTTGTTTCTGTTCGAAGTACATCACATGACAATTGATATCTATATTATTTTAGATTATAAAAAAATAAAATACATATATATGATTACTTACATTATTAGAAAAACATGTATTTAATATATAATTTAAAAAGTTCGATGATGATTTTATATCTAACTACTATTGGAAGGCAATCGTAGACTCAGAAACTAAACGCGTCATCGTAAGTGAATGTCCAATAATTTAGCATGCTGAGTGACAAAAGCGTCGAACTCCAATTTGTTTATAACTTAATATACACTCACACACTCATACAATGTTAAAATAAAATGGAAATAAGCGCCATCTATTAGCCACAAATTACCAAACCGCATGAAATTTTTACATTTTGTGCCGTATCCAAGACGGCGACTTAGGAGTTAAAGACATAGATTTCTTTTTTCTCTCAAATCACTTTGAAATAATTGAAGAATGCTTTTAACGTTTTATATATACGTGCTTTATTTTTTAAAAATCATATTTTGGTCAAAAGTTGAACAATAGCGTTTATAACAATTTATTATTTTTGCATTGCTATACATAACGCCATCTATGGAAATTTTTAAGAAGTAAAAATCTAATGTTCCTAATGATACCCCATGGTTATATTTATTTATTTTGTATACAAAACATTATTTATTTACTTGTGTGATTTACTGGTGTAAATATTAAATTGGGTTATTTTTACGAATATCTTTGTTTAATTTTATTACTATAAAATAAAATCCATCTTCCTTGAACTTTCCGTCAGACAATTCACAATAGATGCACGTACAAATAACACTTTTCCCGTTCCGGGAATCGAACCAGAAACTTCGTGGAGAGGCGCATACGCTTCCACTAGACCATCACTAGAAACATCTATTTGTAATAAAAGTTTGGATTAAAAAAAAAGTCGAGCAGTCGGACACCAAAGGATAAAAAAATCACTCGAACTGAATGCCAAACTAAAAAATTAAAAATTTATACAGTAATAGTCCTAACTTAATTACTAGAAATACTAGAAAATAAGCCCTATAATTAAAAGCCCTGAAAACCCAACCAACCACAAATTATATTAAATGCCTTTCACACAAACCTTCAATTATAGCGATTATGCACAAAAGCCGAACGTAAGTGTCATCATAAATGCATGATTTCTTGCCTGACTTGAGGAAGAATACTAACTATGTTGACATAATGCCGGGTCATTTTAAGAAAATCTTAGGTATATCGTACCTACTATCTCTTGTTAAAGTAGGTACTCGAAATTTTTGCTCTTTATCTTTCTGCCCTGTATTAGAATCTGAAAATCCAGTCCTTCATCCATCGTATAAATATCAAGTAAGCTCTTTAATTGGCTTAAGACACCTATGTAAATGTTATCCGCTAAGGCTGATTGCATGGTATAAACAAAGCATGTAAATTGTAATAAAGCTGTTGAGTTTCCTTAATAAATAAAAGCAGATTCTTATGTTTTATATTTTGTTTTATTTGTTTGTTTTAAATAAAACGACTCCCGCATTAGGAATAACTCCTGTGTCGCGGGGGTGTTCACAAACATACATTTCACACACACAAAGCACACCCAGAGTCAGAACAAATCATTGCTAATCACACAAATATATCTGTACCTGCGTCGCATTATTGACTTATAGTTGCTGCCAGACCCAGACCGACGAGCATTCGTCTATAAATAAATAATTTGTTTGACTAAAATTGTAGGTATCCTATCCTAATTTTATCAGTCCGCAAGGTTACGTTGAATGCTTGCGGTCTAGGATCACATATTTTCTAATAAGTTTTTTGTGCACAAATAAATGGCGATTTTCATAAAGTTGTTCAAAACGGTGGGAAGAATCCGCCTGGAAGACGTAACAGTATTTTTAAAATTACCCTTTTTTGCCGAATTACTAATTCTGCTTGGTGGTCATTAAAACTGATTTTCGTGTCATTTGATGTTTGGGTTTCCAACATTATACAATATGAGCAGCAATATACTTCGAATCATTTTGCTAGGCGTGGTGTTGGTTAGCAAGGTATGCGCCAGGGACCATACTTGGGTCCAGTTTATAAAAAACTTTGTGGAAAATGAAGGAAAGCCGACCATTTTGATTTTTGATGGTCTGTGTTGGAATAAACGTAAGTTAAAAGTTAATTTTAGATTTTGATTTAATATTTTGACTGCCTTGTTGATCAAGCACTAGTGTTTGCGACCGCTCACCTTGATGTCTCGAGTTGAATGCCTGGGTCGGACAATAGTGTTATTTGGGATTATTCCAGTAGCAGCATGGACTGGATATCAGCCCGGCAGATAGCGATAGGTTCACCCCCTATTACATGGAACGAAACATAACTGTTAAAAAGTGGGTGAATTTTTTTTTTATATTTAACATATTATCACGCCTATATTACCCAGAAGGGTGTGGCAGAGGTGTACAGCACCCACATTTCCCTTGTTATGTTTAGATCCCATGGGATAGGGAGTGAGTCTATCGCCATCCACCGGACACAATTCCAACTCCGTGCAGCTATTGTGAATTTCCTGACGGACAGTTCACAAATAACACTTTGAATCGAACCCGAGACCTCGCGGTGAGAGGCGCATACGCTAACCACTACACCATCGAGGCAGTTCTATATTGCTATTTAATTGTATATTTCTTTTTTCAGATGTTCAAGTTAATTTATCGATTGAAATGTCTAAAATCGGTGGCAGATCATCTACTTCAATGAATGATAAATCCAAATATCAATATCATGAGTTACTATATCTTTTAGATCTGGATTGCTATGATAGCAAAGAAGTTATCGAGTTGGTATGTAAGTCCTACAATAGTATAAAGGCATAGTGGTTCTATAACCACCACGCCATCCGTAGCAACGCGCCGTTGAAAGCGGCGGTCACCCCGCCACTTTCAACTGCGCGTGTGTTGTTCGATCCCCACATGGGACAAATCTTTGTGTGATTCGCAATTATTTTTTTGACTCTGATTGTGCTATGTCTGTGAAATGTATGTTTGTAAACACCCCCGCGACATAGGAGTTACTCCCAGTGCACGCGTCGTTTTGAAAAAAATATATAGGTATAGGTAATATAGGTATATAGATACTAAGAAACAGTTGATAAAATTATGGGCATGGGATAAAAGTAAGGATTTAAACCTGCGAGGATTTGATTCTGCACACCGGGCAGTCGCTTTAACCAACCAGCTACGGTCACGGTGACGTCACATGCATCCATTTGTTCCTATCTTAAGTAGGATACATACCAACATGGCGAAGTTGCATTCGACGAAAATGTTGTAAAGAATGAACGCGTAGGTACCTTATTTCAACTTCATATTGATTATTTGTATAGCATTTAGCTATGCTTAGCAAATTATACTAAGAAACATTTAATGTAATGTAATGCTATGTTAAAATCCCTAATAGTTATTTATGCAACTGTTCTATAATGAGGGGTATTAAAACACGAGTGTGGGTTTATCACACGAGGCGAAGCCGAGTGTGATAATAGTATCACATGAGTGTTTTAATACCTAATTATAACAGTTGCATACAAGACTTTATCTACACCCATGATATGAATCCTCTATAAAATGTTCTGAAACCATTGGGTATTGTACAGTGTTGTAAGAACTCTATGTAAATTCATGGAAAGTTTAATTAGTGAGTATCTAATACAAAAAAACTATGTACCTATAGGTAATAATATAATTATTTATTGTAATAATTATTTACATTTTGGATCGTACAATTATTAAAAAGTATTTTTCAATACTATTATTGAACAAAAATGGCGGGATACGACGTCAATTCAAAAATTCGAATAAGTTTTTTATTTTAATTACGGCGCTGTGGTAGTGAAACGCGCGTGCATGACATGTTCTTTTTTTGAAATTCATAAAGATGCCATGAGAATGTGGCTGTTCGATGAGTAAAAAAGGAGTTGCATAATGAATTTCAGTACAACATTATAACACCCGTTTGGGTGTTATAATGGTTATTATGACACTGGCTGTTTTAATGTTGGCAATTAGCTAACTGTTTCAAGAACGTTTATAGAGGATTTATAGCATGGGTGTAGATAAAGTTTAATAATGTTACATGTTTATAGGCATCATCTAGAAATCTGTTTCGTTCTCCATACCGCTGGCTCGTGGTCACAAGTTCCACTGAACAGTATTACATAAACAGATTATGGAACAGTTCCATATTGGCTGATAGTGATCTGGTTGTAGCTTCAAGACTGGGAGACTTTATCACACTTGTAGAACGTAAGTAATACAAAATTTTCAGTTTCATTTTGCGATAGAAAAACCTACAAAAAACTGAGTCATGTAGAAAACATATTATCTTTATAATAATAGCAGCCCTGTATCTAATACATGCCCACTGCTGGGCTCGGGCCTCTTCTCATGATGAGAAGGGTTAGGCCATAGTCCACCACGCTGGCCAAGTGCGGATTGGTAGACTTCACACTCCCTCGAACACTTTTTAGGCACTCTCAAGCATGCAGGTTTCCTCACGATGTTTTCCTTCACCGTTAGCGAGCGATAATTTATATGACAAATACACACATATCTTTGAAAAGACGAATCTTAACGATTTATTGACAAAGGTGTGTGGCGAGGGTTCGATCCCGAGACCTTTGACTTCGCAGTCCTACGGTCTACCACTCGGCTATCGCTGCGATCGATAACATTACTCAGCTTATATATCGTCACCTATAAGGCAAACTTACGAATCTGCAAAATATGAATTTTACAGGGTAGCGTTTTGAAATTTAAAATTAATTATAACTTTATTAAAATTATGAAATACGGGTGTTACTCACGTAATGTTGGTCTATTTAGTCGACCGCGGTTTCGCCTATATGATGTGCAAGACTGGCTGCGACTCAGGCGCGACGTATCGCACTCTCTTGATAATGCCTAGACATATAGGCGAAACCGCGGTCGACTAAATAGACCAACATTACGTGAGTAACACCCGTATTTCATAATTTTAATAATGTTACAAACTCACGTCAGTTTTAATAAAAATAATTATAACTTTTTTTTAGTAATGTGTGTAATAGGTACTGTGGTAGATTTGGTTATTAAAATGGTACTGTTTCTAGATATTATCAATGGACTGTCAATATTTTAAAAGAATCAGAAATAAATGCACATTCGTAACTTTACATCATCATACATTGAAGCTGTGAGATATTTATTGATACCGTGGAAAATTTACGAAAGTGGCACATTCGTAACTACCATAACAAAATTATCTAATTGAAACTATGGTGAACTTACGAAAGTACCACTTTCGTGAGTTTACAAAGGGTATAAAATCATTTAAATATTAAAAGTAATTTGCGTTGCCTTGGGATCATTGACTCATTTTAGTAATAGTTGTTACCAATGTAAATTTACGAATATGTCAGATTCGTAAGTTGACAATAGCACATTTCACTCGAACTTTATAATTCTAGTACACTAAAATACCATATCTGAATTTGGTAAGTTTACTATGGGTGCAATATTAGAAAATGCAGAATCGGACTATTTGAATTCTGTAACCGTAAGAGCTAGAAATACTAAAGTTTGCCACATTGCGTAGTACCATATTAGGTACACTTTGGCATTAAAATGTCATTTTCGCTAAAACAGCAGATTCGTAAGTTTGCCGTGGAGGTGACGATATATGACACATGATCATTTTGAACGTACCCTTCTTCCGGTGGGGAAAAAGGGTACGACGGTTATGACGGACATTATAAAGCAGAGAATGACGTCACAAAAATATTATCCATGTAAACAAGATGACGTGGTTTTCTAGAGATTAAGTTTGACGTTGCATTTTTGTATTGTTCGCGTGGTCCTTGTTGCGTCCGCTACATGACGGCACCGCTATTAGAGGAAAGCATAGCTATAGTGATGAGTTATCACTGATGATGGACAAAGTCCAGTCATCAGTTCAACTGGCTCGTTGGTCTAGTGGTTAGCGTATGTGCCACTCACCGCTAGGTCTCGGGTTCGATTCCCGGATCGGGCAAAAGTTTTGTTTGGGACTTTTCGGAGTTTCGGAGACGGAGTTAGATTTGTGCCCGGTGGATGGCGATAGGCTCAAACCCTATCACATAGGTCCTAAAACATAACAGTTGAAATGTGGGTGTTATTCGCCTTTGCCAAGCCCTTCTGTGTAATATAGGCGTGGTGTTATGTTTATGTTTCTAATTCTTATTAAACTGCTCAACTTTTTTAGTCATCAATAGAACTTTGTAGAGTAGGATATTTCAAAGCATTTCTGATTGCATTGTCAAGTCCACAAGCCGTCTCCAGCCATCCCTTTGCAATCAACCCTTCGAGGCTTCTACAACGGCAGCCTGGTAGACATTAGGGCACATCGGGAGCTGTTCCGAAGACGAAGGGACGTGATGGGACATGTCATCACCATGTCAAACGTGATACAGGACAGCAACTCTACGTTGTACCATCTGCCGAAGGAGGATGGCATGTAGGTAACCTGTGGAGGTGTAAGGTGGAGTGGAGGGTGCAGAAATTTAATTTGCTTATAGGTGTTAATGAGATATGGTGAAGTAAGATGTGTGATAATCCGCCTATAAAGAGTTCAAGGCCAAAAATTATAATTTATCGCTGTCAAATTGTTGCATTCAAAGCACGTTTGTGAGAAAACAAATGAAAGTAAATATTCCAAATTGTCTTATTGTCTCTTTGGATAGTTTCATACTCGTGTCATATGAGAATGAGAACCTTATACCTACAAAAACTACACTCATTGGGTGTTCTAAGAAAAAAGTACCGATACGTTGAATCTATTGTTTTCTTCGTTCCTACACAAATATAATTATAACCAACAAATTTTGGGTAACACACACTGCTTTTATTACTATTTAACATAAAGGCCTAACATTAATGTTTTCATTTACGTAGGGAACCAGAATATGACTCCATACCAAAAATCTGCTGGATGAACGTGAGACTCGCGTTCCAGATGCTGAACGCCACTCCGGGGTACATCTTCAGCTATAGATGGGGGTACAAGGTCGATGGCAAGTGGTCTGGGATGATCGATGACTTGTATTCTGGACGGGCGGATTTGGGTGAGTTTTATCTATTAGACTTGCTACTTATATATCTTTTGGAGTTCAGCTAAATAAAAGATCTTTCGGACTAGCATCACGTACGCTATATAGATAGATTAGACTTAGCGTCTAATCTAATCCCATCAAAAATATGAGAATATCGCGACAAATTCTATCTCGCGCTCGTTATGCTATCAGCAAGTTAGGCAGTTTCAACCAGGCCATTGAATGACGGGAAATGAAATGGTGGTAAATAACATGCTTGGTGAATCTATATTCGAAAAAGTTTCAAAGCAACTCTAGAGAAATGAAAAGTTGTGAGACGGAAAAAAAGAATCTAGAATTAGGGAAGAAGAAATATTCCTTAAACTCCAACTAAATGATAGTGATGAAGACAGCAACTAAAAGGAAATTATCTTTCAGGCACCAACTGCATAGTCTCCGACACAGAACGCCTCGACGTGGTGTCCTACACGGACAGCCTGGCTCCATTCCGAGTTCGTTTCATCTTCCGGCAGCCTCCCTTGCCTTACGTGTCCAATATATTCTCTATGCCGTTCTCCTCCAGCGTGTGGATAGCTATGGCGTTGTGTGTGACTGTGTCGACTGTTTCGCTGTATTTAGCGGCTAAATGGGAGGCTAAAGATGGGAAAGTAAGTTACCATTATCCTATGTCTTGTTGTAACTTTTGGGGTTTTCTGAAAGGCTATTCTCAGTAGCAACACTGTTCATAGTCATTGTGGTGATAGGATTAGTCAGCCAGACACTGCGGGGAGGCTCCTGTAATGCACCCCATCGCCCACCCGAAATATGGTTCATTTATTGTCCTGCCTTTCCATCCTTTGTACCATAAAAGACCTTGTGCAGGCCAACCAAAAAGGAATCACAGTCGCATCCTATTGGTCCAAAACCATAATTATAGATAGAAGAAAAACATTTTTATTATATAGGTAGTCATTGACACGACAAGAAGAAGAAGAAGTAGCAACACGGAGTAGTCAGAATTGTGAAAGTGTCTGTAACGCGTTCACGACCAAACCACTGATTTGAAACTTCATAAAATACATAAGGTACTTTTTATCCACTTGCCATGCGGGTGGAACCACCACACATATAAGCGAGTCGAGCAAGTTTATGTTCCATTGCGGCTTGTAAACTTGCCCGACTCGACTATGTGTATGGTGACCCTAATAAAATGTCTCGTTGCCTAAAATCAGGTAGCGACGGGACTGGATGGTATTGGAGATGCGATGCTTCTGGCCTTCAGTGCTATCGGTCAGCAGGGATGTGTCATGGAACCTAAAAGAGCGTCAGGTAAGTGAATAACCAGATCAACACTCAAGCTTCGGTTTCCTAGGAAAGCGGTGTGGCAAAATGCGGCCGTAATATTATGGCCGTAACACGATCAGTAATTTGTTATGTCGGTCACTGCTCTCTACATTTACTTAACATAGGCAACGTTCTAGTGATGTCATTCTACCATTATCATTACGGCCGCATTATCCCACACTGCTTTCCTAGGAACCGAAGCTTAAGTTAAAACTTAAATCAGTTGTGTATATGGCTCTTATTCGGTCTCCAGGTCGTATAATAGTGTTCGTAGTTTTCACGGCCCTGATGGCATTATACACAGCATACGCCGCCAACATCGTAGTGCTGCTCCAAGCACCTTCTGATTCCATCCGGAACTTGGCTCAGCTGTCTTCTGCCAAGATCACGCTCGCTGCTGACGATGTGGATTATAACCATTTTGTTTTTAGGGTAAGAAAGTACCATACAAACTGTTTTTTAAGGTATTTCATAGCATAGGTAATTGCTTCTTCCTCGAGATTGAGAGAAAAATATGATTCGAGGTAGGTAATCACTGTCTTTCCGCAACGATGCAATTTAATTTAGCCATGAGGCTGCAGAAACTAAATTAAATTATCCGGTAGACCAGACGATTTAACATGTATCGGTATGTTTTAGTTGTACAAGGATCCAGTCCGCGTGACGATTTACAAGAAAATCGATCCGGAGAAAGGACGGAAGCAATTCTATACCATGAACGAAGGAGTCGAGAGGATTAGACAGGTAATGTATCGTGTTCAGTCTGGTATTTCATTACCTAGTCAAGCTTTTGCTGAAAGAACATGTGTGTTTCTACAAAATATCCGTTTGTCCAAAAGACACGTGTCTCCTTCGACCACAATAATCAAAGGTTTAACAATAGCCCTCAATTCTAACGGAAGCTAGCCAAAATAAAAAAAAATACATTGACTATGCAATTTGTTTCGCTAGACTCTATCGCAGGAGGCCATGTACCGTACCCAAAATATAATCACCAATTCATAGTGTGAAGCTGTCCATTTGATACAAAATCATAAAGCTATCTTTTGCAGGGTCTATTCGCCTTCCACTCAATAGTAGAACCAGTATACCGTCAAATCGAGGATACATTTCTGGAGAATGAGAAGTGTGACCTGATGGAGGTGGACTTTTTTATGAACAGTTTCGACACCTTCGTACCTGTTAGGAAAGACTCACCGTATCTGGAACTACTAAGAGTTGTGTAAGTCAATATGTCATCAAATATTGTTATAACCACAGATATAGATCTACATAGATAACGCAAATGCATGTACTTCGCGTGTCTCAACCCCGACCAAGCGTCGAGGTTGGTCGCCGCTAATTTCAGTCCACGGGCGTCTTTCGTCAGAGAAAATCATAGCGGACGGCTCCAGTTGAACGTACTGGGCGGATGGGCATCGGCGGCATCGGTGTCTTTGAATCGGTTTGGATTTCCCGTCACTAAATTTCGGCTGTGACGTCACAATTGGTATTAAAAAGTCGGCACGCTTGGTTTCAATACAAATCGTGATACTTGCGTTATCTATGTAGATCTATATCTGTGGTTATAACTAAGGGCTGGCTTACCGAGATCCAGAATCATAGAACCAACCAACGCTGGATGGAAACAGGTGCGAATCAAGGGGGAGTTTGGGAGGATCATGTTCCCTACCTGTACCTTACCGTGGGCCTAGGAAAACAGTAGGTTTTTACATTATTTGCGGAAAATAACTAGAATTTGTTCATTTGACCCTCTCCTTACCCCCGGCTCAAAAGCTAAATCCAACCTTGGACCGGAATAGACTACGCTTCTACGTAATAAAAATGTTATAATTGCCGATCCGGCGCTAGAACTCCGTGGTGCTATTTCCAGCTACTAGATTTATGAAAATCAGCCTTGAACATATCTTAACTTGAAAGATATTCATGAAGACATCTATATCACTTCACACTACTATCACTTAGATCTCTTAGAAAATATCCGACAGCAGGCCAGGTAGATCGGAATGAACGGTCTTGCGCTGCTCTCAGAAAGCGTTGCAGCAGTTTACTGTCGTCAATCTTTTTTCCAAGTCAGATCGTTGTTAGTTAAATCATCAGTCTGCAGTCTAGTGTTGAACAAGGAAATAAACCTGGTAAGCTTTTTTTTAACGTTCTTAATACTTAGTTTTTCTACAGTTTCAAACAAATCCGCGAATCCGGGATCCAATCAGTACTAGCTAAACGTCTCCAGGTCCCGAAGCCGCACTGCACATCCTCCATGTCTTCATTCAGCAGTGTAGGACTCATGGAAATGAGGCCAGTGCTCATACTCATGCTGTATGGAGTAGCTGTTTCTGTGGCTATTGTCATTGGAGAGATTGCAGTACATAATTTGTAAGTATGTTCAAAAATGTTGTTTAGGCTTTCTATTAAAAAAATATCTTGTGTCGGAAGATATGTATATAATTTAAGTACTTCCACAATGGTGGCCCCGACGTGATAAATAAAAAAAACTAAATAAAATATTACTGTCGTCTACACTATCGCGACAAAATAAAAATTTGATCATGATAGATATTTTTTTGTCAAACCATTTATTTTTCTTGCAGATGCAAACGTCGAGAATTATGGCAATTGAGTAAGATTGAAGAAATCCAGGAGCCAAGCCACTGTGAGACATTGAGCTCGTAGAATGTATAAACATGATCATTCATTATGTAGATTGTACCTAAAGGAGCATTTGATCCAATAGATTGCTTTAAATATTATTAGAATGCTGTTTTTTTATTATATTTAATCATTATATAATTAAAGCTAGTGTTTTAAAAGCCTTATTTAATTTTGCTATTAAAATATCTGTATCCGATATCTTAACTTAATGCGCAATTTTATAAAAATCAAAATGTTACCGAACCGCTTCGAGAAAAGGATGGTACAGCCATACGTGGTTGCTGACTTGGCTGGGCCACTACCGTGTCCTTAGATGAAGTCTGTTAATGGTGTACGTTACGCCAGCAAGAAAGTGTCACCTAGAGTGATATGAGTAGAACGTATAATTAGTGCGCAATCTGCTGTAAATGTGCGCCGCATAAAAAATTTGTGCGTCTTGTAGTTTTGAAAAAAAAACGTAAAAACGATTCCTGCTGGAGTAACGTTGTTCTAGCAAGAAAATTCTAGACCAATCATCGGAGATAAAAAATACATACATGGGCAGAGAGCTTATATTTGTGCAAATTTGTGCACCATAAATATAATTTGTGCGTCTTCAGGTTTTCGAGATATTGCGTTTCCCGCTGGAGTAACGTTTTGCGAATTCGTGTATCTCAAAGACCATTATATGTGCGCCGGTAGAATGAACATACACGAATAGCTCTTAATTTGTGCATATTTGTGACATAATTAGATGCCAGATAATATTTATAATTTTCAAGTAATCGCGCTTTATTGAAAACTTAAAAAAATATTGTAGCGCCTAAATGAGAAGACGTATAAACTCGCTAAAAACTGTATTCGTTCCATCTTGACGTTTATAATTACCATAAAAAGTTTCAAAACAGAACCTACAAGCGCTAATGAATAATATTACTAAAAGTCAAAACGACGGCATCATAACTTTGACGCCATCAAACAAGAAACTGGCTCAACCTAAGATGTGTAAATGTAAACCAAAAATTAGTGCATTTATCAAATAATATATAGTAAAAATATCCAGCTTCAACTGTTTCGTATTAAGTAAATATTAAGACTAAACCAAAACAGTTATTCGGCGCAGGTTATCCGACCAAATTTGAATGACTACAAAAAAGCGACGGATTCATACGTATCGATGACCACCTTTATTAAACGTATTACACCTAAACTGTGTTCGTACAGTCACGCTCAAATGTTCGTTGGGAATTATTATTACAATGACCTAATAAAAATATAATATATATTAAATGCACTTTCTGATCATATGAAATCAAAGAGCTTGTTGTTTTAAAAAAATATTATTTTTATTATCATAATCATGATTCTTAAAGTAATTATGGCATCAAATCACAGATCAAATTTCCTACCTATAAATATTAAAACAAACATTGTTCAATTAAACTATTTGTACCTTGTATAGTCATTTGGTATTATTTAAAATCACAGATCAGTTTTTCATTTACTTAAATACACAAACAATAAAATCACTTAAAGTGGCTCAGTACCATCATGGCGTGAAATTTAAATATTGAGTAGTTGTTGTTTTGGCCGAGATATAATTAAGTTTTGGGTATGATTGTATAGTACGCGAACGTAATAAATACCTATAGAGCGTTATATTTTGTTATGAGTTTATGTTTCTTAAAAAATAGCCGGATTTGAAAACTTCAACCCAAGTTTCACATATCGGGCTGCTTAGGTTTGGGTTTTCAAATTAGGCTAATTTTTAAGAAACATAAGCTGATAATAATTTCGATTAAAATTATTATCAAATAATAAATATCTATACTACGTTCGCGTATCATACTATCATATCCAAAACTAAGTTATATCTCGGCCAACAAATAGGTAACTACTTTATACTTGAATTTCCCGTTATGATGGTATCTACTGAACCTTTATCACAGAAAATCACAGTTTTTTCGTTTTTCTACTGATATAATAAATGCAAATGGCTAAATTTATTTATGTCTAATCAAAAAAAAAATCTGAATTTATTTTAATAACTATTTCTACTGCACTGTACTCGGGCACAATACGTTTCAACCAGTTAGCGAGTAAAGTTAAGAAGGTCATCGATACGTATGAATTCGTCGCTTTTTTGTAGTCATTCGAATTTGGTCGGATAACCTGCGCCGAATAACTGTTTTGGTTTAGTCTTAATATTTACTTAATACGAAACAGTTGAAGCTGGATATTTTTACTATATATTATTTGATAAATGCACAAATTTTTGGTTTACATTTACACAGCTTAGGTTGAGCCAGTTTCTTGTTTGATGGCGTCAAAGTTATGATGCCGTCGTTTTGACTTTTAGTAATATTATTCATTAGCGCTTGTAGGTTCTGTTTTGAAACTTTTTATGGTAATTATAAACGTCAAGATGGAACGAATACAGTTTTTAGCGAGTTTATACGTCTTCTCATTTAGGCGCTACAATATTTTTTTAAGTTTTCAATAAAGCGCGATTACTTGAAAATTATAAATATTATCTGGCATCTAATTATGTCACAAATATGCACAAATTAAGAGCTATTCGTGTATGTTCATTCTACAGGCGCACATATAATGGTCTTTGAGATACACGAATTCGCAAAACGTTACTCCAGCGGGAAACGCAATATCTCGAAAACCTGAAGACGCACAAATTATATTTATGGCGCACAAATTTGCACAAATATAAGCTCTCTGCCCATGTATGTATTTTATATCTCCGATGATTCGTCTAGAATTTTCTTGCTAGAACAACGTTACTCCAGCAGGAATCGTTTTTACGTTTTTTTTTTCAAAACTACAAGACGCACAAATTTTTTATGCGGCGCACATTTACAGCAGATTGCGCACTAATTATACGTTCTACTCATATCACTCTAGGTGAAACTTTCTTGCTGGCGTAACGTACACCTGTTAATGTTACATTTAGTTGTAGTCTTCAATAAAATAATATTGTATATCAGGTACAAATAAAAACAAACAAATAGACGCCAAACAGTTTATTGTATATCAGATTCATTTAACATTTTAAATGCTTAGTCCAACACCAAATAAATGCGTAACTTACATTAACGTAAGACGAAATTATACTGAAATCTAAGATCTATAGATCCTTGCATTATACATTAAAATATTGTGTTTGATAACTAGTGAAATAATACGTTATGTTAAAATTGTATTTTAACATGATGACGTTTTTTTTGGTGATTGACCAATTTTTTCCAAAGTTGAAGATATCTACTCAATAAATTACTAAAGAAACGTAACACAAGTGTCACATAATAATTATCTTATTTGCAGAATAATTTTGGAATACTTAAGCCTATTTTAAATTAGTAAAATGTTTCACTGCTGGTGAATGGTATCTAGTATTTTAGAAACGCACACTAAGATTGCGCCACTCGATATTTTAAATAATAATAATAATAGCAGGCCTGTATCTAATACATGCTGGACTCGGGCTCCTTCTCATGGTGAAAAGGGTTAGGGCATAGTCCACCAGTTGATAACTTCAACATGCATCACGGCCGCGGGTGGCAGCGGCATGAGGACGGTCGGCGGGGGACGGGACTCGCTGGACCGGTCTCAGTGGAGCGACGGCGGCGCGTTCGCCGGTTGGAAATAACCGCTTGCGTCTCACATACATAATAATTGATTTGTAACAGTTCGACATTTTTGGAACGAAGTTCCTTATCGCGCGTTGCGAAAGGGGGCTAGACGGAAAAAATTGGGACGAAAAGTTGTAACGACACATTTCGTAGCAATTCTCGTAGCGGCGTAGTAATTACATGCTACGTTACAGCTACGGTGCTACATCATCAGACACACAGAGTGAGTATTCGGTGAACCACATTAAGATTTTTTTTTAACTTCGTTCCATCCGGGTGTCCTTTGACACCTCAGTAGATTTTTTTTACATTAAACATTGTACAGTCCACAACTCTCGTTTCTTTCGCATCAAGAAGCTAACGATCTCAACACCACCACGCTGGCCAAGTGCGGGTTGGTAGACTTCACACATCCTCGAGCACTTTTTAGGCACTGACGCGACCCACGAACTAGCAACTTAATAACAGACCGTTTAGTAGCTATTCGTAAATTGCCGTTTGCACCTTGTTAGGTCATTTAGGTCAAGAATACCTTTCCAGCAGTGAAAAATAACTGGTATAATCCTAAACCCGTGCCCTGCGACAATATCTATCCAAAACAGTTCTTAGGGCCTTATCAAACCGCTATGAACTCGCTTGCAAATCGCCAGTAAGATAAAACCCATATGGATGAGTGATGTAAGAACGAGAAATATATCAAAATTGTGATTGTCTTGTGTTAGATTTCGGCGCAGTGGTTACGGAGATAAAAGATACTTAAATAACCTAGGCTTTTAAATAAATAAGGCTACGCATTCGGGGTGACTCGGGTTTGACACGCAAAGTCGAATCTTCTACACGTCACTTAGTAACTGGGCTGTTCAAGTATTACCAAAGAGAATGGAATAGTATACAGGGTGTATTTTTGAAACGGGGCAGTAAGGGCAAGTACCTTAACCGTTGCAGTTACAGCAAAACGTTCTTAAAAGACCTTCCCTAACTTTTTGGGACATTTTGAACTGCATTCACAGATTTTGTAAAAAACTTACAGTTAGCAAAAAAAATGCAAAAAGTTCAAATTTTTTTTTTTATGCCAATCGTATGAGTTATTAATTAAGGATTTTCGCTAAAATGTCTTCTAATCGTGAAAAAATTGACTTATTAGAAGCGTATTTTGTCAATAATCGAAATGCGGGAGCTGCATTAGTGTGGTACCGCAATAAGTATCCGTTGCGGCATGTGCCAACAAGAAAGGTTATTACAAATCTTTTGAAAAACCTGGAATTGCAGGGTTCTTTCAAAATACGCTTCTAATAAGTCATTTTTTTCACGATTAGAAGACATTTTAGCGAAAATCCTTAATTAATAACTCATACGAAGTTTCTCAGCTGAATATATAACACACAGATTTTCGAATCAAATTCGAAATTTGAGGGTAAAAATTCTTTTTATTTACTTTACAGTCAATTCGACCCACTTCCAGGCCATAACAAAAAGTTAGACCATCGTAGAAATTCGTTTCTGTTGCCGAAATGTATGGGAAACGTTTTTGGCGATTTCTGTCTTTTCTAGTACTGAAAGCTAAAATGGTCCCATAGAGTTTTTTGATCCCCACATGAAATAGAATCGATTGGCATAAAAAAAAAATTTGAACTTTTTGCATTTTTTTTGCTAACTGTAAGTTTTTTACAAAATCAATGCAGTTCAAAATGTCCCAAAAAGTTAGGGAAGGTCTTTTAAGAACGTTTTGCTGTTACTGCAACGGTTAAGGTACTTGCCCTTACTGCCCCGTTTCAAAAATACACCCTGTATAGCAAGTCCTTGTAGCTTAGCCTAGCCTAGTATATAGCTTTTTTTTAATTTGACATGTCCCCACTGGAGGTACGTCTGTCTCTCTTGCTCTCATACCTGCCTTACATGCGTTCTCTGTCGTTCGCAAAAAAGTTTCTCATTAAACAAAATAACTGTTCCTCTACATACATTTCTAAACTCAATGATATTACGTTTGATTTACGAGCAGAATTAATGTTGTTAAATGGTCCCTTATACTTTGTCCATTCCTTTATTTTCTTTTTGACAGATCACACCTATGAATTACCGTTTTTTTTTTGTCAGATTAATGTACTACAATAATAAAGTACTTTATTGACAAGCGCCACTATTTAGGGAAGTTCACTGTTTGTAACAAACAACCACAGACTATAAATCAAATCGTGAAATGAAATAAATCGATCATTATGAAAAAGAATAATTTGACTTTATTTGTGTATTGTCTGTATTTTTATAAAAAAAGAATATAATAATAGTATCATGATTCCATGAATAATTATTTGCAAGAAATCAAGTCGAAATCTTGGAATTAAAAATGAAAATGTAAACAAAGGCAACTAGGAAGTCGTCATAGACTAAGTATGTGACATTATTATTATATTATTATTTTATATATTTATTTCATCTAATAAAAACTACTAATAAGCGAATAATTAATAATGAACTAAAACCATTTCGATGTAATTAATCGATTGTAAGTTCTTCGTAGACAACATCGATTATGATTTCAAATCGAATCAGTAACGTGTGAAGGCATCCCTAAATGTAATCTGTCAAAAAGAAAATAAAGAAATGGACAGAGTATAGTAACACATTTAGTAAAGTAACTGTCAGATTGCGTAGGCGAACCAAACTCGGATCACCGTGATTGCGAAGGCCTAGTGTTGATATCACTACTGCTTGGGTAATTCGCTGTCTTCGGATAGCGTCTTGTCGTGTACGAGAGTGTTGAAGTGTTCGATGAGAGCTTGTACGGACATTTCTCCGTGTACTTTGTTGTCGCGGGTGCGGACGTTCACGGTGCCTGATGTCTTCTCGCGGTCGCCCACCACTGGAAAAAATAATAGGAACATTAGTGATTATTATTTTTGTTTTAGCTACGAATCATAAATATAGCCAAATAAAAGTTATATGCATATATAATTTTCACCCGACTAACTGATTTATCAACGCAGAGCGTAAACTGCTGGGACTAGAAACTAGAAATTTTGCATGAAGGTTCTTTATGTTTACATTTATATCCCATTTTATTGGAAATTCCACTACGAAGGGACTTTGAAAACTTACCTAAGATATAGTTAAACTGCGCGAGTTGTGCATTCCTGACTTTCTTGTTAAGCGTGTCACCGGCGTCTGTGTCTACTTCCGACATGAAACCTGCTGCGAACAGCTTCTCGTTCACCTGAAAGCACATCAAAGAATGACGATTATGTTGTAATTAAATCTATTTAAAATACATAGTAGAAAATACGAGTGACATAAATCAAAACATTTTATCACTGGAAATTGTGTTGTTGGAAACACGATGTATTTTTGCAGCACTTTATAGATATAGTGGGATCGATGTACAATCATCTTAGCACCTAAGTATTTTACTAAAACAGTAATCAAATTCGACATTTTTTTCTTCAAAATGGCAAAATCGCTAGCCAATTGTTCAGTTTTTTGTTAACCATGAGTTTTTCTCTAAGGAAAATGTATTTACAGTACGCCCGCGATCCGAATGCATGACGAGTATTTTGTACCAATCTCATAAATTATATAATATTAAAGTTGAAAATTAAGAATCCAGCAGGACACGAACATGTAACCCCTGAACGCCCCAGGTGCTTTGCCAATTCAGCCATGGATTCGTATGCTTTCAACTTTAATATTTTAGCATACAGAAAAGGTTAGCAAACTATAATTTGCTTAAAAATATTACATAATAATAATAATAATAATTCTGATGCAGAAGGCGGTACTACTGGACACGGCACGCATTGTGAGGAGGTTCCTCTCTCTGGAGCTCTAACCATCGGTAGTTTGGTCCCTGTATCCGATACCAGTGGGGTACTATTTTTTATATTTTTAAATATTTTTTAGTACTTATATTTAAAAATGTAGAATTTTATACTTTTATATTTTTAAATGTACTTTACTTTTATAATTTATATTTAAACATATAAAAAATGAGAAAATGGATTAAATGAGTGAATAATAATAATAATAATTTATTTGGCACACAAAAAAATACAGTAGGTACATAGTAGGACACTTAACATAGGTACAAAAGAAATCAAAATACAATATTCTGCTGGTAGTTAAAATAGGAAATCCTGTGCTATAAGTACCAGAATTACTAAATTATTTTGATATTAAAATGCTTACAAATACGAGCAGGTTGAAACGTCCACTAGTTAGGTTATAAATAAAATCATCGAATTTTCGGTCACAGCACTAGCGCATTTCTTAGGTCTGGCATACTATAGGTAAAAGCTGATCGTCTCACCCGCACGGCATAGTCATCGAACGCGGGACCGACCGGCACGACGCACACTTGCCGCGGACTGAGCCAGAAGGGCCACTTGCCGGCGTACGACTCGCTGAGGATGGCGATCATGCGCTCCACGGAGCCGAGGATGGCGCGGTGGATTATCACTGGACGTTTCTTGTCGCCGCTCTCACTGAAATGTATAAACGAAGTAGTTAGACTCGCTTTTTTAGGGTTCCGTAGTACCTACAAGGAACCCTTATAGTTTCGCCATGTCCGTCTGTCTGTCCACGGCATAGCGACGAAACCGTTGGTGCTAGAAAACTGAAATTTTGCATAAACATGTATGTTAACTAAACAAAGAAAGTCGTAGAGTAAAATTTGGAAAAATATTTTTTTTTCAGGTAGCTCCCCTACATGTAAAGTAGGGATGTTTTTTTTTTTTGTCGCCTACCCCACAGTGTGGGGTATTGTTAGATAGGACTTTTAAAAACGTTTAGGGGTTGCTAAGACAGTTTTTTGATTTAGGGATCCGTTTGCGAGATAATTAACTTTAAAGAGCAAATTTTTGTTCGAGTAGGGCGTCCCCCCCCCCTCTAAAAGCTAAACTACTGGATCCTAAAATCTGAAAAAAATTGTGTCGGTAGTACATGTAATGAACTTTAAAGGAAAACTATAGCGGATAAGTTCACTTCATTCGTTCAAGAGGAATAGGGGTCCGAAACGTCAGATGCAGTTACTCAGAATATTTCGTTCAAAATTCTTGAAACATAAATAAACATACATAATACATATATAAAATCACGCCTTTATCCCACGGAGGTAGGCAGAGACGATGGAACGCCATGTGCTTCGCTCCTTACATACTTCTTTCGCTTCCTCAACATTCATACATCTCGTCATACGTGCTAGCTGGTTTCGTGTACTACAAACATTTCCTTTCTGAAGGACGCCATTTAGTTAAAAAGTAAAATTAAAAATATTTTTCTATGGAACCCTACTGCGCGTGGCCCGACACGCACTTGGCCGGTTTTTTTATTCTATTATTTGGAGATTTTGTTTTTTTTTTACATTAGATAGACCTACTATAACCTTTTGAGCTAGTTCAGTGAAGTGAGTGCTTCAGTTTCGATAATAGAGACAATAAGATAGGTGTTAATGGACACATTCTTAGCACAAATTTAATTAATTTAGTAACTTAGGTCAAAATTAAATTACTCATTAGTCTCTAATTTTATATCTAGACTAGATTGTAATCTTGATGAAGTATCTTATAGTTTAGACACATCATAAAAAGAAAAAAAAAAAAAACATTAGATAGAACATTAGAAGCAATTACACTATCCAATGGTCCCAATGACAAGGCCAAATACACACACTCACTCACACAAGCGAGTCGACCGCTTAAACCACTACACCACAAGTGCAGACATAAATGTTGGGAAGAGGCTTTGCATGTTCACGTCGACCTCCGTGGGTCTATTGTGATTGTAGCCTCTCTTTTAGGCCAATAGCCTCCATAAATTGAAGCAGTGGGCCGATCGGGAGTGACTTGACATTATCCGGATCCAAAATATGGCGTCCCAGAATGATGCTTCGTCTATGGATCAGTGGCTCGCAGTCGCAAAAGAGGTGCAGCGGTGTTTCCGGCTCCTTTTTACAGAATCTGCAGTTGTCAATAGTTATTGACACGACACGAAGATCGTCCGCATAGCCAATACGGGATGTGTCTATTTAGCTTGCAGTGCCCTGTGAGGGATCTAACGGCAAGAGACACCTTGTTTCTACTAAGTGCCAGCAGCTCAGCAGTGTATTTGTTCGAGAAGCTCTTGACTCACTATTTTTACTAAGAGTGTTACATCTTCATCGATCAATGCATTGATCGACGCAAAGCAACGCGTTGCGCATGCGTGGTGCGCTCTTATTGGCTATTTAAACGTAAGCTATTTATTATAGTATTATTTATTTTTATTTATTCTTTAGCTCATTTTATATATTTTAAATAATATAAAAAAAAATAACGAAAGTAACCCGGTGCCGGTGGTTAGGGCTTCAGAGAGAGGCACCTCCTCACGAGGCGTGCCGTGTCCAAAAGAACCGCCTTCTGCATCTGGCATTTTGTGAACGAGGCCCTCTGACAGTCACTTATTAAGTTTAGATTAAGTCATAAGACTAGTTAATTTAAGATCCAACATGTATATTTTTCTGTGAATAAAGATTTAATATTTATTTATTATAGACGTTTATATTTATAGACTATTTATTATAGCCAGTACTTAACAGACATAAAATAAATAAATAAATATCTCACAACTTACACACAACGCCATCTAGTCCCAAACTAAGCAGAGCTTGTACTATGGGTACTAGAATAACTGAAACTAATACATATATATACTTTTCTATTGTAAATATATACTTATTATACATAGAAACACCCAGACTAAGACAAACCCCCATGTTCATGCACACAAAGATTTGTCTTAAGCGCGAATCGAAACCGCGACCTCGGCGTCGCAGGCAGGTACACTACCCACTCCGCCATGCGGTCGTCAAAATAATACTAGCATGTTAATTATTTATAGTAATTACTCTTACCTAATATAAGTTAGGTTGAATCTCTCAGGCAGTTGGAAGTCCAGCTGAATGGTAGCGCACTGATGTGATCGCCTCAGAGCATCCTGGATGGTGATGTCGATCTTAGGTCCGTAGAATGCTCCGTCGCCAGGGTTGAGCTGCCAGGGACGACCGAAGGCGTTCAGGGAGTCTGCTAGAGCCTGGAGTGGGGACAATATAGTCGGTAAGTTGTAGGTGTCGATAGAATATGTGTTGCGGTATACGCACATAAGTCAAAGAGCGCTCAATCGCGATTACAAAGTATTCACAGAGAGTATACATATATATTACATATACATATACATATACCACTTCCAAAACGCTACCGTCGGACAGCTGTCCGCCAGTCAATATCACCGAGCCTGGTCGGAGTATCCTCCCTTTATTTATGGTGGAGGAACATCACACTCTTTCCTCTACATAAATATGGATTTAACTAAGTCAGAAGTGTTTAAAATGCTTTTGGTGAGAATATAAAAAACTAAATGCTTGGCAATGTCTTGTAGTAATGCAAGCGCTGTAAAGCACAACGCTGAGCGATATCCCGATTCCTGCACGGATACTCGTAACGATTTAACTTTTAACTTTTTGTTTTTTTTATTGTATTTTTTTTGTTTTTTTTAATTTTGTTTTTTCTGTGTTTAGTTTTAAGATCTGTGTGGGCATCAAAATTATTTTCTTTCTTTCTTCTTCTAAAATTTACAAATTTATAAGAGTTCTGTACCAAGACTGCTACTAAATGGTAATATATAGATATTTAGCAGAATTGTCTGTGCATTTAGGGTGGATGTGACAGTGACATTAATACAAAACAACATCAAATTGAACATTGCAATCATCAAATTTCGGAGTCTTAAATTGACTTTGTATAGAACCTGTGGTGTCAATAAATGTCGTTTTAAAACACCATGTTATGTTCTGGGTTGTTGAAAAATATTTATCAGACTTGTCTTGACTACTAATTCGCAGTTGTAGATGGCAAGTTTCCACTGCCGAAAATTCTAATTACCTTCTCAGCTTGGTCCCACGTGGCGACATCTCCTAGGAACTTCTCGGGCCTGGTGGACAGCTTCAACTGGAACGTGAACCCGAACGTCGAGTACACGCAGTCCAGGAACTTCAGGCAAGCGACCTAAGGATAATCAAACATTATTTATGATATGAACAAATGGATGAACGTGACGTCACGATATGACGTAATATACAGTTGAGAAATTTTGTGTCCTGGCAAGAGGCGACCGTAACTGGTTGGTTCGGTTCAAAGATATTTATTTTCTCAAAAGAACTACATATTTTTATTAAAACTGACGTGAGTTTGTAACATTATTAAAATTGTGAACCGCGGTCGACTAAATAGACCAACATTACGTGAGTAACACCCGTATTTTCACAATTTTAAGAACTACATAGTTCACTTAACAGAGAAAAACAAACAATTTTTGAGTAATAGGTACTCTTAAAAATATTTTATAACATGACTGTGGCTTAAAACTGTTTCTTAATGTGTTCCTCCAGACGTTTTTAGGGTTCCGTACCTCAAAAGGTAAAAACGGAACCCTTATAGGATCACTTTGTTGTCCGTCTGTCTGTCTGTCTGTCTGTCTGTCTGTCTGTCAAGACCTTTTTTCTCAGGAACGCGTGGAGGTATCAAGCTGAAATTCATATCAAATACTCAAGTCTATGGTCTCTTGGAGCTGTGAAAAAATCAAACTTCTAAGTCAACGCGATCAAAAGATACTCCCGTTTATGCCGCAAATTTTCGACACTCGCAAGGGAATCAAAACCTACAGGGTACTTCCCGTGAACTCAGAATCTTGAAATTTGGTACGAAGCAACGTCTTATAACACAGATAAAGGAAAAATTGCGAAAAGCATAAATTTTTAGTTACATCATATAATAAAAATATTTTTAATAATTTTAAACTTATTACCCATTTTTCCGAACATACATAATGTTTTCATATATGTATTGACAAGGTACCGTCAGCTTTCCACATTGTTATGTTATGGATTTCATTTAGCAATAAAAATACCATAACTTTTACTTATATACCTACAGGTTTGTACGGAACCCTCGGTGCGCGAGTCTGACTCGCACTTGGCCGGTTTTTTAAATAAAGTTATTGTTTTACTGCTGGTTATCTCTTCAGGTAATCTATTATATAGCTGCGCCCCTTCGTATAGTATATTTTTCTTCCCGTAGTTGGTTCTGGGTTTCTGGAGTTCTAGTTTGTTATGTCGACTGGTGTATATTTGTGGGTTTATTTTTTAAATTGTATTTGTGAATGGGTATCTTCCGTCAAAATTTTTCTTACTAATATACAAGTTTTATATCTGTGAAGTTGGTCAATGTTTAGTATTTTAGTGTCCTTGTATACTGTGGCAGTTGGTGTTACATAATCATATTTATAAAGTGTTTTAACTATTTTGTTTTGTACAATTGTATTTCTTTGACATTTGATTTTGCCGCATCTCCCCATAAAGGTGGTTAAAGCGGTTATCCGGTGTGCAGAAGCTTGCAGGTTCAAAGCCTGCCGGTTCTATAATTTTCAACTGTTTCTTAGTATAACTTGAAGTAGCAATTTTATTCAGTTAGCGGTGGAGCATGCTAACGTCTATCGTGAGGAGGGTTATGAGATATAGGGTTATATGTAGAACAAGCAGTTGTCTGGGATTCATTTAATTCGTTGATCCCCGCGGCAAACGTTTTGTTCTATACCCGTTGCACCATCTTTGCGTTTTGATGTTAACTATAAAACTTAATTACTCCTCTTTGGAGTACTTTAGGAAAACCCAGTTTTAGAAGTACAATTATTTTTATTGAGATCAAGTGTTCGAATTCGTTCTTCTAACTTCAAAAATGACGGAGTTTTATACAACAGTTAGACAATTATCGGGATGGAATTCCCAAAAAATCCTTTCTGTGTGCGCGTCTACATCATGTAATGCAATTTTTTAAACATTTTAGATCCAGTGGTTTAGGCTCTGCGTTGATGAATCAATGAATAGTATATCGGAAGGTACCATCTCGTCCTCGATGTGCTGCGGCGCGCAGAAGATGTGCGCGTCGTCCTGCTGGAAGCGGCGCACGCGCGTCAGGCCCGTCAGCGCGCCGCTCAGCTCGTTGCGGTGCAGCACGCCGAAGTCCGCCAGGCGCAGGGGGAGCTCCCGCCACGAGCGGGTGCGCGTGTCGAAGATGAGGCTGGGGGAGGAGGGGACGTTGATTATGAAAAGAAGCGTATGCGGTACTTAAATAAGATCGCAATCAAAATTACTAGACACAAATAATATAAATTTACAAAAAAAAACGATTTTAATTACAAACAGTGCACTAAAAAGTAGGAAATTAAGACTTAAGTCTTATTCTTATTATTCTTGGAAGGTTTAAGGTGCTTATATTTAAAGAATTATCCCTGTTCTTTTAAACGTTGAAGAGTTGTACCTTCCAGCATCAAGTTACATGAAATGCTGACTGCTAGATTCAAATATCTGAATAAATATACGATAAAATCGAATTAAGTAATCACTGTTTCACTAGGTTTTACCTACCATAACTGATAAAGATACATCTGATTGGCCGTCAATGTAGACCAATTAAACGAAACTGACAGCCCTCGTGTACCTACCCCTTTATTTGATATCTATATATATATAAAAGAAAGTCGTGTTAGTTACACCATTTATAACTCAAGAACGGCTGAACCGATTTGGCTGAAAATTGGTGGGGAGGTAGCTTAGAACCGGGAGAAGGACATAGGATACTTTTAAAATATTTTCGAGGGCAAAATTTTATCGAGGGCGAAGCCGCGCGGGGCAGCTAGTTGGTTAAAAAAACAAATACATCTAGTCCGTTTAGCGTAGCCACGAAGAAACCCTCTTAGGAGCCATTTAGCTGCTAGTAAAATGACTGTCATTAAAACAACCTAAGATGGAAGATCATCTTAAAGTATTATTACACCAAAATTTATAGATCGTCAATCAACGCTCGAATGGTCGAAGAGTCGACTACATACAACTTTAAAAAAAACCAGCTAATTTATTCACTTGTTATTACATCTATATCGATCGATATAATAACACCCTATCGAGTTTAGCGTAGACTATCAAAGACAAAGAAAATATCTAAATCCAACCAGTAGTTTTCGAGATTAGCAGTGGGTACATCGACAAAAAGTAACCTACGCTACGCGCGTTAGATCTTAACTGCATCTAAAATGTTTCTTAAATCGGACCAGCCGTTTAGAAGAATAACCGATATAAGCAGACAGACACACAAACATTTTAAAAACTGTGTTTTAGGGAAAGTTATCCTGCAAACAACAATACCAGCTAGAAAAAACATTGTTATTTAGACATTAAATACAGACACATCAATTTTATTTATTTGTAAAGCAGAATTACTTCTAGGTACTCACCAATGCCCCGGGCAGTTCATAGGTTTAAGCGCGAAGGTTTCCTTCTCCACGTCGAAGGAGAACATATTGTCTGCGTAATGTGCCCAGTGACCTGAAGTCTGCCAGAGCTTCGCGTTGTACATGTTCGGGGTCACCACTTCTTGGAATCCACGGAGTCTGGAACCAAGGAATAGAGCTATAGCAACCGCCCCTAGAGTTTCTGAAAACTCTAAGTTTTCTATTAATAAATAAATAAAATAAAATAAAAATATAAAAGCCTTTTATTTCCCAAAAACCTAAATAACAAATTATCTTAAAATATTTTTCACTTAAATTACACTGTTTACTTAAAATTATCACTTATTCTAAAATTTGGCCTAATGGATATTATACTATATTTATTTTAGGAACCCCTCTTAGGTGAAGGCTTCTTCCAAGGATTGCCATGCTTCCCTATCTTGTGCGATTTTTCGCCTTAGTGATCTGGCTATTTTTTTGATGTCGTCTTCCCATCTCGCATAATGGTCTACCTTTACGGCGTTTGCCTGGTGGACCCTGCCATGACGTCACCGACTTTGTCCATCTGTCGTTTTCTATTAAGTTCTTTATAATAGCAGCCCTGTATATACATGCCCCACTGCTGGGCTCGGGCCTCTTCTCATGATAAGAAGGGTAAGGCCATAGTCCACCATGCTGGCCAAGTGCGGATTGGTAGACTTCACAGGCACTTTTTAAGCACTCTCAGGTATGCTGGTTTCCTCACAATGTTTTAATTTAATGAAAAGTTATATCTATCTTATCAAAGAATAAAATTTGTGAACTTTCCGTCAAGAAATTCACAATAGCAGTACGGAGTTGGAATTGTGCCTGGTGGATGGCGATAGGCTTATGCCCTATCCCATGGGACCTAAACACAAGTGAGGTGTGGGTGTTGTACACCTCTGCCACACCCTTCTGGGTAATATAGGTTTACATGTTCAATACATTTTTGCCACGCTTCAGGGGTTATTGCATCTAATGCCTCAATTAGTAAAATTTTTACCTCATTCATTTTGAAACTTTTATTTTTCCCTGCAACATGGCCTTTGACTTGCGCCCATATCATTTCAATAGGGTTCAATATCTATATATATCGTAATGATCTTCTTTACTTGGATGCATATAACAAATGCAACCAAGAGTTGACGATTTTTACAAAAATGTGTTAGGGTTGACGCAATTTCATATTGAACTTTTGCTAATAAATTACAGTTTCGGTTTTAGGGCATATACAGGGTGTATTTTTGAAACGGGGCAGTAAGGGCAAGTACCTTAACCGTTGCAGTTACAGCAAAACGTTCTTAAAAGACCTTCCCTAACTTTTTGGGACATTTTGAACTGCATTCACAGATTTTGTAAAAAACTTACAGTTAGCAAAAAAAATGCAAAAAGTTCAATTTTTTTTTTTTTATGCCAATCGTATGAGTTATTAATTAAGGATTTTCGCTAAAATGTCTTCTAATCGTGAAAAAATTGACTTATTAGAAGCGTATTTTGTCAATAATCGAAATGCGGGAGCTGCATTAGTGTGGTACCGCAATAAGTATCCGTTGCGGCATGTGCCAACAAGAAAGGTTATTACAAATCTTTTGAAAAAACTGGAATTGCAGGGTTCTTTCAAAATACGCTTCTAATAAGTCAATTTTTTCACGATTAGAAGACATTTTAGCGAAAATCCTTAATTAATAACTCATACGAAGTTTCTCAGCTGAAACTAAGTATAACACACAGATTTTCGAATCAAATTCGAAATTTGAGGGTAAAAATTCTTTTTATTTACTTTACAGTCAATTCTACCCACTTCCAGGCCATAACAAAAAGTTAGACCATCGTAGAAATTCGTTTCTGTTGCCGAAATGTATGGGAAACGTTTTTGGCGATTTCTGTCTTTTCTAGTACTGAAAGCTAAAATGGTCCCATAGAGTTTTTTGATCCCCACATGAAATAGAATCGATTGGCATAAAAAAAAAAAATTGAACTTTTTGCATTTTTTTTGCTAACTGTAAGTTTTTTTACAAAATCTGTGAATGCAGTTCAAAATGTCCCAAAAAGTTAGGGAAGGTCTTTTAAGAACGTTTTGCTGTAACTGCAACGGTTAAGGTACTTGCCCTTACTGCCCCGTTTCAAAAATACACCCTGTATACTTATATTGATATATTTTTTGAAAGTAACTTAAGTCAGGATTACTTTAAAAATGTTATCAAGGACAGATTGGACTTAATTGGATTAAAATGTGAAATTTATCGAGGTGATAACCCTAAAAATCATATGATTTTGTTTGTTTACATTTGGTCTACATCGAGTTTGGCTGGAGTATAGTGGTCATCATTAAAAACATAGGTGTATTATGTTTATAAAAATTACTTGTATTCTTGATAACCCCCTCCAGCTAAACTTAATTCGCTTGTGTTAGGAGGAAGTGCACATACGTGATGGCCAGGATTCGAACCCATTGCAAGTAAGTATTTATTTACCAAGCATTTAGTATTCATGAAACCGAGATAAGATATTGATTTAGTTATAGGAACTCACCTGTATTGATCCCTGATAAAGTTGACTAAGGTGTTGTAGATGTGAGCTCCGCGCGGTTGGAAGAAACACGAGCCTGGCGATAACTCGTGGAAGAAGAATAGCTCTTGTTCCTGTAAGAATAAGATTTAATTTAAAATGGCTAAAGCCCAAAATATAACTTACTTCTGACATAATAAGATGTGAATAAAAGTTCTTATTGACCGGCATTATGAGACCGGCAGGATTTGAACATGTGACCTTTGCATACTGGGAGGCCGCTTTAAACCACTAAGCTGCGGTCGCCTCTTGCCGAAACCTCGCGGTGAGAGGCGCATATGCTAACCACTAGGCCACCAAGGCACTTAGAACCTTATTACCATAATAATTAGGTTTAAAACTATCAATATTAATAAACTCAACTGTAAAAGCTTTATATACCATACTTTTTACATGACAAACATCCATCCAGACAGACTTTATTATAATTTTAGAAGAGCTTACCAGTTATTTGCAGATAAAAAATAAATTATTTTTAAGAATTAAGAATTAATTAATTCATTAATTAAGAATACTATTATTTAAAATAATAGTATTCTTGTTAACCCTAGCTAAGCTTAATACACTTGTGTTGGGAGGGAGTTCACGTCCGTGGTGTAATGACCAGGATTCGAATCCACGACCTCTAGATCGTAAAACCGATGCCTTATCCATAGGGCCACAGCCGCTTCAATGTTTGTAATAGCAGTAAGAAGTTACCCTGCCGATCTTCCTGTGGTCTCTCTTGGCAGCCTCCTCCTGAATGAACTCCCACTCTTTAAGTTGTTTAGGTTCGGGGAACGACACTCCGTACACGCGCTGAAGACTCTCCGCGTCTGCCTTGCCCTCCCAGTACGTAGCGGAATTCTAGAAAAAAAAAGTGCATATACATGAGCATCGATTATCCGATTCTAGTACCCAAAGTCCGAGCTCTGCTTAGTTTGGAACTAGATGGCGTTGTATGAATTTAAAGACAAATTTTTATTTATTGTCCTAAAATAATATAATTTAGACACTATCTAATATTAAATAAGACAAACTATATTTATGTGGTACATATTAATAACCTCATTAATAATCATTTCACGATGGTAAGTCAAAACATTGACCACCTTACTGATTGTCCAAAATGCCCTACCACCTGCACAAGAGAGGCGCTCATGAACGCCGACGAGAGCGCCATAACAGTGGCCACTTATTGGACCAATAAAATTTGACTCAGTCATCGACACGACGTTGTATGAATAATAATAATAATACGACGAAGAAAAAGAAGAATAATCATTTCAACAGTTGTCACATACCTTGGTAACCTTCATTGCCTTGACTTTGCCCGTGTGTCTGACATGGGGTCCTCTGCACAGATCTATCAAGGGTCCACACCTAAAATCAAAACAAATATTCATTGGAAGTTTTTTAAATTAACATGACTTATGATCAGGGCTCGGAATTAGGTAGAGTTTTTCATGTACTTACACTGATTTCATACAGCGAAAGAATAAAGTGGATATGCCCCAAATCCCGAGATTAATTTTAAAGTGCAGAAAAAAATCCCATGATTTTTAAATAAAAAGTTATTTACTTTTTTACACAATTTAAACTACTGCACGCGCGACTAAATATTTTAATTCTCACAAAATTTATACAGTAATGTCGGAAGCGAACACTTCAAATCTTACTGGTAATGAATCGGACAAGGAAAATGATTCTGATGGGCCGTTTGAATAAGCAAAACCTCACGAGTCTAGGCTAGAAGCAAAAGTATTTGCTCGTATTTATAAAAAAGGCGAAATATGCGTATGAGAATTTACTACACTTTCAACAATTTGTATTGTGAATAAATGTAAACTAATCAAAAAAATATGTTAATTATCTTTGTTTTATTTGTCTATCTCTGAGGTTTTATATTAATATTTAAGATGGTGCACTTGAGTTTCTCCCCAGCTCTTCTAACGATGCAATACCCATCGGAGCTGGTACTAGGATTGATTTTAAGAAAAACTCTAAGTTGAATCAAAGTCAATCTAACCTCCAGTGATACAAATCATTTAAATGCTAGTAATATTATATATTTTTTTGTCGCATCCATAAGACGCCCAATGTTGAGCAAAGGTCTCCTCGAAACTTTTCCATACCTGCCGGTCTTGAGCCACAAGAATCCAGTTAATCATTTAAAAAATTTAATAGATAGGTTCTATTTAATATTATATATTTTGATGTTTGTTTTGACGTTTCCAAGCGCCCTCTGGGGGCCATGGAAATAAATGATTTGATTTCTGAAGTAGGTTATGGCTTACAATTTAAATGTATGTGCTATCCACATGAAACTAATTATAGAAACTATTCTCATGTGGTTATAATGTTGGTTAGGGTTAGGTTAAGATGGGGTGCTATGTCGAGTAACCTCCTAGACGATCCGGGGCTATTGGTCCCTTATTAATCCGCGAGGATTAGGGGGGAACAATAGTCTTTGGGTTTGGTGCACCCTGGTAACTTCGCAAAAAAACTTCTCCTTCGGGGGATTTCTTTTTGCGTTGGCTAATAACTCGACACGGGGCTGCTCCTCGGGCTGACTGGTTGGGTTGGCCCATGGAGGAGTGGCCCAACAGGCCGGGCTGCGGTGTCGGCGCAAGCTGACACCGCGGCCGGGTGGTTACGGGGCCGCGGCGGGTAGGAGTGTCGGTGCGCGCGTCGTTTATCGATGCCCCGCATTCCCTGCCTTCCGCGGTCCCGGCGGGGCCGCAGCCGTTAGAACTGCGGCGTGGTGGGCGGCGGGACCGACCACCTGTCTCGTCGCGAGAGGACCAGGCCGTCGGATATGGGGATGTCTGATGGCTTTGCACGCGGTCCTCGCGCTGGTCGCTGGCTTGCGCCAGCCCCTTCTTTGGGGGCCATGAGGGGCCTGCTTCGGCGGGCATCGCCGGGAGGGTCGTGGTTGTTAAGGCTGCGCCGGTTTCCCATGACCCTCCCATCAAGGCGAGTGCGGGAGCACCGCGGGGTTTTAGTGGGTATTCTCGTGCCGTTTACCATCTTTAGGCACGTGCGAGTCCCACATAACCACTCTGCCCTTCCCCAGGGGTGGGGTGGTATGCGTAAATGCATTTCCTCGCGTAAGAAAAAAAAAAAAAAAAAAAGATACTAACCTATAAACGGTAGTGGTAGCCGTGTTGACCTTCTCATTAAGAATGCGCACTTTGAAAGGATTGTAGTCAAACATTTCCAGGAGCTGTTCCTTCGTCAGTTCCAAGCGCTCGAACGGCTGTTTCTCCTTCGCTATCTTCTTGACTAGCCCTTCGAGAACGTGGAAATCCGTGGACGAGATCTGTGGGGTAACAGATAATTTATTTACATTGATTACTTTGAATAATTTTAAGTTAAATGTGTTGTTTAACAATGTTTACGTAATTTTACGAATAACTCACCCCTTTCTCTGGATAAAACATATCGTAATAGAATCCTTCTTCGATGGGCGGGCCGTAGCACAAACATCCACCGTATACCTGAAAACAAAAAGTAAGATTGTTGGTATATTATATCTTTGCCAAGCATTGAAGATTTATAATTAGTTATTATTTCTTTTAATTTTGTTGTGGTCTTTGACTTTCAAAGAAGAACTCAGTCTTGATTTAAGTCTCAAAAATACATACCCTTTCCATAGCTTCTCCAAGCATATGCGCAGAAGAATGCCAGAACACGGCCTGAGCGTCTGTGTTATCCCACCGCAGCAACTCCAGCTTGCTGTCTGTCTCCAGCGGCCTATCCAGGTCCCACAACTCGTTGTTCACTCTGGCTATGATGGTGGAGTCAGCCAGGCCCTGGCTGCGAGAGCAAGAAGTCAAAATGAGGGTCGCAGGATAAACCGATGGGTGTACCGGTTAGAGTGGCTTTACTGAGTATTGACCGAGTTTTAAGCCAAAAATCAGTAACCGTTGGATTTTTGACAGATCATGCTATTTTTTTTAACAAACATCAATAGTTAAATATACTCCAGTATTCTTTAATATTATATTCTTTAATTAGTTGGCAGGCATTTAGAAGAACAAATATATTATAACTTGAGCACAGAGAGCAAAGACTGGCGATTTGCAGACCTCCATAGATATAATCAATTTGCAGTACCATAGTCAGTAAATAACCAATTGATCAGCATTTCCCTGCTGGCATATAAGATAAGGGAAGTGCTTACTAAGTTTAAGCTGGTGGTCGTGTTTTTCTTTGACACAGAGCTGGGCAAAATAGACCGTAAATTTACCAATCAGTGTTCGATTCACAGTCCGCTCCACTCCACCCAGCTCGCCGTCAATAGAAACGAATCCTAAGGCTGCGCATCCACTAGAGTTGCGCTCGGCTGCGTTGCTATATTTATGTTCGTAAAAAACTTAGAAATAAAAGAGCTGGGTTTTTCGAACAAAACAGCATCGCAGCCGTGGCCAGCCTAAGTCAAGTACGAGAGAGACATCACATTTATGTTATCATCATAAAAAACACAACAGCCACAAGAAACTACGATATTACACATCAATTTTGATAATTTTAGACGTCAGTTTCACCTAATCAAGTGAGAAGAGCCAATTTTTATACAGAGAGGTTCGTACACCATTCAATTTGGTTAAGTTAAACTTTATAATCTTTCAAGTCAATTCAGTTGCATGCCATAACATTCAATAGACATACATGTATAGCCTATGTATATGAGCATTCTCAGGCAATATAATACTTATATACGGAGAGTTACAAAGAAAGCCACGTCAAACCAGACCACCCTTTGTTCTATACTTACTATTGGTTCCAGAACTCGCTTGAGGGCAGGCAAATAAGTTAACAAATTACTATTTGATATAAATTAGCAGTTTAGTGGACTAGCTACTACATTGGTGTAAGAAGGGAATTATTAGTCATGTTTATTTGACCATTTATAGGCGAGATGTGGCCTATTAAATTGGGACTGTTCAAACTAATCCTTAATGTTATGCAAATACAGTATACAGTGACACGCATCGCAAGAAACGCACACTATTAGGGGCGAGCAAGACAACATGTCTAACTGATAGCACCAAAAAAATATAGGTATACAAATCATTGGACACTTAGCTTCTTTTTAATATCCTACTCTAGAATACACTTTATACTAAGGAAGTCATTTAACAATTAATCTATAAAATATAGCTTCGCTATGCCTTTTTGTATTTTATATAATGTTAAAAAATAAGAATCCAGCAGGATTCAGGCGTTTACCAGCCTCGGGTGCTTGTCCAATTAAGCCATGGATTCATATAATACCCCAAGGGGTGCATGTTCGAATCCTGTTGGATTCTTAATTTTTCAACTTGTATATTATATTAATTCTATCTATATATTGACAGAATTCCTAGTTTCGATTGTTACTAAATTAATTAATAAATAGGCAATAAAGATAACAGTTAAAAACTATAATGAATGTCACTTTGAATATTTTATAATTTATAGCTATTTAATCAAACAATCTTCAATATTCATGTCTAGGCATCATCAATACCCAAAATAAATATTGAGAAATCAGTATTCCTAACCCTATAGTTATCTGTGAAAAAGAAAATAAAGGCTTGAAAAGAGAATAATAAACTCAATTAGATACCAATAGAATTTACTGTTGTTAGAGACAAATCTTGGTTTCGAAGGTAAACAAATTTCAATTACAACTGAGTGACCATCATATTACATATTTAGTATTATAAAGACCTAATACAAAACATGAAGTTTTCGGACACTAGTAAGTATAGCTATTGTCATAGGAACCTCTTCTTAATGTAATAGTTAAACAAAACATTACTTTGTATTAGGTCTCTATAATACTAAAGGAGCAATATCTGGACCTGTCAATTGGATATATAAATAAATAAATATCATTGTATGATAAAAACGTAGACTACCGTTTTTGTGGAATGTAGTGATGATAGAATCTACATTTACATATTCTTATGGACATTTTCTATGCTATGAAGATAGCATAATATGATTTTCCTGTAACTACTTCACACCATTTAATTTATAGCTAACTAGTGAGTCATAGGTGCGATGCATACTGCAATGTTATCAGGGGAAATACAGGCTAGACTAAGTTCAGCTTTATATTGGCAGATGGAATGGAATGGAAAGTGGACTCATTTTTCCGCACTTAGACTCTCATTTGGTCCATTGTGCGTGGAGAGTCCTGGCTAACATAGCCAGCCTAACTCCGCCCAGAAGCACAGAAGTTTCCTGGGGACTTCACAGGCTTCGCGGAGTGACCTCATTGTTCCGAGGATTTGTTCCCGTTGAGAAGCAACGGCCCTACATTCCAGGACTACGTGGGAGACCGTTTCTTCGGCGTCAAGACATCCTCGACAGAGAGGACTGTCAGTGATTTTTATGGTGTATAGGTGTTTGTTCAAGGGACAGTGACCCGTTATTGACTCTATCATGGTGGTTAAAGACAAACCTTAAACAAGCGAAAGACAATGCACAAAGAGTGACAGATGTGTAGTACATATATAACAAAATGTTTGTCTTCAAAACACCCTAAAGAACTGTACCTCTATAAAAACATGAAAGTCCATGGTTAAAATAAATCAATGTCAGTCAACAAACTTTGACAGACCTTACTCTACACTGGTGCCATCTGGTGAGACAAAAAAACACACACCCTTCTAGACAATATCACCTAAGACAATAGCTTTCCAAATAGTTAAGGATAAGAAATATGCATATTTTAATAGTCCATTGGTATACCAAAAAAAACTAATTACAGTTTTATAGCCAGAGTAGTAAAAAACTGCCAACTAGCTAAATATTTACATGTTTGTTTCTCACTGTTTAATAACTCAATAAATTTGAAAGAAAACAAAGCATTGTAATACACACATACACACAATATTTACTTCAAAGATGTAAAGCTTACCTAATGCCCTTAGCAACATCATAAGGAGTGGTCCTCCATGCCTTGGCCTCAACAGTCTTCCCATCAGGTAAAGTCACCACAATGCTCATGTCAGGCTTCTTAGCCAGCTCCTCGGCATACTGAGTCTTGTATTTATCCCAGAGGGTGATGCGCTTCTGGATGAATTCAGGCCAAGGATTCATCTCGGACACTGCACCGGAATCATCCTGTTTCTTTTTCTTTTCTTTCATGGCCTTCTTTTGTGACTGTAATTGATAATAATAAATTAACTTACAGCTGTGGAAATATAAAATAACAGTATATTAAAATATGTTCTTTAGAATATTTTGGATCAATCAATAACACAAATTAAAAGCGACAAAATGGAAGTGCTGTAGTGAATTGAATGATAAAGCATGTTTTAACTTTGAAGGCTAGTATTTAAGTGGTTTTTTTTTTTAATGAAGCATAACTAGTGAATGATGAAATCTTTACACAGGTGCTACCACTTATAATACTTATAAGTCGGTAAGTAACCTGAACTACCTAAGAATATAAAAGATTTTCACAGCACTGCAGTATGACTCAAAGTAGTGTAAATAAATGTAAAAAATAATTATTTTTTGCCGGTCATTAATTAGATTCAGTAATTAGTACAAAGAAAAAAAAATACAGGCAAAGGAATTCAAGATATAGATCCAGCTAAGAATGCTGACGAAATGCCTACAGACCCATGTGGCATACGCGTAGCCCTTGCACCGGACCACACAGCCTCCACGGATCCCAATGAACTTTAGCATGATTTACATAACGTACAAGAATACTTTCTCAAACTAAATATAATGTTTAAAACCCTGCCTTAGCGTCAATATTTAGTTTTTGAATATCTTCAACAGCGGTGTCACCCATTGCGGAACGTGTGTCGTTTGATTTTGACAGATGACAAACTGACTGACTGACATTCTTGACAGTTAGTAAAATGTTGCCAATAAATCGGAACACAAAAAGCGATCAATTTATATCTCGGCCGTTTTTAATATTCTTTAACCACTCTACTCTACATACTTGTATGTAGAGACCAAAGAGTATACTGTAGAGACAGACAGATCTTTTGTAAGAGATCTGTAGTGGCAGAGTCCATCTACAGCAATTTAATCACCGATCGTTTACTTTACTTTACAAACTGTAGAATCACGTGGCTATAAGGATAATTTCAAAATTGAGAATGGCAAAAAATAAATATAAAATATAGCTATTTTTCAAGAGAAATAAATACGTCACGTGTAACGTCACAACAAAAATGAGTCACAAAATGACTCTTCAAAATTGAAATAAATAAACAAATCCTTGCTATGAAATACAACAGAATGGCACTACAAAATAAACCAGTAGACTCAATACAGCGCATGATGTCCACACTAAAACATTTCGAAAAGAAATTAGACAAAATACAAAACGATATGAACTACCAAGGCCAGACATTATCAGACCTTCGAGATTTGGTGCTAAATCTATCCAGTGGAAACATGGCCATTCCTGATACGAAGTCCGAAGGTGTACCAGGCAAGCGTTTACGAAGAAGAACCATGGCTATACAATACGAGGATAATAACTTGTACGTTATAAGAGACCCTCCAATAGAGATAAATAGTTCAGTGCTACCTATACAGACGAAGCAACCCTTACCGCCGAAAGTAAAAGCGCAAAGCTTACAAAACCAGAACAATATGAATATGAATCCTTCCTTGGATACTTCGATGGATGAGCAAGCGTACAAAATGGAAGGTAGTCATACAGTTACCCAGAAGCATCGCAAGGGTGACACTCTTCGTAAAGCTAAGCAACCAAGAAAGAAAGTGCAGAAAAAAATAGCAGAAAATAAATCTAGTAACCTTCAAAAAAAGCGGTGGCTTTGAAACAATTCCTAAATGAAAAACTTGTATATTATTGAAGCTCAATATTTTATAGAAATTTATGTAAGTTACATACCACAAAATTGTAATAGGTAAATACTTATTTTCTATAAATTGAATGACGTAGAGTTGATACCACAACTTGAACAATGTTATTCAATGCGCAGTATTAGTCGAATTTTAAGGCTTTTAGGCTGTGCGAAATGTCGTTTTGTTTTCAAGTTATGTGAAAGTAACTCTACCTAAGTTGATAATAAAAAATTGTTTGATCCACTGTTTGGACCATTTTACTAGATTTTACGCCTTACGCTGTGCGTCTACTTTATATATCCCACCAGTCCACTTACAAAATGCAGCTTTTGACTATTTTTGTGCACACGACTTTGTCACCAGCTGGGCCATTCCTGAGCAAGCAGGTCCCCACCAGACCTCCTTCCCGCTAATAAAAAAACCTTGTTATCAGCATCCATTTAAAATCTCCACCAAATGTTATAGAGCGAAAAAACTATTCGGTTTCGAATTTTATTTTATTTCACACACAGGTACTTTATTGCTACTCTAATAAAAATAAAACTTATAAAACTATGTCATTATTATTATCTATCCAAAACTGCTACTGCTACATAGAAAAGTTGCACAATCTATCTAAAAAAGACATAGATGAAACTGGTGGGTGTCCTAATGTGTGTGTGATGCCTTGCCCAGCTTAAAACTTCAGAGTCTTTATAAATTGAACCTTCGTTGTCCGCTTGTGTCTGTTCATCCTGCAACGATATTAAAATATTTATTAATTGCTACGCACTTAATCTATAGATATGCTTTTATAATGTCTTTCTATCTATAGCGTTTGAGGTCTGGCCTCAAGGCCATTTAATGAGTCTTACACTAGGTACTAAAGAAAACATATTAAGACTTACAAATGATGCACTGCAATCTCTCCAATGACTATAGCTACAGAAATAGCTACTCCATACAGCATGAGTATGAGCACTGGCCTCATGTCCATAAGCCCTACACTGCTGAATGAAGACATTTTAGTGGTGCAGTGTGGCTTGGAGACCAGGTAACGAACGCGAATGGCTGACTGGATACCTGTTTCGCGGATTTGTTTTTGACTGGAAAGAAAGACCATAAAAATGTTTGCTCGCCGGTCCAAAATGTTCTTCAACCCATGTCCGAAAAAATACATTACGGGTTGAAGAATGTTGTTCGTAAAAATCGTAAAATAGTTCGAAAGACAGTTTACAATAGCTATGGCAATAAAGAAGCTAAACTCATGATATGGAAGACCAGAAAACGGTGATTATGTAATTAATCTAATTACACCATCAGATTGATTAATCACCATTTTCTGTTGCTCTTGTTTTCTATCTCATTTATTTTCTCAGTGTTAAAATGAATGTTAATATCGGTAAGATACCAACACGACTCTGATGAGCTCCAAATACGGCGACCCTTTTCTGATAGGCACAAAGGAATCGAAGGTGACGAGGTAGTCTACAATGGAAATGTCACACTTCTCGCTTTCCAGGAACGTGGCCTCGATGTGGCGGTACACTGGCTCTGCTACCGAGTGAAACGCGAAGAGACCCTGGAAATAAAGCATTAGAGTCAGACTGGCATACGTTCAGGGGCGGTGGAGGGATCGCAAGGGATCCCCACTGCGCGGGCTCCCCTCAGGTCATCAGCGCTGGTTTGACGATGCGCCTAGGCCGACCTCGACCGGCCTAAACCAACGATCAGTTTACGACATATCTAATGATGGTAGGTGTATGTATAATATTATGGTAAAGATTTACCTTTCTTATTTTCTCTACACCCTGTGCTAAATTATAAACGTGAGGTTTTCCATTTTCTGGAAAGATTCTCTCACGAATCGATCTTCCAAGAGTATCGTTGTTTTGATTCTGAAAATAACATTAGTTTAGTAAAAGGATGTAATTTTGTTATTGTGTCAATAAAATTTTTACAACATTCCAAGTTAAAAATGCTAAGCAAAATTTCATTTACAAGAATGGATTTAGTATACATTTTTTATCAGGCGCTATGATACTAAATTGCATTACTTTTCATAACTTTAAATGTTATCAGCGTTTGAAAATTTTGTCAAAAATAGTAGATTATATTGCCCACTTACAAACACAAAATAATTATAATCAACATCATTCGCAGCAAGCGTGATCTTGGCTGCTGCAAACTGCGGTAGGTTCCTGATGGAGTCAGAAGGTGCTTGGAGCAGCACCACGATGTTGGCGGAGTAAGCCGCGTACAAAGCCATTAGGGCCGTGAAAAGGACGAACAGCATCATGCGACCTGCAATGTGATAAATAATACTGCCAGTCAATATGAAATGCTAGCACCTTTGTAAAAGAATAAAAAGAAAGAAACGTCGGCAACACGTCTATAAATCTGGGCAAAATATTGTAGTCAAGAGAGGTGCGTTGATTCCGGAATCCAACCTCCGTTAAACTTTACTGATATACGTACCTGGTGCTCTTGTGGGCTCAATGTAGCAACCCTGCTGAGTGACTGCGCTCATTGTCAGCAGCAAAGCATCACCAATACTACCGTCCAACTGCTGTTGGGTAGATTTCTACAAAACAAAGAAAATTATTAACAGAAATACATGGATTTTAAAGATTTTAATTCATTCAGCCGCGTCTCCTACGATCAAAACTTACCAGACATTGGAATCAAACAATTGGAATAACCAATCAAACTAGCTACTAAAGTATAATTACATCCATTTTTCGTTGAAATTTAGTGATTTTGATCCTTATTTTGTAGTTTCTATCACGTAGACGCGGTTTGAATTTCAGACAATGTTGAAGTTTTGAATGAGAAACCTGAATCTTACCGTAGAGACAACCATTTCCCATTTGCTAGCCAAGAACAGCGTGATGGTCGCGATAAGGGTACAGACAGCGATGGTGACCCACACCCTGGTGGAGAAAGGCAGGTAGAAGACATTGGAGACGTAAGCTAAGGGTGGCTGCCGGAAGATGAACAGCATCCGCATGGGAGCCACCACGTCGGTGTAAGTTATCACGTCGTAGCGATCGCGGAAGACAACGCAGTTGGTACCTACGATAATATTATACAGTGCAGACTCCAGAAGTCACAGTAAGTAGGTATTGTGACTGCTTAAATTAAAATGAGCTAATTAAAAGAATGCTTAAATAAAAGCCATTGATAGAAGGAACTCAAGCATAGCAAATTCTTGATCTATTTGCTTATAAAAAAGAAGGCTATGTCACAAAGTGTGTAATGTTCGCAGGCTTTGTGATCATGTGTAACACTCTGCTAATTTTTTTTTAATAACAATGAAAAGAAGCAAGCACTGAAGCTTGTGGAGCGAGCAGTTTCTTATTTTGCAAGCCATCAATAGCAATTAATATCCAAAGCGCCAACTCCTTTGGAGAAAGTGGTTCTAGAACATACCAATATCAGCTTTATTGGTATTAAGATCAGCGATCATGCCCGACCACTCTCCGTTGACTTTGTACCCATAACGATAACTGTATATCGGTACACCCGTCGCATTCAGCATGTCGAAACCAATCTTAGCGGCAGACCAGCAGGCTTTGGTTATGGAGTCGTATTGAAGCTCCCTATTACAAAACCAAAAGGCGATTATTAATAGAACTTCATTGTTATTGTTTATTATTCATTTTGGGTATCACAAAGCATATGGCCTTTTGATGTTAAGGAGTTCACGGAAGCCTATGGATATTTTTTTTTTGGTATTCCTATTATATGCTTTGTTGATCAAGTGGTTAGTGAATGCGTCTCTCAACGCGAGGCCCTGGGATATATATAATTTACCATCAGGAAATTCTCAATTAGCAGCACGGAGACACGTACACAGAGCAGACGGTAACTAGGCTTACGCCCACATGGGACCTAAACCTATGGAAAGTGTGGGTGTTGTATACCTCTGCCAAACACTTCTGGGTAATATAGGCTTGTTGTTATGTTATGACTTACAATCTATCCTCCTTAGGCAAATGTTCCCTTGTAGAATTGCTGTCCTGTATGACGTTGGACATTGCGATGGGGTGTCCCATGAGGTTACGTCGTCTCTTGTACAGCTCGCGGTGCTGCCTGGTGTCTACCAGACTGCCGTTGTAGAACCCTCGGGGAGAGGACATCATGGATCCGTTTACTCCTGGTCTGTGCACTTCGAAGAGAGAAAGTAAGAATAAGAGTACGTAAGTAATTAATGTAATGAAATACTGAAGCCAATATTTGAAAGAGACATTTATTTATTGAGGATCGTTAATGTTATTTTCGCGTCCTTTCTAGATCTCTTCCCTTCTTGCTAACTACTTGAAATAGAGTCGATAGTCTGCGGCATAGAGTTTATGCATGCATTTTTTTTTATGTTTTTATAGAATAGTTTTTGTCGGTATATAAAAAGAACAACATTTGCGCCATTAACTAAAATTTTAAATTAAAATAATATTTGAAATTACAAACTACTAAAAGGCAGTTTGAAACGGGGCGGCGTGACGTTAAATTAAATTACCAAAAACAAACTTATCTGTGTTGTTGAATTCACTAATTTTGTGATAATAATAAATGTGGACGTTTCGGTATCAAAATTTTAAACGCAGACGGTCGTTGTAAGAATTACTTAGTTCTTCATTCAAATTGAATTGCTGTGTGTATTATAAACGTCACTCGCGTTTCAACCGTGTCGAATTTTCGCCCCATTTTACGTACTTTTTAATTATTGTGTTATGAATAAAAAGTACAAAATCAAATCAAATCAAATCATTTATTTATTTGCATAAAATGTGGTAATTACAGGATGTCAATAATATATTTAGAGCAGGACACATTTCGCCATCTAACAACAGCATGCAAAAATTTAATATTAAATTATTAGTTTAATACAAACATAAAAATAACTAAAATTGGAAAACATAAACATGTACCATCTTAAAAAATAAAACATCATAATAACTTTTATCATAGTAATTAAGGCTTTTTACAAAACATTTCTAAAATGATATGATCTACAAGTACCTTTTCTTAGAAAGTCTTGCACTGAATAGAAACATTCTGCCACTAACCACTTATGAAGCTGGTTACAGAATTTACTAAAAGGCAGTTCTATAATCCACTGAGGTAATGAGTTAAATATAAGAGGAGCCATGTATACACAACTCTGTCTAAATAATTCCAGTTTTGGTTTTGGCATTTCAATGTATGCGTGAGTGGCTTTTCTTTTATTTGTGTTAATATTCACTTTGAAAAGAGATGGGTTGCCTTTAACAAGTTTTGCTACCTCGTAGATGTATATGCTCGGAGCAGTTAAAAGATCTTTAGATTTGAAGACTGGTCTGCACGATTCAGTCCACTCCATATCAAACATTGCGCGGATGCATTTTTTTTGAGCAACAAAAACTCTTGAAATTTCCGAGGAATTACCCCACATAACAATTCCATAGCGGATAATCGAGCAAACATATGCATGGTATACGGTTAAAGCAGTTTGTCTAGATACCTCAACTTTAATTTTTTTCAATGCGAATACAAACCGATTAATTTTTATACACAGTGAATCGATATGCTCTTTCCATGTGAAGTATTCGTCAATTGTAATGCCGAGAAAATTTGTTTTATGTGCTTGTAAAACTATTTGGTTATTACAGGTTATGTTAAGGTCCAAAGACATACTCTTTCTGGTTTTAAATTGTATAATATTGGTCTTGTCAATATTTATTGATATCAAGCCATTTAACTATGTATATCATAAATAGTTTTTTGAATGTCTAAGTTATAAGTTTCTTTGTTATCACATCCCATTATAACAGTTGTGTCATCTGCAAATAAAACACAATCATGTTTAACGACTTTTGGGAGATCATTTATAAAGATAAGGAAAAGCAAAGGTCCTAGTATGCTTCCCTGTGGTACACCTTGATGATTCAGTTGTGCTTCCGATTCAAAGCTCTCAACTGTCTTTATTGTTTTGTTGAATTTTGTGATTTTTGTAACCTGCTTTCTGTCTGATAAATATGATTTAAACCACGCCTGAGCTGGGCCTCGAATACCGATTTTTTCTAATTAAGATGTTAATATACCATGGTTTACAAAATCAAAGGCCTTGCTGAGGTCCAAGAAAAGAGCTGTAGTGGGTTTTTTTGCATTTATATTACTCATTAGTAATTTTACTAAATTATATGCAGCCAGTGTAGTTGATTTTTGTTTCCTAAAGCCATACTGTTCCTTTTCCAAGATATCATATCTATTAAGGAAGCTGCTGATTCTCTTGTACATTACTTTTTCTAAGATTTTAGATAAAACAGGAATTAATGCAATCGGTCTATAGTTGTTTATATCATTTCTTGAACCTTTTTTGTGCAATGGTTTAATTATGGAGTGTTTTAGTCTATCCGGAAAGTAACCCTGCTCCAATGACAGGTTGATGATATATGCTAGTGGTTCTGATATATATTGTGCCACTTGCTTTAGGTTATCAGTAGTGATGCCATCGTGACCAGATGATGGAGTGTTTTTTAGGGATTTTATAATATTGTAAACCTCAATAGCATTTGTTGGTTCAAGGAATATACTATTATCAACTTGATCTACATATAAGTTACTATCATTAAAGTTGGGATTTGAATCACTTTTAACTATATCTATAAAATAATTATTAAATGTGTTTGCTATATCAGATCCAGATAACAAAATCGTACCATTATCATTCAGAGAGTCTATAACTGCCCGTTTTGGTTCATTACCTATACTTCTGTTTACTATGTCCCAGGTTGCCTTACCCTTGTTTTTAGATTTTGCAATGTGTCGTAAATTGTTAAGTGATTGCAGCTTCTGAATACATTTTTTTAAATTTGTTGAATATTGTTTGAATTTTGTTTTGTTATAACTGTTTCTATTCTGATAGTATTTAAATCTCAAGATAGTACTGATAGTACTTTACAATCTAAAATCAATTATTATACAGATATCATTACATTATATTCTAAAGCATTAAAGTTTATAAAAAATACAGAGCAAGTCATATTTTAAACATGACTTGCACTGTATGCAATAGATATAATGCAATTACCGACAGACCGATATATATTGCCTTATAATCATGACAAATACGAAAGAAAGAGATACAGTCATTGTTTTTACACAGTGGTTTCCAAACTACGTGTTCCCGTGTTTTGGAAACCTGAGTTAATGATAATGTCTTTGATTATATATCTGAGGATATTGTATCTGAAGTGTTACAATCAAGATAATTTAAAAATAAAGCATAGGTGCTTACAGATTAACGTAAAAGAGTTGTATTGATGTCTGAAATGGAATCACTATAAAATCAAACAGCGACTTCAGGGGAAGAGTGGGACAGCCTGGACTATGTCGACCCTAATTATGTTAGTAACATAAGTTTAGATAAAAAAGCACGCTTACTTTCAACCATTTTAAATTGATCTCCAGATCGCTCAGCGACAACCACATCACTGTCAGCCAACACGGGACTATCTTGCAACTGAACCAGCTGTGATTGTTCCTTCGTACTGGTCAGAATTAACCAGCGGTACGTGAATTGGAACAGCTCTTTTCTTGAGGCCTGTAATAGTATTTTAATGAAGGGATTGTGCCGCCTTTACCAGACTGTCTGTCGAACAGATCCGTACGTTGGCTGGCCGTATCCTGTTTTTCTTAAAAACAATAAATAATTACTGTTGGTATGATTTGCAGTCTAATTTGTGCCAACTTGCAGCTCTATCTTCAATGCAGGATTGATTGATGTGCTTGAAGCTTATTTTTTTTTTTTTTATTTATGGGTAAACAAACAGTAACACAATACTTATTAATCTATGGTATGCTTACAAATTATTTAAACCAACACCATTTACCACAGCTTACTAATAAAAACAAATTATAACGTAAGAGCGTAAGAGTCATGCACGAGTATGAAATATAAGAAAGTATATAATATATTATTATTTTAAGAGGATGCTAATTCTATTTTTAAATATACTGGGACGCGTTGCCATAATATCGATTGAATTAAAGTTTGTGTTGTAATTATGAACAAGACGGTACATTGGAGAGCGTACCTTACGTAGCTTAGAACCCCTATCCATACAAGGACAGGGACAACAAGGATATCGCTTACCTTACCTGACCCTTATTCCCCGCCATATTATTTTTACGTATCTGGCAAAAAGCTGACTGGTTGATCTAGAGGACCTAAACATGGCAGGTGAAGTGTGAGTGTTATACACCTCTGCCATCCCGTTCTGGGTAATATAGGCGTGATGTTATGTTATGCTAAAACTTAGTAAAGTTTGCACCAAAGTAATTTCGTGTTTAGATGTAAATTGTTCCAAACTTACGTAATCAAGCACATCTTCAGAGTGAGGACAGTTCATTATATCTGTGAGGTGAGGTACATAATCCGGTGTTTCCGATAATAGCTGATGACGTAAACACACGAACGTTAAGCTAGATAGAGTTAAAACTTCTACTTACATAATCAAGTATACCTTCAGACTGACTACAGTTCATATCGGTGAGGAACATTATTTGATGATCCTGGTACTTGATCCTGGGTGCAAAGGATGCTGATGTTCTTACGCCTATTGACGACATCTCAATTATAAACTTGTTTATTACATCTGGAAATTTAAATGAACGTACTTACGTTGGTAGTGCTGAAGTAACATTTAATTTTATAATAACCACTTGGCACGATACAGCAGAACAACATGCTGTATCAAAATATTGTTGGTATTAGCAATAAATAAAATTGCAAGCGAGCAAAACATTTGCGATTTTGTCACATTCATGATAAATACTATATCATGCACGTTTCCTGAAAGTGACTGAAGAGTGATAAATACAATAATAATTACTCTACACGAACTGGAGAACCCTCGGCGATCAACACCTCTTTTGGAGCACTGTAGAAAATGCGTGTAATGTTAAAGAGTTGACTATCTAAACAAGTCCTGACTAATTGTAGTAGGAATAATATTTTTATATTTTACGTGTTTAAACACGGCTATTAAGTAGTTACTTACTTTTTGGCCAACACAGTCCTCCATAAATCAAATGCGTTGGTTTTAGTTCGTTAACAATAAACAGTTTAATAAAATTCATTGTCGTTTCATCTTTTCCAGAAGCTGAATTTAAAAGCAGACAAAAGAGAAATAATGCTCTCATTTTTATCAAATTTGTATTTTCAAAACAAGCTAACGGAATTATAGCGAGCGGGGAAATATAAGCTACAATTTCAGAATGTACTTGACCATATCCTTTTTCCTGATAAAGTAAATGAAAACGAAGGTAAAAGATTATGAAACTGGCCTAATAATCCAGTTGAACAAAGATTGGATGACCTGTCAAATATAACGAGAACCAATTGTGATAATATATGTCGCTAATTCAATATGGAAGAAACCACGTAACACGAAATGTAATGGGTTTGTTTGTCTATATCCCTTTTTTTACGTTAATGTACAATTTTGTTTAGGATACATCATATTATCACATAGTTTCCATATTAACAATGAGAAGAAAAAGTTTTTTAAAACAAAAAACGTCTGCAGTAGCAATAACTTCTGTGTCGCGGGGATGTTCACAAAACTACATTTTACAAAGCACACCCAGAGTCGTAACAATTCTTTGCGGACCACACAAATATTTGTCCCTTTCTGGGGATCGAACCCAGAACACCAGTCCAGTTGAAAGCGGCGAGGAAACCGCTTTAACTATTACGCCAACCGTGCACTCTAAGATTGATCTCAGATTGACCCTGGGTTCTCTGTATTTTACTTGTATCCAACGTTCAACATAATGTTGTATTTTCTCACTTTTCACCCTTATTAAAATAGTCTGAACAGTAAATACAATCATGTTTATTGTGTAGAAAGAAATACAGGACTTAAAAGCAGTTTGTTTTTCTTTTTTCTACTTTACTTATCGAAAAATCATCTTAAGATTTTTCTTTCTGTGTTTTCGGCCAAAGTTCGAACGAAACCAGACAACTTAACTAGTCAAGTCGACAAACATATTCTTTTCCAAAGTTAATTAAGTGTATTTGACTGAGCCTTCCTTGAATATTTCATGCCAGCCGTTGTCAAAGCCGATGGTGACATCCAAATCGGCTCATTAATATCTGATGGCTTTAGGGTCATGAATAAAACACGGTTTCAGTGACAGCTTTATTGGTTACTTTATTTTCTTTCTAATGTCTGACTAGTATTCGTGCTGTGTACTTAGTGTACTTATTATGCTTTTTTTCTGTGTGGACCTTTCTTCAACTCATAACTGGAATTAGTCCGGTAATGATAATTATAATAATCTTTTTTTGACGACCGGATGGTGAAGTGGGTAGTATACCTGCCTGCGACGCTAAGGTCGCGGGTTCAATTCCCGCTCAAGACAAATCTTTGTGTGCATGAACATGGGAGCTTGTCTTGTACTGGGGGTTTCTACGTATAATAAGTATATCAAAAGAAAAGTGTATATGTATTAGTATCAGTTACTCTAGTATCCATAGTACAAGCTCTGCTTAGTTTGGGACTAGATGGCATTGAGTGTGTATGTTTGTGTGTGTGTGTGTGTGTTGTGTGATATTTATAAATATATTATTCAATATTTTTTGGCTTTTGCAGAATTTCAAGAAACCCAGAGAAAAAAATGCAGCTCTATCGGTTTTCTGTTGCTATTATTCCAAATGCAGACCTACGGTCTTCCACTTCCAAGATCAAAATGTATAGTTAAGTAAGTTTATTGAAACTTCTGGATTCAGAATATTTATTTATTTAATAACTTTATGCACAAAATGGTACATGGGTGGACTTAATGCCGTAGGCATTATCTACCAGTCAACCTTTAGGTGATGCAGAGACGACAAGTGGTAGGTGCAAGAGCTGAGAGTAGGTTAGAAACAAACCATTACAATTACTTAATTAAATACATCAATATAAAAATTATTACACTACAAAAAAACTTAAAATAAACTATTTAGAATATCTAAATAATATATGGATAATAATAATACCTAAATATTTATAAATATTATATATATTATATATTTTAACGGTGGACTGACTGAACGATAACCGAAGAATTTACGAAACCAGAGGAATGCGTTCTTGTAGGTATTTCAAAATATCTGATGATAATCTCTGGCAGTCTGCTTGATGGCTTTTCTTGTGAAGTTTCTACACTATATTTGCGTTTTCTTAATTTGTAAACGGGATGGAGTTTATTTCTGCTGAATGTTTTCTTTGCTCCCTTAAATTCATTCTGAAAAAAAAAGAAAAAAAAAGTAAGTTTGAGTACCTTTATCGCAGTGCAATGTGCTTCAAGGGTAACTAGAAATACTTTAATAAAAGGTAGGTACCGAAGAATGAAACATTCACCATTTATAAACTTCCCCCAATTCCAACTTTGGCCACCATATACTTTTAACTTTTCCCAAAAAATAAAAAACTGTAATTGAATAAAGCAACTGTGAGTATAAGCTTCGTTTGGTGTTTAAACAGTTGGCAAACCATGTTGTTGATGGATAATAGGTAAAGTAAACAAACTATATTTTTTATAATTAACTTAAATGAGTTATGCACATTTCCTGTCGGCATTGAAGCTGAATAAACAATACACATAGTGGAAGTTAAACTCTTTTTTGAGCAGCCACATCGCAAGACGAGGTGGCCGAGTGGTTAAGGCGTTGGACTGCTAATCCAATGTGCTCTGCACGCGTGGGTTCGAATCCCATCCTCGTCGGACTGTTTTTTTTTATTTGTGTCTCACGCAACGCTGGGAACATGTCAGTGATGCCAACACTGCTGCTGAGGGGTGCATGAAAGGAGCCTCTCCGAGTGACGTACACAACGATTCCCTACGCCCGGCGCACCCAGGGCAATTCGCGAGTTCTCCAAAGCGAATTGGCTAATCCTTTCACCACGATGGCAAGTCAAAATAAAATTTGACTCAGCCATCGACACGACGAAGAAGAAAACTGCTGAATGTGGGGACTGTGTCAGAACATTTTCTACTTACAGTCTGTTATAGAATATCTCCATGGTTAACACAGCGGGTGCCAGCAGCATGCCGTACAGGGTCATGAGCAGCGCTGGGTACATGTCAGTGATGCCGACGCTGCTGAACGTGGATACTGTGCCAGAGCAGCGTGGCCTGGCGACCGTGAGGCGACGGTGGATGTTTGCTTGGACGCCGGATTCGCGGATCTTTAAAAAACTGGAATAGAGAATAATGTATTTACTAATAATAGTTTTCTGTGATCCTATCCTATCTGTTTTCGTTGTTTAGACAGCTTTACAGGGATACTACTTTTTTTACATACCCACCGCTTATCTCTTTCTTGGTATTTTCAACAAAAATGTCGTTAAATAATCTGAGTTCTTTTCAGCGTTTTGATTCCCAGATTTACCTTAGCAATGGTGCCATGTATGTACCAAATAAACTATGAGGACATTTATATGAGGCTACCTGTATTCCAAGCAAAATATTCTAGAGAGATCAGATAATATGTGTCGCTACACCAAAGGGCCCGGGTCCATAAAACTATGATGTAAGTATAAATTAAAATTAATTACTTGATTTTAAACAAGTCCTTGAAAGGCGACCGTTTCTGGCCTGGCACCCAGGGGTCAATTTCATTGATGTAGTCGATCTCTACCAGGTCGCACTTCTCGTCTTCGCGGTACGTCTCCTGGATTAGTCGGTAGCCAGGGTTCAGCTCCATGTGGAAGGCGAACAGACCCTGGAAGAGAGAATAAGAAGTGGGAATATACAACAAGTTGAAGATGTCAAATGTGGTAGAGAGGGGTTGAGGGAACTATAAAGCTTGGGTTTCTCTAAAAAGCGGTGTGGAATAATGCGGCCGTAAAGATAGCGGTAGAATCAGAACGTTGCCTATTAAACTAAATGTATTGGTTTCCTAGTAAGCAGTGATAGACATAAAGTAATACGTATTGATCGTATGATGACCATAACATTACGGCCACATTATTCCACACCGCTTTCTTAGGAAACCAAAGCTTTATGCTTAGCAACGAATGACCTGCCTACTTATTTTACTACGTATTAACAACAATAAATTATAAAATGGACAATAATTAATTTTGCTATCTACTGAAAGCAAGAAGTATAAGCATAAGTATTTATAAAACAACAGATCGAAAATACCTAATTTGCATCATTGTAAGCGTTTAAATATGAAACCCGCGTTAGTAATTACATGATAAATAAATCAAATTCAAAGATAACAAAAGGATTATATAATTAATCGTTATCTTTCTTAATATGAAATTATAACAAAAAATAACAATTCGACGAGGATGGGATTCGAACCCACGCGTGCAGAGCACATTGGATTAGCAGTCCAACGCCTTAACCTCTCGGCCACCTCGTCTTCTTATAACGAGGCCCAATTAAGGGTTCAATTTAGATGTATCTATTTATACATATACCTAACTTTTGCCTATCACAGCTATCGCTTATCTGGGGGCACGGAAGAGCCCCGCTTAGTCAAGTAAACAGGCAAGGCCTGCAAGATTATCCTTTCACGAATCCATCTGGACCATTTTCGCATCATTTTGATGATGCTTGTTGCTTTATTTAATTTATGGTTTATTTGGTATGATACTTTACATTTTGACGACTTAGGTATAAGAGATAGTCAGACCTATTAAGATACTTTTTTAACATGCCAAAGTAATTCAAAACTAAAAATGTATCGTTATGAAGATTTTCTTCGGGTCAAATAATAATCACAAGTATATTATATCTTTGCGACGCAAGTTTTAACATGAAAAGCTGATGCTTTTGACACTGAAAGAAAATATATAGCAGAGATATCAAAATATGTTGATACATATTTTGATATCTGTGCTATATATTTTCTTATAATTTCAATGCGTATAGGTAGGTACCTACACAAATGCCTAATTATTTTTATGCAAAATGCTTATAAAACCAAATCTGTGTAGTATACTAGGCTCTTATTTGAATAGTTGTTTTTCGTGCTTATCAACACGCAGCTGGACTTGTATTTTATGGAACTGGAACTCAAATAGGTTGAGTAAAATAGGTAATACATAAATTATTTGCAATCCTCTTGATTAAGTGGTTAGTGAACGCGCCTCTCCCTGTGAAGTCACAGATTCGATTTTCGGCTTCGGCTAGGAGGAATTCTCGATAGGAGAAGTTAGATTTGTGTACGGTAAATGGCGATAGGCTCACCCTCTATCACATGGGACCTAAACACAACAGCTGCTATGTGGGAGCTATACACCTCTGCACACCCTTCTGGGGAATATAGGGTTATGTTAAATTATTTGCAATCCTTTTGATGTAATAATACATAGTATACTTAAATGTACTAAATATTAGTTATAACGGGATATTTACTATGCATATTTGCGGTAGCGAGTTATTTCGATATTTCAGAGATGTTGTTCACGATAAAACTAAAACTTAGACACTATAGTCATTGCGGGTATAAATGTGAAAACAGTTTAACTGGCACCCGAACTTTTACTTTACAACCAATATACATCCCGTTATATTTAATATTTAGTAAGAAAATAACCATGTTGAGTCTCTAAACTTATATTACACTTAAATTGGTTTTAATTCACGCTTACCTTTCTAATTTTATCGACGCCATCTTCCATTGAATAAAAGTTGGCTCTCTTGCCTTTTGGTGCTATTTTCTTGTCGTAGATCGCCTTACGGATCGGATCGTTGAGTTTCTGAAAACCGATGTATAACATACATTAATGTAACTATTTTAGTGATTTATGTATTTTGTCAAACAGCGATTGCCGAGTGGGAAACCGTAGGATTGCTAAGTCAAAGGTCACGGGTTCGAACCGAAAAATCTCGAAGTTGTAAGGCCAGGCTAACTCTTTTTGAATTAATCGTAAAATCGCGGAAAATCTTAATATTTCTAAGAAAATGTTGTGCACATTTTCTGGTGAAAAATTATGCACCCATGGTCAAATCAAATCATGTACTGAGTCACTGATAAGCGGCTTCCTCACGATAATCACCCTGTATTTTATGAGTTAGTTTGTGAGTTTAGATTTTTTAATACAATGTTAGATCCCAAAGACTCACCTTGAAAAAATAGCGATTGTATTCAAAATCACTGGCTCCAAGTTTGAGGGGTGAGTTGAGCAGGTCTGGTAGGGTCCTCACGGAGGAACTCGGTGCCCGCAACAGCACCACGATGTTTGCGGAGTATGCGGCGTACAGGATCGTTAGAGCCACGAACAGGATCAGGGTTACGCAACGACCTGGTGATTTATAATGTCAAAGTTAATGCGGCCGCTGCACAATGGATAAGCATCGGTATAACGATCAAGTGGTCGTGGGTTCGAATGGTCATTTCACCACGGATGTAAACTTTCCTCTAACACAAGCGAATTAAGCTTTGCTGGAGGGGCTTATTTATTTATTTAATTATAGACCTCCAACAAGAGCTATACACATTATAGACATATAACAAACACAATAAAACATTGTAGTGTATTCTCTCAAATAAACCACACAGCTCACAAACATTAGATAAAAAAATAAAATAAAATATAGAATAAAATTAAAATATAAAATTACACATCATGAGATCAAAACATAAAATTACAATTTAGAAAGAAAATATTATTATTTTTTAACAGGACTTTATTTTACTAGAGGTTCGAAAAACAGTTATAAGTTATCAATCAAATTCATGTTGCTTTCACCGCATCTTGGAGATAGCGTTTAAATACGGATAACGAGGTGCTCAGGTCTAAGTCACTAGATTTTGACAAAGTGTTGTACTGTCTGCAGAGACGAGGCACGGCGGCGTAATGACCAAGATTGGTACAAGAGGCAGGAATGGAGAATAGGTTGTTAACAATAATACTAGTCATTTATATCTGCAAATTAATAGTAAGCTTTTTTTTGAAAAAAAGGTAATGTGATTGAACTCATAAATTTGCCACAAGCCACCTATTTAGTAATTTCGAAAATCATAATAATACCAATTGCGCTGGTGTTGTGGTTTCGATCCCCGTATGGAACAAATCTATATGACCCGCAAAGATTTGTTCTGAATGAATTGTACTGCGGATATCGTATTTTTTCAAATTAATAAAAATCAAACAAGTGTAGAAAGGGGGATCTTTTGAAGTTCTAAACGAGTTAAGGGAGATCGATTTGGTTTTTTAGCACGACGAGCGAGCGGTACATACTAACATAATCTAACTATTTCATTTCATTTATTTATTTCAATAACAATTTACATTGTGTCTGAAAAACATAACTTATTTAAATAAGTTTGTATGTACAACATGTATACTCTCTTCTGTAAATAAAGATATAATACTTTAAAAGATAAAAAAAATATATTGGAAGTATTGTTTATTCAGATTTATTCAATATATTTACCTGCAGCATATCTTGGCTCCAAAGTGCACCCCTGCTGCAGCACTGCTCCGATAATCAGTATCAACACATCTGCCCATGATCCATCAAGTTGCATTGGATGCTAAAAGACATGGATGCTATTGAAGGATTCGACTGTATATAATATATACTGTATATAATATATAATATATCCGACTGCTATAATCAGAATATCGACCCGATAAAAACTAGTAATAGCATTGATTTGAATACAGGTTTTTTGGCAGGTTTTAGACTCAAAGAACATTCCTAGGTCCGTTCGAGTCACGTTCAAGTGCTTATGTGAAACATAGTTTTGTTATTTAAATACTTAAATGAATTATTGTGGATATTAAGCAAAACTACGAAGAATTATGAACATCGTGAACACGTTGCTTATCTGATCGTGGCATCAGGATACAGTCAAACACGTGATAAGAGCTGATGAGTTTAAAACTGGTTAATGTGAAAAATACTGGCTATTAATGAGAATTAAAGTGGGTAGCAAGCTATGATATTATAATGATTTTAATCACACACGATCATTCGCTAGGCAAGCTACTTGGGAATAACGCAATATAGTATTTAATTCATAAATAGCTTACTCGACAGGTGACCACCAGGTGAAACCAGTGAGTAGAAGTAGGAAGTTTTAGTTTGCATCTAAAACTTACAGTTTTTGCAATAACAAGTTGACATTTTATTGTAATTTTATGGCTGGTAGTACTTTCTAATTAACATTTACATGGGCGCCCACTAAAACTTATGGAAAAGCTTAACCAAATCGAAGATATTGGGGTTGTTACGAGAGGAGGAGTTCACAGGGCACATGATGATCAGCCGTGGATACTTACCATACTCATACTGGCTTCCCATTTAGAAGCAATGAAGAGGAACACGGAACAGCCCAATACACAAACCAGAATGGCCAGCCAAACCGATGCAGAGAATGGTAACGCGAAGATATTAGAGACGTAGGAGAGGGGAGGCTCCCGGAACACGAAGCGGACGGCCGTGGACCCCACCATGGCTATGTAGTCCACCACGTTCATGCGGTCCTGGGTGAAGATTGTTAGGGTACCTTGGAAAATAGAAGTAATGTTTAAGGAGAAGGTATTGCGACCGTACTTATGATACAGAATAACAACTATGTGGTCTCATAAAGACCTCTTTTAATTCTCTAATATAGTAACTTAGATCAAAATTTATTTTCTCATTAGTCTCTAATTTTATATCTAGACTAGATTGTTATCTTTATGAAGTATCTTATTTTTAAAACCGATGTGAGGTGAGGACATTACTATTGAGAATCGCGCGACGTCTCGACGTCTCTCGCGGAGGCGACGACACGCGAATAATAGCCCAGTTGATGAATCTACGTACTAGATTCGAAACTAGTCGGCATATCCTGGCTAAAGTAACGTGAGTAACCCGTTTTCTCAATAATAAAGTATCTTATTGTTTAGACACATCATAAAAAAAAATATAGACCTCTTGTGTGATCCCATCAGTCACCTTGGTTCTGATCTATCAGTTAGGACATGTGAGATTGGACCAGAAAATTACAGGTTCAGAAAGGATGTATCCCTTATTATACCTAATCATAACAAAACATAACAACATCTATATTACCGGATGTGGCAGAGGTGTACAAAACTATCCTTATATATATTTTACTTTTAATAATAATACCTTAACTGTGATTATGTTTATAGCATTAAGCTATGCCTAGCAAATTATACTAAGAAACATTTAAAAATGATGGGACCGGCAGGATTTGAACCTGCAACCTTACTGCACTCCGGGCTACGCTTTAACCAACCAGCTACCGTGGCCATCTGCCAGGACCCTAAATTTCTTAACTGTATGTTACGTCATTTCGTGACGTCACTGTCATCCATTTGTTCCTATCTTAAGTAGGATACAACATTGTAATACCATACTTTTATCAATACCTTACTTTTTCAAATTAGGCACTACTAGTGTTATTAGTCTACTCAATCCAATTCAATTATTAGTGTACTATTTGTAATCGTTTAATAACATAAAAACACACTACCTACTTAAATTAATACTATTACTATTAATACTATTTAAATTTCATAACAAGTATTCAAATTACATACTTTTCTCAAAAAATCTTACAGAACTAGTTTCACCCGTAGAAATAATTGGATTCACAATAAATAGCTTTCTAACTAGACTAGAATCGATAAATACAGTTCATTACCATATGAGTGGTGCGAAATTCTCAGCTGCTCGCATACCATTATGAGTTCATCTAATTATATCTAATTAATTAGTCGCGTAAGTGAGATAGTGCTATTATAATGTGATGCTGAATTTGACAAAGTGCGGTTAGATTTCACCTGGCCTGAATAAGTGTACCTAATATGGTAAAAGTTAAATAAATAAATAAATATGATAAAATCGAAGTTAGAGTTTAATTATGTTTTATATTAAGAAATTGTAAATATTTATTTATTTATTCATTTAACTTTTTGCACATAAAAAATAGTACATAGGCGGACTAAATGCCTGATGGCATTCTCTTACAGTCAACCTAGGTTAGTGCAGAGATGAGTATAGGTAGGTGCAGTTCAGACTGAGGAATAATGATAGATATGTAAAAATAAGAAGTACATTATATCAAATACGTAATAGAGATACATAATATTGAAAATAAAAAATATTTTATTTCATAACATAAATAAATACGTACATTTATTTATAAATAAAATAATAACAATATTCGTATGTGTATTTTCTTTGATTGTTATATATATTGAATGTCTTTTATGTGTAATAATTTGTGTTATGTCTTGATTAATGTTAGGTTTCGTGTTTGTTATTTTGTATAGTTTTGATTTATGTTTCTATTTTTGTGTCCTATACTATCGCATTGGGATTGCCTGTAATGATAGTTGTGTGTGTAATTTATAAATAAATAAATAAAAATAATAAATATATAGTGTAACTGGCAACGCCCAGACATTTTTATCTAGATGCACAGAAATCAAGGCGATGATATAAATTGTTAAGACTTTCGTCTTCACAGATGAAGGCCCATTTTTAGGGTGCCGTAGAACCTACAAGGAACTCTTATAGTATCACCATGTCCGTCTGTTTGTCTGTCTGGCTGTCTGTCCAAGGCATGGCCTCGAAACCAGAAAGCTAAAATTTTACATGGATATGTATGTTAATTATGTCACTTAGTGTGTGGTATTGTTAGATAGGTCTTTTACATAAAGGAGTTGGTAAGACAGTTTTTTTGATTAGAAGATCTGTTTGCAAGATAATTTACCTTAAAGAGCAAATTTTAGTAGTAGTAGATCTATTTTGAGTTATACTGAACATGAGTCTTTTTGAGGCGCTCAGTATGTGAAAGCAGATCTCCAATCTATTAATCCTTACCTAGATCAGCTTCGTTTTTAACCAGGTGGTCGACCAACCCCTGCCAATTGCCATTCTTGTCTTTGTATCCCCAGGTGTGAGTGAACATGAGTCTCTCCGACGCATTCAGCATGTGAAAGCAGATCTTAACAACAGCGTACGACATCTTCGCTATTGAATCTTGATGTAGGTTCCTGAGATGAGGCAATTGGAAAAAAAAGTTAATAATTATATCTATCACACTTGCCGCGAATTTTGATTAAAACCTTACTTTAATTAATAATAAAGTTTCTGTTATTTATAATTGATTTATATAAAGCATTAAGCCATGCTTCGCAATCAAATAATAAAAAAAATCGACTGTTCTTAGAATTTGATTTCGTTATGTACACAGTTTGAATTTATTATAAATTCGACAATAAATGAAAAACTGGTATTACAATTCTGGTTTCTACGCATAATTAGTTCAAAGACATTCGTACGAAAAAACATTATGTAAATTAAAAATAATAAAAAAAAATAAAAATAAAAACTTTTTATTTACCAAACCAATACAAAACATAGGTTTATAAATTACAAAAACAATTTCACTTGAAATATTTGGATTGATTTACCACTGACTCCCAAACTAGGTACGTACCTGTATTTTGAGTTAGTCAGTGGTTCCTCACCATGCGTACAATATTAGATAAAAAAAGTAAATGACAAAAAATATAGACGTGTCGTGTAGAAAGTGTGATATTGGTATTAAGTACATGTTTGTAGACATCAGTGTATATATATATGTGTGTGTGTGTGTGTGTGTGTGTGTGTGTGTGTGTGTGTGTGTGTGTGTGTGTGTGTGTGTGTGTGTGTGTGTGTGTGAGTGTGTGTGTGTGTGTGTGTGTGTGTGTGTGTGCGTGTGCGTGTGTGTGTGTGTGTGTAATGTATTTTGATGTTTATGAATATGAGAAGAGGGAAGTAGGAAGGGGAAGAAATTAAGAATGAGGTGTTGCGAAAGTGGATGTGCAGTAAAGAGAGATGCTAGAGAAATGATGATTAGGGGGATGTTATAATGGGAAAAAAAAGAGTAAGTTCTTTTTGAATAAATTAGCGCTTGGTGGGCCAAGCACTAGTTTATTCAATTAGAGTCTCCGTGTCAATATAATTTAAGGACTGTAACCATTCTATCAGCTTTTTCTTAGCTTGGCATTTTACTAGAGGATAGATGTTTAGTACTCTATTTGCCCTATTATATAAATAGTTACGCAGATAATACGAATGCTGTTGTGCCAGGGTTGTTTTACATAATACTATTGTACAGACTATATCAGCTCTTCGTTTACGTTTACAAATTGATGCATCATAAGTCAAAGTCGTGTGCGTTTTTAATGTAAGGTTTAGGATATACAGTTGCCTTACAGTTAGGACTGTCATATCCTTATATAATTTAGCCGTGGGGTAGCGAAAGGGTTTGCTGGAAATAACTTTTAGGACTGCTCGTTGCGACCTTTCTAGTGTGAGTAGATGGGTTTTTTATCATATAATTACATTTTGTCAATATTCATTTTTATCTACGAGTAGTTATAATTCTGCAATGACCTATGAAATTCGATTACCCACTGCCAAGGTAACTTTGTGCAAGTGTCAATTTTAATGTTAATGATGTTTTGTATGCATGAGTTTGAACTAATATTTATCTTTTGCAATTTTTTCGTAATCAGTGATTTCTTGTCATATTATCAATAAACACGTTGCTGTATCATATTTTGTGAACATAACGACACGATTCCCTGGATCTGCGAGCAGTAATTTTTCATCGCCATTTTCCTTAAAGAGATTCATTAACTATTTGTTGTACCTCCATCAATTATTCTGAATACCAACATCTACTAACACACAAACAAATAAATAACTTACAGTCTATCATCCATATAAACTTTAGTCTCATTACTGTCAGTGATGACATTCATCATAGTCAGCGTATGTCTCCTCAAGTTTTGTCTCCTAGAGGACAGCACCTTCGATGTCCTGTAGTCTTCAGTCCTGCCATACTTGCTAGCTATCGTGTTTGGAGTTTGTATGGCATTGCTGGCTGGATGGTTCGCGCTTTTCCAAAGAGCTCGGTTTAAGAATATTACTTCAGATGATTCTGATATTTTGTATGCTGTAAAAGATATACAATTTATGTATTTATTTATAGGTTCACCTACAATACAACCGAAGTCCTTAGACTCTCAGATAATAGAAAGAGACAAGTTGGCATGCAAGGCTGCCGACACAGACGTCGAAGATTGAGCGAAGTGGAGAGCGAAAACGAGAAAGGCTGACCCACCACCAGACGGGATTAATAATGGCCAGAAAGAGACACAAATAATACTATTGCATGATCAACAAGGTGTAGGTGCACAATATCAATCGACAAATAAAGCATTCACAATAAACATTCAGCTTTTAGTAAAAATGAAAATAACGCAGGTTAGAAGTTAGGTAGATATTAAAGTTACAACATTTTCGTAATAAATCATTAGTAAATAAACTTAAAGCTAACATATTGTTATAAAAGCCTATAGTGTTTTTAGCTTGATTTAATTTAAATTGCACAGTTTATATAGATGAGAAAGGATGAATGTCACTTGACTCAAAGAGATATCACTTTAAATGTTGGTGGATGGACAGGAAGAGGCCGACCTAAGAACGATGGATGGATTACGAGAAAGAAGATATGAAAGAGAAGGGCGTGAGTGCTATTGAGCAGAGGAGACGAAAAATAAAATGGCATAAGGGCAGACAGAAGAAGAATACGCTAACTAACAAAGATAATCAAAGTTGAACCTGCTGTATAAAACTAAAGGATACGTTTATCACAGCGCTTAATTAAGACCTTGATTCAGAAATCTAGGTAACTGCGACCGGATTGAGACGTAGTACTTACAGTTTTTTGTACAAGACTAAATTCTAGGCAATAAACTGGTACGTGACTAGTTTTATGCCGAACTAAGAACGATGGATGGATTACGAGAAAGAAGATATGAAAGAGAAGGGCGTGAGTGCTATTGAGCAGAGGAGACGAAAAATAAAATGGCATAAGGGCAGACAGAAGAAGAATACGCTAACTAACAAAGATAATCAAAGTTGAACCTGCTGTATAAAACTAAAGGATACGTTTATCACAGCGCTTAATTAAGACCTTGATTCAGAAATCTAGGTAACTGCGACCGGATTGAGACGTAGTACTTACAGTTTTTTGTACAAGACTAAATTCTAGGCAATAAACTGGTACGTGACTAGTTTTATATATTTGGACATAGTCTTAGTCATGTCTCAGTTGTCAGTTTACTCATGTTAACAACATCGTCAATTTATATTTAAAATGGAGCTAGAGCTTTTGGGAAAGTGGTCAAAAGTCATTTTAAAAGCTTTTAATTTGCTTGCAAAGTGGGTATGTATGTATGTATGTGGGTTACTAATCTTGCAAAGTATTTTTCAACGACTTAATCGAGTTGTAAGTTGGCATACTTGTCATTCTGGTGACAATGCAATAATATGACAGAAGTGGTCTGATGATGCAGCCAGAAGTGTTTTATCATGAAGGAACTCCTCAACACTTAAAAGCATAAATGCGAAACTTTGCATAGTTATTCAATTTTGGTGATAATATACTAATATGATAGGAACGGTCTGATGCTGCAGCCAGGAATGTCATAAAAAAGCATAGCTTTTAAAAATCATGTCGAAAATAAGCCTTTAATTGATAACTTGATCCTTAATCAAAATAAAAGAGTGTTACTTGACAGCAGGAGATATGATGGGTTTGTAGCACGCTTTTATTTAGTTGTGTTATGGATATGAAAGCTTGTTCTTATTTGTTTTTATTTTTTGTTATATTTTCACTACTGCCTAGCGGTTTGGTGGTGAGATAAGCTTCTGTTATAACTGGCTATAGGACCCAAAGACAAGTGAAAAAAAGACCTATCTCCAATATTTTTCATAGGACATCTCTTAAAAAAATATTACATTTAAGATGATTAAGCAGTTCTAACATCTAATACTTTTAGCTATTCTCTTTTTTTTCATAATTTAAATTTAAAAGACTTTATTTAAAGAAAAATATACATATTCATAAATCAACATCTCTTAACATAAAGTCCGACCACTTCATAACTCCGCATGATTGCTCAAGTGACGGCATTTGTTGTTGCTCTCCTCTTGAAAGCGTCAATAGCATTAAATATCTAGGAGTAACTATAGACAACCATCTCGACTTTAAGACACACATAAAGAGTGTTAGTGGCCGTGTACGCAAACTAATCTACATTTTTGCAAACCTTCGACACGTTGCGGACCCAACGCTTCTTAAAACCATATATCTAGCCCTGTGTCAAAGCATACTCACTTACTGTATATCATCATGGGGAGGATCAACTAAAACCGCACTAAAGAGTCTGGAGATAGCCCAAAGTGCCATATTAAAAGTAGGTATATAATTTCAGGCCGATGCGTTACCCCACAGACTTACTATATCAAGAGTGTAAACTACTTACTGTACGTCAGCTCTTTATTCACTCTATTGTCTTGAAACAGCACGGGGAGCTTACCTTTGACCGTGGTTTCTTAGACAAACGTAGAACTTACAAAGTATGTTCATCCTATAGACCTAAGACATCATTTATCAGACGATTTTATATATTTTTGGGGCCTTATATTTATGATAAAATAAACCATATTTTGAATATATACCCATTGAACAAGTTTACATGTAAAAAGAAAATAATTACATACCTACAAAGCCTGTCGTATATGCAAACCGAAGAATTTATAAATATTCCCGGATGACCTAAGTTTCCTGCAACTTGATGCACTAATAAGACTCTCACTCAAACACTCATTTCGTCATACATTACACATTACTCAAAACACATACACCCCTACTCACCCCACAACACAAAACTTTCACATATACACAACTTTCTTTCATACTTAATAATAATATTATATTTAAACCTAAGTTATAAACCTATGGCAAAGTAAATTTTGTAAAAAAAATATTTACATTTAACTACTGAGTTTATTTAGCAAAAGATTAAACTGTGGGGATTAGCGCTGACAGCCGAGATACAGGTTAACGCCTAGTTCGGCTGCAGATGCTTCAATTTGTTTGTGATAAACCAAGATAAACTGTAACATTTTAATATAAGTCATGATCTTTTACTTTGAGACAAATAAATTTTATTTTTTTTATTTTTTTATTTAATTGTAATATTTATTAATAAATGCTTTGTTAATCTATCTTGTTGTAATAATAATTTTGCTTTGTTTTTTTTTTACATTGGATCTTAAATTAAACACTATCAAAACAGAAGGCCTCATACACAAAATGCTGGCGGTATTACCGCGTTGTATTGCAATACTAAGTCGCTGGCCGAAGAATAAGCCAGCATTTCTAGAACGAGTTGCCTCAGTTAGACGCGCTGACAATTTTATTCTTAATTATTTATTTATTTAACTTTTCGCACAGATACATGTGTCGAAGGCGGACTTAATGCCAAAGGCATTTTCTACCAGTCAACCTTAGATGGTGCAGAGATATGTTAGGGTAGGTGCATAAGTATCGAAAATTAAATGATTGTTAAATAAAACTTATAAAACTATTATTAAAGGTATTACTAAGTTATACCTTAGGACTTCAAAACAATGTGATACCTAAAGTCCTTTGAAGGTGATTTTTTGTATATTACACTCACGGATTAAAATGCACCTTGCGTATGCATATATTTGAATAATTGGACACTAAAATAGTAACATAACGTGATATGCAAATTGCAAATATAGACGTTGTGATTAAGATAACAGCTTTTTATGCCATTTTAATTTACCTTCCATTATGATTAGGTAACGAAGAGTGATAAAGATAAATGATAAAAAAAATTGATTCTATTAGACATTCTTGATTAATTAGTAAAAAAATGCCCGTCTATCGTTAGCACAGATATAGATCTACATAGATAACGCAGATGCATGTACTTCGCGTGTTTCAACCCCGACCAAGCGTCGAGGTTGGTCGCCTCTTACTTCAGTCCACGCGCGTCTTTTGTCAGAGAAAATCATAGCGGACGGCTCCAGTTGAACGTACTGGGTGGATTGGCATCGGCGGCATCGGTGTCTTTGAATCGGTTTGGATTTCCCGTCACTAAATTTCGACTGTGACGTCACAAAAGGTATTAAAAAGTCGGCACGCTTGGTTTCAATACAAATCGTGATACTTGCGTTATCTATATAGATCTATATCTGTGATCGTTAGTATGTATATAGTTTTAGTTATATCTAAGGTTTTTTATAAAACTGCGAACGTGCAGTCCACGTCCGATGTCGCTCTCTCTCTTCCTCATTCTCTATAAGGGGAATAATGGGGATATATAATGGGATGCATGAAAGGAGCCTCCCCGAGTGACGTACACAACAATTCCCTACGTCCGGCGCACCCTGGGCAATTCGCAAGTTCTTAAAAGCGAATTGGCTAATCCTTTCACCACGATGGCAAGTCAAAACCTTGACCACCTTACTGACTGTCCAAAATGCCCTACCACCTGCACAAGAGAGGCGCTCATGAACGCCGACAAGAGCGCCAAAACAGTGACCACTTATTGGACCTATAAAATTTGACTCAGCCATCGTCACGACGAAGAAGAAGATTCTCTATATATCTGAGTGCAAAGCTATTTTGCTATATCGCCCATCTAGATCAGTAGTCTCACCTTCCCGAAATAAATACTCCTGGTCATTGATCTTCTGCGCCACCACCACGTCGCTGTCCACCAGGATGTCGATAGCATCCAGCACTGACAGATCTCCATCATCATTAAGTAGCAGCCATCGGTATGGAGCTTTGAAGTACCCGTCTCTGCTTGCCTGCATAAAAAAAACTTTTAGTGGATTATTCACGAATATTTCGGTTTGATTTTTTTCCATTACAACAAGTAGCTATGGTACGATGACATTTATTATTATACATTCCATTTTGAAAGTGATTATGTGAAATAACTTTTCTCAACGAGCTCTAAAGAGAAGCACTAATGAGTCACCTTTTAACCTGCTGCTAAATTTCCACTGTGTTGGGATTTGGGTAAGTAATAACTCTTGGGAAATATAAAAAAATGTTCAAGCGCTTAGTCTTTTAGTTTATTTAAAAACGACTCCCGTACTAGGAATAACTCCTGTGTCGCGAGGGTGTTCGCAAACATACATTTCACACACACAAAGCATATCCAGAATCAGAACAAATCTTTGCGAATCACACAAAAATTCGTCCCGTGTGGGGATCGAACCCACAACACCAGCGTAGTTGAAAGAGGAGGTGCGACCGCTTTAACCGTTACGCCAACCGTGCACTTAAAACTCCTGATGCAATGAATTTATGAGGATATTTTTTTTCATCGTTCATGTTTTCGATGGGCTGGTACTATACGAATGGTGTATACCACTTTCCAGTACATCAAACAGCTTACCTTTATCATAAAACTATCAACACCAGGGCATGATAGGTCCACCATTATCAGAAGATACTGTAACTCATATTCAGTTCTGTTATGTTGCATGGAGGTAGCTGTGCCGATGCCAGCATGGTTTAGTCTTTTGGCTAGACTCTTTAGTTTGTCTGAAAATGTTATAAGTGGTATACTTATTCTTACTATTCAACTGCCGCGAATGAATAGTCTTTAGATGCTAATACGTTACGATTACGGTGCGATTAGACCCTGAGATTGAAGTGACAGGAGGCATTATGCCGCATGATCCCATAGGCCATAGACAGTGTGTATCCACTGATACAGAGCTTGGTGGAGTAGGGCGGAGAGGAGCAGTGAAAAGAGAAAATGTTTCAATCGAAACGGCGTAGAGCAGGGCGAGGTGCAGCTAAGCTGAGCTGACCAAACCGAAGCTGTATTGGGCCTGCACTCTGCGACGCATGTGTCACTTTTTGTACATCTGTCGTGCACTTAGACACCACACCATCAAAAAGACTACAAAACGTAGATATGTATATGGAAGAAACGAGTACAAATTAATACATAAAACATAGATTGGTAGATAAACCTTTATTTGCATACCATCACATTACAAACTAAAAACAACTATTGAAAGACAATAACAATATGCAAAGGGCGGCTTTATCGCTTGACGCAATTTCTGTCAGGCAACAAATACAAGGAAAAGATACTTAGATTGCTATTACATACGTAAATAAATACAATACTATAATACACAATCTCTACTTACGATTACCCCAGCATAAACAAGGTATCAGAAGTAAGGTAGGTCGATCATCTAACTTCATAAAAGACAGTACCATATCGACAGATTTTCCACTTATACATTTCATGAAGAACCTAAGCAGTAATAAAAGGAAATACCATACTTTCAAGTTCATAGCTGGTTAAAAAAACAATGTTTTCTTGAAGATATAGAACAGATCACTGTTTTGGTTAAATATAACAGTTTTATAGACTTGACAGATTTTCTTGTGATATAGGTACAGTCACGGGAAAAGTGTAAGGATTTAATATAAAATTAGGGCTATATCTTTTCCCTACTTTCCTTCCTGCACGGCTACTCATGTTAGATGTGACTTTGACTTTGTTATTTTTTATTATTATTGTTTATAATTTTTTTACTTATTTCATTTTATTTCTTTTGTTTTTTTCTGAGTGTTCAGTTTTAAGTGTTGCAGTGTTTAATAAAATTATTTCCTTTCTCTTTTTTTCTTTTTTACTTAGTGGTATATATAAGTATACCTATGGTTGTATGAGGAGGTTATTTTTCTTTAAAATTTACAAAAAAAATGTCCTAATGCAATATTGTTTATGATTTTTTTGGAATGATAAATAAATAATAAAGATCTTTATTGATTCAAAGTGAAACATGATGGTTGGTGGGTTATTGACGCTACACTTGCCAGAAACCAAGTTGTTTGAAATATGGGTTATGTAAAAACACACTATCGTACCTAACTGTACTTACACAGTCATGATACGACATACCCTATATTAAATTATAGGTTTGCTATAATAATAGGTTCTGTCCATGATTACCATAATATTTCACATTATGGCTACGCATTACTAGCATCCGTAAGTAGTAACAAAACGTATTATAATGATAAATTGATTTCATGCTTTATTTATTATGCAAGATGTTTAGATCAGAGATTCATACGCTATACGTTGGTCAAAGAGCACTTATTCAATCTGGAGAGGCACTAAAAGCAAATATCTATGTACCAAAACTCGCGTAGAGCGAGTGTGTAGATTGTTTCAGGCATCTATCATTTGAAAACTAGTTTTATAAGATGTTCAAGAGCGTGGTACTTCCACATTTGACAATGACAAGTTTTTTTGGTTATTTTTTTTTTAATTTTTGGGTTAATTATCTAAGCTTTTGAACGAGATCGAGGGATGAAGTAACTTCTTCTTTTTTTATTTATCTTTGCTACAAAGTAGCAGTGCTTAAGCTACAAAATGTCCATCCTAAGGTTGCCTGGAATAAATCGTTTTAAGCGATAAGGCCGCCCTTTGTACATTTTATCTGTTATATTTCTTTTTGTTATCTCTTAAGTTTTTCATGTGAAATGATTTACAAATAAAGTATTTTCTATCTATCTATCTACTTATATCAAAACCAGTAGCATAGACATGGTAAAAGAAACCTTGATGAAAACCTGGTTACGAATCCCCAGTAACAGTTTTTCTCTTAATAAAGCTTACTATTTAATATTCTTGTTAACGCCCTCGGGATAAGCTTATTTTGCTTATTTCGCTTAATGGCCGGGATTCGAACCCACGACCACTTGATCGTAAGACCGATGCCTTATCCATTGCACCATGACCGTCTAGCGGTTAGCGTATGCGCGTATTTAAATAATAATTATATAAAAAAATCAATAAATACTTTAACAATTTAATACATAGCGTCTCTATAATCTTTGTATGAAAAGACTATAAAGTTATGGTTTTTTTCCAGGTAATATTTTTGGGTGGGTTTGGAATTAAGAATAAGGTAAGAAGCTTGTTTGCTACATTATGTCGGATTTAAAAAAAAATGGGTTACACTTTTTAAAATAAAACTAGTACAGAGTAGTAGTAGTTACTTAGCAGATACTTTTCGTACATATATCTATATACGACGACCGGATGGCGGAGTGGGTAGTGTACCTGCCTGCGACGCCGAGGTCGTGGGTTCGATTCCCACTTAAGACAAATCTTTGTGTGCATGAACATGGGGGTTTGTCTTAGTCTGGATGTTTCTATGTATAATAAGTATGTATTTACAAAAGAAAAGTATATATGTATTAGTATCAGTTATTCTAGTAACTATAGTACAAGCTCTGCTTAGTTTGGGACTAGATGGCGTTGTGTGTGAGTTGTGAAATATTTATTTATTATTTATTTATATATCTATCAGGTTTTTTAGCTGTCTGCTAACACCATTAAAGCTTCAATTCATGACAGTAATTACCAATCAATTCGGCGCCAAATTTTTTTACTATTTTTTTTTTGTCGGTCGGCATTCTTACCCAAAATCTTGTTATACCAAAACTGGTTTCCTTAGAACGTAATTATAGCTAATTTGATAAATATTAAAGCAAAAACAAAATCAATTACTAGTATATCTTGATCGTACTAATTTTAGATAACACGTCTAGTTAATTTGAATTGATTTACGTTGGATTAAAAATTTTATTGTTCATAACTACGGCCATATCGGGTAACTTTCTCTAGAGGTTCTTCTCGTAGACTCCATAGAAGTCTCGGGGTAGTCAGTCCAGGCATTGGCATTGACATTGGCAATCAGGGCGCACCAGAATACCAGCGCTGTAGTGCTGATGTGCTGCAGTAGTATGCTGAGGTGTGTACCTTTTTTGGCACATCAATTAAATTTTTATTATAAGTAGTTTTATAAGTGATATTAAGATTAAGATTTGCCAAAATAAATGTTTCTTTCTTTCTTTCTTTCTTTCTTTCTTTCTTTCTTGATGGTATCACCGCCGGCTGCTGAGACAGCCGGGTCGCTGGGTGGGGTCCGGGGGAGTTACTTTAAATTGTCGTCTAACTTTGAACGAAGTTGTGAAATATATGTCTTAATTTATCAGACAAAAACTTATTCTATCATTATAGTAACTGTGTCAAATCGGTAATATTATTATATGTGTAGCAAACGAGAAGTAAAAAAAATAATTTTACAAATAACTCATAACTTTTCCGTGGTGATGTTTTTAGGAGTGTTTTTTGCTCTGATTTAGAATCGTCATTATTATTATAGATAACCGTCAGATACATAAAAACTTGATCAAATATACAAGTGTCACAATAAAAATTGATGTTGAACACTTATATAACTTTATTTAAATATTCGATACACAAACAATTAAACAACAAAAAACAATCAAAGTTACTCAACTGTCATTATTACTTTGAGCTTATTTTTTTTCAAAAATTATTTGTGTTCAATATAATTATACCAATACAAAAAAACACTATAATAATATATAAAATAAGTTTGTAATGTGAAAAAGAGTTACCCGACTTGTCTGTAACTTTACTTATATTATTTCCTTTCGATATCTTCAATCTTTGTGGCTCCACGTGTCACTTATGATTAGCTGAATTATAAGTCCATTTGCCCCATAAAAACTGAAATACCTTAGAAATGCCAGTAATTTCAGACACATTCATACAGAAAAATACAAACATCAATTGTAAATTTTAAAGACGAATTAAACGTAAAGCAATACTCATAAAATTCCAAGTACCAAAACCAAACAGGATAAAAAGTCTGCCCATAATTAATAATTAATTTTAAACCAAAAGTAGGGCGCCGACGAGAGTGAACTTGACCCCAATCCTTTTAAGGATAAATAGCAAAAAGTTGACGGGACGAAAGTGAATCAACCGTACAAAATTCATCGAACTTGGTACAGTACATTGAATTTGTACAAGCACAGTTTTATATTTACGTTAAGGCAATTTGAACTTTGTCATGAGAAAGATTAAGCTCAATTTAGTGTGATGGGAATTATGTTTTTAATATGAACACGTGATGAGTGTCAGACATCAAGTTCTTCGAATGATTTCTTTTTGCCCGACTACGGCGAAGCCAAAAGGAAAGGAAATGATTTTGGCAGCCTATGCATGTATGATTGTAGGTGTACCGCCGTTTGCCAGAATTTCATTTGTCCGAATTTTATTTGCTATAATACTCACCTGACATATTATTGTTTCTCATAATTTTATTTGTCATATTCATTGTTTACTATATTAGTCACGTGCTCGAAACTTTGTTTCCCATAAAGTTAATTGCCATAACATCATTTGTTATAATCATTGTTTCCCATAAAATCAATTTCCATAACATCATTTGTTATAATCATTGTAAGCCGTAATTATCATATTCCCACCAAAATTGCTTGTAAAATAGGTTAAAATAATTATAAAAAATAATAGGTAGGTTAGGTTAGAAACATGAAAGACAACGCACGAGCCGAGCGAGCGAAGCGAGCGTGCCGCGGCAGCGGCCGGCGAAGTGCCAGTATAATCATTGTGAGCCGTAATTATCATATGCCATAACATCATTTCTCACCAAAATTGCTTGTTAAATAGGTTAAAATAATTATAAAAAATAATAGGTAGGTTAGGTTAGAAACATGATAGACAACGCACGAGCCGAGCGAGCGAAGCGAGCGTGCCTCGGCAGCGGCCGGCGAAGTGCCAGTATAATCATTGTAAGCCGTAATTGTCATATGCCATAACATCATTTTCCACCAAAATTGCTTGTAAAAAGTTTAAAATAATTATAAAAATCAATAGGTAGGTTAGGTTAGAAACATGAAAGACAACGCACGAGCCGAGCGAGCGAAGCGAGCGTGCCGCGGCAGCGGCCGGCGAAGTGCCAGTATAATCATTGTAAGCCGTAACTATCATATGCCATAACATCATTTCCTACCAAAATTCCTTGTAAAATAGATTAAAATAATTATAAAAAATAATAGGTTAGGTTAGGTTAGAAACATGAAAGACAATCGCTTAAATATTAGGACAAAGGCGTTAGGTTAAATTTGTACGGAAGCGACTTGGACTGAATAGAGTGATAAGTAGGTATTAGAAATAAATCAATTTTAATACTATAATCATACTTTATTTATATCCAGTTATACTCTTGTCAATAAATATCGCCTACAAATATTTTTCCTACCCACTAATTTGTAATTACTTAAGTTTTTAAATAATTTTAGAGCGCCTGTTAAAATTTCATGAGCAAATACATACCTTAGATAGATTGGAAATTAATTTAGTATGGCGTTTGAAAATTCTGTTGCATAATATTATTGCAATTAAAAGTATGGATTAATACGTATGGCATTCGAATCATTATGTAATCAAATGTTCGGGCAAATAATATTATTGCAATTGAAAGTATGGAAAACAATACGTATGGCATTCGAATCATTATGAAATCTAATGTTCGGGCAAATAACAGTATGTCACATGTCTTTTATGGTAAACAAAACATTCGGGCAAATGAAATTCGGGTAAATGAAATTCGGGCATATGAATATTATGGCATATATTCTTCGGGCAAACAACAGACAACCATGATTGTATGTTCCACCATAACGCCTAAAGTACTGAACGGATTTTTAATGAATGAGGTGTCATTAGATTTGCAAGAATAAGCCGAGAGACATAGGCTATAAAAAATTTATTAAAACTTTTTCTAACATAATGTATACGTCAGATTCTAACATGAAAAAAATAAAATATTGCATAATCATGACGTGTTTAGTATCAAATTAAAGGTCTTGGCGAGCAGATTACAAATATGAATACTTATCTATCATATTGCTTAAGTTAAAATCAATAGTTTAAATGCGGCAGTACAGTTATCGCTGTCCTCTCTGTGTAGCGAACCAACATTAAGTACAATATTACTTGCAAGTATTTCACACAGCGACGTATGTAGCGATATTGAACCATAAACATCCTTAATCTGCAAATGACTGCAGATGCATCGCTACATCTGAGCACTACAATATTATGCCTCATGAGCCAATAATTTCAGGGCCTAATCATACCCCTAAATTGGAAAGCACTAGTAAGTATTTGGTAGTAAATTAAAAGATGGACGGTGGTGCATTGTAATTCGTGTCGCGGAGGTACGGATAAGATACGAATAAATCACTCGGCGCATTCCTTTCCAGACAACAAATAGTTGGTAATTACTACACTTACCATTAAGCTGCATATTTTATCGTGGTCAAAGATTTATCTACTTGTACTTTCAAGAAGCTTGGTCACGATAAGCATACATTAAGTAGATACTGTAATGTTGAAAATAATTAAATAAATAAATTGTTCTTTATGATGTCATAATATTACCAAGATATTTATTGTTGGTTCCTCTTTGGTCTAGTGGTTAGCGTATGCGCTTCTCACTGTGAAGTCTTGGGTTCGATTCCCGGGTGTTATTTGTGAACTTTTCGTGGCTTTGGAAATGTGCCTGGTGGAAGGCGATAGGCTCACCCCCTCTGCCATGAGACTTAAACATGTGTGTGGTAAGCGTTTATATTGGTACTTACAAATTAACTTTAAATTTATTTTGTTCTGGCGTTTTACTGCTTACGTTTGTTTTTATTCAGTTTTATATAAGCAAAGACTTGTTATTGGCCGCCAGATTCCTTTACTACTACATACAATTCTGTTAATTTAGATGTAAGTCTTCCATATATCTTAAATAAATAAATAGACAATAGACAATAAATTAAATTAAATACAGAAAGTCAATACAAGTACAATAAAATTCGTTATTGTGGGAGACTGATGCCCAAGCTAAGCCGAGGCTTGTGTTTCAGGTCACCAGTTGATCACCCTGGCTTACAATTCACAATACTATTGTTACAAATATCTGTAGCATGGTAGTATACAGTTATACAATTTTCGTGGTATCGTTAAGGTTAGAATATGGGTATATGCGTAGTATGTGTTGGAGAGCATATATATGTGTGTTTGTGAGTGTAGTGTTATTGTTGGAGTGGGCAGAATGTAAAAAGAGAATGTGATGTTGAAAGTGTTAATTTTATTTGTAAATCTCTATTTTATAACAATTATAAGTGACTCAGTCATCTCATCAAATAAATATAAGTGCTGCCAGTATCGTGTGTTAGAGCCTTAATACTGAAACCCTGCTATATGCTCCCTCGTAAAGTATTATTGCCAAATCCGGTGTCGTCGATATTTCATCTCAATTATGAGTAATGGCGGCCCTACTCCGGCGTCCCTTGAACATAACAAAAGTGTGTCAAGACCGATCCGGCTCATTCATCAACTCATACGCACTCTACAATTAACAGTAATATTGTGTTCTTGGAAGAAATCATTATGGTTTTGCTGACGGGTAGAAATGGAGGAAAATGTATGATAAATGTATAGTTTTTGTTTATTGCTCATGTATTAGGGGATGTACTTTTCCTAGATTGGTTTTTTAGAATTAATGGAGATTGACATGTTATTTTGGATAAGTAATTTCAAAAAACTTAATAATATGTGTTTAAAAGATTAAAGATGGGTTAGAAGACTTTGTTTGGTTATATATATATATACAGTGGACCCCCGATAATCCGGCCCCTGGCTAATCCGGCACCCCCTGTAATCCGACATGGTCTATTATTATAAACAACGTTAACAAAAAAAAAAATAGAATAAATCTAATGCGTGTTAAATTGATTGACTCATAATTTTTGATTATATTAGTATGTACATTTGTTTGTAAACAATTTGTATTTCCTAATGTAAAGTTATTGCTTATTTTTCGTGAGTTATATAGCATTACTAACGTTAATTTTATAATAAAACGTCTCTCTATTGTGTTGTTCAATTTACTAAATTTCACATACATAATGAAGTATGATTTTTACTTCAGAGTACATAAATATATATAACATGTAGAATCTTATCATTGGATCTGTAGAGGAACAGGGTGTGATGTTCCTCCACCACAAAGGGAGGATCCTCCAACCAGGCTCAGTGGTATTGCCTGGCGGACAGCTGTCCGACGGTATTGTATTGGAAGTGGTATATATAGTCACTTGCTGTGAACATTTCGATATCGCGATTCAGCACTCGCGGTCACGTGCCATTTATTATGTGCGGATACCGCCACATCACTCCCCTCCAAGACCGGAGGTCGATGAGAGTTCCAGTGAGTCGGAACTGAATTCCGCTGAGTCTACAGTGAGTCGAGACTGTGTGCCGCTAATTCCTCAGTGAGTCGAGGTGCGCGGTGGAGCGGTGAGATTCTCCAGTGAGTGGGGGTGATGCTGCGTGTTTTGATCACGTTGGGGTCACCAATGTAGAGGAACAGGGTGTGATGTTCCTCCACCACAAAGGGAGGATCCTCCAACCAGGCTCAGTGGTATTGCCTGGCGGACAGCTGTCCGACGGTATTGTATTGGAAGTGGTATATATAGTCACTTGCTGTGAACATTTCGATATCGCGATTCAGCACTCGCGGTCACGTGCCATTTATTATGTGCGGATACCGCCACAGATCTGTCGGATTACAAGGTACTCTTTTTAAGAAACAGTGGAAAAAGATATGGGACTGGCAGGATTTGAACCTGCGACCTTCTGCACACTGGGCAGTCGCTGCCGGTCCCATAGCTTTTTCAACTGTCTTAGTATAATTTATGAAGCATAGCTAAATGCTATATAAATAATCAATAAGAATGTTTATAATACTAATAATAGTAATATCTATTAGATAATGTAAAGACATTAAAAATGTACTAAAATGCACTTGGCTTCGCCTGTCTTGCTGGAGGTTTTTATAATCTGTAACTATCATAGTTAATGAATTGGCGAATTCCTAAAGGTTTTTTGCTACATTTTGATGCATCGATGACTAACCCTGAACGCCATCCGCATGATGATCAGTAATGTTCACGGATCTCATGCGCAGGCGCACGCAATAGATGACTAACGAAGATATTACAATGTATCATTACTAATACCGTAACTCAGAAATGTGGCCAAACATGGAGCTTATTAATAAATTGTTTTATGAATCATAATTTTATAATGTAAAAGAAAAATCTCTTCAAGTTTGCAATATTCTTTGAGGCATCCATTTATATATCTAAGAGAGTTATACTAAATACTAACAAATCAAATGATTTATTTCCATGTACGCAAAAGGCGCTTGAACACTTCAAACAAACGTAACAAACGTAAAATTCAAATAAAACTTAACTAATTAAATTATAATACTTATTGCATTAATTCACTGGAGCTAAATATAATTATTTTTATTTAATAAATTATGGGAATTTACTACATCTTCTAAAAATAAATAATGACTAATAATAAAACTAAATAACACACAAAAACAATTAATAAATTAATAAAATGAAATAAAATAATAATCTACATTATGCGTCATAAAATTAGGCTAGAAGGCTAGCACACTCTAAAAAATCGAGGCCAACTAAGAGAGATTTTCTCTTAGTTGACGTTAAATTGAATAAAACAACCATGATATTATGCAACTCAACGATAGCAACAGATAGCAGATTAATTAAAGCAACAAGTTCATTTTGATTGAACGAACAATGTACATATGTTCATTAATTCTAACACGTAAATACGTTGTTTGTATCATTATTCACTTCTTTGTATAACTTAATCATTTTTATTTAGTTAACATAAACAAATACGTCAGTTGAATCAATTTAGAATAAACTAATAAAAACAATCAGAATCAAATGATAGTTTTGATCATTTTTATTTATAAAATTAACAATTTGTCTTGTTTGATTTAACTAAGATCTGATAATAACGTCAACTAAAATTTAATGTTACATTCTACTATAACTAAAACGTTGAATCGACTTTCATATTAGTTGAATTAATCATTCGATTGATAGATTTGATCAAGAGATCGACCCCTCCCTATGCCTCCCTCTACCCGCCCGCATCTATCTTTGGCGGCAGGTGACTGAGGGATGCAAGCAAAGCAAGTCTAAACCAGTTTATTTCGTGCCGTGGAGTGGCCTGCTGTGCTTCTTTTCTCTGCTTAAAGTTAGAATCTTGGTGGTCATTTTAGTATCAAGTAATTTAATTCAGTGCGTTTGATATTGTAGAGTTTAAGGATTAGGTATATAATAAACGTTGATTATAAGTACAAGTGCAGTTATCCCGTGTGATCCCGTCTTTTGACTACTGGAAATGGAAGACGTTAGCGAACTGCTCAAGACATGGGATTTAGAGGCTCTAATACCAGTATTCACCCGTAAGTATCTCAATAGCAAGTTTTTTTTTATGGTGGTTATAGAAAATGTAATTGGTACCTACCTGAACCCAAGGGTTTAGGTAGGTACCTGGGTTTAGGGGTTAGCTAGGCTTTGGTTTTATTTTATAGCCGTTTCATAAAATAAAAGTAGCGTAAGTTACTCCTTATAATGTCAGCTATCAGCCAGTAAAAGTCCCGTTAAAATCGACCAAGCCGTTTCAAAGATTTCTTGGAACAAACAGATAGACAAACATTTTATAAATTGTTTTTTTTGATGTAGGTACCGTATATACTTTAATATGCATTTAGTGAAAAGCTGACACTTCAAATTTGTTTATGTAGTAAATAGATTCTTATAAAATTTGTTGCTAACATCTATTTTTTTTTTCAGCATCGAATGAAGATACATCAAATTTAGCCGGATTTTTATCTATACCGTTTTTATTAAACAGTGCGGCAGTTAAACAAAAGAAGAAACGCGGTTCAGATGCAGGTCAAAGCTGGAAACCAAGTAAAGTTGAAGCACGGGAAGGCTTTATAAAGCACGTAAAATCTAGTGCAGAAATCCGTCAAGCAATAGAACTCCGCCTTTCAACCCTTCTCCAAAAAGCCAAAAAGGAGCGCCATCCCAACCTTATATTATTGTAGTGGGTGAGTCGCTGGACATAATAAATACTTTTCTAATAGTTGCGAATAAATCAGTCATCTATGAGAGAATATCTGTTATGCACGCAGTTGATACGTGTTATAAAATAATATGGGCCCTAAATGCACAGAGTATGTGTCGATACCATACTCTGCATTACAAAAAGCGTTTTATAAAATGTCATCCGCATTTAATGACTGACAATAATTATTTAACTTTTGTTTATGACATTGTTTATGTTAAAATTTCTCTTTACTATAATTCTTACTTAAGTATTTAGTATTATACATATTTAGGTACATAATAAGCTAATTGTTACAACAAAGTTTAGTTTGTTTTGGCTGTAATAATTTTAGACCACTGTTAATAATATAATAAACAAATATTATTGTGACTGATGATAATTCATAATTGGTTAAGAAATAAGCTGTGTAAAAATTATTTTCACTGTTAAATATTGTTATTAAAAAAGTTAGAACGCCGATTCCCTGTAATATAAATATTTTAAGCAATGGCAAAAAATATGTTACCCTGCGCTGTACTATCTAAGTAGTCGATGAATATAATATATAACTATTTTTAATTATATTTTTGTTTCATTTTGACCAAATTTATGTACCTAACAGACATATGTACCTACTTAGAAAAAAATTGTTAGACATAATAGTTACCAATAGATACAGTTTGAATATGTAAATAGTAGGTACATATTTGTTATTTGAGACTAGAGAAAAAACGATGATGTTTTGATATCATACGTCTTGTATTAATACACTAATACACTCAACTCAGATAACATTCTGGGTACGATCTTCAGATGCTATCTTTCTTTTTCTTTCTTCTTTTCTAGAAGAAGAAGAAAGGTGCTATCTTAATTAATTGGGTTAGGACTTCAAATGCATATTTAGGAGCAATTTCAGTATTAAGTGCGATTTTTAAATACAACCCTTTTCAAAGCATTTCAAAAACCAGAGATAAGGGTTGTATTTATAAATCGCAATTAATACCGAAATTGCTCCTAAATATGCATTTGAAGTCCTAACCCAATTAATAGATCGGTGTTAGTTAATGAGACAAAGTATCTCAGTACATTCGATTAAGAGTAACTATGTTGATATAATAATGTTGCATATTTAAAATAACCATGGTTTTAGTAGAGTCTACGAAGATGAATTAGTTATAATGACCAAGTTCTTAGTTGAGTCTACGAACATGAATTGGTTATAATGACCACGTTCTTAGTTGAGTCTACGTAGATGAATAGTTACAATGATCAAGTTCTTAGTTGAGTCTACGAAGATGAATTAGTTATAATGATCAAGTTCTTAGTTGAGTCTACGAATATGAATTAGTTATAATGATCAAGTTCTTAGTCAAATTTATTAATGAGAATTAGTTAGAGTAGTCATTTTCATATTTATATTAACCAAGACCATAGATGAATATATTATGTTGAATTCGTCATATTAGTCATTTTCTTGTTGACTTTGATTAAGGTTTTAATTGTTCTGTTTAAGAAGCAGATAGTAAGAGCAACAAAAACCACCTTAATTGATTCATATAACGTCTTGTTAGGCTCAAATGGAATCAAGATGCTTGTTTGAAATAATCACAAACTTGATAGGAGCAACCAATTTTTTTTTAGAGTGCAGCATTCATTACCACGTTGAATGGCAATGCTTATTCGCTGGGCGAAGTAAAACCCAGCCCTCTGGAGCTTAAATTGACTTCAATTCAACTTAAAAAAAAAATTAAAATCTATCTAAGTACCAACTCCGATGGCTGTTGCATCATGAGAAGAGCTGGTGAGAAACTCATGTGCACCATCTTTTCAAATAATTTAAACAATATTAATAGTAAATAGTCCTACCATTTTGTTATCCATGCATATTTTCACAAACTGGTTGCCTTGATGGTCTAGTGGTTAGCGTACGCGCCTCTAACCACGAGGTCTCAGGTTCGATTCCCGGGTCGGGCAAAGTGATATTTGTGAACTTTCGTACTTTACGTATGTCGATAAAAAATCTGTCTCATTCCTGGGGTCTTGAAGTATCTCCACACCAATTTCCATTTAGATGGGTCCAGTAGATTTGAAGATTGTTGGTTACATAAACAAACAAAAAATATATATCTCTCTATATTAAAAAAAAAACTTGTTAACTCCCTCCAGCTAGGCTTAATTCGCTTATGTTAGAAGGAAGTTCACGCCCGTGGTGTAATGGCCAGGAGGCGAACCCACAACCTCTCGATCTTAAGACCGATGCCTTATCCATTGCGCCACGGCCGTTTAATGGTATAGATTACACTACATACAATATATACGTACAGGATTAGCAGGAAACCTGTTTATATCTTAAAATAACAGCTACATTTAATTATTCGAACCTCAATTATTTATTAATCAATCGTTCGCCTAATCCATTAATCCACCAGACAGCGTGAAGTCGATGCATATTCAAGATGCAAATTATACAGTACGAACATGACTACGCATCAACCTATTCATTTCCAGTTAAAAATGACCGTATGTTTGTTATACTAAGAAACAGTTGAAAAAGATATGGGACCGGCAGGATTTGAACCTGCGACCTTACTGCACACCGGGCAGCCACTTTAGCCATCTAGCTATGGTCGCCTCTTACCAGATCCCTAAATTTCTCAACTGTATGATACGTCATTTCTTAACTGTTTCTTAGTGCTATAAAAATAATCAATTAGAACGTATGTTTGTTGTTTATACGTTTCTTATTTTCCTCTGTTTTAATTATTTGTATGTATAATATTTATTTAAAGTAATATGTATGTATTTAATATATAAATAGTTATATATTTATTTTAAGTAAACCTATGTATAATAATAATATGTATATTTAATATGTAGGTAAATGTACCTATTAAATTTGTAAATTTATGTAAATATTAGATAAAGTGAACTTTCTATCTCATCTCTTACACCTTTAACTACCCCATATCAGTCTAACTATCTATTTGTCCATCCAAAGGTTGCCTGTAAGACATTGCTTTTTAGCGATAAGGCCGCCCATTGTACATGATGTCTTAATGTTAAATTATGATCTATTTATTAGGTATGTCTTGTGTGAAATACGACCTCGTAAGAAGATACAAATTTTAAAACTGCATGGAAACAGTTGTGTTGCCGTCGAAGCTCAGCAGGAGTTGTATAAAATGAAAACGAGTGATGTGCGCGGGCGATGCATGTCGAGTTCTCGACATACTCCCCGCCGTTGAAGTATCTTCAACAGTTGAATAAACCTCTTATTATTACAACTACACGTGAATTTTATAACCCTACCATGCTTAAAATAATATAACTAGGTACAATGCGACAACTATGCGACTGCTACTATAAGAGCAGCGATAGCCGAGTGGGAGACCGTAGCACTGCGAAGTCAAATGTCTCGGGTTTGAGCCCACGGCACACACCTCTGTCAGTAAATCGTTAAGATTCGTATTTTCGAAGATATGTGTGTATTTATCATATAAATTGTCGCTCGCTAACGGTGAAGGAAAACATCGTGAGGAAATCTACATGCCTGAGAGTGACTTCAAAGTGCTCAAGGGTGAGTGAAGTCTACCAATCCGCACTTGGCCAGCGTGGTGGACTATGGCCTAACCCTTCTCATCATGAGAAGAGGCCCGAGCCCAGCAGTGGGACATGTATTAGATACAGGGCTGCTATTATTATTTTATTACATTATGTGTCTTATTTTTTGGTGTGCAATAAAGTTTATTCTATCTATCTATGTTATAGCCTTTTTAATGTGAGACCAGCTTATACTGGGCATGTATGGCTTTATGTGTAGCCGTTCAACTGTGCATACCGAAATAAGACAGTGACTAACATTGTAGTACCTTTTACATGGTGTTATTAGTAATTATATTAGTATCTAGCCCTTATTTATGAGTCAGGAAGTTCTAGGATTCTAGTTAGACGTCTGTGCATAAGAGTCATTTGTAGGGCTATATCTGCCCGTATTCTATTAAAGGACATTAAATAAAATAATAAGTATCACCTAACTGTACTTTTTTCACTGTCAGGCATGTAGGTTTCCTGACGATGTTTTCTTTCACCGAAAGCAGGCGACAATTTATATGATAAATACACACATATCTTTGAAAGACGAATCTTAACGATTTATTGACTGAGTTGTGTGCCGTGGGTTCGAACCCAAGACATTTGACTTTGCAGTTCTAAAGTCTCCCACTCGGTTATCGTAGTTACTCCAATATAATTATAGTGGGCGGCTAACTATAATCTACAAGTACGTTTTACTACAGTGTGAAATCAATTCACTTGTTAGTTCAAGGAAAATAAAAACTTAACTCGTACTTAAAATACGATGTTTACTTAACATAACATCATGCCTATATTACCCTAAGGGTGTGGCAGAGGTATACAACAACCACACTTCACCTGTTATGTTTAGCTCCCCTGGGATAGAGGCTCAGCCTATCACCATCCACCGGGCACAATGCCAACTCTATGCATGATGTTATGATATGAGTGCAAAGATATCTTTACATCAATCAATTTTACGAGCTTTTACCAAATACATGGGGCTAGTCTAACGTATAATACTGATATTCAGCTTCTTCTTCTTCTTTCGTGTCAATCACAGATATAGATCTACATAGATAACGCAAATGCATGTACTTCGCGTGTCCAAACCCCGACCAAGCGTCAAGGTTGGTCGCCGCTAACTTCAGTCCACGCGCGTCTTTTGTTAGATAAAATCATAGCGGACGGCCGTTTGAATCGTACTGGGCGGATGGGCATCAGCGGCATTGGTGTCTTTGAATCGGTTTGGATTTCCTGTCACTAAATTTCGGCTGTGACGTCACAATAGGTATTAAAAAGTCGGCACGCTTGGTTTCAATACAAATCATGATACTTGCGTTATCTATGTTGATCTATATCTGTGGTGTCAATGGCTTTATGTTATATAGATTTTGCCCAAAAAGCAGCAACGTCCACTCCTTTTTTTGTAGCTTGCATAAGATCTTGACGCGTACACGTGGCAGGAGACAACGGGCATGATAGCAGGGCTCGAAATTGATGGTATTTGTTTGTGTAAATCCCCACTTAACCAGGTTCTCCCTACAGCGGCCAACTTGTGTCCGGAGGCGGTTAAGAGACTTCCGAATTGGTCACTGGAGCCCGCTACCAGGTGGTAGATGCTCGGCTGGTTCAAGAAAGCCAGGTGGAGATCCATTCGACTAGAAGCCGACCCCGATGTCATCGGGAAAAGGCTCGTAAGAATAATGTATACGTAATATAATGATCGAAAAGGTATGAATGGATTTACATAATTATTATGTTTAGACGTATATAATTTCTGACTAGCTGTTGTTTGATTGAATGTTTGTTTAGATAATTGCAACTTGAAACTATGATTTAGTTCCCTAATGACTTTTTAATTGCGATTTTGCACGTGTATCATCTCATGAAAACATCATAAAATAAACGTTAATGATTCATATTATTATGATTATTATAATTATTATTGTCTGCACCATGTAGTGTTCCACTGCACTAGTGTTGTGGGCTCGATCCCCACATGGGACAAATCTTTGTGTGATTCGCAAAGATTTGTTCTGAGACTGTGGTGCTTGTGTGAGGGAATGTGTGTATTTCGCCTAGTTATTGGGACCATTGGATAGTGTAATTGCTTCTGGTGTTCTATCTACTGTAAAACATCTAAATTATTTATTTATTTATTATTAGTTCACCAGTAGTCCGTCTGTCTGTCTGTTTGCCTGTCTGTCTGTTTGCCTGTCTGTCTGTTTGCCTGTCTGCCGGCTTGTTTGTATCGGCTAATCATCTAAACGGCTGGACCGATGCCTAAAAATTTTGATGCAGGTAACTCACTAAAAGGCGCGTTATATAGGCTACTTTTTATCGATGTCCCTTCCCTACCACTTACGTACACTTAGAAAATGTATTGGGATTATATGCTTTAAATAACAACAATTAACAATATCTTACACGCAATAGTTATTATGGGTTGTGAAATAATATGGATATTTCCTGGTAGGCGTCCAAATAGTGATAATAGGCCAATGACCTCGTCCAGTTTTGCTATTCCTTCATCATTAATGTAACTACTTATTGAGCAATTGTATGCTACAAACTGGGTGTACTTTTATCAGTTATCAAAGTTGAGGAATTTGAATACAAATACAAATACAATGAATTAATTACGATTTTTAGAATTAAAATTAGAAATATGTTCGTGTTTAGCTACTTCCTTAACTGACTGTACCTAGTCATATTGCCGTATGGATTCTCATTATCTGCCGAGCCATTGCCCAATTACATTGGGGTCGAACGGATTTAGCAGAAAGTTAGTATTTTGCGTGGAGCGACTGCCATTCTACCTCCACAACCCAGTACCAGGTGACACGATACTCTTTGTTAGTCTAGATGTCAAACTTCCTGCCCTCTGGCTACCCGTAACGACTGCCATAGATCTTTAAATGACAACCAGGACAAAGGCTTTACGTACTTTAAAATTTAAAATGTTATTATCTATGTCCCTTCGATTTCAAATTATCTTTAGTACGCCTATTTTAGAAATTATAGGCATCCAAATCCGTAGTTTTGTACGGCCAGACAAATGTGACTTTTTCAGTATTATACAACGGGGGGGTTATTCGCTTATTGAGATTTTGGTTTCTTAACAAATAGTTTCTGTCAATTAGTAATTCTTTCACTCAAAACATGCATTTTTGACATAACGAAACCACGGATTACTCTCCTGGTTACTTGCCTGATATTAATACTTACGCTTAAAAACTCATTTCAAAATAGCAAAAAATCAGAGTGCGTGTTATTATTAATGGCTTACGACAATAGGCAAAACCAAATGGAAATGACCAATTTGTAAATTATTAACTGATATTAAATTATTTCTTATTTAATAGGACAAGGAATATCCAAATTTATCCACTTTTATTGTTGTGTTATAGTTTTAATAGAAGTAAAAATTATATTGATTTACAGTTTTTTACTGAGTTGTGGCGCGCACTCTATTAGTTAATGATGTTTTATCTGTGGTTGAAATATTTTGAGTCGTAATAAAAGGTTTAATGGCCTTATGATTATTAGCTAATCCATACATATAATAAAATTTGAAATTATAAATGCCTGTTCATTAAAGACATTTAAGAAAAATTAATAAGAGGAGACTAGAACAGCAGTAGGTATATAATATAACATATTTTTTGGATTTTTGTCTGTCTGTAAATATGTTCATAATTATGCTCCTTACAAGTAAATAAAATAAATTATGAAGATGAATTTGGGATAAATTTTTTGGAAATTTAACTCCCAAAGGGGGTAAATAAGGGGTTGCAAGTGTATGAGGAAGGTTTCTCAATTTTGAAAGATATAATAACTCAGAAATATCGAACTTAACGGGGACGAAGCCACATGCAGAAGCTATTTAACAATAAAATAATACTTTTTAATCTACATTTGAAATTGATGTAAAGAGTGAAATATAACTTCTACACTTTTAAAAATATATTTGCAGTGAAAAGACGCCATAAAATTACTGACTGCCACTTAGAAAAAAAAAAAATATTTTTAGTATTACCTCAGAGGTAAAATTTGCGGCCGCTTACCGTGAGGTTTCGCCATGTAGCTATAAAGAGTATATAAACACAAAATCATAAATAAAGTTTTTGGGCTTTCAATATTTAACTTGAACATCCTCCATTTAATTATATAACTGCTTTGCCCGCCACCTCGTTTGCGTGGAATTCATTATATTAGTAATAGCTACGCCCACGTTTTGACCAGCATTAAACCTTACAGCTCCACTCCCGTGACGTTTAACGTAATCTCAAATATCAGTTCAATATTCAGTAGTTCGCAAGAATAAAACAATAAAATTAAAGAACTGACTTTCGCTCGCGGATTTGTCTGCGTGGTAGCTAATTAAATTAAAACTGGATTTTATAAATAAGTATCGTGCAAATAATAAATATTTTGGCATTAAAATAGAAACAGACAATTCAATTTTATTTATTTGTATTGATAAAACCTTCTTGTTGACACCTACTAAAATGCATTTTTACTCTGTGGCAACTAATGTCTTTGACTCGTAGACAGAGAATAGTATAGACGACTGATAGCTTCGATCTCCCTCACACAAGACAAAGATAAACTTACGCCAATTTTGTGTAAAAAAACAAGACAGGTGATAAGATTTTTTGTTTCGCCATGCGTGTCGGGTTTTTGAGCAAACCTTGAGGTTTGCTCAAAACTTTATCAATCAAACTTGACATATTTGACAACGCTGGCAAAATAATTTGGTATTTTTAAATTTTAGTTAGTTTAAAGCTATAAAAGTTACGTGAAACCTGAAAAATATTAGCAATTTTTTAACAATAGTGTCTTTATTAAGCATTATTGTAGGAAATATGGTGCGGTGTAGTGTTTTAGGATGTAAAAGTGATAGTAGAAGAAAACTGCCTGAATTATCGTTCCACTCGTAAGTATAACACATTTTGGCCTTTGAATCATATGCCAGGTTGTATTTTCAATGATTTTATCTTGTGTGAACTATGTTTGTTTATAATTTGATCGACAAAATCATCTAAAATATGAAATTTTAGTATTCATAACCTACTAAAAAATATTGTTAGATGTTGTCAAGACTTCCATATTTTTTTCCCCAAAATTGTGGGTAAAATTTTATATTGCATTTCTTATGATAAATATATCATGTAGTATTTTAGTCAGTTTCAATATCTTAATTGCATAACAGTTTCCCGGCAAATATTGATTTAAATCCGAAGTGGATTGAAGCTACAGGACGAACAAATTGGGCTCCGAGTAAATTCTCTTAAGTTTGTAGCAGACATTTTGGACGACATGAATTATTAAAAAAAGAGAGTAACTCTTTTGTTAATGAATGCTGTGCCACACAGGTAAATTAATATTTAACCTGTAGGATACATTATATACAGCGTGTATATACATATAATATTAATTATTATTTGAGTATTTTCAGTTGAGTATTATAGGGGGCTATTTATATATATATACATATTACGATATTTGGGTATAGTCAAGTTGAGATACTTTGCATTGATGCGCAACACTGAAAGGAAATCTACGTTTTTTACGGTCCTAAGGATTTTACGTGCAATATAGACTTGAATATTTGATTTCGTTTTAATAAAACTAGCTATGGTCCGTGACTTTTGCTCTGTGGGATTCGTTGATCCTCACGTTTTTACCTGTGGCAGCCGTAACTGCCCGTCCCCGTGCGTGAGTTAGAAAGTATGTTAAACGCCATCTATTTAAACTTTTGCGTAAAGTTACTATTAAACATTTTACAGTTTCAGGCAAAAGAAGCAGTGGATGAGCTAGCATAGTAATGCCGTCAACGAGTAGCCAAGAGTATGTGTCTACTAAACTCAATACTATGATGCCAGCAGTGACTGTTCAAAAACACGGAGCTGAAACACCAGATGTGAAACTTCCAACATTGGTTGATCGACTTAAATTCAGTCATTACCTATGCAGTAATAACATAACAGTACATCACGAAATATGTTCAATAAACCGAACAATTGTTCTTTATATCTGTTTTATTTTCATAAAATAAATACATTTTTCATTTTGGAATTAGTAAATAATATATCTTAATATTTTGGCAAATTTATCCAAAAACTAGGGTAATTTAATTTGCACTGTTGCCACACTGTGCCGAGATTCTCTGTCTCGCTGTTGACCACGCCATTCCCTTATCCAGTACTATCCTTCATCCAAGCTTTGACTGAAGAAAATTGGAACGTTTCATTACAACAAAAAGCATATAAATAGCTTTAAACTGAATTAAGAAAGCAACAAATTTAAACAATAAAATTTACATTTAAATTAACAAATTATTTAACTGATTATATCAAAAGAAAATTGTACACATTATAACAACAAACACAATATAAGTCATTATGGTAAGAGATATTTTCGGAGAGATTTTCTCTTTAGTGTAAAACGAGTGCATACAATTAAATAAAATAAGAATGGAACGCGATGTGATGAAAAAAAAGTTATCCTCAATCATAGAAATATACGTCAATGTCCTCAATACAAAATCAAATATCAAAGATAACAATCTTTTATGACAACTATAAAACGATATATAAATGTGATTTTAACTCTTTGCTACTGCTATGTACTAGAAACAGTGAGTAGGTATGCGTTATAATTTCTACTTAGTCCTCCGTGAACGTGTCCACGATGAAATCACAATAAATATCTCTCATTTTTGTTGTAATGTTTTTTGTCTTTCAGGTGCAATACACGAATATAGCACACCTATATTATAATAGTATTATGATAAAGATGATAGCGGCGGGTGATTTCAGAGCTAAAAATTTTTTAAGACTTAAGATTCATCAGTGCAAGCCTAGCGAACATTAGAAGAAATGTTCCTGAAATTCTGTGAAATAATAATTTTTTTCAAAACATCTGATTTTTCTTTAATATATTCTTATTTCTCTCACATAATTATCATATACATAGACACTACGTTACGTACATAAGAAATTATAAATGTAAACTTCAAATAAATTAATAATCGTGAATACAGAATGTAAGTAGTTACATTATCTGGTGCATAACCTGTATTGTCCCATTGTTGGGCAAAGGTCTCCACCATCCATGAAATGGAATGAATCAGGTTTTCATTTTTTATTAAAGTATGTAACTAGATTTGAACTACGTCGATAAAAAGCACTTACCCGTGTGCCAGAATTCATTAAAATTTGTTTAGTTTGGCGAGAAAGAGGAAGCCTACAACCTAGCTACATAATATTATTGTTTCAATATTTTGAAGATACATTATTTTCATTTAGTGCTTTTTATATCCCAGACTGGCATAATTCGTGCTACAACTAGTCATATTTATAAGTTTTCGTATGAAAGTTCTCGAGATCTATGACAGAAAATAATATGACCTAAATTCTATTGCATTACGTATTTAATAAGTATTTTATGACATACATAGTATTAAACAGTTATTGATTTGTTGTATAACGTTAATCTGAAGTAAAAAAACCTTTTAAATATCATTATTTTATCTCGCCAAAGTACAAGAAATTACTAAGAAACTGCTCCATGACCAGTTTCCGATTTTGACATAAGAAATTGCGTTACTTGCCTGTAAAGCTGTCAAATCTGCTAGAGGATAGTAACTGGCAAGCTGTCAATTTTTTTGCCAAGCAGTTATCAACCGTATCTGTATAGAAATAAGTATGCACTAAAACGGAGATGAACCGGTTACAAAAGAAATAATTAATTGCTTTCGAAATCGACTGGAAATTAGTCATCTTTACGGAATAGCCATACGGGTTATTACAAGTTACAAGTTTTCAAAACGAAGGAAACTCGTAAGTTTAGTGAACTTTCTATTTCATCAATAATTTTCATCAAAATACCTCATTTTCATTCATCAAATACCAAATGACAAATTAAGATCGACTCTAGTAGTATTATAATATTACGTGATGATATTTAAAAGGCAAAATAAGTACCTGTGTAATCCGTGAGAGATTTCCTAATGAGTAATAATCACTTCACCTACGTACGTACGAAGGTACGTCATCAACCGAAGCCAGCAGACGTTACTCATGGTCGTGAACTCAAGATCCTGTCGAAGATGGTCAAAGTCCAAGTGTAAGTCAGACAGCTGATGGACTCTGCCCTGGTGATCACAGTCATGATAAAGAAGAAAAGGGGTTGATACTTATTACAAGTTTTATAAAAAGTAAGTTGGTGTGTCTAATTTTTTGACACAGGAATTGATCCCGACACCGGTGAATAGTCGGATACGCTAACTGCTAGGTTAGGATTTTTATAATCACGTCATATTACCCAAAAGGGTGTGGCAGTGGTGTACAACACCCACACTTCACCTGTTATGTTTAGGTCCCATGGGATAGGGGGTGAGCCCAACTCCCTTTGTCGGACTCGACTCCAACTCCGTGCTGCTATTGTGAATTTTTGACCTAAAGTTCACAAATAACACTTTGCCCGACCCGGGTATCGAACCTGAGACCTCACTATGAGACACACATACACTAACCATTAGACCATCGAGGCAGTTTTTATAATAGTCCGTCTAAAATTACCTTACTTATGAAAAACATGAAAATTCAAAAAAATATTCGAAATATTAGTCTGTCCTCGCCAGTACCCACGACGAAGACAGACTTTTATTCTTTCGACTAACTTAAAGTATTTTCTGCGTTTATTTTATTCATGAGTTATTTGTCGGAACTTCATAACAACTACAAAATTTCCTTCATTACAAGAATTTTTATAGGTTAACGTGGTTAAACGCATACAATTTGAAATTAACAGTAAATAAGACAATTGCAATATTAAAATACCTAATTATTTGTGGTTTAACAATAAACATGAATCGTTATGATATATGACATGTACTTACCAATTTTATTAAGTACCTGATTCTAAAAATTGTCTCAATGAATTATTTTGTTGTTATCCTGCTATTATTCTAGAAAGATGGATTTTGTCTTAGTAGTAAAATTGTTAAATATAAAGAGTTATTGTAACAGACAAAAACAATTTATTTCAGCTTGACTTCACAATATTATTTACAAATAATGAAGCAAACGGGCGAGTAATTAGTAAAAGGATTTAATTTACACAGAAACTATTCTTAAACTAATATAATTTAACAAATAAAACCGACTTTAGTTACAAAAAATGCACTAAAAAGTAAAAAATACTTGAGTGATATTCAACGTCTCGCCTCATCTGTGTATAACTTGAATTAATACAGTAAACGGCCTATAGGTGCCTATATTTAGAGAATTATCCCCGTACTTCTAACCGCTGAGGAGATGTACCTTCCAGCACCAGCTGAGCAACATTAAATATTGACTGCTAGATGCAAATATTCGAATAGCTTTAGGTGATATACGAAAACAGTATAGACGCCTTTTAAATTTGAGGTCTGCCCTCGATTTCTTTAGTGCCCACTCATCAGATCGTGACCCGATGAGAATGCCCAAGTAGCAATCAAATGTCCTTAAAAGGTATTGTAGATATCTTAAAGGCAAGTAGACGAATTCCAGCTGTTGCCTTGGGTAAAACCAATATGGCCCTCAAGATATCTTGAAGATACACTCCAAGAATCAGTTAAGTAAAAGTGGGCACAGATTTTAACACAGAGTTAAGAAAGAGTTAATACTACTCTTTAGATAAACTTAAACCCTACTTAAGAATGTGGTTTTGCAGAACTCTAAACACTGATTTCAAGATATCTTGTAGGTTTACTTCAGATCATAAAATAGACTTAAAGATATCTACAATACTTAATTAAAACTATCAATATTGAATTGCAGATAATCGATCTTAACCTAGTAAAGTAAAATTTAAAACTTATTTTGCTTTAAAGTGCTTTATGTAACTTTATTTTAGAAAATATGGTGAACTTATAAATTATTACAAAAACTGTTTTAAGATGAATGAAAATGCCGATTAAACAACTATTTTTTATGTCCATTAAAGGCTATCAAAAGGCATTGAATGCATTGGAAATTTTAAACGCATGATTATTTCTCGTGTAAAATCTATAGATAGTGCTATAAAACAGACGGGCTTTTAAAATACTAGAAAATAAGCAATAAAATTTACTTAAAAAATATTGCAAAAATATTTTTTTGTGCTTTTAATGCATAGTTGTTATTGTTTCTATGAATATGTAAGATATTAATATAGTTACAATGACTTTAACATAAATACAAGTTCAATCTACTTTAGTTTTTGATTAAGTGTTGTGGTAAAATGTTTTATTACTTTTTTCATTTATGGGGCAAAATGGCGTTAATTCTTAATTTTCCTAACGAAGCAAGATTTTAGACTAAACTGATTTTGTAAGGCTAGTTCAGACATAGTAAAGACAATTAACATTTGGAGTAGCGCTAGTTAAGAGTTAATATACTTAACTTATATTAAAAACTGTATTGGCAAAGTACTATTTAATTCTTGGTGGTATAAAGTGATTCTAAAGTTTGATTTAGTTAAGACTAGATTAGGTACGTACGTTACTTAATATTTTCTTAACTTGTCTTCACAATTCTTTTTTATTTTATGGTGTAAACAAGTTTATGCAAGATAGACTAGTGAATATTATCTAATTAATAAGTGTAGGTAAGTTTAGTACCTAATGTTTAAATTCCAGTAAACATCAGAACACAGGGATTTAAATTGAACAGTAAGTACGTGATGTTAAATAACTATCCAATCCCCATTTATTTAGAGGATTCCCAAGCTCAGCAAAAAATATAACCACCTATATTTAATAACTTCTGTTTTGCATAGTTGATAATCTTGACGTGCCAATACCAAATAGCTTTTTAGTATCTCTTGATCTTTTTTATTTACCTACTATTATTCTTTACGCCATCAACTAGGAACTAAGTCTAACATCGGCTGTTTAATTTTTGTGTGTATAATTATTTATTATAGGTACCTATATATTATAATTCAAAGTGAAACTAAATAAAAGCTTGTAAAACATCAACTTTTACCACACTGAATAAAAAATATAAAGAGCATTTGGTAGGTATAAGAAAAATAAAGTTAGTAGCTGTCACTTACTTTTTATAAAAGCTCTTGCTGGCGAATCACATATAAATGATCGCAATTTTATAACATAATTATTTATTTCAATGCCATTTTGCATAATTTCCTTCATTTCAGTTACGAAAGGTTTTAAAAATTCATTAGACTGAGGTTTTTTAATACCACAGTAGATTCCAATGGTCATTACAGGCACTGTGTTCATCTCATGAATGTTACATAGAATTGGTCAAAATTCTACTTTCGAACTTTGCACGTGGGTAACCCGTCGATATTTACACTAATACATAAATTTACATTTTTATCCAAATTTTCAAAATACTGCACAATATTTTTGCGAAATCCATTATGCCAGTATTATCCACTGCCACAAGGTTCGATATCCACAGATTTTACTGTTTTCAGAAGACTTCTAGCGTCTTTTGGCACAACACCTGGATCATGCTTGTTAATAATCTGCATTCAATCATTGATTGCAGTATGCGGTATATTGTGATTAAGAGACCAGTTTTTTAATTGGTCTCTAAAATCAAAATCACGAAAAACTTTTGATGCGTGACTATCAGCTGTCAATTCTAAATTTATTATAAAGCTATACTAAACTTATTATAAAGCTATTTCTAAATTTTCCGCGGTATCTTTTTCCTCGTAGTCCGTAAACAACACTGAAGTCCGACTCAAAGATATCGTATTGCTATTATTGGTAACGTTTGCAGCACTTATAGGCACATCGATGGAGTTTATTTTTTATATTTTAAAATATTAAAATACGCCGACGAAAGCCACCTTAGAAAGATCTTTTTAATTTTTCCACTTCATCCATGTTTCTACTTGGTTCTATTTGTAGAGAACGTCCCGTTAAATGTATTTTTACTCTAAACGTATTAATTTTAGTAAAAAGGAATAAAATTATACTCTAGAAAAACAGTTTCTAGAACTTGGTATGACTATTATCTTAAATTTATCTACAAAATCATTTTAGTCTTTGTGAGTCTTAAAAGATACTTCAATTATTACAGTAAAGTTTTAAGTGAGCGTTCAGATAATCTGTTTTAGTAAAACAATATTTTAAGTTTTAAATATAAGCATACTTAATACAAACTAGTTTTGAGAATACTTAACCTGGTTTTTGGTATTCCTAACTTGCTTTAGTAGCGGTAGTTTAAAACGATTTAGTATTAAAGAAAGAAAATACTTAACGAAATCCTTTTTGATTTAGCAAAATCTAACTTTAGGTAAAGTACAGATATGTAAGATTTACTTGCTATTCTTGTTTGCTACTTGGGTGGGAACACATGACAAGTATACTCTTTCAGAAAAAAAACCAATCATTACAAAAAAATGTATAGAGAACCGCCTCCCTTTTTTTGGAGTCGGTTACATATTATCCAAAATTACTTAACTGCATTACACAGGATGAAAATTGTATCGTGACGAAGAGGCTGATCAGTAATTCAGTACAATTATTACAAAATTGTTACTGGAAAAAAATTACACGTCATAAAAAAATCGCAAATGGATGAGAATAAGCTTCTGAAAACACTTTTCAGTAAATAAAAACATGATTTTGAAGCTCAAGGTGCAAACATTTTCATTACATCCAAATTTGACCTAGAAATTGGAAATGTATTGGGAGTATCTAGATTTACAAAAACTCTGTAAGTGTGACTAAAGTCCAACCACAGCAAAAGATAAACTTGTGTTATTCTTAGCATTAACAGAACGTCATATGCTCAGTTCTAATGAAATGACGGGATGATAATGACGTATTATCATCTACCGTGACCTCTGGCGGTGGCCTTAGGGAAACACTGGCAAACAAACATACGTATTAATAGATTCACCGTGAATTTGGTGATACATCAATCTGTGTAGGGGGAGTATGGGTTAAGAATTGTTAGGACAGACATGGATAGGAAGCTTTTTTCAGGTAAATGACTTTTGGATGCTATTTCAATTTCTCCTTGCTATAATCGCTTACACCTATAATGGCTGCGATTCCATTAGAGATTTGCAATAAATATAATAAATAAATAGGACGCTAAGGCTGTTGTAAAAAAATACTTTTGCAAATCTTCGAAATCATTGAACAACTTCTTTGAGTCTTGTAAATTGTGTAGTTAAAAAATGCTTACGATTAAATACACTGTTTCACACCACCTGTCAATTGACATACTCTTTAATTCTGTTAAAGACGATTTTATACAAACATTTTTATGGTGGTCAAACTTAGTGACGTCATAGTGTTTGGAACTAAACTGACGAATTTGAATTTGACTAAAATTAAAAAAAACATTGAATGAGTAAATATCCAGTTTGAAGTGTTAATTGAAAGAAAAAGTGTCTTGGAATTATTTGTTGATGGAATAAAATATAAGTTTTTTTTCTCTCATTAGCTTTCTTTCTCATGGCTCATGGTTGGAAGAGATCACCACGGAGGGCTAAATCGGCGTGTGTACTTTTGCTCATATTGATGTAGTTTTGCACTTTGTACAACGTATGGCAATATTAAGTTAATCTTACGTAAACGAGGAAAATCGCATGACGTATCCATTTTTTATAATTTCATAGAAAAAATAAATTAAGGAAAATCATACGAATATTTATACTTTTCCACAAAGCATGGTTGCCCTACTATCGTCAACAGCGTTCATATACACGGCGCTTGAGTATTTTTTGTCAGTAGAGGTGCGCGCGCGCGGATCACCGATCTAAATATACGAATCAATTAAACCGTGGCTTTTGACGGATAACGTCGCGGATAGTCGGTAGTGTGTGGCGTGCTTAATTTTGTGTTGTGATTTGATTTGGAAAGTGAGGTTCGTGATGATTTTACTATTTATTTAATTTGTATTTCATTGCTTACGATTTAATTAAGTACATTAAATATTTGAAAAAAATATGACAGTGAAAAGTCTGAAACCGGATTTTTTTTCAAGTTCGTTGTTTTAAATTGAATCTTACTTACCTTGCTGATAACAAAATTAAGTTCTTTATATTTTATAATCAAATACATATTATTCTGCAGAAATTACTTACCAAACAATGAAATTTAGAGTTACTAGAATAACGTACCTGCCATAAAACTAAATTACAATTTGATTTTGTTTCTGGCAAGTCTTATTATCATTATTTTACTTAAGTAGATACCTATAAATAATTTAAAAGAAATGTTGTGATTTACGTTTTTATTTTATTTATATAATGGCGTTAGGTCATTACTATTCTAGTATAATATTAGGTATTAGCGCATAGGTGCGTGACACTGAGGGACAAAAATAAACACTGATAAAATAAACTCTCGTTGAACTCTATCTCTGGCAAAATCAAACTACTTCAGCATATTTTCGGCGTTTTCCTATATAGTAGAGTTAACTAAAGTAGAGTCCATTAGCGAACTAAAAAAATGAAAATATAAATATTACTAATATATAATAATATATATAATAATTTAAAACCGTAAAAATAATTAAACTAGTTGTTTTTGGAAAAGTGCACAAATACTTAATTTATGTTGTAATTGGAAGAGATAGGATTGTGTGAAAGCTTGAAAAATTAGTTAGACTTATTTTCTACCTAGATTTTCTCCAGAGTAAAAATACCGATACTCGTGCACGGTTGGCGTAGTGGTTAAAGCGGTTGCCTCACTTCTTTTAACTGCGCTGGTGCTATGGGTTCGATTCTCACACGGGACAAATCTTTGTGTGATCCGCAAAGATTTGATCTGACTCTGGATGTGCTCTGTGTATGTTAAATGTATGTTTGTGAACACCCCCGCGACACAGGAGTTATTTCTAGAACGGGAGTGGTTTATTAAAAAAAAAACGAATCACTTCATAAAAAGATACCTCAACAGTTGTTGAAATGAACAATAGTAATATTATGAAAATGAATTTAATAATGCGACCTCTGACCCGTTTTAGCAACTTACCTACGGTTGCCTACCCTAAATTTCTCAACTTTGTTACGTCATTAGGTGACGGTCCTGCCGGGCGCATAATCGTTTCAACTGTTTCTTAGTATAATTCGCTAAGCATAGCTAAATGCTATAAAAATAATCAATAACATAATTTTAATAATCTCAATGAAAATTGCCCTGTCTACTTTTACGTTGTAAAATTAATTATAAATAAACAACTTTCCACTTCTACGAATTTGCTGAGTGATTTCTGAGATCTACGCCCACGCATCGTGTAACCGTAATAATATATTAATATTAGTCATTCTTCGGTAGGAGACAACTAAACAAATAAATCATTAACACTCATAATAGTCATATTAACGTATACTCATGTAAATAATCTATATAATCTATATAAATTATACAGTCTAGCTCTTTAATATTCACACTTTAATATCTTTGTCTTGTTATTTATTTGGAAATAATGGTAATATTTCGTTTCCATGCCAATAAAGAGTGAGTGTGCTGTATACATGCGACAGGTCAAGATGGCAATCGGGGTCGAAATAGATTTTATAAGTTTTTATATCAATGTTAATAATTATAAATAATTCACAAATTCACACTAATTATTACCCGACTGCGTCAGAAGGAGGGTTATTTCGTATATTACAATATAAGTTTTAATGTCTGCCGCAATGGTCTATTGGTTAGCGTGTGAGCCTCTCACCGCAAGGTCTCGGGTTTCATTCCCGGGTCGGGCGGTTATTCGTGAACTTTCCGTAAGAAAATTCACAACAGCAGCACGGAGTTGGAATTGTGCCCTTAGGGTGGCGATAGGTTCACCCCAATCCCATAGATCCTAAATATAACAGGTGAAATGTGGGTGTTGTACACCTCTGCCACACCCTTCTTGGTAATATAGGCATGCTGTTATGTTATTTTGATTTAATAATAATTTGCCATTTCGACCCGTCCGCGTCGCCTACTATTGATAAGTGTGTTTAAGACAAACTACATATTTTAAATATTAAGTAGAATAAATCTGATTTAATCGACTTCGGTCTGATGTTCTAGATATATTATAACCATTATTATTATTGTATCCAAAACTAGTCTTACTTGTTTATAGTAACTGTTTTATTTTATGAAGATGATTATTTTCTTGTAGCCTGCTGTCTTGTAAGGACTTGTAAGGCATATAAATTTATTCATTACATAACCAGACATACAGGGTGGATGTGTTCAAAACCTATTTTTACTTCTTTCGAAGAAATCGAACGTAACGATCATCCAATTTGTTTAGCAAGCATCAAAAAATGTGTTTCGTAAAAAAATTAAGCCGGTGCAAATTAAAACTGACCATGTAAGGAAGGTAAGGTTTCATATATATTATGTATATAAAGGTTATAAGAATTTGCTCTTTAGCGACAATGTCGCCTATTGTGCATTAAAAAATAATTTTAGTTTGTTCTTTTATATATTGATAAACTGTAAATTTGGTGTACAATAAAGAATATTCTATTCAATTCTATTCTATATCATATATAAAGAAAAATAAGTACTTATAATTATTTGAGGAATTACGGTTAGTGATTTTGAAATTAAACATAAGTAAATAATGCAATTCTAGTACTCTACCATATGATTTGTATTTACTACACTAAAATAACTAAAAGCTTAAACTAGGCGTTTTGTTGGCACATTCACAAACGAGTAATATTGTCATGAATTACTACAATGTTAGGAAAATGATAAAAGATATGAAGAAGACAGATAGGAAAAAAAAATACTTGTATTACGATTAACAAATATAGCATTACATACAAACACTTAACACTTTTAGGTAAAGTTACATTACGTTGTATCCAATATAAAAAAATATCCGTGACCGTAACCGAATCCGCAATAAAAGTTTCGGATAATATCGGATAGGGGCGGCGCGGCGGCGCGGCGCCTAATTGAGATACGTTATTACAAGTTGTTTTGATTCGCCGTCCGTAATTCATACGAAATGGTGACATTATATAAATAAAACCATTTTATTAGCTTAGTATTTCACTTTTGAAAATCCTTAGAAATCTCAGATCCGTAACCGAAATTATCCGAAACTAACGGATAACCCGAAGTAAATAAATATTCGCATCCGACTTCGTATCCGGTAAAATAATCCTTCTGGGTAATGGTATATAACAAAGGCGGAACGTAACATAACATACAGTTGATAAATTTAGAGTCCTGGTAAAAGGCGACCGTAGCTGGTTGGTTAAAGCGACTGCCCGGTGTGCAGAAGGTAGCAGGTTGAAATCCTGCCGGTACCATATCTTTTTCAACTGTTTCTTAGTGTAATGTAACTAGTGTTTTAACACGTTTATATTAGCTTCACCTGTATGTATGTATGTAACCGACTCCTTTGGACTCGATTTTGACCCACTTTAAACGGACAGATTTCATTTAAATTTGGCACACCTGTCAAAGATCGATGACAATGCAATAGTTCGATAAAAAAATTTGGGGCGCTCTGTGCCATTTTTTTCGTCTATCGAGCAACCCACGCTTTTTCACAATAATACTAGTATTTTTTTAGTTCATTACCATTTTCAGCTTATATTTAGGAATTATTTTTCACTTTTTAGTTACAAGTACTTTAAAAACGTGTTTTTTAGTTTTTTTAAACTATATTTTTTATGTTCAGACTAGCACGTATCGATCATATACACGCATATCATACAAATGACCACGATCAATTTAGTTCTGTAGAATTGCAGTTGAAGGTGAGTATGAGCTACAAATATAGCCAGTGATCGCACCAATCACTGAGATATATGAGATAATGCATTCTAATAGAGCATGTAACGGCGTATCATCGCATACGCCACTATTGTGTGCATACGCGTAGGTAGATGTTTTAATTTGTAGATAGTTTAACCCTTAATCAAATATTGAGAAATTATTTCCCACTTGACACTACTGAAATATTTTTTTTTTTATTTCTTTCCCCCCATTTCCCCCCTTTTTATAAAAATAAGGGGTTTTTTCGAAATCTATAAAACCCTCTTACCTAAAAACCATGACAAAATTTCAATTTTATTGACGAAAAATGTCTATTTGATTAAGGGTTAAACAAATTGTGCTCTTAAAGGTTGCGTAAAGTAGAACTGTTTCATCCAGAAATAATAGATGTCAAGATGAAGAAAATTTACGGTTATACTTTTGCAACTGGACTGTCAAATTTTATAGAAAATTTCCCCGGGGCGGGTAAAGCTGTCAAATCATATATTTCTAAACTTTGATGTGAATTTGTATTTTACACTAACAGTCAATTGACATACTTTTTAAGCCTGTCAAAAATTATTTTTTGCTAACATTTTTTATGGCGATCGAGCTTAGTCACTTTGACATAGCGTTTTGTACTACACCAAGGATACTTGGATACCAACCATCTGTACTAAACTGACGAACTATTTAGGGTTTGAAAAATTATTAAGTGGTAATCATTGAGTGGTGATTAATAATAAATAGTATTCAGGAATCATTCAATCGTTTATTTTCTCTTTTACAGCTCACGCCTATGAAATATTGGTGTTTTTCGGAATAATATTCTACTTAGCGGTAATGCCGTACTTTATTGACGGGCAACACTTTTTAGTGAAGACTCTATGTCATAACAAAAGACCACAGACTATAAAGCAGGTCTTGAAATAAAATAAAAATTGACTAAATATTTTGAAAATAAAAATAATTTGACTTTATTTAAAGTGTCAGTAATTAATAAAAAAAAATAGTGAACAAAAATAGTGTCATGATTTTATAATTAATTATTTGCGAGAATTTAAGTCGAAAGAGTCTTGGAATATTAAATGAAATAAGTGACATTATTATAAAATAACATTTATTACAATGAATCTGAATCGCCTTTCAACTAATAATAATATTTAACTAAAAATATTTTGGTGTAGTTTAATCGATATTAAGTTCTTATTAAATAAAATCGATTATTATGTCAAATCAAATTGTGCAATGTCAAAATGATAATAAACGGTCGGACAAAGTATAGGAACACCTTTAGCATTTTTAAAAGAGTTATTTATTTATAATTCTCCCTATTTTGTTCCAATTTGAAAATAGGACTAGTCCCTGAAATTACTTTCAGCATTATAACTGTTCGCAGGATCTTTACCATTCGTTCTAGCTAATAAAATATTGTGTTTGGTTTGGTCAGCAGAATTCTATGTATGGAATGAATTTAATTAGTTTTTTAAGGTATCTATGGGCAGCACTTCAACACAAAGTCTTTAGTTACATTCCGAAATCTATTTACGTCTAGATCTTACGCAATGAACCTTCAATCGATTTAGAACTTTAGCTACTTTACAGAATTCTGTTGTGGATTTCGTCCATAATTCAAATTCTGTCATTACAAAGCCGTAGATTGAAACAATGTTATCATAATTTTGGCAGGCCTTGTGTTCGGAAACATAAATTATTTATTTACAGCTGAACACCGGGTGCAGCGTGCGTCAAATGTAGTTTAATAGCTTTTAGCTAGCTTCAGAAAATTGCATTCTTTAATAAGGATGAAGCGTTATCTTAGCTTTCCTAAGTTGTTGCGGGTAGGCAAAAAATATTAGTAAAAACACTATAATATGCCAATATGCTGTTATCGTTGCGCTTGTGAAAAAAAAAATTATGTTTTTTTATAATATATACTAACACCCCGGTTGCTTGGTTCCTTTGATTCCAGTGATGGAGTACTTTATGTTTTATATTTTTTTAAATGTGTTTTCTATTTAAAAAATATTTAAAATTTCGTACATATATATGTATATATATTTTTTTAATGATGTATTTCTATAGTAGTTAATAAATTGATATGGTGAATAAAACAAATTTATAAGAAAACAGTAGCTGTTACTGTAAATTGATTCCGTCGTAAAAAGATTTGTAGAATGTTTCTATTTCGATCCCGCCAGACATCGATGTCTACATTTTTTGCATGATAATATTTATTAGCTCGCTTGACGTCTAAACTAAAAATAAAAGGCAAATTGAACATAGCCTTCGTTTTTTTATTAGTTTCAAATCGCACTGGTTTTTAAAATAGAGTTAAATATTAACTATAAAAATAAACAATTAAATTGAAATAAAGAGGGACTACTAACTATTCAAAAGACATTTTAATTTTGCCGTTTTAGAGATATTGTTACGGAACCCTCCGTGCACGAGTCCGATTCGCACTTGATCGGTTTTTGTTTACCATTGATCACTGTTGCACGGGATGAACGACATGTAACCGTAATTCCGTATACAAAATTCTCTCCCGCAATCGAGCAGAATTTAGAAACCAGATATTTCTGTAGATGGCTACAGTGAACGTGCCTGTAATTCTTACACCCATATAAAACAACTATGTATTTGCAACTCAGAATATTCTAATGTAAACGGTGAAGTTTATGGGCCGTAAATAAACATGCTCTGCAAATACTAAGTACATTATAATTTTAAATAAATAAACTGGAGAGCTAAAATGTTTTTAGTACTAGCAATGCAATTCTATAGAAACTAGTTATTTATTGGTAAATAAAACATCTACCTACTAATTTGAAATATAGTTAAATATTGCTCAAAATGTATAATGATGTTTGTTTTTTATATGACTGAAAACCCTTCATATTGTCTGCTGTACTATCTTACTAAAATTAACATTTAGCATTATTGTACGACAGAGCAGCGATAGCCGAGTGGGAGACCGTAGGACTACAAAGTCAAAGGTCTCGGGTTCGAACCCACGGCACACACCTCTGTCCGTAAATAGTTAAGATTTGTCCTTTCGAAGATATGTGTGTGTTTATGATATAAATATCGCTCGCATACGGTGAAGGAAATCATCGTAAGGAAACCTGCACGCCTAAGAGTGCCTGAAAGCACTCGAGGGTGAGAAGTCTATTAATCCGCAATTGGCCAGCGTGTTGAACTATGGCCTAACCCTTCCCATCATGAGGAGAGGCGCGAGCCTAGCAGTGGGACATATATATGATGCAGGGCTGCTATTATAATCTTGTACTGAAAGATTCATATCACTTCATATCAGGCTCCAATTTATTCAACCCTTTTAAAACTTACCTACCTTTTTGTTTCTCATCTTACGTTACTCGTAACAACTTTTAATTCAGCAGCATAAATGAATAAATCATTTTGGACGGTTTTTGCTAGACATGTCTAAACTATTATATATACAGGTGTTAAGCACATAATGTTGACTTAACAATTCAAATAGTTAAGCAGACAAGTGGGAAATATTTAGGTAGCAAGTATTTTCATATAATCAGGTATATTTTCGACTCTATCGTATTTTTTTGCTCAAGACTCTAGTATAGTAAAATAGTATGGTAGTAGTATTTTTTTACATAGCGACGGTTATAATGTATACATATAACATTACTGCCTCGATGGGTTCGATTCCCGGGTCGGGCAAAGTGTTATTTGTGAACATTCCGTCAGAAATTTTACAATAGCAGCACGGAGTTGGAAATGTGCCCGGTGGATGGCGATAGGCTCACCCGCTATACCATGGGACCTAAACATAACAGGTGAAATGTGAATGTTGTACACCTCTGCCACACCCTTTTGGGTAATATAGGATTTATAGCGTGTTGTTACAGAAAGTTCATCCAAACACCATAGAAGAAAGAAAAAAAGAAAGAAACGTTTATTCTGGCAAATCTTAAGCTTAGTGATACACTTTTAAAACTACTAATAATAATAATAATATTGATCTGCCGGAAAAGGTACACACCTCAGCATAATACTGCAGCACATTAGCACTACAGCGCTGGTATTCTGGAGCGCCCTGATTGTGAGTAAGATAGTGTGACATTCATCTTAATGATGATAATTCCACTGGCACAATAATCAGATCATTTTTTAACAGAAAATACAATATTGACTGGTAGATAATGCCTACGGCATTAAGTCCACCCATGTACCATTTTTGTGCATAAAGTTTTTAAATTAAATAAATAAATATCAGTTATAGATCCAAACAATACACAGGTTTATTTTAAATTACTAAATTAGTTGCCAAGCAAGGAGATAGAGACCTAGACCTCACGGTGGGCGGTCGTTTCTACCGCTAAACCAACGAGGTAAAGACAATAATAAATATTAATCAACTTCATCTAGTCCTTAACTAAGCAGAGCTTGTGTTATGAGTACTGGAATAACTGATATTAATACATATAAACTTTTCATTTTCGTCTTCTTCTTCTTTTTCTTCGTCGTGTCGATGGCTGAGTCAAATTTTATTTTGACTTGCCATCGTGGTGAAAGGATTATCCAATTCGCTTTTAAGAACTCGCAAATTGCCCAGGGTGCGCCGGACGTAGGGAATCGTTGTGTACGTCACTCGGGGAGGCTCCTTTCATGCACCCCTCATTCATTTTTGTAAATACTTACTTATAATACAAAGAAACACTCAGACCACGAGAAACCTCAATTTTCATGCACACTGATTTGTCTTGAGCGGGAATCGAATCGACGATGATAATAATGTATGTTCATTTTCTTTACTCTTTCACATAATCACAAAACCTACCTCTACGTGGTCACATTCCAGGGGCAATGACCCTTTCCACTGGGCAAATTATAGCGATAAGTATTCAGATTAAAACTGGATATTATCCAGAATTGAAAGGTTATTCGTATCTTTGACTGTTCGTCCGTTGGTCTGCGGTTAGGTGTCCGAATGGAAAGGTTATCATATTGTTAGGTATCCTGTTACATTTGTAATTTTCTATAGATAGTATTAATCTGGCTTTTTGAAATGCTTAAAAATACGCAAGCCAAAACCATTTGCCATCATTTGAAATTGGATTTGACAGGTAAGAGTATATTTACGGTAGAAATCATCAGAGTATGGCTCTATCAAAAGAATCCAATAAATATAGCGATTGAGTTCATCTTCATTTATTGCTTCTATTTTTGAATACTTACTTCGTATGCTTCGAAACGTGATAGTATATCTTATTTATATTTTTTTTTCAAAAAATAAACATCTTTATTTACAAAAAAATATACATATTGGATCTTAAATCTTTTTATATCAGTTTATCTTATTATATATGTGAAAATTATTTAACTGAAATATAAGCAGAAAAAGAAGGTCAAGTCCGACCCGGACTCGCGCACGAAGTGTTTTCGTACCATTATCAGCTATTGAAACGGCAAAATAATCATGTCTGTTGTATGAGGCCCCCCTTAAATATTTATTTTATTCAGTTTTTGGTATTAAAAGCTTTTTAGTATTAAAGCAACAACTGTGGCAATTTTAACTGTTAAGCTATTACGGGTCATGAGTTACAGCCTGGTGACCAATATACGTAGGTATAGCAATTTTTTTGTATGAAAGCCCACTTTTTGGTTTTTAGTACTTGTTGTTTTAGCGAGACCAATTTTACACCATCTGTCAAAAACTTATTTCAGTTGTTGAATATTGTTTTTAGACTGGGGTATTATTAGAATCGTTTATATGCATCCCAATGCAATTATCATGGCAGAGCTGTTCAATGTCTTAATGACATATTCATAACATTATACTGCCGATAACATAATGCAGGCACGGCACACGACTAGGAAGTCACGAGCATACTATTATCGTTTAGTTCTCTATTCATTTCTATAATTAATTTCCAGTATTATCTTATACTGCGATATGCATAAGCAGCGCCCGAGTAGGAGACCGTAGGACTGCGAAGTCAAAGGTCTCGGGTTCGAACCCACGGCACACACCTCTGTCAATAAATCGTTATGATTCGTCTTTACGAAGATATGTGTGTATTTATCATATGAATTATCTCTCGCTTATGAACGACAACATTGTGTTGCAACCAGTGCCTTAAAAGTGATCGAGGGCTTGTGAAGTCCACTAATCTGCACTTGGCTAGCGTGGTGGACTATAACCAGTGCCGGATTAAGCCAGCGCGGGGCCTGTAGCACAATCTGTCAGGGGGCCCTTCAACATTTTTTATATATTATGGGGCCTTTGGCCTGCTTTAGGTTTTAAAGTATATGGTATTAAATAAAACATAACTATTAACAATTAATTATAAAACAACTTTTTTTTATTTAATGTGGGCAAATTTAGATATAACGTTTTCCATTTCTAGTTCTTTAAGCAAATCATGCTCTATAAGCTGGCTTATTTATATCGGTCAGTATGGGCAAGTCTGTATTTACAAAACATACACAAATTTGTTCTTACAAGCAATATATTTTACGCTACTATTTATATTTAATTATTTTTACGGTCAGACAGGTGTTGGAGCGCGGAGCTCTCCAATTCGTGGGGCCCGTAGCATTTGCTACTCTTGCTATATGGCTAATCCGGCACTGACTATAACCTAATCCTTCTCATCATGAGAAGAGACCCGTGCCCAGCAGTGGGACATGTATTAGATACAGGACTGCTATTATTTATTAGTATAAGTTGAAACGACATTTTTTATTTATTTCAGGTTTGATTACTGAAAATGGAGCCCCTCAAAGTAGACGTTGTTTACTTTTACCCCAGGGAAAATGCACAGACCCACAACACACAAAAGTAAGTCTTTATTCACAGTTTTGTTCTGTCTAAGTATAAATATTATGATAAATAAGCCTTTCTTGCTGAACCTAAAACCTAGTACATAATGAAATAAACCTTTTTTTTCATAAATATTTTTATTATATTATTTAAATAAAGGATGGATCGAGACAACGACAATATAACTGTTTCCGAACTAATTTAAAAAAAAATATTGTGTTGAATGTAGGTATTACAATTAAGAAGTTAAATTTTTTTTAGTAAGCCATGTTCATTCTGCCTTTAAAGGATGCAAAAGTGACATTTTATAAAAATTAATCACATTTTGCACTTAATATTAGGTAAGCATACCTATATAACAGTTATGATTGTGTTTTATTACACTGACTATGGTCGTTTAAATAATCTGTTACTGAGTAATGACACTTATCAATCAATTCTCTAGTAAGTTCTTTTTTTAAATTTGTTCATTACCATGCAGTTTTCTTTATTTTATTTTTTTTAAACAGATTCGAGGTGGTCAATGACGAGAACCCCACAACCACCATTGTGAGAAGAGGACAGCCATTCTCTGGTGTGATACGGTTCAACAGAGACTTTGATGAAAATGAGGACAGGCTACAATTCGTCTTCATTATTGGTATGATAGTATAGTATATTTCGATTAACACATTGTTTACATTTGGATCTAATGCTAATTTTAATGAAAAATTGACATAATGTCATTTACACCCTGAAATTGAATTAAATTAAATGAAAATATCTTTATTCTTTAGACTTTACAAAGCACTTAGAATTCCTATATATCCAACACACATTTATAATAAAAGCATCTATTTACAAACCCATGTCTATTTCCATAGGTGACAGACCAAACCAGGATACGCAAGGCTCCATGTTCGTTCAACGCGACGCTATTCACGACAAGCACTCGTGGAGCGGCAAGATCATTGACGTGCAAGGAAATACTGTCTCTTTCGAGGTGGGTTCAAGTTTTTAAATAGTTCATCATAATGGAATGATTACAGCAGCGATAGCCGATTGGGAGACCGTAGGAATGCGAATTCAAAGGTATTGGTTGGGCACACCTCTGTCAATAAATAGTTATAAATAAATAAATAAATATTCCACAACTCACACATAACGCCATCTAGTCCCAAACTAAGCAGAGCTTGTACTATGGGTACTAGAATAACTGATACTAATACATATTATATATACTTTTCTTTTGTAAATGCATACTTATTATACATAGAAACACCCAGACTAAGACAAACCCCCATGTTCATGCACACAAAGATTTGTCTTAAGTGGGAATCGAACCCACGACCTCGGCGTCGCAAGCAGGTACACTACCCACTCCGCCATCCCATCGTCGTTATGATTCCTGGACTCTTTTCGAAGATATGTGTGTATTTATCATATAAATTATCGCTCGCTAACGGTAAAGGAAAACATCGTGAGGAAGCCTAAGAGTGCCTAAAAAGTACTCGAGGGTGTGTGAAGTCTACCTAATCTGGACTTAGCCAGTGAAGCCCGAGCCCAGCGGTGGGACATGTATTAGATGCTGGCTGCTATTATTATGGAATGATGCTGGTATATAGTATACGTGACAAAGCTCTCTGTAAATTCCAGCTTCAATCCGTGAGACGGCAAAAAATTGAATTTTCCGTCCGGAAACATTCAGACGCAATACGGGCCTGTGTCGATATATAGCGATAAGCTCATCCCGTCTCACATAAGATCTAAATATAAGATTGTGTGTGGTGAAATGTAAGTGTCATACACCACTATCACTCTCTTCTGGTTCATAAAGACGTTTAGATTATTTAATTTTTTTTTTGAATAGCGGTACACAAAATATGTGGTCTGTCAATATTTTTTTAATACACCTACTTGCCATGCAAATCTTCACACCTAATTCAAACAATAGATACTTGCTTACTTATGTAATTTTAATACAGAACGAGATTTGAATATATAATTTTTACAATAGTATCTGACGATAGTACGATAGACGACAGTACTGTTACAATAGCTTGCAATGATAGAAAAGATACAATTACATACAATAATCGTATTAATAATGCTCTAAATAATATAATTAATTGGCTCAACAATAATAATTTAAAAATTAATTTAAATAAAACAAATATAATGCACTTTAGGCAACGAGAATTAAATAATCCTTCAGAAATAAAATTAATTTATAATGATATTCAAATTGAAGAAGCTTCATCTGCTAGATTTCTGGGTATTAATATTGACAGTCAACTTAGTTGGAAAAATCATATCGATGAACTCATTAAAGGGGTCAGTAGTATGTCTTATGCACTTTTTAAATTGGCTCCCTGCGTCAACATTAGAACCTTACTAACTGCATACCATGGTCTCATTGAGTCTAAGCTTAGATACGGGATTATGTTCTGGGGCAACTCAACAAATATTGATGCTGCCTTTAAAAGTCAAAAACTTAGTATTCGTTCCATGTTCGGAATGCAGAGTACAGAAAGCTGTCGACCGATGTTCATTAAACATAACATTCTTACACTTCCGTCACTATACATCTTAGAAATAGCGTTGTTTGTTAAAACTAATCTCCATTTGTTCCCTCGGCTGTCTGATCACGTGACCCGCAACCGACGCCATAACAATGACAAACTTTGCTTACATCCAGCCAAGACTACATTGGTCCATAAAAGTATTATATGTATGGGTCCAAAAATATACAACAAAATACCTGAGCAAATTAAACATCTCAGTACACAGTTGTTCAAGGTTCATCTTAAGAGAATGCTTATTAATAAAGGATATTATAACATCAATGATTTTTGTAACGATAAATTTTAAAGTATAAATTACTATGCATGTACTCTTTTATAATATTTATTGTAGGTATTTTTATTTTTTCACTTTATTTGTTAAAAATTTGTACACCCTAGAGGGTAAAACATAGTGAAACCCTTTTGTACTGTAAACAAGATCCATCTATGTACCTATGATTATACAAATAAATGTTTCTGATCTCTGTTTTCTGATACCATATCAAGTTTTTTAAACCAAAACACGATATATGGCGAGTATAGCGTCAAAGTGATGATTGCGGTCTTTTTACAACTTTAATAGAAGAATTACGTTAATTCATTAAGTTTGGAGCCTTGTGATTTAAATTACAAATTGTTACCGCATATTATTAAACTAATGCCGTTGTACAACCCATTATAATAATATTATGGCGATTTTTTTATAATGCCTATTAAAATTATATAAATTTAAATATAATTTACTCTCATATAAAATAGGTACAATAAAAATGCTAATATAAGCTTTTCGAGCCACGTCAAATAGTACTAAAGTCATTTAAATAACATAACATAGCGTGGTACTACCCAGAATGGTATGGCAGGGGTGTATAACACCCACTTTACCCTGTTATGTTTAGGTCCCATGTAATAAGGAGTAAGCCTATCGCCATCCACAGGGCACAAATCCTACTACGTGTTGCTATTGAGGATTTCCTGACGGAAAAAAAATACAAATAATACTTTGCCGTACTCGGAAATTGATCCCGGGATCTCGCGGTGAGAGGCGCATTTAAGCTAACCACTAGACTATCGAGGCATTATATTAAAGCATACGTACATAACACACATAAAAAAACCTACCTATATCTAGGAACAGTCTAGTTTATTAATATGTAAGCTGTTTTTGTAGTTCTGTTTTCTCTGCAATTAGGTCCAAGACTGCCAATATATTCATGAACTCAACTGTACCTTAGAATTTGATACAACTCGAGATCAAAACAAAGCATTTACATAAATAAGACATACAATTAATTTTGTAGATATCGAATTAAAATACAATTCGAATAACATTGATATTTTATTACACACTGATTGCAAATGCTAATAACGTCAATCGTTATCCCTATCAAACTAATATCTAATAAATTATCCTATTTTATTAAATACCTTTATTTATTAACCTTTTATTAAACTTCACAAAGCACTTAGAATCGTCATACAAAAATAATTCTACTTTAAATTCGTGGAGCTTAAACTCACTTTCATCAATCGTCACAACATCTTGAATGTGAAAGTGAGTTTAAGTGTCAGTTCCGTAGACAGGGTCAGGAAATTTCTATTAAGAAATAAGTATCTTCGAAAATGTTAGATATGGTTGTTTTTCCATCATCATCATCATCATTTAGCCGCTCGTAGTCCACTGCTGGACATAGGCCTCTCCCAATTTGCGTCACAACACCCGGTCCTGCGCCTTCCGCATCCAGTCCCCTCAAGCGACAATCTTCAGGTAGTCAGTCCACCTGGCAGGGGACTGACTGTTTTTCCATAGAATTGATGTAATGGCTGAGTCATGTTATTAATCTTAAAATTACTTAATGTTAAGGTGTGCTAGAATCTGGTGCGAATCAATCCTGAACACAGCCGGCGCAGAGAACTACAATTAATTTCGAGTCGCGTCAACAAAAATGTTCATAAAAGTTCTACCAATTTCGCAGAACTTCAAAGTTAATTAAGGACGAAAACATTCCAGTTTCGGTCAAGACCGCCACGTTTGTGAACTCAAGCCGTTCACACTTCTGACCGGTTTTAAACAACTATTTATAAATATTAAATGTCCCTCCATTTATCTTTTATGTGAATTCTTGCAAACATCGTCGTATGTAAATGTCCATAAAATATGCTCGTTTAGATAAATGAGATGGGGAATCCCTTATCTACATTTATAGGTATATATAAGTGGTCTTGCTTGTTCGTTTTACCTGATTTTGGAGGCGATAAGAATAATTAATCACCTACCTATTCATTTTTATTGTTTATGTGATCCATCCTGGCAAATTGTCGTCTTTAGATGTAAGATTGACACGATATGATGACTTTACCAGTAAATAGTATAATTATCTCTAATGTCGATTTCTTCAAAAGGTACGACCACAGTACGACACAGCAACAACGACACCGAAATTTCGATTACCTTGGGTGTGTCGTGGGGAATATAAAATAACGCTTGGGTCAACGTTACTACTGACACTGTAATCATCAGTTTGCCAGTTTCCAGTTCCATTGCTGAAACCGACAATTTACGATTTATTATTTCTCGCTAGATACGCAAAACTAAGACTGCATTATTTCTATAGTATCGAAACACTTACTTAATTTTACAATGTTCTGCACAGGTTTCAAGTCCAGTGACAGCTCCAGTAGGTTCCTGGGTGCTGAGAGTGATCACCAAGCTGAAGAGCTCTCCAGAAAGAGCCGTATACGACTTCGACCAGGACCTGTACATCCTCTTCAACCCATGGAACCCTGGTAAGTGCTAGAGAGCCAGTCAACCAGGTCTTACCTAGGTACTTAGATTAGCTAGTTTTACTTAAGTAGAACATGTATTTTCTAAAATATAGTAGAGCCAGTAGAGCTAACAAAAATGAGTTGGTGTTGTAATATTAAGAGTCGTCATATTAGACCTCATATTAGAAAATATTTACTCGTATACAACTAATCTAATATAAACTTCTAAGTACTTTAAGCTGCTCGCTGAAAAATAAAAATTGTTTTTAAACGAAATCATATTTTTACCAGATGACCAAACCTACATGGAAGACATGATGCTTCTCCAAGAGTACGTCCTGAACGACGTGGGCAAAGTGTGGGTAGGTCCTATTAAGACCACGCGTGGCAAGCCCTGGTTCTACGGACAGTTCGACCAGCATGTGCTGCCGGCTTGTATGCTGATGCTGGACAGAGCCGATATTCCTTACAGCCAGTGAGTATTCTTGAAATTCTTGCAGAGCTAAAAGATTTGTACTCTTCTTCTTCTTCGTCGTGTCGATGGCTGAGTCAAATTTTATTTTGACTTGCCATCGTGGTGAAAGGATTAGCCAATTTGCTTTGGAGAACTCGTGAATTGCCCAGATTAACCTACAAATATTTTAAATGCTAAAATTTATTAAATTGGTGGGAGTGTGAATGTTTTTTACTTTATTTACTCTTTCACGCACAACCTTTAAGTCGCTTTTGATAAAATTTTGGTCAGATGTAGCTTATAGTCTGGATTAACATATAGACTACTTTTTATAAGTTCCTGACGAAAAGTTCACAAATAACAATTTGCCCAAACCGGGAATCGAACCCGAGACCTCGCGGTGAGAGGTGCGTACGCTAACCACTAGACTATCGAGGCTGTCCACCACAGTAAGACCACTTTTTTTTTTGTAACCCATGTTGTCCCACTGCTGAGCAAAGGTCTCCCCCATACACGACCACAATTCTCTGTTTTGGGCTCTGTCTGTCCAATCCCTCCGAAACGAGTCCAAATCATCCCTTCAGCGCTTTCTGGGCCTACCGCTTAATCGCAAATAAAATGATTCGCTTCATTTTGCATATAATTTAACTCGCGTATTTAAAAGATCTTTGTTAATACCAAGCTACATACAAGCAACGACATTATGCCTAGTAGACGACTATGATTATTATTACATTGACCACGTTTTAAATGTTTCGATTACTTCTCAGAAACTGCGTTCACTTAACCAATTGCAACTCTTGCAAGGGATATGATGACATCATTTGTATGTATTACTAGATTTTTCCTGCGACTTCATCCACGTGGAATTCGTTGCATTAAGTAGCTGCGCCCGCGCTTTGACCCGCATTAAGCCTTACTGCTCTGCGCCCGTGGACTTTAGCGTAATGTTAAATATCTAAAGACCTTTATTGAGAGTTAGCGCTATCAAACAAACAAACTAACTTTCTGCCGCGGTTTCGTCTGCGTAGTAGTTGCATTAATAAAAAGTAGCCTATGTTACGCGCCTTGATGTCAGTTACTTACACCTAAAATGTTATTAAAATCGGTCCAACAGTTTAAAAGATTAACCGATACAAACAGACATACAACGATTTTAAAAACTGTATTTTAGTTTATCATGGTTTTAGTATCGTGCGAACAACTACAACAGTTTAAAAATACATTGTTATTTTGACATTAAAAATGTACACTTTGATTTTATTTATTTGAATGTATTAATTCACTACTAATGTATACAGTATGTTGTACAGCTTATTGCCAGAGTTCTGATAAATTTTAGGAGAGGCATGAATCTAAAACACGTTACTCTGTTAATTAACACGTTCCTTGTTTAGACAAAAATTTTGTAACACATACGTCACCAATACACTGGGTTAAATTTTAAATATGTAAATTCAAATCCTTAAAGTATATTCTAGTCACAATAAATAGTTTTTACGTATGTAGGTAGATCAGTAATAATGTGATCAAAATTAAACACCAAAAAGATATTTGGGCTCGTCCGGGATTTGAACCCGGGACCTCTCGCACCCTAAGCGAAAATCATACCCCTAGACCAACGAGCCAGCTGACACAGTTGTAAAAATAACTGTTTTGTTAGAGAGAGTAATAAATCTTGAGATAATTATATCAATGGCTTATCTAATAAAATCTACTTGTACCAATAAAGTAGGTACATAATAAAATTTATTGGAACTATTAAAGTAGGTCTAATCAATTTACTGGTTTCATTTTATTTGTTGTTAGTTGAAATGTGATTTAATTAAATATTTTAAATAAATATGTAGTATTGAGTAGCAGTAGTAGTTTTTTTTTATATGACGTATGTAGCGAACGAACGTATGGTCCACCTGATGGTTAATGGTAACCACCCATGAACGTCAACAATCCACAAAAGCAGATTATTGATGCGTCGCTCTGTCTGAGGACTATGGTGTTATGCCTCAAGTACCTACCAGTAATTTATTATTGTTTAATAAAAAAAATAGTTGCTAAAGATGAGCTTGTAACAAGCTCTATAATATAAAATCTCTATCATTGATTTTCTTTGCACATCAGACAGTGGCGTAACTATACCATCGGGGGCCCGTGGCAAAAATATTGAATGGGGGCCTAGTAAACATCGTTACGTTGAAGCCGCTTTCTAGTGATTCAGTACTGGAATGCAACATTTTTTTACATTAGTATGCCAGATTTTTAGGAAGAAAAATTTGTCTTTCGCGATTTACTATGTTACCGTGCTGCGTTATCTTGCCCTTATCTATTCCAATACTTTTGCAATTTACCAGTCAACAATTTAAAATTTTTAGATGATTGCGTTTAAATATTTTTTTTATAAATTATGTTTAGTTGCTTTCGAGGTTGTTGCATCTTGGGCTTGGAGGCCTTTTCAGACTGGGGGCCCGTGGCATTTTGCCACCCCTGCCACCCTATATAGTTACGCCACTGACATCAGAGATTTAACCGAACACTAGCTAATCCCCGCAGTTTTACCCGCGTTAAAAGTTACTGTTCCATCCCCGTCACTTATAGCGTGATGATAGTTCTACAGACTTTCTTAATAAACAGGATATCCAAATCAAGAATATTTTTCAATTAAGACCAGCCATTCCTGAGATTAGCACGTTTAATAAAACATAATCAATAAGTATACTGACCATAAGCTAATCAAAAACTAGACACAGTTGCACGGTCGTAGCCAGGATTTGATTTTGGGGAGGTTTTGCTTCACGAGAAGGGGGAGAGGGATGTGCATGCAACTTTCTGTCAATCGCAAAGCAGCCTAAGACCCTGAGCACTGGCTACGGCCATGTACAGTTATACAGAGTGTAATTGTTAAGTATCTTTATGAGATATCATAAAACGTTAAACTGATATAATTAGTACCTAATAAGTAAAACTGTATTAATATCCAAAATTTTTACTTGAATCGGTCCCATACATTTTTTCATTAATTTTGCTCTGCTGATTTTTCTGTTACCTTTAGAGGTATCAAAACATTTTAACCTGGTATCAAAAGTATGTTTACCTAATGAGTAAAATAACAGCATAAATTAGTAAAATAAAGCCTGGACACATCCTGTATATTGTTTGTTAATTTTTTCAGCCGTGGAAACCCCGTGAAGGTGGCCCGCGTGATCTCTCAGATAGTAAACGAGAATGACGACGGCGGCGTGCTGGTGGGCCGATGGGACGGACAGTACGAGGATGGTACGGCGCCATCAGAGTGGACCGGCTCCGTGGACATCCTCCAGCAGTTCCTGGAGACTGGGGAGCCTGTGGCATATGGCCAGTGCTGGGTGTTCGCTGGAGTTGTTACTGCAGGTGAGAGAACCGAAAACATTTCATCTTCCACCCCTTTTGATAGTGTTTGGCTTAGCCCTGGCCGCCACTAGTGTCTGGTGAGAGGTGGTCGATAGGACAGTTGAACAGCTCCTGCGGAATGGACCGGCACCGTGTACTATCAGCAAAATTCAAAAATATTTTCTTTGAAATTGTTAAAGTCTACAAGGTAGACATTTGTTGAAATAACAAGTAAATTTAGACTTTAGTGTTTTGAAATATCTATATAGAAGAATAGTACAAAGGTGAATCATGAATTTACTTTTTTAATGGAACATTCTCAGCATTCCCTGGAAACCTGGGACGTTTCAAGAGGTCTGAGACGACTAGATAATTACATATAATACCTAATGATCAGATAGTGTGAACAATTTCTACATAATTAAAAACGCAACTATTTTATTGTGGTATGAAAGTATAATTGACATATTTATTTAAATACTAAAGCAAAGAACAGGTGCGCGCCATGGTGATTTCAAGTAGTTTTAACATTATTAAAATTATGAAAATACGGGTGTTACTCACGTAATGTTGGTCTATGCGACGCAGCCAGTCTTGCGACTCAGGCGCGACGTATCGCACTCTCTTGATAATGCCTAGACATATAGGCGAAACCGCGGTCGACTAAATAGACCAACATTACGTGAGTAACACCCGTATTTTCCTAATTTTAATAATGTTACAAACACGTCAGTTTTAATAAAAATAGTTTTAACATTGTTAGGTAATAGGAGAACTGTCTTTTCGGCCATATTGTGTTCCATTTGTAAACGAAATTTTTCAAAAGGAACAGGCATGCGTTCGAAAATTTTGTTCAAATTCAGGTGAATGGAACACATTCAATATGGTTGAAAATTCTGCTAATATAATTCGCATATTACATACATATATATATTATTTTATGCAAGGTAGGATTATAAAGTTCACTTGTAGATAGATATAATAATAAGAAGTTTATCAAACAGTTTCCATGCAGTTTAAACAATTGTATCTTCTTACGAGGTCGTATTTCGACGGCAATCATGTTCGGGTTATCTTCGTTCAGATACATTGTATTATACTCTACTAGCGACCCGCCCCGGCTTCGCACGGGTACAATGCTGATACTAAATACACTACAGAAAAACTGTGAACGTTGTATATAAAAACACAGCGGCCCGCTCCGGATTCGCACGGGTATATAATATATAGCCTATGTCACTCACTGAAAAAATGATTAAAATCGATCCAGTAGTTTGATTTATTCATTACTGCCCGTGGCCCGCACGCGTTAAATTTGGAGTAAAACAATTCCCCCTTTCTATGCATGTATTATACATAAAAACCTTCCTCTTGAATCACTCTATCTATTGGAAAAAACCGCATCAAAATCCGTTGCATAGTTTTAAAGATTTAAGCGCACATAGGGACAGAAAAGGCGACTTTGTTTTATACTATGTAGTGATTGTGATTTGTGATAAAGCAATGAGTTTTTAAACAACATATTAAATTTTTCGTACCTATCTTAATCAAACAAAAACAAAAAAAAAATGTAGCTAACTGCCCCGATGGTCTAGTGGTTAGCGTATGCGCATCTTGCTGCAAGGTCTCAGGTTTGATTCCCGGGTCGGACAATGTGTTATTTGTGAACTTTCCGTCCGTTTGAGTGCACGGTTGGCGTAATGGTTAAAGCGGTCGCCTCGCCGCTTTCAACTGCGCTGGTGTTGTGGGTTCGATCCCCACATAGAACAAATCTTTGTGTGATTCGCAAATATTTGTTTTGACTCTGGCTGTGCTCTGTGTGTGTGAAATGTATGTTTGTGAACACCCCCGCGACACAGGAGTTATTCCTAGTGCGGGCGTCGTTTTAAAAAAAAAATGCAATTCACAATAGCAGCATAGAGCTGTAATTGAGCCCGGTGGATAGCGATAGCCTCAGCCCCTATCCTATGGGACCTAAACATAACAGGTGAAATGTGGGTGCTGTACACCTCTGCCGCACCCTTCTGGCAATGTAGCTGTGATGTTATGTTATGTTATATAATTAACTTTCATTCAATTTATGTTGTATAAGGATGTAGCTATATATACTAGCCAGCTATAAGCCAAATCTATATATTAATATTAATAATAAATATTCCACAACTCACACAACACGCCATCTAGTCCCAAACTAAGCAGAGCTTGTACTATGGGTACTAGAATAACTGATACTAATACATATATACTTTTCTTTTGTAAATACATACTTATTATAGGTACATAGAAATCTTAATAATAAGGCAATAGAAATGTCAAAGACGCGTGACCTTGTCGCCGCGCATCTGTCTAGTCAAACACAAGTGCGAGTTGAGGAATTGTCGTCTTAATGTCATCGCAAAAAGAATAATTTTGTTTGCAGGAATACAAGCGCATGAGTCTAATCGAACAAAAGTGCGAGTTGAGGAATTGTCGTCTTAATGTCATCGCCAAAAAGAATAATTTTGTTTGCAGGAATACAAAAAGTGGTATTTGAAAAACGGCGACATGCGTCCCAGTGTTAAAAGATAGTCGATAGCATTTCTATTGACTAGTTATTAAGATTTCTATGTTATTATACATAGAAACACCCATACTAAGACAAACCCCCATGTTCATGCACGCAAAGATTTATATAATATGGGTAACGTAATATGTGGGTGGCGGGTAATGCGGCTAGGTTATCTGGTGTTAAAAACCAATGGGAAAGTATGTATCTAATCCAAAGGATGGAAAACATTATCTTCAGTAGTCTGGTTGCGGTTATGTGATTGTGGCATATACGAATTAACAGTCCACCACATCCGGCTGGACGGCAATCCGATCTGTGGGAAAGGGATAGACAGATAACAACAATAAAGATGGTGGTAGAGCTCTTGTGAATGAGCTCGAGGGCGGCAGCACCACCGTCTCACCTTTAACCTGCCGCCAAATAGTAGTGCTTCCTGTGTTCCGGTTTGGTGGTGAGATCAGGCCCTGAAATTACTGGCACATGAGGCATAACACCGTAGTCCTCAGCTGCAGCGACGCATCTATAATCTGCTTTTGTAGATTGTTGATGTCCATGGGCTGTACTCCACTTACCGTCAGGTGGACTACACAATCGTTCGCTGTGGGCGTAGTATATAAAAAAAAAAAAAAAATATAAATATAGCAAAATATGCCTTAATTTTTTGAATATAATTATCATGTTCAGAAGTATAACCCCATTGGGTCCTAATGTGAACTTTATTTTGCCTGGCAAGTAATCCTATCTGTCAGGAAATATAGATGAAAAATCATTTATTTCGCAAATATGGGTGTACAGTACAATATGATATTACATAAAAAATATTAGTTTCAACAAATCTTATCATTAGGTATTCGAAAGGTAACAAAACCGTAAAAAAAAAACCGACTTCAAAAAGTAGGTAAACTAAAAAGCAAAAAATAAATTTACTTCGCACAAAATAATACGTTTTTTCATATAATAAAATAGAAATTATTAAATAATTATTTTATAATTTTGAAGTCGGTGCCAAGTAAAAACAACCTTTCTACAATATCAAATTACAGTTCACACAAAAAGGGAGGCGTAGTTGTGCTAGTGCGCGGTCGCCCAGTATTGGTACTTACCACAGAAATATAAATAATATTCAGTTAGAAAAATGTTGTTAGTTATAACGATTGATATTATCTATACAGAGATATTAATTGTTTACTTGGCACCGACTTCAGAATTATAAAATAATTATTTAATAATTTCTATTTTATTATATGAAAAAACGTATTATTTTGTGCGAAGTAAATTTATTTTTTGCTTTTTAGTTTACCTACTTTTTGAAGTCAGTTTTTTTTTTGTTAAAAATTATTTTATTTTACGATTTTAAGTGATGGGTAGACCGAGCAAGAATGTTTCTCGAATGAGGAGACGATGGTTACTTGAGACGGAAAACTTATTTATAATAAACAAGAATTAAATCCTTTCTCCTGACTATTGAGGGTCACGACCTTCCATCATCAGCTAATTTTACACAATAACTAGCAGTAGGAATATGCGTACAGTAGTGAAAGAATTATCCTTTAACTCCTAACTATTGAGAAGTTGACCTTCCATCATCAGCACAACCACATAAAATTATTGCGACCAAGCGTAAATCCTGGCCTCGATTAATAAAATATGAGGGTTGCCCCCGATTTCTCTGGGGTCCCATCATCAGATCATGACATGCTGACAATGGGACCACCTTTGAAATATCTCCGTTCCAACAGCTCACTTGAAATCATAACTAGCAGTCTGAATATGTGTACAGTAGTGAAAGAATTATCCTTTAACTCCTAACCATTAAGGAGTTGACCTTCCATCATCAGCTCATCCACATAAAAATACGTAAATACTAGTGTAGCTATGAAAAACACACTAAAAACATTACATGTGCCTATAAAATTCGAGGGTTGCCCTCGATTTCTCTGAGATTCCATCATCAGATCACGACATGCTGACAGTGGTACTCCTTTGGAATCATCTCCTGTCCAACGAAAAAAGAATCATCAAAATCAGTTCATAAACGACGGAGATATCCGTGAACAAACATAAAAAAAAAAAAAAGCAACATATATACGAATCGAATTGAGAACCTCCTCCTTTTTTAGAAGTCGGATAAAAATAAAAGTAATAGCAATAAATGTATCAAAAATTACAAAAAAAAATAAAAAATTTAGTCCACAATATACAACAATTAACTAAAAACTATTACAAGCTATAAAAAATCATTATCTTTTTCATCCAAAACTTCATTTAAGCTGTAATGAGTTTTTTAGGGGGAGAGGATTAAATTATATTCCGACTTGGTTTTCCTTATCAGGTAAAAATAAATGGGCGTTGTACGTTTGTATCTAAATCTTCTTGAAACCATCGATCTGTATTATTAAATTATTATAGTTTTATACTAACTTCCTTCATTAATTCCAGTATGCCGTGCTCTTGGACTTCCATCCCGCGTGGTCTCCAACCTGGTCTCCGCCCACGACGCCAACAGCACCCTCACGGTAGACAAGTACTACTCGGAGACTATGGAGGAACTGGGCTATGACCCCAACAATGAAAATACCAACTCAGACTCCATCTGGAACTACCACGTGTGGAATGATGTCTGGATGGCCAGGCCTGATCTTACTGCCGGTAAGGAACTGGAACTGATTTTGCAGGATATATAAATTTAATTCCTAAAGTATCAAAATTTGCTTGATAAAGCAGTAAGGAAAAATCGCAGAGTCTATTATCATACTGACTAACTGACATATAATAATTGGTATATAAGCCTAATTTTTTTAAAATGTCTTCTCAATATTCTTGTACTTACCTACCTAATATTGGACTCGTCACAGTTGTATGCGTCTTGAGAAAATGTATATAAGGAGACATTTATCTTTATTTTGAATTTATAATAATTTGCTATAATTATAATTTCTGCAATATTTCCTGCCACCATATCTTTATTAATCTGTATATGTTTAAATACCAGGATTCGGAGGCTGGCAAGCCATCGACGCTACTCCTCAAGAAACTTCCCAAGGCATCTACCAATGCGGCCCAGCTCCTCTTGAAGCCATCAAGCAAGGAAACATAGGCATGAACTACGACGTGGAGTTCATGCTGGCTTCCGTCAACGCTGACCTGATGCGCTGGAGGATTAACCCTGAAGATGCGACTGGGTACTCTATGGTGGACAGCAACCAGTACCAGTGAGTGACGTTTATTGATACGTTTTCTTCTTTTAACTTTTACTTTTCGTACCAAGATTTAAGTGGGACTGAAATCTGTCTAATCTGGGACAAGGAACTATAATCATTCATTGTTGACAAGACTGAAGAAATTAAATATCTGGTAATTAAGAAATGCAATATGTAAAAGCACTCTTTACTACAAAAACAGTTACAGCATGTCAATAAAATTTTTTAACCACATTCCACAAACTTTAAGAGAATTACCTTTACATCTTTTTTAAAAGAAAACTTAAGTCTTGGTTACTTGAAAAGTGCTTTTATACGCTAAATGAATTCTATTCCTGTAAAAAATAAGTTATCCTGTTTGTTAGTGCTACTTTATTGTCCATGTTTACTTCTTTAAACAAAAATTCGCATGCCTATTAAAGGTGAATATGTCGGGCTGCTAAAACATGTATACCATCTACTGTACCATATTCCTGCGAATAAATGAATCTTGAATCTTGAATCTTGGTAAGGATTCATGATCTTCAAAAAAAATGGGTGTTAGTTTCGGTATCGCAAATCATTAGGTACCTACTCTTTCAAAACTTGATCGTCCTTCATCTGACAAACGATGTTTTTTTTATTTTACAGCATAGGACGCATGGTTCTCACGAAGAAACCCTACGTGTTCGACCCCATAGGCGATGAGGATCGGGAGGACATCACTGAGCAGTACAAGTTCAGGGAAGGAACACCGTCTGAGAGGCTGGCGCTCATGAATGGAGTCAGGTTCTCCGAGAGAGCGAAGAGGTAGGTCTTACCCGCACATTTCATTATTTTTATCTTTTTTTTAAAGTACAAACTCTTAAAGAATCTTGCTCCCGCGCTTTGACCCGCGTTGAACCTTATTGCTCCACTCCCGTAAAGTTAAGCGCAATTAAAAATATTTAAAGACCTTAATTAACAGTTAGACTGTCAAATCCAATAATAATTATTAATATCTGACCAGTGATTCTCGAGATTAGCGCAATCAAACAAACAAACTAACATTCTCCCGCGTATAAATAGTAGCTTATGTTACGTGCCTAGTAGTCAGTTACCCGCACTTATTTTTTTATTTAAATCGGTCCAGCCGTTTAGATGATTAGCCGGTAACAGACAGACAGACAAAAAAAATTACAAACTGTATTTTTGGCATACAACTACACCAGCTTAATAATTCATTGTTATTTGATATTAAAAACAGGTACTTCCATTTTAATAATTTATGTGTATATGTGTTTAGGTGCTACTAACCACAAAACCTTTTTAGCAGACTGTTTATCATCTTCTTAGCCAGTACGAAGTGATACAGAATGTTATTAGTCATTTAATACCATTATGGTTTGATGCAGGTACTACCACATGATGGCCAATGCCCAAAACGACATCTCTTTCAACCTACGCGACGTGGAGACCGTGCCCATCGGAAAGGACTTCAGGGTCACTGTCGACATCGAAAATACATGCAATGAGGTAAGAATATTCAAATCCCCTTCAAAATTTCATAAAACGTTCAAGATTTTATAAAATCTTGATAATAATTTGTGATGTCAAGTACGTACGATAACACACTTTCTCCTCTCTTCTTAAAAATCCATTCCATTCCCAACCACCAAATCTCTGTTGGTTTTCCATCTTGTCTAACTGAAACTGCCAATATCTGTATTGTATAATAATACCATACCCATATATGAATGCTTTCAGGGCCGAAACATTAAGGCATCTCTGTCCACCACTAGTGTGTTCTACAATGGAGTAAGAGCTGAAGTCATCAAGAAGGTCGAGGGCAAAATGTTTGTAGGACCTAACAAAAGTAAGTAATAATTTTATATGTAGCTGTGCACGGTTGGCGTAGTGGTCGCCTCGCCGCTTTCAACTGCAATGTCATCGATCCCTACACAGGATAAATCCAGTGCAGTTGTACAAATCGTTGGGTGATCCGCATAGATTAGTTCTGACTCTGGTTGTGTTCTGTATGTGTGAAATGTCTGTTTGTGAACATCCCCGCGACACAGGAGTTATTCTTAGTGCAAGCGAAGTTTATATAAAAAAAATGTTAATTAGGTAGCATATTGCTTCTGAAAACCAGGTATATATCGAACTAAAGTAAATTGTCATGTATTGCTGTGGCACCGCAAGACGTGTGACATTTCGGTCAACTTTCCTTCTGGTGAGCTCTAGTCTAGCTCAAAAAGAAAATCAAGAATCCTTCTTTATATTTTTAATGGATTCGGGTTTTTTATTTTCACCGTTTTCATGCAGTCCTACTGACTCCCAGCTAAATGATATGGTTCCATTTAAAATAAGTCAATTTAATATAACTATCTGCCCATTTACACAGATGAGCAGATCAGCATCCTGGTGAGATCTGACGACTATTTACCAAAGCTGGTGGAGTATTGCAACATGAAGATATCCGCGATGGCCATCGTGGAAGAGACCAAGCAGTCCTGGGCTGATGACGACGACTTCCAAGTTATTAAACCTAATATTCTCATCAAGGTGAATTTGACTATATATCCACTTATCTTTTACTACGAGACTTGCTTTGAAATATATAGATGAGTGATTGCCTTGACATTCACAGAGACAGGCCCACTAGACCAAGGATAACCCAATATAGGCTTATATATTTTCTACAATTTTGTTTCCAGTTAGTCTTAGTACTGTTACTTTTACCTGTTCCTGTAGATTGCTTGCCTAAATTAAGTGCACTCTTAAATATACCGACCTAAATAATATACATTACGTAAAATAGCATAATTAGATATTTTTCTTCTAGTTCAACGATGATCTAGTCCTCGGCCAGCCGTCAATAGCAGTCCTGACGTTCACCAACCCCCTGCAGCGTACTCTGACTGGCTGCGAATTCCGTGTGACGTCTTCAGGCATCGCCGGCAGGACGCTCAAGCTGCCCATTCCTGATGCTGGGCCACAGGAAGCCATTCAGGCTGAGCTGCCGATACAGCCTAATGTAAGTGTTTGTTGGTCCACTGCAGCAACTGCCTTGAGGTTGCATCCTTCATGGCATGCTAACTCCCTTCAAACTTCCCAAACTGCTCTGCAAATGACAGTCTCAAAGACATTGCCCCCATCCCCACCTAAGTTGCGACCACAATCCCAAAATCAAGCCCTAGCTACTGGACTGACGGCTGCAATTCATCTCTTTGTTGCCCCATTACTTCTACTCCTACTATATATAAGGCGATCCCAATGTAATTGGGAAAAGGCTTGGAAGACTTCGAGCGACCCTCACCGGAGAAGGTATAGGTTAGGTAAAAGTTAAAAAGTTTTGTTAGAAAAAGCAGCTCGGCTCTGCAATATGGGCTGTAATATGCCTGAAGTTAATGTTTTTTTTATCTTCAAATTATTTAGATAACTAGTCGCCATCTTCATCTCAATACAGATCCCTGGAATATAATAATTTTATATAATTTAAATGCCATTTTTATTTTCAACAGAAAGTGGGCAAGATCAGCTTTGTGGCGACATTCAAGTCAGTGGAACTGAAGGACATCAACGGCGCAGCTACTGTGGAAGTATTCGAAGGATAAACGACCTTATTGATGCTACAGATATAGTTCATTTGTTATGTAGGTACCTACCAATCTATTTTACTGTGTAGTGACTTTGAAAATTTTTATTCTTCACTACACCAACAATTTAGGAATCAAAGGTCGTACAGTCAGAACTAAACGACCAATAGCAATATACGAATAGTCAATATTTTCGTCATCCTATTGCCTTGGTTTCTACCTACAAATACCTACTACTAAAAGATGTAGTATTAAATTACTCATTGAAAACAATTTGATTTCTGAACAATAACATTAGAGATATTATTTGCAGGATCATGACATACGAAACTGATATTTTTTTTATTGTTAAGTAATAATGAATGTTTGAAAATTATTAATTGTATTTATCATAGGTTATAACGTTATCATAGGCAGCACTATAAAATCTTAGTTAAGTTTGCTAATAAAATAAGTACTTTTTGTTAGTCATTTCAATATTTTTTTATATTTTAAAGTGCCATCTGGCGACAGCATTTTGTAAGTAGCTTTATTAGTTTTTATTTTTGAAAGTATCATAATATTATATAAGTTTTAAGAGCCGAATATAAGTGTTTATTATTTTGTATGAATTTTCATTAATAAAATTTGTATATATTTCTTTCATTAATAAAGAGCGATAATCTCCAGTCCATATACATCCACAATATAAAAGCAGATGGCAGATGCATCGCTACATCTGAGGATTCTCATGTTACGCTTTATATGCCATTAAGAGCCTAAAGGTGCTAACATACCGCTTGTGATTTTAAACAGATAGGTAATCCGAGCATAACATTTCGAATTTTGTAATTGTATTCGATAATTTGCCAAAAAAATCGACTTCAGTTACAAAAAATGCACTAAAAAGTAAGAAATATATAAGTTATACTCAAGGTCTCGCCTCATCTGTGTATAACTTGAAAGAATACAGTAAACGGCCTTAAGGTGTCTATATTTAAATAATTATCTCCGTACTCTTAACCGTCGAGGAGTTGTGCCTTTCAGCATCAGCTCAGCAACATAACAAGTTGACTGCAAGATGCAAATATCCGAGTAGCTTTACGAAAACGAAAAACAATATAGGAGCCTTTATATTTGAGGGTTGCCCTTGATTTCTCAAGGATCCCATCATCAGATCGTGACCTGCTGAACATGGGCCCACATGACAAGAGACAAAAATAGAATTTCTTAAAACGGTCCAGGCGTCTTCGAATAATCGGCAACAAACATTAAAAAAAACCATCAAATTGAGTACCTCCTCCTGTTTATTGAAGAATGCTTTGCTAGATTTGCGAACTCTCCCACATACACCCTGTAGGGACACAGTGCAACCGGCGCATATGTATTTAAGTGGATCCTTAAGTTTAGTCGCCCGGTTCGCCAGTCGCCTTCCCGTATCGCTAGAGATAGGTCGTAGTTAAGTTAGGATAATGTAGTCACCAAGTTTAATATAAATTATGTATCCTGGTACCAGTAAATATATAAACATTTAGTATAGTTTAGTAATCGTTTCAATCTTATGAACAATCAATTCAACACACAATTCTATGCAACAAATAAAGACCCCAACACACTTACATTGCAAGTTAAATAAAAGCTTTTATAAGCCCACGTTTGCGAGGTCTGAGAGCACCTTAAGGTTCTAACAACACCTAAATAAAACAACAAGATTTAAAAACAAAATTTATTAAATTCCATGCAGCGCCCTTCATTTTCGCTTATAAACAGTTTTTGTTCTCAACTATCCACTATTGTTCGACACAGACTGGACAAACTTCATTTAGCATAACATCACGCCTATTTAACTCAGAAGGGGTGGTAGAAGAGTACAACATTTTTATTCAGTTCACTTGATATAGTTTAGGTCCCACAAGATAAGACGTGATTCAGTTGGACACAGTTATATACTGGGGTGCATGAAAGGAGCCTCCCCGAGTGACGTACAGTGGACCAACGAGTTAGCTATGCAGGGCAAAAACTTCTAAGTCATAGTAAAGACTTACTACACCAGTTATAGATGAGTGAGTTACATATCTAAATAGTGGGTATATTACACTTATTACATATGTAATTCACACATATACATACATATCTATTGCAGCCAGTTTCCACTATGGCATAGAAGTTTTTGGCCTACATACCTAAATGCTTGGCCCACTGTACACAATGATTCCCTACGTCCGGCGCACCCTGGGCAATTCGCGAGTTCTCCAAAGCGAATTGGCTAATCCTTTCACCACGATGGCAAGTCAAAATAAAATTTGACTCAGCCATCGACACGACGAAGAAGAAGTTCCAGACTGTGTTGCTACTGAGGATTGCCTGGCGGAAAATCGCAACTAACACTTTTGCCCGCGTCGGAGATCGAACCCCGTATACTACTAGACCAACGAGCCAAGTCAAAACGGCTAATTATTAGTCATAAAAAATGAAGTTTGTCCGTATGTCCTTAAATGATGCACCCAAAACCATAATAGCAATTATTGTACAATTTATCTTAACTCGATAAAACTACTCGGTAAACACAACAGCATGATACATAAAACAATGTATTCCTATCACATAATATTCGGATTCACTTGGCATCCACAATGCACCATTTTTTAATATTCAAAAGTTCAAATTGTTATAAGTGACTTGTAGTAAAAACATGACATGTGTACTACAGCGCCCCTGGCGGCAATTCAATGAACTAAATGAATGTAAGTGAGATATCGATGAAAAATGTTCTCTTCGTATGATCGAGTAATAATTTCCTCCATATTTGAAATTGAGTATTTTATATTACACAACAAATTTGACTTGATTATTTTCGATTTATTTTACATGACTATAATGGAGGAAATTATCACGTTTTTATTATATTCGAAGTTTTAATATTTACATTAAACTCCAATTTCACAGGTTTTAGATAAACCTTTTTGGCAGGATATGCATATATCACACAAAAAAAAAGTAACAGCTGTGCTCTTTTTTCAAGTGTCACTTTTAAATTCAATCAGGTTATATTTTTTGGGTTGTCTAAGATCTTTTCGGAACCTCAGAAACTGGGCCTAAATGTTATATATAGCATAGCTTTGTGGACACCAAGTACAATAAAATAAATAGACTGGATTGGGGAATAATGATATAGCACAAACTCTTTACTACACAAGGAACTTCAAGCTTCAGGACGGCCAACAAAAGCATTTATTGATATATAAGGCACGGCGGAAATATTATCACGGTTATGTCTTTTCCTAGAGATGGACAAGGTGTGTATAGTAAATCTACATTATTGCCGTCAAAAGTAGGTTTCATAGAGTATATAATAGATTAAGCAACACTATATAAATGAGCCTGGACTTTACGAACTTCATGACATAATAACTTTTTAATTATTCAAATTCAGAAATTTAAATCAGTGCAAGACTGGCTGCGACTCAGGCACGACGTATCTCACTCTCTTGATAATGCCTAGATAGACGTATAGGCGAAACCGCGGTCGACTAAACAGAACAACATTACGTGAGTAACATCCGTATTTCATAATTTGAATAATTTTACAAACTCACGTCAGTTTAGATAAAAAAAACTTTTTAATATTTCCACCGTGCCTAAATAATGAGCTATTTGATATATTACATTCTTACAAGAAAAGAAAATTTGTAACTTTACAGTTTCTTAATGCAGACTTATATTTATAAATAAAATTGGGAAAAATATTGATTAATAAGATTGGGCACCAAACAAACTATTATATAAAAGTCATCTCATTTTTAATTTATGATAATATTTTGACATACATAATAAGATAATTTTATAGACTTGAAATATTTTGTTGACAATAGTTTTTGTACATTATTTAGCGTATTTTAAACTTATTGCTTTATTATAACAAATTCTATCGTACAGATATTAATACCACAAGAAGGTATTTTACAACGATAGCTAGCGAAAAATTATTACAATATAATTTAGAAAATAATAATTTATAAAAACAAAACAGCCTAGAACTTGAATAATACTCGACGGGACGATAATTAAGAATCTTAAATAAATTATTGATATTATTTTCTTACTGCCCTTTGCAAGTCTTGTAACTTTATCCAAATTCACTACCATGCCTCTCTTTTTAGCACACCTAAGATTCAAACTAACATTAATGATAATGGTGTTGACTAATATTGCGAGTGTGGTGCTGTACAGACTATGGCCCACCTCATGCCCTGTCCCACTTGCTCCACCTGCACAAAGGAGGCGCTCATGAAAGCCGATGAAAACGCTATCCGCGTGGCCACGCACTGGGCTCATAGAATATGACTTCAGCCATCGAAAGAAGAAGAAGAATGATAATGGTTTGTTAACTTGTTGGTTAAACTGCTGAATCGATATTGATAAAAATTCTTACTTAAATAAAATTATCTCAATCTCTATGATGATTGTGTTGTTAGAAAGAGTCGAGGAAATGTTTTGGATAAGTTTATTAAGATCAAAAAAGGGCCCTTAATTATATAAATATGGAAATATTGCTTTCATCTTATTCTATTCACGATATTTTTCATGCCTTAGCCGTAATTCACAAGCGACGAAAATTAATTAATTGTCAGTCGAAAACTCTTTTTTTTTGAACGAAATGGAACATGGAAATTTGTAATGTAGAATTTCAGGTTATATTAGATATTCATTGTACAGTATGATACGAAATAAAAACATATATAGAATTGTATTATTAAGGTTAGTATATACATATAGTTTAAGTGCACGGTTGGCGTAGTGGTTATAGCGGTCGCCTCAACGCTTTTAACTGCGCTGGTGTTGTGGGTTCGATCCCCGCACGGAACAAATCATAGTGTGATCTACAAAGATTTGTTCTGACTCTAGCTGTACTGTGTGTTTGTACACACACATTTCACAACACCCCCTCGACACAGGAGTTATTCCTAGCGCGGGCGACGTTTTCTTTAAATAAAAATAAATAAAAAGAAGGCACTAAAGAGATGCTTTAGATTAGATATTAAAAATACTCTGCAACTAATTTAATTTAAAGTTTAAGATCCAATATGTATATTTTTCTGTAAATAAATTCTACTAACATTATCAATAAAAAAAAAATACTCTTTGAGCCTTTGCAATAACACTATATAAAGCAGTTTCACCGAGTATCGACTGACAATTGCCATTTTCATCGAATGAGTAACAAAATCGATAATTCTTTAACATAAATAAAAAAAAGGAAACTTAGATTTTATATTATTTTTGTGAAGACTTACTACTTAGTATGTAAATCATGTCATTCAACACTTAAGCACTAAGATTGACTTATGTGGTGTGACTATGTGGTAACAATGGTGTACACGGCCGTTAAAATGAGATAAAATGACCTTGAACTGTTGTACCATGACCTTGAAATATTGTGACCTTACATCGTTTAAACAGTTGCAATTTTTTATGTATTATTTGTTATTATTTGACTCGAGATCACATAAGTGAAAAGGTCAAGGTCGATTGATGAACTTTTTAAAGCCAAAACTCAATTTAAAAATTAAATACTTCTAATTTTAACCTGGAATTTGTGTACCAGGACCTAAAGATTTTTAAAACATGACCTTGAAAATTGTGACCTTACATCGTTTAAATTGTTGCTTTGAGCATATTTTTGTCATAATATGTCTAAAGGTCACATAAGTGATAAGGTCAAGGTCAATTAATGTCCTTTGTGAAGCCGTAATTTTAAATATTAATTAAATTCTGCTCCTAATTTTAATAGGATAATAATTTACTATATAATTACGGTTTTAAAGGCATTTAAAGAGCCAGATTGGCTCATTTTAACAGTCGTGTATATAGTGTAGTTATATTAGTATTAATATATGGATCATTTACAAGGTGTGCTCTACCACAGGGGTAAAATCTTTTGTAGAACTAGGCAACTGTATAATTATACTGTAGGTAAATGTATTCCAATGAAATTTGCATTTCTATACGATTCATTTAACTTTCAATATAGCGTACGCCTTCAAGTAAATGAAACGACTAAATTAGTAAGATTTAAATGCAAAATTATGTCTTTTTATATGCTGTAACAATTTGCAACGCGGCCATTTTTTTTAAATTACGTTAGCGATATTTATTGCATATTTCATTAGAACAGCACTATGTTACCTGACAACTATAAGAAAGCAACGAAATGTTGTAGGTAGATCATAAACATCACGCCTATATTACGCAGAAGGGTGTTGCAGAGGTATATAACGCCCTCCTTTCATCTGTTACGTTTAGGTATCATGTATTAGAGAGTGAGCATATCGCTATCCACCGGGTACAAATCCAACTTCGTGCTGCTATTGAAAATTTCCTGATGAATAAAGACCGGCACCTTGCGGTGAGACTCCATACGCTAACCACTACACTACCGAGTCTTATTCTACTTATTAAAAAGGCTACTCAATTGATTGCTCTCTTATATTGCCAGGTAAATATTAAATTATTGAAGTCACGTTTTTCACACCTTACAAACCCGTTGCCTTACGACATCATGGCAATTTCAACTTTATAGTGAACACATTAAGACATAAATTACAAAGATATCGTATTACAAATACGACTGTATTTTAATGCCATTGGATTTTGAACTTTTTACTTATTGAGCTTAGGTATAATATGCCTTGCCGTGACACCATAAGGCAGCGGAACGCTATCTCTGTCTATCTATAGATAGTACGGAACTTTCACATCTTCCATCTCACTCATACGTAGAGTATGAGAGAATTAAACCTACTGATATACCGACGATACTATACTAATTCACTTTGGTTTTGCCTGTGATAAATTTGGCGTATTCTTCGTAGAAGCGCGGGAACAGTTGTATAGCGAAGTATACTACTGATAGGTACGCGACGATGGCTAGAGTCAGTATTAAGTCGAACACTGCGGGTTTTACACTGGAAAGAAAAAAAAAATATTATAACGTCACACATATCGCATTTAGCTATACTAGGAAACAGTTGACGTCACGAAATGACGAAACATACAGCTGAGAAATCTAGAGCTCTAGCAAGAGTCGATCGTAGCTGGTTTGCTAAAGCGGCTGCCCGTAGTGCAGAAGGTCGCAGATTCAAATCCTACCGGTCCCACAATTTTATCAACTGTTTCTTTGCCCCAATTGCGGAAGCGAACTGATAGATTATAGACAATAGTTTAAGATACAACGGGGTATTAGACCGTATATATTACAAAAGGAGCATAACTCCAGAAAAAGTAGCTATCGATTACAGTTGAACAATGAACTAATAGTAATATGTACTTCACTAACCTGTACACATACAAAGAGGCGGACGTGGCTCCGTACAACGCGTACTCAGGCTCTCGCTTGTCCACGGCGTGCTGGCTCACCGTCACCTCCATGTACCGGGACAGCGCCCGCTCTAGCGCTGCTGTCACTCCTGGAGAATAGCAAACATTGACTATAACATAACAATTACACTGTTTAATAACCTTATGACATCAAAATCGGAGTGTGATCTATTTGCTTCGTCTTGGATAGATGTATGTAGTGAAATATTGTCATTTTGTGAAAACTTGGATAAAGTTTAACCATTGTTGTTATTATTTGTATAGTTTGTGTCGTGTGTAATTGTTTTTATTGTTTGTATTTTCTTCTATCAGATTATTGTCAAATATTATTTTAGGTTTTTTTTTTTTTTCTTATTATGTCTTATATTTGTTCTGAGACTGGGTGTGCTTGTGTGAGTGAATGAGTGTATTTGGCCTTGTCATTGGGACCATTGGATAGTGTAATTGCTTCTGGCGTTCTATCTAATGTAAAAAATCTAAATTTATCTGTTATCTTTATCTTTTATCTTTATCTTTAAATTTATTACCCAAAAGGATGTTTCAGATGTGTATAATACCCACATTTCACCTGTTACGTTTAGGTCCCATGTGATAGAGGGTGAACCTATCGCCATCCACTGGGCACAATTCCAAGTCCGTGCTGCTATTTGAGAATGAAAATCCCAAATATCACTTTTGTCCGACCCGGAAATCGAACCCGCGACCTCGCGGTGACTGGAGCATAAGCTAACCACTAGAGCAACGAGGAAGTCAATATTATGGCTTTTATGTAGTTATTTAAAGCAGTATTTAGCTTCATCATTTAGCCACTCGTAGTCCACAGCTGGAGATAGGCCTCTCCCAATTTGCGCCACAACATCCGGTCCTGCGCCTTCCGCTTCCAGTCCCCTCCAGCGACCTTCTTCAGGTCGTCAGTCCACCTGGCAGGGGGCGCCCTACCTTACGGTCGCCGAGTCGCGGTCTCCATTCCAGGACTCGTTTGCTCCAACGGCTGTCGGTCCTTCGGCAGACGTGACCAGCCCACTGCCACTTCAGCTAATTAATTTAATTTAATTTAGCTTAACAGTCACAAATTAAATAGTTAATATTCTCTTACCTTGACTAGGCGATGTTGTAGTAACAATTTGCGGTGCTCTGGACTGTGATGATAAGTACTTGTACCAATGTTTTATTGATGCTTCGTCCACGGCCTGCAATGACGTTATAGATTACTAAAATGCTTTGGCTAAGACAGAAGGGCTACTGGATAATTTTACGAATTATTTTGACTTAGAGACCTTTTTCTTTTTTCGCGTTGTAGATGACAATAAAAGTCTATATCTATATATATAAAAATGAAACCCGTTTTCCGTTGTCACGACATAGCATAAAAACGGCTTGACCGATTTGGCTGATTTTTTTTTTGTAGTTTTCTAATACTCTGTACAAGGTTCTTACGGAAAAAAATATAAGAAAATCTCTCACAAAGATTGAAAAATATACATTTAATTTTGCATATTTAAAAAAAAGCGCGTTTATGTCAACGTAATTCAATTTAAAAGGAGGATATTATAGATTCCAGTTCAAATAAATTGAAAAGGTACGTATACATAAGATAGGTCAGCTATACAAAATAGAGTAGTGCATAAAATTTTCGCTAAGGCGGTACGAAGTTCGCCGGGTCAGCTAGTTATCAATAGTAATCTAATAAAGATTTTGGTCAGATGGAGGAATATTTTGGGGTAACACATAAAATAACATCACGCCTGTATTATACCCGGAAAGGTGTGGCAGTAGTTAAAAATCAAATTTCGTCAGATTTTAATGAAGTTATAGTATTTATACTCTGTCCATTAGTGTCCATTCCTTTATTTTCTTTTTGCCAGATTACATTTAGGGATGCCTTCACACGTTACTGATTCGATGTTGTCTAAGAAGAACTTTCAATCGATTAATTACATCGAAATGGTTTTAGTTCATTATTATTTATTCGTTTATTAGTAGTTTTTATTAGATGAAATAAATATACAAAATAATAATATAATAATAATGTCACATACTTAGTCTATGACGGTTCTTACTTACCTTTGTTTACATTTTCATTTTTAATTCCAAGATTTTGACTTAATTTCTTGCAAATAATTATTCATGGAATCATGATACTATTATTATATTCTTTTTTTTATAAAAAATACAGACAATACACAAACAAAGTCAAATTATTCTTTTTCATAATGATCGATTTATTTCATTTCACGATTTGATTTATAGTCTGTGGTTGTTTGTTACAAACTGAACTTCCCTAAAAAGTGTCGCTTGTCAATAAAGTACATTATTATTGTAGTACATTAATCTGACAAAAAAAACAGTAATTCATAGGTGTGATCTGTCAAAAAGAAAATAAAGGAATGGTCAAAGTATAATTAGGTAGATGCATTTAACTAGAGAGAACTATAAATAACATTATTCCTACTGCGTGAGCAGAGCTACGCGTTCCAAATAAGATTCATAATTAAAAATGTATGGGTTTTAACTGCTTCTACCTGGCCCGGGGAAAATTTTCTATGAAATTTGACAGTCCAATTGTTGCAAAAGTATAACTGTCAATTTTCTCTGGAATTAAGGTCGCAGTAGACAGAGAGCGGGGCGTGCCGGAGCGTAGAGTGACGGCATATTTTCGTACGCGCGCGCGGTTTTTTGTATGAACATACATCGGACGTTGACGCTGACGCTTGCTTCCAACTGCAAACTTATGTTTGATAAATAAATGTAACATACCAATGCATCATTATACAGCGCAGCATCTTCGGCATTCATCTCTTCAGTTAAGTTGTACACGTGCGACGCCAGCGCTCGGGCGGTGAGCGCGATGTTCGATGCCAAGTGCTTCAGGTTCAATTCCGTGGTAGTGTCGAGCACTGTGCCGCGGGACGGGTCTTTGTGACTCTGGAACAACATTTAAATTACTACGACTTTGTGGACCGTTTAATGATGTACAGTGGGCCAAGCAATGAGGTATGCAGGGCAAAAACTTCCACGCCATAGTGAAAACTGACTGCAATAGATATGCATGTGTGAATTACATATTTAATAAGTGTAATATACCCACTATTTAGATATGTAACTTACTTATCCATAACTGGTGTAGTAAGTCTTTACTATGACTTAGAAGTTTTTGCTCTGCATAGCTAACTCGTTGGCCCACTGTACATATTTACATTCTTGTTCAAATAGCAAAAATAAATACAGTCAAAAACCTGCCCCTTTCTGCGCACTGTATCCTACTTAAGATAGGAACAAATGAATGAACGTGACGTCACGAAATGACGTAACATACAGTTGAGAAATTTGGAGTCCTGGCAATAGGCGACCGCGTCTGCCCAGTGTGCAGAAGTTCGCAGGTTCAAATCCTGCCGGTCCCATATTTTTTCATCTGTTTCTTGATTTAATGAGCCTACATGCTAAAAAAAATATTAAATAGAACACTGATTATTATCTAGCCTTCTAGCACCGAGGTTACATCTGAAATTCAACGCTGTAGTGAGACTTACCTGTAACGAACTTAAAGTAAATGCCGTCATCCTCCGAATACTGAATCTCTCATGATGCCAAGCTAGCAGTTCATCAGCCAAGTTAATCTTCTTATGGTTGATGGGCACCCCCAGCCTGGCTTTGATGGAGTGCGCCGCGCCGCCAGCCTTCGGGGGCTTGGAGACGTGCATCGTCATCGAGGGGGACGAGGATATGGAGTCCAGGCACATTACGAAGGAGACATCCTGAACAAAAAAAATATGCTTTGAATATATGTGTTTTTAGACGGATTTGTCTACATTCACAAGTAAATGAAATTGAAGTGTCAATTTGTACGATACATTTGTCTAAAAACCCAGATTTTAAAATGTTTGTCAATCAGTCTGTCCGTCTATTTATATTAGCTAATCTGCTACGCTGATATGTCAGCCAGAAGCTGAATCATGCGCTGTGAGTGCAGCTGTTAGAGTCGCGACGCAACGTCAACTTCAAGACGTTCGTGGTGCGAGTGCCGACCTGTTTGCTGGAGCAGGTGCTTGATGAAAGTTTTTGGCCGCAGGGTGTTATTTTCCGTCGCTTCCGCGAAACTATACCCCAGGAACGCATAAAGTCATAGTGCAAAGGAAGTGAAAATATAATTATGTATTTTAAGGTTAAGGTATTTATCTATGGGCCTATGCAGCCTGAAATAAATTATTTATATGGTAGTATTAATTATTTATAGTAGTTTTTATATTATTATTATTATTATTACATACAGCAGATGACCCTCCACTTTAGTTGGTCGCAACTCAACTTACTACTCTCTAACTTATCAAACACGTTACTTACTTGCAGTAACGCCGCATCAGTGGAGTCCAGTTGCTCTTCCAGCCATTTCTTAGTTGAGAAGTAGTTGAGAGAGTGTCCAATAGAGGTCAGCACGAATAGCAATGAGGGTCCTCCTCTCACGGACGCTGTTGAATACAGGCGGGAGAAGATGCGAGCCAGTTCTAGGACTGCGACTGCGCCGGAAGCGTTCGAATCTGCGCCTTGGGCAAGCTCCTGGAGAGGTAGAACAAAACAGGATGACAATAATGAAAACACATTTTTAACAATGGCTATTCATTCAAATTCTTTATTGCACACACAAAAAAACAGATGATAACATTTAATACTAAAGTTCATGTACAAAGGCGAGCTTAATTCAATATGAATTTTCTAACAGCAAACCTTTGAGACATAGAGGAAATAATAATGGAAAAGGTCAAGTCAAGTGTACAACGCAGAAAAAATAAATGATGAAAATGTATACCTATTACTATCTTAATTCTACCTTATTACCTAAATAAGTATACATAATGTATTATGTATACGGTCCATAAATACATAATTAATTCATCTGATTATTTTTATAGCATTTAGCTATGCTTAGCAAATTATACTAAGGAACAGTTGAAAAAGATAGGATCCTGCCGGTCCCATATCTTTTCAACAGTTTCATAGTATTATGGCTATTCATTATTAAAATTATGAAATACGGGTGTTACTCACGTAATGTTGGTCTATTTAGTCGACCGCGGTTTCGCCTATACGTCTAGGCATTATCAAGAGAGTGCGATACGTCGCGCCTGGGTCGCAGCCAGTCTTGCACTGCGGGCGGCGACGCGCGTATTTCATAATTTTAATAATGTTACAAACTCACGTCAGTTTTAATAAAAATAATGGCTATTCAGATAAAAGGTGTAAAGAACGCTAACGCTACCTGAGACAAACACTTTTTACTTAAAAAATTGTTATTTTATATGCTATGCATCACTTATTTCGCAACTTAAGACTTAAATATATCTTATACATATATAAAATTCTCGTGTCACAATGGTAGTTACCTTACTCCTCCGAAACGGCTTTACTGATTTTTACCAAATTTTATATGCATATTCAGTAAGTCTGAGAATCGGCTACTATCTATTTTACATACCCCTAAGTGATAAGGGTTGTTCACCCTTACCCTTTTTTTTTAATTTTTGGACAATTTCTTTTGTTTTTATTTTTCTATAATGTGGCATTAAAAAATACATACAACCCTAAATTTTTACCCTTTTATCACCAACCCCTATTTTTAATAGCCATTTTAATCATTTAATAATTTTTCATCACGCTCAATAACTGATCAATTATCGTCTTTTTCGTAAATGTTTTTCACTCTATTTCGATTAAAATTTCCCTGAGCTTAACAATAATGAATGATTAATGTACTTATTTTTTTAATTAGTATTTTCGAATAAACAAATTAACTAAATAAATTCCAAAATCTGCTTATTTATTGCCTTTAAGGCGGAACAGAGTTCGCCGGGTCAGCTAGTATATGTATATAAGCAAAAAAAAATACTTTTTGTCACATAACACACGAAACGTTGGAATGACCCAAATAAAATATTTGTAAGTAGATATATATTATGACATATTTATATATATTTTAAAATATGTAATTTATTGATATAATATATTATATAACAATGCTTGTTAAATATAAACTGCAAATAATTTCTAATTATCTTAGCATAAACTACCGCGTTATTTTCTCTTTCCGAAATGTCCATCCTAAGGTTGCCTGGAAGAAATCGCTTTAAGCGATACGGCCGCCCTATGTACATTTTTTCTGTTACTTTCCTTTTTTGTTACGTCTTAAGATTTTCATGCGAAATTAAACTCATAAACTCATAAACTTCTTTATTGGTAATTACAATTACACGTCATTACAATATAAATCAATAGAAAAAGCACAATTAAATTTCAAAACAATAATAGTAATAAAATAGAATAAGATTAGAATAGAATAATTAAATATCAATTAATAAATAATAATCATAATTATTGCAATTAGTGCACGAAGTCATTGTTATTAGATAGGAAAAATAATATATATATAAGTCAAATAAATTTCATTTAATTATTATTAATTATTAATTCTTAAAATACTCGTCTACCGAATATAACGCTTGTTCGGCGAGCCATCGCTTTAGTCGGCTTTTAAAGCTGGCCTCCGTTGGGGCGTGTCTTATTAGGGATGGTAACTTATTATACACTGCCGGACCCATGACATACGTTGTTTTTGAAGTTTTTGTTAAAGTGTGGGACACGGCAGAAAGCTTGTCCCGATTCCGGGTTTGGTACGTATGCCCACTTCCGATCATTTTGTACACATCCACGTTCTGCCTGACGAATACTGCGACCTGATATATCACTATAGCAGGAAGAGTAAGCACACCGAGTTTTTTAAAATAAGGTCGAGCAGACGTGTCCTGCTGTACACCGACAAGTGCTCTCACGGCACGCTTTTGCATTCTGAAGGCGCGCTCCCAGTCGGCAGATTATGTACAAATAAGGTTTTTTCTATCTATCTATCTATAATGCAGCTGCCATGTATATGCCTCTAGTAAATAGTACATTAACAAAGCGGCACAAGCAAGTTTGAATGAAGGTTCAACCCTCGAACTCGTACTTATCATGTCCTTAAGAGGCTCTGCTAATCAGTGAATTGAACTTCATAATTATTTTTCATTTCGTTTTCAAAACTAATTGATAGATTTCTTACGGCTAATCGGTTGAAACTTACAGGTACAATAGCCGAGGAGTCATAGTGAGCGGAAATGACGATGGTCTGCGCGGACCCTGAGCGTCCTACCAGCTTGCCGTGCAGCGTCACTGGCTTGGAGTCCAGCTTCTGCGGCGCTGAGGCTGACACCACTGTGGAATAGAAAAATAAAATTGAATTTGGAGTCGACAAGTTTAGATAAAGGTGGTTTAAACTAAACAATTATTTTAAGAATTGTCCCATACTGAAGAAAGAATACTAATAAAATCTCAATAATAAATACAATAGGTAAAAAATCATCAAAAAAAAATTATAAAAAGATGAATCATCATAAGTATTTCATGAGTTTTATCAAGGTAAATAAAATAAGTCTCATATTATCTACAGTCACCTTTGCGATTTTATCGTTTGTTTATTTAAGAATCTAGGACACAATCTTGAAACAGACATCTTGTGTCGCGATATATATTCGCCTACATCTGTGAAGTACATAATTATGCCCATGATTTTCTTTAACCAACTTAAAAACAAAATTCCAAATTCCAAATTCTTGCTTTAAATGTTTTTTTTACGTCTCGTCTGAATAACATATCATCACGCCAATATAAGCAAGGCTATGGCAGAAGAGTATTAAATAAACACCCATATTTCACAAGTTATGTTAGGTCCCATGTGATAGGTGCCTATCGCTGTCTAGTGGGCACTATTATAGACTCCGTACCGCTTCTGAATTTTGGGGATCGAACCTGAAACCTCAATTCAACACTTGTATAAACGAACCAATACATCAATAAGACAGTAGAAAACATCTTTGGAAGAGCCATACACTTAATTAGCACACTCACCAATTTGATACCCATTTGAAGACACAGTATTCATCATAGCCTCCAAAGCCGTGCCAGACTTGTCATCAGTGATGAAGCTGTGCTGCAGGTCTCGGAGTATATCCTCAAAGTCTGGAGACCAGCGCGCGAAGTACACCGGGGCGTTGACCTCCTGCTGGATCATTGCCATTTCGAGGAGCTGGATGTGCTGGAAAGGTTTAATGATTTAGTATAGGTTATATATGGTATGGTGGAACTTTTTAACATCCCGGAAGCAAGATGACACCATCCCAAGGACGTAGCCAGGAGGAGGTTTTGGGCATCAACCTGTGGCATTGGTTTGACCGATTTCCCAAAATACTACGCATTTGCTTCGAGTTGGTCAAATTAACCTGTCTTGCTTCTCCATATCTTAGGTCCATGCAATTTTTAGAGTTCTGTACCCAAAGGGTAAAAAGGAAACCCCTTGGATTATAATTATTACTTGATAATATTTAGTAATTTATTTACTTTAAAATTAATGACTAAAATAAAATAAAATATTTATTTAAGGGGGGATCCTATACAACTTGCACTTTACTGGTTTTTGATACATGAGAAGCTTAGAAAAGGTGAGGAATTGAGAAGCGGAAGGAAATTTTGGCCATCTTTAAGTGAATGGGTAGTAGATTACAGCCTAGATTAGCATAAGCTACTATTTATGGTAAAACTTAAAACTTATTTGTAGTAAATAAAAGGTAAGACAGTGGATTACTAACTTTATAAAATGTATTGTTTAGTTTGTTTAAAATATTAAGGAAACAAACCAGTTTTCCTTATTTCAAGTGTCAGATATTCTCATGGTATTGTATGGCTAAGAATATTCCACAGTTTAAATACTATTAAGGTGAGCAATAGTAAATTTGTACATTAATGTTAATAGATAGAATCAAATATCCTGGTGGGTGTTAAATTAGCTGCAAAAAAAAGGCATGGGAAAACAGACTTCTCTGATTCGCCACGTTTGAGCGCAGTGCCCATTGATAGGTCGATTTTTGAGTGCAAAGTGCAGCTAACTTAACACCCGCTAAGAAGTTTTTTTTTTACACCTACCACATTTACTAAAAAAATGAGGTGAAACCAAAAATGGTAATCTTATTAGCTATTCAAACACAATTTAACAGATTGTTTACTTTGTTCATAACAGGATTAAACATGACAAATATGAACCAAATTACATTAATAAACGACTTGGTTTTTTACCTACTTTAACCTAATTAAAAAAAAAGAAGGAAGTTCTCAATTCAACCATAATTATGTTTGTGTGCCGATTACTTGAAGATGCCTGGACCAATTTGAAAAATTATTTTTGCTGGTATAGAATACTTGTCATGTCATTGTGGTCCCATTTACATCAGGTCACAATCAGATGATGGGATCCTAGAGAGGTCGAGGGCAGCCTTCAAATTTTAAAGGCGTCTATATTGTTTTTCGTACATAACATTTACAAGCTACTGGGATATTTGCATCTAGCAGTCAGCATTTCATGCCGCTGAGCTGATGCTGGAAGGTACAACTCCTCAACGGTTAAAAAGTTAGTTTAATAAATACAAAACAGCAATCCTTATCCTTACTAATATTATAAATGAGAAAGTAAGACTGTCTGTCTGTTAAACTTTCTCGGCTGAACTACTGAATCAATCTTGATGAAAACTGGTATGAAGATAGATCAAGACTTGAGGAAGGACATAATTAAGCTACTTTTTTTTTACATACACTACCAGGCGGGCAGAGCCAAGCGCAGAAGATAGTAAAAAATAAGTACACACTCAATTAAGGAATAAAGCAATTGCAGACATGTTTTTCAATACCCTGCTTTTGATAATAATATAGCAGCAGTCTGCTAGTAAAATTCTAATGAATTGCAATATTCTTGGCACTGAGTCAATAGACTGGCTGGCTAGGTTTTATGGATAAGATTAGAATCTGATTTGAAATGAAAATCTATTGACTTTGCCATTAGTTGCATAATAAAGTATAATGTTATGGTGATCCGATGAAAACATTTTGCTGCCTGTACTGCTGTCTGTCACTGGTAAGAGACTCTGTCTCTGTCATTTGAACCCTGTATGTAAAGTAAAAGGCTATCTAATTCAAACAGAAATTTCGAAAACTGATCAGTAACTCAAGAGAATAGTGTGTTCAACTCCAACAAATCAACGTTACAGCATTGAAATATTAGTGTACCTAGATCAGGCATTCTCACAAATGATCAGCAGATCCCTGGGGTTCCGTGAAACCTCGGCAGAGCCTCAGTGAGAAGTAACAACCCTCTATCCTCTACCACTGAGTACTTGGCTCTTTGACAGATTTAGACCTGCCAGTATTTAGAGCTCACCAGAAAAGTTTACGAGCCACTGGTAAGATGAACAAGATAATTACCTCTTTCTCCTCCTGAGTCAAGACTGTATCATTCTTGGGCAGCACAAGCAGCAGTGCACCGGCTTTAGCTCTGATCTCCATGAACTGATCAATGCTGATATCCTGCACCCTGGCCACTACACAGTGGCGGGAAGTACTCCATGACGTCAGGGAACGACCTTCCAAATTAAAGCTGGCACTGCGGCATCCTGGAATATTGTATTCTTTAAATGTCTACACTAATATTCTTAGTTTATAAAAATTAATTCTTTGCCCTTGGTCACAACACCATGCGTGAATGACTGGATAAATTTTAACGAAATTTAGTATGGTAGTAGATGGGCTCTAAGGAGGGCTCTAAGGATCCGACATAGGCTTCTTATATGTGCAGGTGAATCCACGCAACACAGTTAGTATAATATAAATAAGTATAAAAAATATTATATATTTGTGAGACTGATTCTATCGTACGACTTGTATATTCTATGCTTGTGAAGCTGTAGATGGAATCTAGTATAATGGAATTTAGCATTACTTTTTATCCATTGTATGCTTACAACTGCAAACTATGTCCTACTTAAGGAAGCCATCTCTATATCTATTTTAACCAAAATTGGATGAGTGTAGCAATTAACTACTTTTACATTTGTATAAATTCAAATATTTTACTGCGGAATTGCTGACTCAAGCCGGCACTATATCAAAAAGTATTTCATTCGAGAATCATGTTCTGACAATTATTTAAAAGTTTTGAATTGTAATTGTTATGTTGATACCAGAATAATATCTCTGCTGAACTGGCTAAACATACAAAAGGTTCATAAGGCACTTATAATTTTATGTATAGTCATTCTCACTATGTTTATTGACCAATATCAACTGGTAGAGGTACAGTGATGAATTTAAATTGAAATAAAATACTCAACCATATCAATACATAGAAGGTGCATTGAGTTTCATATGAGATTTGGTGCAATGTTTTCAATTTTAATCTATTAGGGCGACAAATCGTAGATGCCGTAAATAACCTCAAAATGTCACGATCGATTTTTTGTTTTGTAAATTAGACTAATACCTTTTCTATGTACTTACCATGGGGAACGGTATGTAAGTCGTATTGCTGCATTCTGTACACGGAAAACTCATGGGAAGCGGCGACCGGGTTCACAGGCGACATTATGATAAAAATAGGCAAAGCTACTAAGAGATAGTAGGGCAAGTAGCCCTTAAATATTTCGGCAAAGCCGTCCGCTTCGTCTAGCCACATTGTGGTGACTAATTATATTTTTCAGTTAACAATATAAGCACGAAAACCGATTTTTAACCATAATCCAATTAGAAACCCTACGTGTGATAAGTCGGTCAATGACATTCCATTTGCGTGACAGTAGTGACGAGCGAATAGTGTTCGGTACGATTAATTTAGTAGATTTTTTAGTTAAAAGTAGCGATTTGATCGGTAACCGAAAAATAAAGAAACTGGACACAATCATACCCAATCCGTTGTTTGTTTTCGTGGTGTAGTTCCATGCGTGTGTTAATTTTATAGTTAGAGAAACCAAAACCAAACAATGGGTAGTGATCAAAAGTAAGTTCCATTTTTATTCTTATTATAATTTACTTACTACCTACTTATTTACTTAATAGTTAACATAAAGTAACAAACATCACGTCTATATTACCTAGTAGTATGTGGCAGTGATGTACAACACCCACACTTCACCTGTTATTTTTAGGTTCGATGGGATAAGGCCGATAAGGGGTTGTTGTTGCCCGTTGGAATTGCCACTCCAACTCCGGCAATTGCAAACACCTCGTGCTGAGAGGCGCATACGCTAACCACTAGACCAAGACCATCGAGACAGTTACTTAATATTTATTTAATTTGAATCCCACTACGTCCCACTACGTCACGTTACGCAACTACGTGGCGACTTTGTAGAGTAAAGTCTGTCAATGTTTGTTGACAGACATTAATTTATTCTTCCGATTGAGTTTATACGTTTTTATAGAGGCACAGTTCTTTAGGGTGTTTTGAAGACAAACATTTTGGGATAAAAAATATTAAGAAATACGGATCTTTCGTTCCAATTTTATTTCAAATGGGTCATTAATATGTCCATATCACTTGCTCTTACACATGCCTTATGTAAAAAGTATGTCTTCAGAACACCCTACAGAACTGTGCTTCTATCGACACTTATAAACTCAATGACCGCTTGATTATCGTATAGCCAACTCGCAAATAGTAACAAAATACATACTAGAATTATTTTCAGTGTATATCAAATTTAAACCTTATGTGTAATAAGGGCTGTTTATATTAATTTTTGGTTGACGGACAGGTACAGATAGAATTTATTTGGTTTTTAAATAATTATTAAGTATAGATTCACGAGTTTCTAAAAACCACTTAATATTTTATAAAGTAAAAGATGCAAAACAAACTTGACGCAAAGGTTAAACTAAAAAAAAAAAACTCTTAATATTTTAGTTGGTTTCTGGTATTATTAAAAAGTCGATCCTTATATTAATATGACATTATTTAGTCGATTTGGCTAAACATACGTGCTGGTGCATCACTACGGAGTGACACGATAATTTCACGTTTTGTTCTACGCATACCCATCCGGGCAGGGTAGGCTTAGGGCAGTGATTTTAGTAAAGTTATTAAAAATATTTAGCCGACTTAAAATAAAACCTTAAAGAATTATCGCCGTATTAATATATTACTTGTTTTTTGCCAAGTCACGGGCAAGAGTTAGTGTAGTTAAGTAAAGTAATAAACATAATCAAATAAGCTAATGAGGTTTGGCTTGCGATTGCGTTCGAACATTGTTAATTGTTTTGCTTATTCTATACAGAGTGATTAGTCAGGCAGTTAATTTTAAACTCACTTCATACATAATGCGGGTACACACACACTTAGCCAACGATCCTCAACAGAATAGTTGGCGTTTTACGTTCTGTTAGTTGAAATGACAGCCGGAGTTAGTGTCTATAGAAAGCGTAGACAGAGAAATAGAAAGCAATCCGGAATCATGAGCAAACGATGTTTTGGTGGAACACCAAATGTGTTTGGACGTTTCTTCGAAGGCCAACGAACGTTGGCTCCTAAACGTCATAAAACCTTCGTTGGCTGTTGAACGTCAAAACCCTGTGTTGGCCTTCGTTTGTTTGGTGGGTACCTTAATGTAACGTTAGTCAAAAACAAAAAGTTTAAAAAATTAAACTGAAACTGGTAGTACTGGCTCAGAACAACTTTTATTTTTTTATTTAGAACTGTACATACAAAATAATATTATTGAATATTATTATATTAATTTTCCTAAAAAAAATATTTAAAAATAAAAATGTAGGTACATTTAAAAAAAAATGACAATGCGTCTTAATCGTGTACCTAATTATTCTAAAGGTTAATAAAAACCTATCGTATAACCTTCGTTGCATTGATTAAAATGTTGTCAAATCGCGAAAGTTTAAAAACATAATATAAAAAAGTACTGCCACAATGACATCGAATTCAAGGACCAAGCTGCCGTGTCGAGAAGCACCGCTTTCTGTATCTGACTCCAGACCCATCTGCTAACGCGAGGCTCTTAAGGTATAATTTTTTTGTTTGCTAATTGTGATACTTATATATTTTTGTAACTTACTAGTATTTTTTTTTACAAATTACTTGCTTAACGATTTAATTCGCTTGTGTTAAAAGAAAGTTAACGTCCGTGGTGTAATGGCCAGGATTCAAACCCACGACCTTTCGATCGTAAGACCGATGCCTTATTCATTGCGCCACGGCTGCAATTATAATTAAGTTAGACGGGATAATCCTACTAGGCGTTTGGTTTCAGAGCCTTAAACCAACGACTAAAATATGAAATTGCCTTAGAAAAGTTGTAAGTTGTAATGTTTTCGACCTCTCAGTTAAGTATAGGTACAAAACATTAAATAAGCGAGATATCGAATCCGGGTTTAGCGTTAACTGCGGATTAGTAAGTTTGGTGTAATCAGGGCTAATTTCATTTTAGTAATCTGCTATCTTTCTTTTAACTACATAACTCCCTAGAATAGTTAACATAACATAATACATAACATAACATAACATCACACCTATTGTCAGAGAATTTTCTGACGGTTTCCACAAATAACACTTTGCCTGAACCGGGAATCGAATACGAGGCCTCGCGGTGAGAGGCGCATATGCTAACCACAAAACCATCGAGGCAGAATAGTTAAATCAGAGAAATCTACCATAATCGTTAATTTAGACAAACAAACAAAGTATTCTTCTGCCTACCGATATCCCTACTAGGGTATAACTGATACCTAGTTATAGTGTTAACTCGTAAAGGCTAGGGCATACTATTGGACTAGTGCGCGCTGTGAATAAAGAATATATAAATAAATAAATAAAAAATTCACAACTATCACACAACGCCATCAAGTCCCAAACTAAGCAGAGCTTGTACTATGGTTACTAGAATAACTGATACTAATACATATATAATATACTTTTCTTTTGTAAATACATACTTATTATACATAGAAACACCCAGACTAAGACAAACCCCATGTTCATGCACACAAAGTCATCATTTTTAGGGTTCCGTAGTACCTACAAGGAACCCTTATAGTTTCGCCATGTCCGTCTGTCCACGGCATAGCGACGAAACCGTTGGTGCTAGAAAACTGAAATTTTGCATGAACATGTATGTTAACTAAACAAAGAAAGTCGTAGAATAAAATTTGGAAAAATATTTTTTTTCAGGTAGCTCCCCTACATGTACCTAAAGTAGGGATGTTTTTTTTTTTTGTCGCCTACCCCATAGTGTGGGGTATTGTTAGATAGGCCTTTTAAAAACGTTTAGGGGTTGCTAAGACAGTTTTTTGATTTAGAGATTTGTTTGCGAGATAATTAACTTTAAAGAGCAAATTTTTGTTCGAGTAGGGCGTCCCCCCCCCTCTAAAAGCTAAACTACTGGATCCCAAAATCTGAAAAAAATTGTGTCGGTAGTACATGTAATGAACTTTCAAGGAAAACTATAGCGGATAAGTTCACTTCATTAGTTCAAGAGGAATAGGGGTCCGAAATGTCAGATGCAGTTACTCAGAATATTTCGTTCAAAATTCTTGAAACATAAATAAACATACATAATACATATATAAAATCACGTCTTTATCCCACGGGGGTAGGCAGAGACGATGGAACGCCATGTGCTTCGCTCCTTACATACTTCTTTCGCTTCCTCAACATTCATATATCTCGTCATACGTGCTAGCTGGTTTCGTGTTCTACAAACATTTCCTTTCTGAAGGACGCCATTTAGTTAAAAAGTAAAATTAAAAATATTTTTCTACGGAAACCTACTGCGCGTGGCCCGACACGCACTTGGCCGGTTTTTATTTTTATTTTTCTTAATAAAAAAAAAATAATCAAATTATTGCATTGTCATCGGTCTTTGACAGGTGTGCAAAATTTTCACTTGAATGAAATCTGAACGTTTAAAGTGGGTCAAAATAGCGTCCAGAGGAGTCATTTACATACAAACAAACATACAAGTGAAGCTAATATAAAGCATGTAAAAAGCCATGCCATGAGGAATGTGAGATTTGATGAAGAAGTTTACTAAAAACTCTACCACCAGATGTCACTCATATGATAAGTCGAAATGGGCGGCTGTGATTGGCTGAGAATCGAACGCAGCCACTAGATGTCGCTTAGATGATGAGCCAAAATGTATGGAGATGAGAATAGAACCATTTAAAAAAAAACGACGCCCGCATTAGGAATAATTCCTGTTTCCCGTGTATTTACAAACATACATTTCACACATAAATCACACCCTGAGTCACAACAAGTATTTGCGGATTACACAAAGATTTGTCCCATGTGGGGATCGAACCCACAACACCAGCGCAGTTGAAAGCGGCGAGCTGACCGATTTAACCACTACTTTAACCGTGCACTCAGTAATTTGAAAGTAAACTTTTAGAACTCAAATAGTACCTATTCATATAATATTAAAGTTGAAAAATTAAGAATCCAGCAGGACTCGAACCTGCACCCCCTGGGTATACGCCCCAAGTGCTTTGCCAATTCAGCTATGGATTCGTATGCTGCCGAACTCGAAATTTCTCAACTCTTTTGTGCCAGCCGAAGCTAGACGAACCATTACTTGGTTTTAGCGCCATCTATGCGATGTAATAAGTTACAAGTAATGGTTCGTCTAGCTTCGGCTGGCACAAAAGAGTTGAGAAATTTCGAGTCCGGCAGCATACGAATCCATAGCTGAATTGGCAAAGCACTTGGGGCGTATACCCAGAGGGTGCAGGTTCGAGTCCTGCTGGATTCTTAATTTTTTCAACTTTAATATTATCTATATAAATACAAAAAGGCATAGCAAAGCTAAAATTTGCTTTAAATATTACTAGTACCTATTCCTCTGTGCACCACCCGTGTGTACCATCCTTAACAAGTGCATAATCCCGGAACAGGCGATAGGCTCGCCCCTTCTCCGGCAAAAAGTTAGCAGCCTCCCTGCACCCCAGCCAGACCGAATCGATTGCAATGCGTTTTTTTGTTGTCTGGCTGCAGATTATGCATAGCTCGAGATCTTTAAATCTCTGTGGTCGGATACAAATGGCGTTGTTAGCTAGAAAATGGGCGGGAACTGTTTTTTGGAGATTGAGAAAGCTTAGGTATGCATAGTTTTAATAATAGTAATAATAATAATATTTTTGTATAAACATATTTTAATATTATCATTCATTTCATTATTACAGCTACACAAAACATTGCAGATCTGCAATTGGCGTGCCATTCTCACTATCAACAAATCTTTTATTTTCTTTTCAAATCCAGATTCATTCGATTTCCGCTATCCGCATCGCTATTACCTCTTGAATTTTATCACCTCTGAGATATCTGAACGTTCCGCAATTAACCGAAAGGGGGCGCTGCAGAGGTCGTTCCTGAAAGCTCTACGCTCATCAAAATACCGTTGTACTAGGTTATGGACACGCATTAATAATATATAAAGATTGTATGTTATGACTACTGCGTTGGGCTAGTGGTTAGTGTGATGTAGGGGTTCGATTCCCGGGTAGTGAGAAATCTTTGAGAAACTTTATTTGCAGTTTAAGTCTTCTTCTTCTTGGTCAGTTCCTCATGGCTGAGGATTGTGACCACCTGGAGTGCTGCTCTTAATCATATTCTTCCAAGTTCCTCTGCTTTGGGCTAGCTATATTGCCCCCTGGATGTTGGCACCAGTGGTGTCTCTTCTGGCGTCTGTCCGTCGTGTAGGGTGCTCTGCCTCTACTTCTCTTTCCTTCAGTGCTGCCAACCATTATAAGTTTCTCAAGGTTGTCCTGGTGCAGCCTGGAGCAGTTTAAGTAGCAGTCTGGAATTATGGCCGATAGATGAAATAAAAGAAAGAAAAAGCATTTAATTAGACTCATAAAGGAGTACACTGGTAAAAATAAGATGGTGATAGATAGACATGAGACCAGGTGTTTTACACCTCTGTTCAATTCTTATGGGAAACACAAGCATGAAGTTATGCTTGTTTCTTTATTTATGTATCGTACACATGTCATGGTATCTCATTGTTGCTGCTAACCCCCCTGGGAGAAAGCGTGATTTTATATATCGCGTTTTGGATATTTATGTTTCACTTACAAAGGGATTTTACAGGATAGATATTTTATCTGCCGCTTTGGTCTACTGGTTAGTGTATGCAGGCTTTCACCGCTAGGTCTCCGGTTCGATGCCCGGGTTGGGAAAATATGTAAATTGGGAATATTCCGACAGATATATTATATTATCTTCTTCTTCTTATATTATCTTATAAATTATATATAAATCTTATTGAACCATAGTGTCATTACATAGGTGCTATCTGAAAATCAGCGCTGTAGTATTCTAAACTATTTTATTCTAAACTTGGTCTCATACGGGAGTGTTCCACTTGTTTACCATGCCTATTAGTGCTAATTCTTATTTTAATGTTTTATTTTGTTTAAGTTTTCTTTTGCATGCCTTATTTTTACCATTGTACTCCTTTATGAGTCTAATTAAATGCTTTTTCTTTTTTTCTTTCTTTCTTATATTTTAATAGCAGCACGGAGTGGGAACTGTGTCCGATGGTTGACAAAGATCAGATGAAATGTGGGTGCTGTACACCTCTGCCACAGCTTCTGGGTAATATTGGCGTGATGTTTATGTAATAAGTTATTAAACGTTTGCTACGTAGATAGCTATCCACTATTGATGAAAATGTACATTTATGTTGCTTTTGATGAGTGAATGTATGATTAAGCATTTGTAATTAAAGTATTTGTGAATTAGTGTAATTGTGACACAGATAAGTACGCTGAGGTCTGAGCCCGTACGATAGTGGAGTGGTGGCTGCCACGAAACAGCCACAGAAGGTACACTCGCGGACGGTGTGATACTAATGTTGTTATTTATAAATGTTGCTAGAAGGTGAAGTGAGTTTTCACGTTAAACAATCTGTGAATGCAAATTCATAATTATTTAAAACAAATATTATTAAAATAATATTTTACTTTGGTCAGTGTTCGTTTTCACCGATTAGAAATTCGATTACAATAAAAATATTTTAACCGTACAAATATTGAAATCATTTAGTGTGTCACGAAAACCGAGTTTTTTTCGTTATAGAAGTTTTAAACCAGTGGTTATGAACATTGACCATGTTTAGAATCCGTGGTTTCAATAAATGTCGCATCCACCCTGTATTAATTTGATTATAATAAATTGATGTCAAAATAATACCAAATCACAAAAAATCCCGTCTTTCATTATTTTTGTAGACATTAAGTTGTAAATAATCGATTGCGAAATAATAACCAATTTTAAATCTAGAATTCTTAGCAATTTTTTCAACGCATTGCACGTGCTACGTGGTACGTAGCTGATGCGGAGCACAGAGAAAACGTTTGCAAATGAAATTCGTTATTTACGCCTGATTATACTTGTACTGTACGGATTTTCTGATTGTTTGTTTTTGTTTTTAAATTTCTTTATTCAATTATATAATACATTGATTTATGTACTAATCTAGTGTAAGATAAATCCTAGATGTACAAAATATTATTATTATTTATGGTTTTACAAGTATATGAAACTTATTTTAAAACTTATAGCATGTAAATAATTGTAAATAGATCATTAAATTATTGCAATTGTAATTCTAATATTAAATAACATAAATATATAATTGTACAAATTCTTTAGTGATAGCAATTTGTTTATAACAATGATAATCATAAAAAAATATTATGTTAAAATATTTATATTATGTATTTATATTATATTTTTATTATGTTATAATAAATAGGTGGCGGTACTTTACAAACAAACAAATTCTGATGGTAATCTTAGCTGAATGAAGGAGCGCTAGGAACATGGACCTTCTGATGTACTGTAAGTTTACGTGGTGTCCGGTGGGCGGGTGGCGGTGTGGCGGTGTGGCGGCGGCGCGGCGCAGTGCGGCGCTATCGAGCGGGCGCGGCGGGGGGTGTCGCGGGCGCGGCGGGCGTCGCGGCAGTGTGCTCGTAGCCCCCGGGAGCGCGGCATGGGTGGCGCGCTGCTGCTGGCGCTGCTAGCGGCGGCGCGGGCTAGCGAGCCCAATGTCACCGACGCGCTTGACAGCCTCGACGCTCTCGACGCGCTCGACACCCTCGGTTCCTCGCCGGCTCCCGAGGAGGAAAAAACCCCTCTCTTTCCCACCGATCTCTTCACCGAGGAGCAGCGGCGTTCGGGCGCGGTGCTGCTCCACATCGTGGGCATGGGCTACATGTTCGTGGCCCTCGCCATCGTGTGCGACGAGTTCTTCGTGCCCGCGCTCGACGCTATCATCGAACGGCTGGCCATCCGCGACGACGTGGCCGGCGCCACCTTCATGGCGGCTGGCGGCTCAGCTCCCGAGCTGTTCACGTCCGTCATCGGCGTGTTCGTGTCGTTCGACGATGTGGGCATCGGGACGATCGTGGGCTCGGCCGTCTTCAACATTTTGTTCGTGATCGGTGCGTGCGCGCTCTTCTCCCGCACCACGCTCACGCTCACCTGGTGGCCGTTGTTCCGAGACTGCACCTTTTACTCGATCAGTCTGTTGGTGTTGATATACTGTTTCCGGGACAGCGAGATATACTGGCAAGAGGCGCTGGTGCTGTTCTCGTTGTACATTGCGTACGTGATGTTTATGCGGTGGAACCAGCCCGTGGAGCGCGCGGTCAAGAAGCTCATCTACAAGAACAAGGTGACGCGCGTCCGGAGTACCGATCAGCTGATGCCCACGGTGAGCTCGCCCGCACACACCCGCCCGCATGCTTGCAGCGGTGCACATTTGGCTAGGGTTCAATTCTCGTCTTCCCGTATCCCGTGTCGGGTCCACGACATCGATTTCACACAGAAATGCGGCAAAAACCGCACCTTTCATTCATGAATGTTGCGAAAACCGGATATTGCGTACTAGCCAAATCTGCTCCGTTGCTTAGAGTATCGACTATAGAGCCTGCGATGTGTTGAACCTTCCCTTGAAGCGTATAGCTCAGACCTCCCTTTCCCTTGTCTCGATAGTGCATCACAGTTAGTTGTCGATTAGTTTGAATACATACATAAATAGTTGTGTCTTGAATCACATCACACGAATATATTCCACCGTAATAAGAAGGTTGTTCCATATTTTGGAGCTCAATAGCGTTTAAGCTTACGATACTCGGTATCGTCGACATCTAGGCTGTATAATTGCTTATTAGCGTGTTATCATGATCGCCTTCACGATACAAACAACGCGCCGTAGTACTTTGTCTGCAATATTAAGCTACCCTCGATATTTTTAGAAGAATATCATACACGATTTGAATAATTCATACGAATCCGTGCACCTATCAGCTGAAAATGTAACCTACAAAGGTAAATGCAAATAAAACAACCACACGTATTTTGTTTGTTTTAAAAAATGATAAATGCATATCTTTGAAATAAATAAAAATAGGTGTCGCCATTTTAATCCATAAACACTAAAATCATTTATTCCAAGAACAAAAGCTGTCTATTCAAAATGAAAATTGAAATTCCGATTTTCGCCGTTCACTTTTTTTTTTTTTTTTTTTTTTTTTATATGGCTATTTGTTGTAACTTTTAGCCAGTGTCATAGAGCCGTTTACTTATTTAGCGTGATCCGTATATTTACTACGTCAGTACGCAACGTTACGTTCCATCGTATTATCTCTACTACGTACGCGACGGCGTGCCTTTCAAAAACAGCAAGGGAATGCTCGCATATCGGAAGTTTCGGAATTTTAATTTAGTTGGTTATTTCAGTCTCATTCATTGAGTGAATTTAATTTTGGAATGAACAAAATGGCTGCTCTTATTCCGTTAATATATTTAAATTAATATCGATTGCTTTAACGGTAATGCTGGAGCCGTATTTTAGCAAAATTACATTATAATAGCTTGTTGTAAAGATAAAATACATTGAAAGTCTTGTTATCGCTAAGCTAGTTAAATACAATGTTATGAGTGCCATGACCCACATTCAGTAACCTACCAATATTCAGTAGCTGTAAAACAAAAATGTACTAAAACACGCGAGCATAATTTCCTTAAAGCACACCATACTTAGTTTAAAATTGAAACAAAGATCTTCAATGCTGTTAAATTCCATTGAAAGACGATATGTTGGTATACATTTAATAGAATATTGTGCGGTATCTTCAACAGTATACATTTACCACACACTAGATAACATTGAGAGGAAATCATAATGGCGTACCTAAATTATAATATTACCGGCGCAAATCACCAGTTTACAGTAAAGCAATTTTATACAATACTAGCTTTTGCCCGCGGCTTTGCTCGCGATTGTAAGTTGACGTAAGTTGAGTTATCATTATAAATAAATTCCCAATTAAAGTATTTCTTTGTAAACAATATTCGAAGTCTTCCCTTCAGGTGCCAAAAAAACCAGTGTCACAAAATAACGTCAACAATAATAAATAACATTAGTTACGTACATAATTAATTAAATTAAAGAAATAAATAATGAAGTAAATTAGATTTGAAATTACAACAAGTATAGTAATTTAATAAAAAAAAATTTAAATCAACAAGCAAAAAATTAATCGTCAGAATAAATGATGTAATCAATACTTGTAATATTTTAAAGCAAATTTTAGCTTTGCTATGCCTTTTTGTAATTTATAAAATATTAAAGTTGAAAAATTAAGAATCCAGCAGGACTCGAACCTGCACCCCCTGGGTATACGCCCCAAGTGCTTTGCCAATTCAGCTATGGATTCGTATGCTGCCGGACATCACATAGATGGCGCTAAAACCAAATAAGGTTCGTCTAGCTAAAAGCTGGCACAAAAAGAGTTGAAAAATTTCGAGTCCGGCAGCATACGAATCCATAGCTGAATTGGCAAAGCACTTGGGGCGTATACCCAGGGGGTGCAGGTTCGAGTCCTGCTGGATTCTTAATTTTTCAACTTTAATATTTTATAGATGTAATCAATGTCAATATTAAGTATATATAACACGTAAATATTGAGAATCATGTAAAGGATTAATCTAAAATCCAAAACAAGATCGTCTTTCCCATAACATAAACCCCTGATTCCACAGAACTTCTAAAACTACTGTTAACCTAAATTCAATCTCTCTTTCATTCCATGTTTGAACAGGAAAAAGAGATCGACAACCGTAGCTCAACCGGTAAAGTTGAGCAAGAACAAGAGGGATTAGGCAGAAATGCAAAAGTTAGAGAATTTGCAAGTTTGACACGGAGACTTGACCTATGAATAAATTCTTTGTGAGTGATCTGACGAGGCGTACAATGAGATACAGCCTTCTGGGTTAACTGTTAAGAAACTTTTACAATTTTATTTTCACACGACTTATATTTTTTTATCACTGCCGAAAACTTTTTTTACTGGTGGTAGAGCTCTTGTGTATGAGCTCGAGGGCGGCAGCACCACCGTCTCACTTTTAACCTGCCGCCAAATAGTAAATAGTAGTGCTTCCATTACTGTATTGCGGTTCGGTGGTGAGATCAGGCCCTGAAATTACAGGCACATGAGGCATAACACTGTAGTCCTCAGCTGCAGTGACGCATCTACAACCTTTTTTTGTGGATTGTTGATGTCCATATGGGCTGTACTCCACTTACCATCAGGTGGAGTACACCTTCGTTCGCTGTGGGCGTGGTATAATAATAAAAAAAAAGTCATCTCAAATTCAATATCTACCTTCTGTATAACATTTTATTAATCAACTTGGTTTTTAATCTTAAATAGCAAGCATTATAACATTTGAAACATACTTAACTTGTCAATTTATAAACTTTGATGCGTAGGCAGGTACATACATTATTATCTGCCGAACTTACTATATTATTAACCTTTTGCCAATTATATTGGGGTCGGCTTCTAGTCTAACGGATTTTGCTGAATATCAGTATTTTACGTGGAGCGACTGCCATCATACCTCCATAACCCAGTAATACGATATACTTTGATAGACAAGTTGTAAGATTTTCTGGCCGCTGACTACCCGTAACGTCTACCATAGATGTTCAAATAGCCACCGGGAACAACGGCTTAACTTGCTCTCCCAAGCACGGAGGTAAACTCGTTATGTTAAAGAAAGAGAAAGAAAGAAAAATCATTTATTCTGGCATAATAAAAATGGAATACATTATTATACATCTAAAACTAAATAATTTAAAATACTATTAGGTAATAATTCCAGAAATGGTACGCATCTCAGCACAATACTGCAGCGCTAAAAGCACCGCAGCGCTGATATTCTGATGCGCCCAGTAAATGAGTAAAAAAGTAGTGTGACAATAGAAAAAATAAAATAAAATATTTTTTTAAAATAAAATAAAATATAATAAAAGCAATAAAAAATTACATGGTCTCCCATCCACAGCCGACCGCGGTTAGCATTGCTAAAACTGGAAAATCGTTCGGCCCGCACGGCTTCGTCTTAGCCACGAGTTGTTCGTGAAAAAATTATACATACATTTATAAAAACACCCTTTGCTTTCACTACGCATATACGATCGACAGCCATGTAATACATACTTTCCAGCTGAAAATCAACCTTGCCAAATTTTTCTGGCAACAATATGTTGAGCTGTGGCCTTTTAGGCACCATCATAGCATAACAAGTCTGAGACATATGAACTCAGTTGCAACTATAATGTAGTATAAACTATAAAGGCACTGTATTATTGTAATTATTCTGTATTTATTTTTATTATCTAGTTCCTAAATTCGATTTTTTTATTTTGATTTTAATTTTAATAATGATTTGGTGTTCTAATAAATAATTTTAACTTTTTTTACTTTTACTATATCTTACATCTACATCATAGATATATCTTCAAAAAATAACCTTGTACAGCTCTTAATAAACGTTAGCTTTCCAAGCCGCTTCAAGACGTGCTAAGTGGGTGCCTTCCACCTAACTCTTGGCGTTCCTCAAAAGAACTCCGGCTTAATAACTTAAGTCACACTTGGGACTCAACGAACAGAGGCCAGAAAGGGCCTCGTTTTACTCCGACGGCCCTCACCCAGCGGCGGACATATCTCCATTTGCAGTAGTGTTGTAATAAATACGAATACCTACTCGTATTCACCAAACATATCAGCGATTATACGAATATGTTTCTGCATTCGAATATGACAAAATTATATTGCTTTAACAAGTTTTCAGTCGGTAGGTACATTTAAAAGAGGTAAGAAGAGGTAAATAGTTATGTTTTAGTCTGATTATAAGTCACGATATTTTTACACTCCTTATCTTTACCAATATACTTATATAAAGAGGAAAGATTTTTCTGCTTGTTTGTTTATACCAAAAAATCTTCAAATATACTGACCGATCTTAATGAAATTGGTCTGGAGATAGTTCGAAACCTCAGGAATAATAAAGGCTACTGTTTATCGACCGCCGATATAAACAAACAGACAGACAGACAAAAAAAATAAAAAACTGCATTTTAAGCAAACGGCTTGAAAAAACATTGTTATTTTGACATTCAAAACAGACACTTAAATTTTAGTTATCTGTATTGATCATATTGTAATGTGTTGTCATCTATTTGTATAAGTATTCGTATTCCTCGAATATTAAAATAACTATTCGTATTCGTATTCATAAAAGTAGTATGTATTCGACACATCACTAGTTTTCAGTGAACAATTTGAGTGAAGTTTTCAACGAGGAGTTTTTGAAATTGCAGCCTCCGATTACATCCGACCTCGATGCTGAACCCCAGGCATTGGAAATTCAATGACAATGGCTACGTATAAAACGTTTTATTGTACAGCCTATTACATATGAGAACAAATCGTTGTTTTAAAAAGCACATGTACAATTTCTAAGTTTTTATTCAAAACTTCATTTTCTTCTGCTGCCCCGATTGTCTAGTGGTTAACGTATGCGTCTCTCATTGCCAGGTCTCGGGTTCGATTCCCGGGTTAGGCAAAGTGTTTTATGTGTACTTTCCGTCTGAAAATACGCAATAGCAGCATGGAGTTGAAATTGTGCCCGGTTGATGACGATGAGCTCACCCCCATGGGACTTAAACATAACAGGTGAAATGTGGGTGTTGTACATGTCTGCCAAATCCTTCTGGATAATAAAGGCGTGATGTTCATTTACAGATTCTGATCAATTTTAACACTATGAGAATTATGTTTTTTTTTCAAGCGATGCTTTTAATTCCACATAAATTTGATAATATCGACGTGGTGAGTAGTCTATGTCATGAGTACAATCTAGGTCTTTTCAAAGCAAGATTAAATAGATATTTCATAGGTAAACGTACTCCACCGTAAAACTCATTTTACTAACCATATGATGAAATTTTTGTACTAATATTTTGTTTTTTTTAATACTAAGCCTGCAGCAAACGATCGCATAGGATCGGACATCACAAAAGCAGATTGTAGATGCGTCGCTGAAGCTGAGGGCTACAGTGTTAAGCCTCTTATGCAAGTAATTTGTTAATAATAAAATTTCTTTTCATATTAATTTTAAAAAAATACAAAGAACAGCATTTACTACAAGGGTATTTTCTTATGTACATACATAAGAAAATACCCCTTTATACACACTAAAACATAGGCGTATGTTTACATGAAAATATATAAAAACTATCGTATCTAACAGTGTAGCACTGCATTTATCTATAAAAGTGGTTCATGGTTACTTATACAATATTAATATAACAATAACAAATAAACATTTCAACAATTCACAGAACAAAGCAAAAGACATCAGAAAGTTTGAAATTGCAAAAACACGCAGAAGAAATAAAATTTTATGAAAATTGTTTCTTACCTCGTATTGAAATGCGGTAAAACGTATTTATTTTTTAAACAATGCGAAAACACGGCACATTTGGATTTCAATGAATCTGGCTTTGATTCTTGGTATGTCGTGAGTTTTTCCGTAATTGCTTATAAAATACTTAAACATAAGGCGCCCAAATTAAATCGTGTCCTTTCTTGTAAAATCTTCAATTTATATTAGAACTGCAAACACTCTTCTAAAATGCTTGTTCCTAAACCGTCGCCTATCACTTACTTTATTTAAATTTCTTTCGAGTTATTCGAACAACCGACCGGATGGCGGAGTGGGTAGTGTACCGGCCTGCGACGCCGAGGTCGTGGGTTCGATTCGATTCCCACTTAAGACAAATCTTTGTGTGCATGAACATTGGGGTTTGTCTTAGTCTGGGTGTTTCTATGTATAATATGTAAGTTAAGTATTTACAAAAGAAAAGTATATATGTATTAGTATCAGTTATTCTAGTACCCATAGTACAAGCTCTGCTTAGTTTGGGACTAGATGGCGTTGTGTGTGAGTTGTGAAATATATATAAATATTTTACAAAAGTTGTGAGTACTACCTTTTTTATCTTCAAACTGTAACCGTATTTCTTGTAATCAAACAGAACACATATCAACACACACTTGGACAAAAAGTAAAACGTTACAGCACAGTATAAAACAGTATATAAATCTCAACAGTGATCTTACAGTAACCATGACCGTTAACCATAAACTTACATAATAATAATAGACACTCTGTATCTAATACATGTCCCACTGCTGGGCTCGGGCCTCTTCTCAAGATGAGAAGGGTAAGGCCATAGTCCACCACGCTGGCCAAGTGCGGATTGGTAGACTTCACACAGCACATTTTTCTCTTTGGAAGCGTCTCTCGCGCAAACTATTCATCTTAGAAAAAAAATATATTAGAAACCTCAATATCATTTTTGAAGACCTATCCATAGATCACACGTATGGGTTTGATGAAAAAAATATATAGTTACGGAAAAAAATGGCTGTGACATACGGACGGACACACGGACAGACATGACGACTCATTAAGGGTTCCCTTTTTTGCCATTCGGCAACGGAACCCTAAAAACGAATTTTAACGATTTATTGACTGAGGTGTGTGCCGTGAGTTCGAACCCGAGACCTTTAACTTTGGCTATCGCTGCTTAAACTTACATACATACATAAAATCACGCCTTTATCCCACAATAAATGTAGCACTTGAACGCAGTAGGTATATAACTAAATCGCTAGGTTCACTCCTTAAATAGAAAAAAAGAAAAGAATAGAATCATTTTTTATTGCAACAAAAAATTGTGTCACAAATTATTGGACCTAAACATAACATTTGTCTGCACGTGTGTAGTGGTTTAAGCGGTCGCCTCGCCGCTCTCCACTGCACTGGTGTTGTGGGTTCGATCCCCACATGGGACAAATCTTTGTGTGATTCGCAAAGATTTGTTCTGAGACTGGGTGTGCTTGTGTGAGTGAATGTGTGTATTTGGCCTTGTCATTGGGACCGTTGGATAGTGTAATTGCTTCTGGCGTTCTATCTAATATAAAAAAAACAGGTAAATTGTAGGTGCTATACATCTCTACCACATCTTTCTAAGTAATGAAGGCGTGCTGTTATGTTAAAAATCCCTGTAAATTCCTCTATGTTACGAAAACAGAGGCGTAAATGCCTCTGTATAAGGTTACGCAATAGTTAGCGTGATCACGTGTGTAGTCGATTTGATTCAGCCGATAGGAGTAGTCAAGTTGGTATTTTTTATGTTAACATTGCGTTTTGGGCCCAACTTTGATAGCACGCGAGGTGACCTGCAGTGAGGGAGGTTTGCTTACGATGTTGTGATTTTTAGAGAAAAAGGTCATAGTTATATTTAACGCAAGAAAGAAAATTCAGGAAAAAAATATAATAAAATAATTTGGATGTTTCACAATAGATAGAAGCAAATACACTATCCAATGAGTTTCTCATCAGCTCTTCTCATGATGCAATACCCATGGGAGCTGGTACTTGGATTGATTTTAATTCATATCTCTAAGTTGAATTAAAGTCAATCTTAGCTCCGGTGTCAATTCATTTTATTACAACAAGTATTATAATTTAGTTAGCTAAGTTTTATTATGTTTTTATGTTTTTTGTATTTTGATGTTTGTTTTGACGTGTTCAAGCGCCCTTTGGAGCCCATGGAAATATAATTATTTGATTTGATTTGATTTGAAATGGTCCCAATGACAAGGCCAAATACACACTCACACAAGCACACCCAGTCTCAGAACAAATCTTTGCAAGTCACACAAAGATTTGTCCCATGCGGGGATCGAACCCACAACACCAAGTGGAGAGCGGCGAGGCGACCGCTTAAACCTCTACACCATACAAGTAGTTTGGTCGTAAACGTTATGGGGGTATTATCAGCGCTGTTGCTTTTTTTAAAGAACGGTTAATTGATTTCAAACCAAATAAACTAAAAATGAGGAAATTTAAGTACCGCAGTTTTTTTTATAGTAGTCAGTAAATAATGTTAAAATCTAGTATTTCCTTTGTAAAATTAGCTTTAGCTGTAGCCCTGTTAAGAAAAGTTACTTTTTTATTACTCAAATAAGAGTCCTTGAGTTTTATAGTTCTATTCAGAAATCGATTATTTAAACAACAGATGTAACAAAGGGTGGTAGAGCTCTTTTGAACGAGCTTGAGGGCGGTACCACTGTCTCACTTTTAACCTGCCGCCAAATAGTAATGCTTGCATTTCTGTGTACCGGTTTGGTGGTGAGATCAGGCCCTAAAATTACTGGCATATGAGGCATAACACCGTAGTCCTCAGCTGCAGCGACGCATCTACTATCTGCTATTGTGGATTGTTGATGTCCATGTTGTACCACACTTATTATCAGGTGGTACACGTTCGTTCGATGCAAAAATGCGTTGTGGCAAAAAGTCTATTGCACAATGCTATATTAGTGTATCGGTGCCCAAAATGTTATATATCTCATCCAGCTTTGCAGTCGAAAAGTATTACTCTATTAATGGACTCAAATAATATAAAAAGCAATCATTGTTTAGAAATTATGGCTCATGTCTTTCTAGAAGGAATGTGCTCAAAAATTAAGGTCACGTCAATTAGGAAATTACGAATTTTATATAAACCAAATACATCCTTGCCTTACCTTTCATACAGCGTAATATCATGTTAAAGAAATACAAATTCTGAACCAAAGTCACGATAGCTAGGAAATCACGAATCTAGTACAAAGTAGTACCATGAATTATAAAGTTAATCTGTTACCTTACCTCACTAAAAGTTCATTTGGTCGTTACATTAAATTTTATGAAGTACATTGAGGGTATTGAAGGGGTTTTTTAAAGTTTAAACGTAACTAAAACGTTTATGGATGTCGATTTTATCAGTTAAAAGCTGGTGGAGATAAACGGTATGGATTTTGATAGCTGGCTCGCATTTCACTGATTTGAAGCATGGAGATAGCCCAAAGGTATTCGTTAGTCTCCGAGCCTTTTTTAACACGCTTATATTATATTAGCATCACATGTATGTATGTAACCGACTCCTTTGGACGATTTTGACCCACTTTAAACGGACAGATTTTATTAAAATTTTTCCACACCTGTCAAAGATCGATGACAATGCAATAATTCGATTTAAAAAAAAAATTGAATTAAATTTAAAAAAAAAACGCTTTTATAAATAAACCAAACTAAAAAGTAGAAAATAATGTGTAGTAATAGTGAACAATAATAGTAGTATTTTTTGTTAATTACCATTTTTAGCTTATATTAGGAATTATTTTTCACTTTTTAGTTAGAAGTACTTTAAAATCGTGTTTTTTAACTATTATTTATTCCCAATCAGATTGAAGGCGGCTTATAGTTTTCTAGTCAGAATAATTATCAGTTTTTAAGCGACCGCTATCAGACCTTCACAACCCAGAAGCAATACGAGTCTCTTCGTTAGACTAGTTGTCAGATTTTCTATCTTCTAACTATCTGTAACGTGTCTTAGAAAGCTTGAAGCGATAAAACAATAAAGAGAGACTGATCCGTATTTCCATTTAAAATAGCTATATCATTGGTCTGATCAAAATGACGCTATTAGCGGCGGCACCACGGTGGTCACTGCAATCCACATAAAATGATAGTACTAAGTCGCTAACTGTCGACCAAAAGCCGACCTCTCTTAAAAGAATTATGCTTTCTGTTATGTACAAAGCTAATCAATCAATCAGAGCATATAGCCTTTGAATTCAGTCTGGCTTCGCGAATTTCCGGACCGACTAACGGCGTGGCAATGAAAAATTTCACGATGTGGATTCAGCAAATTTTAAACCGACGGCAGTCAGTATTTTATACACTAATACTTAATATGAATAGGTTATTTTTAGGTTTTTACGCTATTTTAGAGCCATAGCACCTCGTTGTACCTAGCTTAATTGTACAGGTGCTGGTACTTATAACACAGGATTTTCCTATTTTAAGTACCAGCAGAACATGATGATTTCTTTGGTGATTGTGTCCCAAATAACGATTTATAATTAACTTATAGGCGCTAAAGATTGAATTGTCAATGGAAGATGACTCTTTCCTGTTGTCCTACCTAGGTGACAAGTGCGACAAAGCTATGGTTTCGAATCCTGGTCTTTACACCACGTGCGTGAACGTCCTACTAACACAAGCGAATAAAGCTTAGCCATTGGGGGCTAAAAAGAATAATAGTAATTTGTATTTGCAAATTACTAGTAAGCTTTGACATACGATTCAGCTGCCATTTATACACTTAAGTGGTAAGACCAATTGCAAAGCGTTTTTTATCGGCCCTATGCTACATATTCTGTAGTTATATCAAGATAATAACTGCTATAACAAATATTTTTTATTGTTAGTGGGATATTTCATTTTAAATGTTGGTTTAAAATGTAAAAATACTTGGTTATTTTATGAAAACAATGTTCAGTTATCATTTGGTTTTTCATGTCTATGAGTCGTTAAAAGTAAGTCAGATATTATTAGATAATCGTCATACACTAAACTAGGAATTATTATGTATATTAAATTCGTGACGTGACTAAAGTAAAGTTTGCTCAAAGTTAGGAGACAATAAATAAATAAAATGAATAAATAAATATCAGGAATCTAAATCATAAATCTAAGGAACAAAAACAAACTCGCTGTGCCCACTACTAGGCTCCATAAAATCTCTAACTCGTTTCCAGGTCAATGTATACGCTTTTACAATAAACTTCCTTTAGACGCAATAGAATTATCGATAGGTAAATTTAAAAAATATGTTAAAACTAAATTATGTCAAAAAGCTTACTATAGTATTTCAGACTACATAAATGATAATAGTATTTGGAAATGAATTGCTCTTCTTATGTGATTTTTTTTATGTACTTTTATATTGTTATATTTTTCATTTTAAAAGATGGTGCACATGAGTTTCTCACCAGCTCTTCTCATAATGCAATACCCATCGGAGCTGGTACTTAGATTGATTTTAATTCGATTCTAAACAGTTTGATTAAAATTAATCTGAGCCCCGGTTATTCAAATCATTGTAATTAGTATAATTTAGTATTATTTATTATTTACTTTTATATCATTTTTTGTAATGTTTTGACGTGTTCAAGCGCCTCCTAGGGCCTATGAAAATAAATGATTTGAATTTGAATTTGATTTTGAATATCAATATCACACAAATTTAACACAACGTCATCTAGCCCCAAACTAAGCAGAGCTTGTACTATGGGTACCAGAATAACTGATACTAAAATATATTTTTTTTTTTGTAAAGACATACTTATTATAGATAGAAGCCGGAGACCAAGACAAACCTCCATGAGCAGGTATCGAACCCGCGACCTCTGTATAGCAGGCAGTTGCACTACCAAATCTACAATTAATTGCTTTTATTATTAAAGAAACTAATTTCTACTATCTGTACAAAGCTTTCATTACATTAGAAAAACAATGTAACCACATCTGTAAATAAACAAGCATACATTTTCATTTGTATTATTTATATTCAAGTCTATACAAACTACAGCCTGCATGTCTACGCCGTAGATAGCTCTACGAAACTCTACGGTAATAGCTACGGCGTAGCGCTATTAAAATGATGCATTGTATTGTCGGACGAAACGAAATGGATGGCTTTTAGGGTTACGTACTTCTGTTTTGTTCTTTGTTGCTAAAAAGTATTGCGTGACGGTTTCTTTAGGTTTGTTACTGCCTTGTTGTTCTAGTTATAATTTGCGTTTCCCTCACTGCCAGGTCTCGGGTATGATTCCCGTGTTGGCCAAAAGATTTGTTTGGGATTTTTCCGTTAGGTTTTTTTGTATAGTAACGCGGAGTTGGAATAGTGCTCGATGGATGGCGATAGACTCACTGATGAAATGTGGGTGTTGTAAGCTTCTGCCATACCCTAATAGGAGTGATGTTATGTTATGTTGAAAATCTTGTTATCAAATTGCCAAAGAATTGTTATTAAACAATGTATTCAACATGAGTGTAAAATATCGCGTAGCTTTGTTTACTAAAGAATAAATAATTTGCCAATAAAAAACCGACTTCAATTACTAATAATGCTTATAAAATAAAAACTACTAAACCAAACTGAAAAAAAAAATTATGGGACCATCTGGCAGCTATTTCGCGTCGAACAAAAAAAGAATCACGCGAATCGGTCTATTAACCGCGACGTAATCGATGTACATACATAGAAAAAAACATACCGGCCGAATTGAGAACCTCCTCCTTTTTGGGAAGTCGGTTAAAAATATATATAAATAAATACGATCGAATTAGCCCTATATACATAGTCCTATTCCTACTATTAATAAAGCTATCACCAATTTATGCATTCATTTAAATCTGGTCAAAAATGTATCTATTTACACAAAAAAATCATAAACTTAGCACAAAGGTAGAAATCATAGCAAAAACTACAAAACAGCATACACAAAAAGTATCCTAATCCAACAATGTAAACAATATAAAAACAAATGAAATATGAGACAATTTTGCGTCGTTAAAGAAGAACATTTCACAAATGACTGCAGTGCGATCAAATAACTATTTGTAGAAAAAATGCCCGATATTATTCAGTGAGTTTCGTTTGGACCATTTTTCAGCGTTCGCCTGAAATTGCTGCAATTCTGTAGTTTCTTATTATAGACCTCTCGTTTTAATATAAAGCTTCAACTATTAATAACAGTCAATTAGATTCTACCATTTATTTCGTGAATGAAAAAAAAGTAATCATCAAAATGGCCTGATGATCAAATAATAAAAAAAAAAAATAAAAAAATAAAATAAATAGAGGCGCATATATAGCACGCTTAATAGCTGTTATATGTTTGCGCCTTTTGCGGTCGAAACATTAGGCCGTACCGTCCGCCTTGGGGCCGTACCACTTATAGTCTGTACAAGATTTGCCAACGCGTCTATCTGAGGCAACTCGTTCTCGAAATGCTGGCTTATATTTCGGCTAGCGACTCTATCGCAATACAACGCGGTAATGCTGCTAGTATTTTGAGAACGATGCCTTCTGACAAGTGACTTAGTTTAGTTAAGTTTAGTTTCATTTAAAATAATTGTTTTATAAGCAGCGATAGCCGAGTGGGATACCGTAGGACTGCGAAGTTAAAAGGTCTCGGGTTCGAACCCACGACACACACCTCTCGTCTTTTCGAAAATATGTGTGTATTTATTATATAAATTATCGGTTGAACGGTGAAGGAAAACATCGTGAGGAAACCTACATGCCTGAGAGTGCTTAATAAGGGCTCGAGAGTGTGTTAAGTCTACCAATCCGCACTTGGCCAGCGTGGTGGACTATGGCCTAACCCTTCTCATCATGAGAAGAGGCTCGAGCCCAGCAGTGGGATATGTATTAAGTACAGGGGTAATGAGAGTGGCAAGGAAGGATAAAAAATATGAGACAGCTTATGAGATATAATAACTGCCTCGATAGTCCAGTGGTTAGCGTTTGCGTATCTCACCGCGAGATCACTTTTTGATTCGAATCCCGGTTCGATTTCCGGGTCGGGCAAAGTGTTATTTGTGAACTTTCCGTCAAAATTAATTTCAGAAAACCACATTTTCTTCAACACATAAAGAATTAATGGTAGAATTAAATCGTCTGTTATTAATAGTTAAAGCTTTGTGTTAAAACAAAGTGTGCAATAATAAGAAACTACAGAATTGCAGCAATATGAACGTTGAAAAATACTCCAAACGAGACTCATTGAATAATATTGGATATTTTTTTTACAAATAGTTATTTGATCGCACTGCAGTCTTTTGTGAAACGTTTTTATTTTAACGACGCGATTCTTTGTAGAAATTGGCTCATATTTCATTTATACATTTTTTTTGTATGTATTGGTATAAGCGGTCGCCTCGCCGTTCTCCACTGAACTGGTGCTGTGGGTTCGATCCCCACATGGGACTTATCTTTGCGTATTGCGAAGATTTGTTCTGAGACTGGGTGTGCTTCTGTGAGTAAATGTGTGTATTATGACCATTGGATAGTGTAATTGCTATTGGCGATCTATCTTATTAAAAAAAAAAAATAACATCACGCCTATATTACCCACAAGAGTGTGGCAGAGGTGCCACACCGGACACAATTCCAACTCCGTGTAAATTTCCTGACGGAATAAGTCCAAATAACACTTTTCCCGACCCAAATTATTCACAGTGTGCCGTAGGTTCGAACCCGAGACCTTTAATTTCGCAGTCCTATGGTCTTCCACTCGGCTATGGCTGCTGATCAAAATAAACTCACCTATAAATATGTCTGCACGTGTGGTGTAGTGGTTTAAGCGGTCGCCTCGCCGCTCTCTACTGCACTGGTGTTGTGGGTTCGATCCCCACATGGGACAAATCTTTGTGTGATTCGCAAAGATTTGTTCTGAGACTGGGTGTGCTTGTGTGAGTGAATGTGTGTATTTAGCCTTGTCATTGGGACCATAATTTGATAGTGTAATTGCTTTTGACGTTCTATCTAATGTAAAATATCCAAATTATTATTTAATACCTAAACCACACTACGGCCTTAAATAACCGCTGATTGAATAGAAAATCTACCATTTACCCTTGAACACGTAACCTTGGTGAAAGTAGGTATCTCATTACAAATCACGATTATGTAACTTAAGATCTATATCTAATTGTACGACGCCATTCAAATAATTGCTCACAGACATGCATTAGGTACGTGCGTTTTGTACTAAAAGTTTTAACAAGAACTAAAAAAAAAACTTATTGGACTATTGGCTTATGCTATCTCTCACTGCGAGGTCTCCAGATCGATTCCCGGGTAAAAAAATGTTATTTTAGATTTTGTGTCAGGCAATTCTCAAAAGCAGCACGGTATTGTGATTGTGCCTTATGTATGTCCGTAGGTTCACTCTCTATCAATCGGGACTTAAACAACACTAATATAAACTTGAATTAAGCAGACTATACTTGGGGGCAGATATCATATACATATTATAGTGCTTGTAAATATTTATTTAGATATTAATATATTTTCTATTATTCTCTTATATAAATATAGATTTTAATATCTAGTATTATATTATCTTATTCTTCTTCTTATATTATCTTATAAATTATATATTATCTAATCTTATTACCTTAAAGTCATTAATTACATAGGTGCTATCTGAAAATCAGCGCTGTAGTATTCTAAACTGCAGCAATTGCTGAGATAGCCACCTTTTTGGTCTCATACGGGAGTGTTCCACTTGTTTACCGTACCTATGTGCTAATTCTTATTTTAATGTTTTATTTTGTTTAAATTTTTTTTTTGCATGCTTTACTTTTACCAGTGTACTCCTTTATGAGTCTAAATAAATGCTTTTTCTTTCTTTCTTTCTTTCTATAATGGGTGAAATGTGGGTACTATATACCGTTTTCACACCCTTCTGGGTAATATTGACCTGATATTATGTTATACTATGCTAAAAGAAAGAGATTCATTGGTTTATAATCTTTCAACAATTTGGTAATGTGCCTTTTGACTGATTACTATGTAGCGGACGGGCGTATCTATATTCATAAAAAACATAAGTCCCCAGGCTTCAATGTAATGCCGCATATGTCAGTAATTTAATGGGTTAAACTAAACTCATATCTAATAAAAAAAAATATCATCTCATGCAACGGTATAGGTAAAATCCAAGATCTTGATGGGTCATAAATTGCACTGTCTCAGTCACTCGTGGAGGGTTCACGCTTTATGTATATCTCGCTCTCGTTCTCGCGAGCCGCCAAAAAGTTTGACGTATGGTATAATTTCACGGTCAAAATTTTGCCTCGACGTGAAACTTTACACGCAACTACCTTCAACTGACTTGCAAGTTAGTCTAATGCTTGCTTTGTTTATCGCTATTAAAAAGACAGGGATGGGAAGATAATTACCTTTCAGAACTTATATCGTGTTAATGGATATTTAGTTAACATAACTACAGATTCAAACCCACTAAAAACGTTTATAAACCAACATCAAAAGAAGCACTAAAACGATTTAAGGCTGCCACGATCCGGCGCACAAAGGATGGCCGACACCGGACAACCCTATACAACACTTGCATAGCGTGCCAACACCACAGAACATAGAATAAGGCAGAGTTTGCACATAAACGGCATGCATATTGTATAAACGGAACTATACAAAATTTGAACTTTTGTCAGTCAAATATGGACGACGGCTTCCTTTACAGAATCGCACGACCAATCGTTCGTTTCTTTAGCCAATCTTATTTACTGTAGAAGTACAATTTAAATGGCATTGCTTGCATTTAGATAGACTGAGGAAACCTAGGGACTATCTAAGCGAAAACAACAAATCTTACATTACAACCCGAAAAAGTGTGCTTCTTTTGCGCGCAAGTGCCCAAGCATTTAGGTTTTGTTCTGGAAGTAGCTGCTGTTGCTGAAGCTAACTTCATGTATCTATCCACCAAAAATTGTATTATGTAATTGAACATCAAAGATAATTGATTTTGCTTTGTTAATTCAAAGTAAAAATTAACGCAAAACTGTGTCGATCAAAATGACGCATATTCTCAACGTCTTTTTGTCCTATTTGTTTTATCATTGTGTGCGATAACGACTCTACTCTGTTCCTAGTTCTGTGTCCAGCACTTCACTAAAGTTTGTAGGGTTGGCACAGCGCCAAATTGGCTTTGATGCCGTTTCAATAATAATGCTGCGTTGTTTTATGGACCTATTGTGTAGCTGTGATTAATTTTGTAATAGTTTATCATTTACTGACGGTGATATTGAAGAGAGAAGTCTTGTTCTTGGGATGAGAAAAGATAAAAGGCTATGAATTATAAATAAGCTAAGATTTAATTTTACAGTGAAACTTTACTTACCCCTTCCGTTCAGCGACACAAACTGTTGTAGAGCGTTCTGTTTAAGTGATTTTTATAAGGGAGAACATGATGAAAGTGCGACAAAATCTATCTCACTGCCACTTAGGCTGACCCTACATTGGATGTGCGCAATCGTCGGGCGTGTGGGCATGCTGGCTGCACACACGCGACGCCGTGTAATGTGTGTGCCGCCTTTTTTCAGTCCTTCGCAGTATTGCGCCAACCGTTGTAAAAAAATTGCCAAGTGATTTTTTTTACGAAATTACTGGACTGGATTATAGACAAATTGTTATCTATACAACATAAAAACTTTATAATATTAAATTTAAACACATATTACGTTCACACGGCGCTCAGGAATATTCTCTTGATAATGTCATCTATAAAATAATATCGTAGAGAGGATATTTTGCAATTTAAAGGCTATATTTTAGCGCGATGTCGCAGCGACGCGCGTCACCGCACGATTTTTCCTCTTTGACGGATAATGCCTGATCGTAATACCGCTTGGAAATTGTGTATAAGGATTATTATTTCTTCATTATTACGTTGTGAGATTAAACATAGCTGTTTTGAGTCTATAGACTTATTAGCAACTGCCTACTGCTAGATAAGAAATAGCTTACCACCTATTCTCCAATCAAATATTCGTAACAAAAAAGAAACATAAAAATCGGTAAAGCCGTTTTGAAGGATATTCGAACTAAAACAATGTGACACGAGATTATTTAAGATTTAAAAGTACTATATATAAAATATTAAGGTTGAAAAATTAAGAATCCAGCAGCATTTGATTTGACCTAAGGTGTTTTTAACCGGGGGTGCAGGTTCTAATCCTGCTGGATACTTATTTTTTCAACCTTATTATTTTACAAAATACAAAAAAGCTGCATTTGAGTGCACAGTTGGTGTTGTGGTTAAAACGGTCTCCTCGCCGCTTTCAACTGCTCTGGCATTGTGGGTTCGATCCCTACATGCGACAAATATTCGTTTGATTCGCAAAGATTTGTTCTGACTCTGGGTATGCTCTATGTGTGTGAAATGTATGTTTGTGAACACCCCCGCGACACAGGAGTTATTGCAGGCGTCATTTAAAAAAAATAAAGAAAAAGAAAAAAAGGCTCTAATTTGCTTTACTATATTACAAGCATACTATGTATAACTTTAGTTTTACCAACACTTTTCATCTAACATTGTTCTTTTCTTATAATAGAAAGTTTAATTTTGGCGCTCTTAAAGCAGTAATGCTATGACCGGCATACAAACCATAATAATATAACTTCGATGAATCGGGTAAAACAACAACTATATTGCCGAGAAGGGAGTGGAAAGAGTGTATTACACCCATATTTCACCTTATATGTTTAGGTCCCATATGATAGGAGGTGAAAGGTGTGACAAACAGACAAAAACAGTGTTTTGTTAGAGCTTAGTCTACTTACGCTCATGAGATCTTAGCCCAAGTATCTTACCTTGCATTTCCACTGTGTCTGCCTACCCTTATAAGAAAATCGTGAGTTTATCGTAATTATGTTTGTAATTGATTACTAAAACATCCCGAGATCCATTCAGCTTAGATTGAACAAGGTTTTAGGTAAAGGCCTTAGTCACGACGTACTACATTTACGTACTGTCGCTGGCTCAGTTACTAACTAGAAGAGGGACAGAAGACTCACTTGCGATAAACTGTAGATTAAACCGCATTGTTTGTATAAACCTATTAAATTGATTTAACCCGCAACTTTGAATGTATGGCATGTATGTACTATAATACGACCTCTAAGCTGAATCTCATCAATATTACCTTAGAGAGTTAGCTGACAAACAAACTGACATACTAGACGGTCATAATCAAATTCGTACTTTTATCTAACAATAAATACTTATAATAACGTTGTATATTTCGCACTGACTGGAGAATAGTTTTTATTATAATTGGCGTATAATTCCATTTCTTTTATCGTACATAAATTTTATACGCAAGATAATAAACTCAAATACCTAGATAATATTTGGAATGTAAACGTTAGCATACCTTAGATAGGACCTCTTTTTTCTCCACCACAAAGAGAGGATCCTCCGACCAGGCTCGGTGGTATTGCTTAGCGGACAGCTGTCCAACGGTAGCGTATTGGAAGTGGTATATATATTCACTTGCTGTGAACATTTCGTTGTCGCGATTCAGCACTCGTTGACATATGTCACGTGATTATGTGTGGATACCGCCACACCTCTGACATAACTTGCTCGTGTACATTATTTATGTCAGCTTCATTTCTATCGCAGAACTGAGTGAGCCTTCTCTTCCACAGTATTTTGTGTCCCAATATTACATCGGCTCTGCCTGTGACACTGCGGAAAGTAAATCATAAATCATTGCCGCCATTTTGGATTGCGGTAATTTGGCAATATCTTGTGGATGCGGGATATTCTCTTGCAATAAATTATGTGGTTAAATGGAATAATTTGAGTAATAAAAGGAAGTAGGAAGTAAAAGGCACCATAGCAGCGATATTTGTGCTGAAAGGATTGTAAAAACTAAACTATTGTATATAATGTTGCTTCTTGCTGCGACAATGCTTACGTAGTAACTATAATCTGTTTATTTAAAAATAATTAATCATTCTTAGCATAAATTAATTTAGTACCTTTGGTCAAAATTAAATTCCTCATTAGTCTCTAATTTTATATCTAGACTAGATTGTAATCTTTATGAAGTATCTAATTGTTTAGAAACATAATTTTTTTAAAAAAGCTAAACAAACACATTATTTTTTTTTAAATAAATTTACACAAAAAATACATTTTAAAATATACAAAGGTCCCTCTGGCATCGAATTCAGTGACAAAGCTGCTGGTGGTTAGGGCTTTTGAGATAGGATCCTCCTCACTATGCGTGTCGTGTCGGAAAACATCGCTTTCTGTATCTGACCCCAGCTGCCTCTTCAGATGGTTGTTAAGGCTTTTGGGTATAAATCCATGGACTAAATAATTATTACTTTGTCCAAAACAGAAGGCCATGTGAGTTCTGGAGCTTACATCCTCATATATTTCATCAAGATCTATTTAAGTTGTAAAAAAGTATAAAAAACAAATTCAAATTATAAAACTACCCGACTTTCAAGGAATGGGTCAATCATAAGTTAGATAATAAGACACTGATCCCCGAAATACAGTTTACACTAGTTCAGGGGTTAGGGAATTCAAAACCATTGTAACAAAATTATGTCAATAAACATTATTATTATTATTTTATGTTAAGATTGCTTATCGTACACACGTAAAACGATTGCACAGTTGTCAGTGCAAGACTGGCTGCGACTCAGGCGCGACGTATCGCACTCTCTTGATAATGCCTAGACGTATAGGCGAAACCGCGGTCGACTAAATAGACCAACATTACGTGATTAACACCCGTATTTCATAATTTTAATAATGTTACAAACTCACGTCAGTTTTAATAAAGATTTTCACTTTAAATAAAAAATCCTTAGTCTGCCTTAAAAAGTAATAAATAGCACTCATAAGTAATGTATTATTTAGTTAATTATTCATTATTGTACAATTATTATTATTTTGCTTACAGTGTAACCTAACGCAACAAAATGTAAAAACATGAAAACATTATAAATTAGATACAATTAACATCTCAAAAAAAAATTAAAGGATATAAAACACAAACAACAAATAAAATAGTTACAATATGGATTAATATCACTGGTCAACACTGATTTTGCCACACGAACTTTGATAGCTAATTTTGTTTTATCAATCTACCCTCATCATTAAATCACAGTTTTCATTTGTCTGTTAGCCTCATATTTGTTGTGATACGGTAATACTCATAACTAGTACTACGGCGGTAAATTAACAGAAACGCTCACAAGTAAATCGTCATAAAAGTATTTGTAGTTGAATTTGAATATTTTTTGTGATTTATTAATCCTGTGAACATGTCGAGGAAGTGTAAAAATAACCCTAACTCTTTTTGTTATATCTGCGGAGAACTTACATTCAAAAAACAACGACGAAATTTTACGAATCTTGTGCTGGAGTGTTATCACCAATGTTTTGGTTTTTCTGTCGCCCATCAAGACAAATTCTGGGCCCCTCATGTCTGTTGCATAACGTGTGTGAAAAATTTACCACCATTGCATATCAAATTAGGATTAATAAAAAAAATTGTGAAGGGAATGGATCGCAGTGGGAGTGGATTTTTGTACCTAAAAGAAAAATTCCCTAAAATAAGTGATGCAAAAATAAAAGAGGGTATTTTTGTTGGCCCTCAAATCAGGGAGTTAATAAAAGATTCAACATTTGAAGAAAAATTAAGCGGTTTAGAAAAATGTGCATGGAACGCATTTAAAAATGTTGTTGCAAATTTTTTGGGCAACCACAAGAGTGACAGTTACAGAGAGTTGGTTAGCGAGCTCTTATTGTCATATCAAGCATTAGGTTGCAACATGTCACTCAAGATCCATTTTTTAGACTCGCACCTGGATTTTTTTCCTGACAATTTAGGGGCTGTCAGTGACGAGCACGGCGAGAGGTTCCACCAGGACATTTCTAGTATGGAAAAGCGGTACCAGGGAAAATGGAGCCCAAATATGTTAGCGGATTACTGCTGGACAATTAAAAGGGACCAACCAGAAGCTAAACATTCAAGAAAATCTTAAATTATTAAGTAATTTATATAAAAAAAAAGTTTGATTTACGAGATCTGTATTTTTTCTTAATATTTTTAATTACTCAATAGAATAAAATCCTTGGCTAGCAATTTTTTTTTAACTGTTTATTTTTTCTTACAATCACCAACTAAAGTAAAAAATATCAAAAAAGTCCGTGTGGCACGAAAAAGTTTGAATTTTGTTGACCAGTGTATTCAAAAGGCATAAATAAATAATAAAATTTAACTTTCTAAACTTAATCAACAAGTGCGTATTAATTACATTAAATGAAACAAATATAACATCGTCATTGAAAACCAATTACACAAACAAACAAAATGTAAAGTCAAAATATTTGTTCTCGTTTATTTACCGAATGTGCAGCTAATTGTTATTTATTGAATTGTTACATTCAGAATTTAATTGTACTGTTCGCGTTGTCTGTAATTTTATTCACAAATGGCGAAAGTCAACACTTTTAAAGCAATCGAGAAGTCGGCAATAAACATGAATTTAAATGCTCCGACAAAATTGTATTTCAAGTAAATACGTAATGTACACATAGCTACACATTACTCCTACTTTTTCCGTCCCTGTCAGGGTGCATAATTGATGCTGTACCTATATTAAGGTTGTCTGTAAGAAATTGCTTATAGCGAGCGAAGCCCATTGTGCAATTTTAAGAGCAATTTCAATCAAAATTATCTTTGTGAATATTGGTGTACAATAAAGATTACTCTATCTATCTATCTGTATTTAAAATCTATATGAAACATTATGGAGTGCAATAAAGACTGGATACTGAACACATTAAGCTATACATTTACAGTCTTCTTCCTCGTCGTGTCGATGGCTGAGTCAAATTTTATTTTGACTTGCCCTCGTGGTGAAAGGATTAGCCTATTCGCTTTGGAGAACTCGCGAATTGCCCAGGGTGCGCCGGACGTTGTGTACGTCACTCTAGGAGGCTCCTTTCATGCACCCCAAGATGGTCTCGCATTGCACGGGAAGCCAACACAATGCGAGATCATCTTGTACTGGACATGTATAACTTGGAGTGTAGCCGAGTGCATTTGCAATTTTATTTGTATTAATATTTTCTGCCTCGATGGTGTAGTGGTTAGCGTATACGCCTCTCACCACGCGGTCTCGGGTTCAATTCCAGTCCAATGTTATTTGTGAACTTTCCGTCAGGTAATGCACAATAGCAGCACGGAATTGGCATTGTGTCCGGTGGATGGTGATAGGCTCTCCCCAACCCATGGGACCTAAACAGGTGAAATGTGGGTATTGTACACCTCTGCCACACCCTTCTGGGTAATACAGGCGTGATGTTATTAAATATATTTTTCATTCGCCGAGCTTTCTAGAAATTGCATGTCAGTAGTTTGTCGCCATTATTATGATCTAACAGTTACCAGTAGGACGATATTTTTGGTTATACCAGTAATCAGACTTTCTAACTTCTGATTACCCGTAATCACTACTTTCAAAGTTTAGGTTGATGGCGGATATTAATCTAACCTCTGCTGCGGCATGGTATAAAATGCGATATTTTACCAAAGCTCTACAGATCTTTTTGCTTTTATAACTATTTTGTCTTTTTGCAGCTTTGTTAGAAAAAGGTCTGCCATAAGATCTTTCATTTCTATCTATTGATAGCTCGGTCTTACAACTAAATAAATAAAACCATATTAATCACCTTTGGACCTTTTTTTCAATTACATTGGGTTTGGCTTGTAGTCTAGGAGCTCGTGGCTAAGTAGAACCCGCCCGGATGCAATGCTAACCGCGGTCGGCCATGAAGAGCACCTTGAGCCGTCGGTCCCCGTTGCCATTTCAACATCTATGGCAGTTGTTATAGGGTAGTCAGGGTTTAGAAAGTCTGACAACTAGTCTAACAAAGAGTATCGTATTAACTCGTACTAAGTTGTATAGGTCCGATGGTAGTCGATCTACGTAAAATACTGATATTCTGCTAAATCCTTTACATTAAAAAACGACCCTAATGTCATTGGGAAAACCCTCGGAAGATGATGTGGAGTGACTACTAGGTGATTTATACCATATAAATAAATAAATAAATAAATATTTCACAACTCACACACAACGCCATCTAGTCCCAAACTAAGCAGAGCTTATACTATGGGTACTAGAATAACTGATACTAATACATATATACTTTTCTTTTGTAAATATATACTTATTATACATAGAAACACCCAGACTAAGACAAACCCCATGTTCATGCACACAAAGATTTGTCTTAAGTGGGAATCGAACCCACGACCTCGGCGTCGCAGGCAGGTACACTACCCACTTCGCCATCCGGTCGTCAATCAATTAGTGATCCCAAGATATTCTTCTATTAATGTACAGTGGAAACATTCAAATCAAATCTTAAACAATAAAAGCACACTCTATCACGTAACAATGTTCTAAGCTACACCAGATATCCAGTTTTATACAATAACACAAGTGGCTCAGCAATCTGCTACATAATAAGTTACGATGACTGCTTTTACGATGCCTCAGGGAATCACCTGAATCAGAAACCGAACCGGCCACTACTCCTCAAACCCCTCGACACTAACAACATACGTATTTTATGATCTACTCGCCTCATGGACTAATCGGAGCATTTTGCTGGCTATTTTCTTTAGTTCTCTTTATCGCTGTCAATATGTTAGTTTATTTAAGTATTGATAAGGTTTCATATCACCTTATATGCTTTTTCTTAAGGAGTTTTTGTACAGTCGGCTCCTTATATATAGTCACAGACAAAATATCCAGATATACAACACCACAATCAAAGGTACAACCAAAGTCTTCTAATTAAATAAATCTTGCACAAATATATCGGCACATGGACACTGTCAAAAATATGAGTGTATTCAAAGTGTCGAAATCATAATAACAAACACAGTGCCAATGGATTCAAAGCTTTCAAAGTATTTAAAAATATGTAGCAATAAATGTTCGGATATATTTGTGCAAGTTGGGTGATTTATATAACATGAAGACTTTGGTAGTACTAACATCATTGATTAGTTTAGGCGGTACTATATATCTGGCTATTTTGTGTGTAACTATGTATTACATAAGGAGCCGACTGTTACTCATAATTATGGTTATAATAAAACACACCTCAAACATACACAATACTAAATATACGTAAAACTATATAGAAGCCTTTAAAATTTGAGGGTAGCCCTTTATTTTTCTAGGATCCCACCATCAAATCGTGACCTAATAAAATAGGACCACAAAAAAAAAGCTCAAATCGGTCCAGGTGTCTTCGAGTACTCGGTGAACAAACATAAAAAATAAAATATAATCGAATTGAGAACCTCCTCCTCTTTTTTGAAGTCGGTGAAAAATACAGATCGAACATTCAGTTTAACCCAATTTAAAATGTTCGAAATCATAATCCAACCATGGAGCCTTGTAGATGAAATGTTATTATATTACCATACAATGTCGTCAACCAACAAAAATATTTGACCTTTATTTTGTCAAGCTATAATTATGAACCACACATGTATTTTATATATATTATATTTATTTTTTGTACGCAACAACTATGCCAGACTCTACTAAATCTATTTCCATCCTAAGGTTGCCTGGCAGAAATCACTATTAGTGATAAGGCCGCCCATTGTACTGTAATCACTAGATATAAAAAATCAAAGTGTAAACTCAAGGTGTACAATAAAGTGTATAATAAATAAATAAATAAATAAATAATTTTATGAACAATTGAATTTATATATATTTGAGTATTTGCATTTATGAAGGGCTGGTCGTCAATTAGAGACACAGCACACTGGTTCAACTAGAAGCCTCCAATTCACTTGAAAGTCGGTCAAGTACTGTCGAACTGTGGCCAAAGGGCTTCGTAATTAAAAGCAGTCACTCAAATATAGCCCAAAATTGTGCCCGTTTGTATTCGTATATTATTGTTGTAAATAATTTTAATACTTCCAGTTTTAGTATTACCGAAGGTATAAGTGTTGAAAGTCTCAGTACATCTATAATTATATATTGTCTGCACGTGTGGTGTAGTGGTTCGCCTCGCCGATCTCCACTGCACTGGTGTTGTGGGTTCGATCCCCACATGGGACAAATCTTTGTGTGATTCGCAAAGATTTGTTCTGAGACTGGGTGTGCTTGTGTGAGTGAATGTGTGTATTTGACCTTGTGATTTGGACCATTGGATAGTGTAATTACTTCTGGCGTTCTATCTAATGTCAAAAAACAAAATATAATATAAAACCAAAATATAATATAATAAATAAAATATAATATCTATAGAGTAAAGAAAGAAATTGAAAGTCTCAGTACGTGTATAACCATCATGTTTCACTAATATTATAAACGCTCAAATAAAAAATAACTTTGGCTATTAATACTATATTCGGGTAGATAAATGGGTGTTTACCATAGAAATCTTAATAACTAGTCAATAGAAATGCTATCGACTATCTTTTAACACTGGGACGCATGTCGCCGGTTTTCAAATACCACTACATAACCAAACAATAAAAACACAATTTCGCCTACACATACATTTTGTATTCCTGCAAACAAAATTATTCTTTTTGCGATGACATTAAGCAATATTTTCTAAAAACGAATAATCTTTAGGGGCGCGGCTTCCGCAACCAATAATAAACAAGTGCAAAAAGCAGAGAATGATATCGGGCGCTCATTTTCTCTAAAGAATAGTGCAATGCAAAGTTCAAAATACACATATCGATAATTATAATTTTCCGTTGAGCGTAAATCGCCAAAGAGATCGCAACAATAGATAACTATTTATTGCAAGTGTTTCATTACTCACCTCGCTTTTAGACGATTTATTTATGAGAAAAGGAATACAATAATTAAACGTCGATAAGGTTAGTAAATTTTTTTATTAAGTTGTAAAAATCTTAAAGGCCAAGCTCCAATACTTCACCTTACGGGGAAAAAAACAATGAACAAATAATCAAATAGAGCAATAGTGGTACAACAATGAAGATTAAACAATTGTGCGCCAAAATAAATTGGGAAATAATAAGTGCTACATCAGAAGATTATTTTATTAGTATCATCCATATTACATATTTCTTTGTAAGTAAGCAACGAGTTAATAGTTTAGCATCTTTATTATTGCAACAGAATATAAAAAAGCCAGCGTCAAATAACAAACGTACCGGTTAATATATTCACTTTTTTTTTATATATATACTTTGTTTAGCCAATATTAATAGACCGTAGGTATAACACATTTTTATTCTTACCGTAATGAGTTTCCATATGTCAACTGTCGGTACAGCTGATTTGATCAAAGTCCGTCTTTTTGTTGACAAGTTAAATTGTTCATTTGTGAAATGAACAGAACAAATTCTGCTATTGTTTGTCGGGAACCAATTTTTTTTTCCAGTAGCAGATATCCATTAATCTTTAATATCTGGATCTTTTGGAAACCTGTAATAATAGCATTAGAGAAGGTAAACAGATGCATATGAAAACGTATCGAACCGATCCAACTTAATCCATATCCTTACAATACGTAATATAATATGTAATAATAATAGTAATATGCATAAGTACCTGTCCTACTTCATTATTGTAACATTAAAAATATTTGTTAAATTCTATTTCATACATCTCAAATTCTAATATTTAACGAAACATCATATTTCATTCCCATTTCGGCAAAACTAGATATTAAACTAAAAAGTAATAAATTATCGATACAAAAAAGTAGTGGCACGTCACTAATTCGCGGCCAACTCATGCATGCGTTCCTTGAATTTACGTCAGCGGCGATATTGGTTATTACGCTATGGCTATAATTCCATTGCTGCTTTTAGCATTTGTCATAATAGACATGAACAAACATAAGTATTAATGGTTATTGAATTGAGAAAAAAATCTTTTTTCTGTGATAATCATAGTAGCGGCGGTGAGAATATTTGATTTGACTATATTTATAAAAAACTACATTATTTCATAAATTAAGTACTTACATATGAAAAGTTATCCCTTTATTTGTTAAGTTACAATTTTTGGAAGAGTTTCCGCAGTTGGATATGCTGCAAAGCACCATGTTTACCTCTGCGCGTCCCAAACAACACTGGTAACCACGACAACTCCTCAACTCGCACTTGGGTTCGATTAGACAAATGCGCGGCGACAAGATCACGCGTCTTTGACATTTCTATTGCCTTGTTATTAAGATTTCTATGGTGTTTACCCATTATTCTATCCGCTGGATCATAGTGAAAATTATCACGAGAACAAATTAGTCACATTTTACCCGATCGAAACCAATTAAGAAGAAATTGAAATAAATTCCTTTGCAATAATATTGTAACGCAATTTATTTCAAAAATATATTTATGTAAAATCTAAATGTGCAAGTACCTAACTTTACATATATCATATATACATGTCACCTTGGTTACATATTCCTTATGTATAACAACAACTTACTTTATAACATAAAAAACACCTACCACATGTCTGTTTCGCATAATTTTTTAATTACGAATACTCGTGCAGCCACACCCACATGCACCACAGGTTGAGCAGATGTGGCTTAAGCTGACATTAAATTCTCTAACCATAATTATTGGCACAGCTTATCGGCCACCTTGGCTAGATGTAAACACCTTCTTTGATGCTCTGACAGACTCATTATCGTCTATGGCTGATGCCGATAAAATTGTACTGCTAGGTGACTTTAACATTAATATGCTTAGTCCATCAGATAGCAAAACCAAATTGCTTAATGCATTTCTACATTGCAGCAGTCTCTCAAATGTCATTACTGAACCCACTCACTTCACCGATCACAGTGAAACATTAATTGATCTAGTGTGCACTGATGCTAAAGTAAATGAGGTATTAGTGTCACATATACCAGAGCTAGGACATCATGCTATAATTTCAGTGCAACTGAAAATAAAAAAGGAGAAAGCTACACCACATTGGGTTTCCTATAGGCCTCTAAATGATATCTTGCCAGAGCTCTTTGACAGGGATATTTCAAGAATAAACTGGGATGACATAAGCAGCCTGGCAGATGTAAATGACATGGTGCATCTTTTCTCAGAGTACACTTTAAAGCTCTTTGATTTGCATGCACCATATAAAAAAGTTTTAATAAGGGACAGGGGCTATCCATGGGTTACCGAAACTGTACGGGACATGATGCATTTGCGTGATGAATGTCATATACAGGCAAAGAAGACTAAGTCTGAGCATAAACAAAAGGCATATAAGGAAATGAAAGAGTTAGTAAAAGGGGCTATGGAACAAGAAAAGAAAGCATACTACACAACTTATATAAATAAAAACATTAACCAACCTAAATCTCTTTGGAATAATTTAAAATCAACCTTAACCATAAAAAATAATAAACATAACGACCTCCCTCCAATATTTAGTGACCCTGAACTTTTGAACATGCATTTTTTAAATATACCAGGCAACAGCAGTGTGAGTATTTCTGACATGACATTTTATGAGTATAACAGATTCAGTAATGATGTTGATTTAAATTTTTGTCTAAAATGTACCACAGAGGCAGAGGTGCTTAAAATCATTAAGGGCCTAAAATCGAATGCTATGGGCCCAGATGGCATAACTTTGAATATGCTCATAATGATGTTGCCGCATACACTTAAGCCTATAACATCTATAATAAACCGATCTATTACCACTTCAACTTTCCCTGATCTGTGGAAGCTGGCTACAGTTAGGCCTATACCTAAAGTTGCTAACCCTACTTGCCTTAGGGACTTAAGACCCATTAGCCTACTTCCTTGTCTCTCAAAAATTCTTGAGACCATTGTATGCTCTCAGCTAAGGGAATACTTGGAAAGGTGCAATATTTTACCATCTCATCAATCAGGATTCCGCAAAGCACACAGTACATCTACTGCTTTAATAGATGTGGTAGATAACATATTGGAGGCTAGAGACCAGGGAATGGGGACAATTCTCACCCTACTGGATTTTTCACGCGCATTTGATGGTCTCAGTACTTCACTCCTTTTGTCTAAATTATCGTACTATGGATGCAGTAACAGCACAACAAAATGGTTCCATAGTTACTTAACAAATAGGCACCAATTTGTGCAACTTTTAAATGGTAAGAATGGTGAAAATGTGTCATCTTCTTTATGTGAGGTCACAAGAGGCGTTCCGCAGGGCTCCATTCTTGGTCCTATTTTGTTTATTGTGTATACTGCAGACATAACGAACCGCATAATGAACTGCAAATTTCACCTTTACGCAGATGACCTCCAGCTATATCTGTCTTTCAGGCCGCAGGATACATGTGAGTCTGTAATGAAAATAAATGAAGACTTAGACAGAGTTGCAGACTGGGCAAGAAGAAATTCTATGACACTAAATCCCAGCAAGACTAAATTTATTGTTATGGGTACAAAGGGACTCATAGATAACATCAACAATGGGAATCCTGATGTTAGGATAGACAGATCCACTATAGAACAGGTGTTGGAAGCTCGCAACCTGGGAGTGGTTTTTGATGGTAAACTCCAGTTTGAGACTCATGTACAAGAAGCTGTATGTAACTGTATTTACCGCCTGAAGCTACTTTACAGGGTGCGTAGGTACCTAAGTGAGGATGTGCGTATTGTGCTGTGTGAGTCTCTTATCCTATCTAAGCTGAACTATGCCGATACTGTGTATGGGCCATGTTTGCTGGGTAGGAGTGAGAGGCTTATTCAGAGAGTGCAAAATGCATGTGCACGCTTTTGCTTCCATATTCCACCTCGTACACATGTGACACCATATCTAAGCAAGGGAGGATTAATGCGGATGGAGGCTAGAAGGAAATTACATCTAGCTACTTTGTTATTTGGAGTTGTACTCACTGCAAAACCAGAGTATTTGGCAAAAAAGCTGGCATGGTCTAGTGATGTAAATCAATATAAAACCAGGGCTTCGGAATATTTGATATCTACACCATTGCATCGGACAGCAGCATATCGCGGCGGCTTTTCTTTTATGGCGTCGGCCATATGGAACGTACTGTTGCCTCCTGAGCGTGCCTGTAAAACGGTTTCTTGTTTTAAAAATGTGTACAAAAAACATTTACTGAGTTTATGATTATTGATTGATTAATTTTAAAAAACATTTACAGAACAACAAAGTAAGAAAGATAAAGAATTACCTGTGGCTTGCACGCATGTGCAAATATTATCATAATGGCATTCCTTCTTGTAATAGAACACCTCCCAAATAAAATACCTAAACTTGGGAGAAAACACTATAATTCTATCCTACACAAATCACACACATTTACACTATACAGACTAAACAAAAGACACGGCACATTGTTTGTTTTTCAATAACTTATTTAATACAACAAGACAAGTATGTTTGGCTTGGACGTGATAATATGAGAACCCCGCTCTTCCCGGAATTTCATTGTTTATGTTTACTATTTATAAATGTCAAAAGCGTATGGGTGCGTTCCATGTTTCATTGCGTTTCATTTTAAATAATGTATTTATTAATTTTAAATATAAGTTTGCTAAATGTAAGTAATGCTTTATTATTATATAGGTGTAGTTGTTTCTTATTTATGAAATTTGATTTAGTTAGTAGTTTAAGGGTATAATTTGTTCGTGACACAAAATATTATAATATGTAATTATTATTTTTTTTTTTCTGTTGTCACACTGATCCCTACTCACTGGGCGCATCAGAATTATCAGCGCTGCGGTGCTTTTAGCGCTGCAGTATTGTGCTGAGATGCGTACCATTTCCGGCATAATGTATAAATAATGTTTTTATTTTGTTATAATTTTTTTATGCCAGAATAAATGATTTTTCTTTCTTTCTTCTTTCTTCTTTCATAATTTGTATTTTCCTTTTGAATATTATGTGTGACTAATTGTTGTGAATAATGGGAAATAAATATATTTTAAAATCAAAAATCAATTAAGAAGAAAATATGATTTTTGGGTAAATCCATACTAATATTATAAAGAGATTTTTTTGTTTGTTTTACGCAATAAGCTTTGAATCTACTGGACAGATCTTGATAAAAAATGGTGTTAAGGTAGATCAGTTTTATTGATATACCACGCAAGTAGAGCCACGCACGCAAGATAGTAAAAGATATAAAATGAATACTACCGTTTATTTATCATAGGATTACTGTATTAACTGAGTAGTAAACGTAAAATAACAACATAATTGTATACTCATTGCAATCTGAGAGAGTGCTCAGCTGTCACCGCTCTTACTGACTCAGCGCGAAAGCTTTTTAAAGTAGATCAAAACCGACCAAGTGCGTTTCGGGCCGCGCGCACTGTAGGGTTCCGTAAGCAGTCGTTGCAGCATACGGACTTAATAGGGGTCTACTACCAGTATTGAATACGTAACGATTCAATTAGTTTTAAAAGTTCAGCACATGTAACTACTCCGTCACAATTTTCTTTAGATTTTTCAGAGCCAGTTGTTTAGCTTTTTAGAAGGGATACCCTAGTCGAACAAAAATTTGCTCTTTAAGGTCAAAATTGAACCTGTAGAAGAGAGGGAAATAATCATTTTCAATTTACATGTAGGGAATGTAAACGAAAATTTGTTTTCCAAGATTTTATATTACCACTTTGTTGGCATTGTTAATTAACATATTCATGCAAAATGTCAGCTTTCTATCACTAACGGTTTCGACGCTATGCCTCGGACAGACGGACAGACAGGACATGGCGAAACTATGGAGATTCCTCGTAGGTACTACGGAACCCTAAAAACTGGTTGACCTTAATTCTGCCGCCCAAATAATAATGTATAAGCTATTAAAGATCTTTTACATGTGACAGCATTATTTATTTTGCGAAATACCTGCAGGTACCCTGCGCATGATCCGCTAAATATTTGTAGGTAGATGAGTCGCTGCATCTGAAGACTACGATATGTTTCCTGGTCCAGAAATTTCTGGGTCTTTCACTACATTATTGAAACACGGTAGTGAGGATAAATATTAATATTTGACAGCACGATAAGGGTAAGACGGTGAGTTCCCTCGTACGAGCTTGTTCACCAAAAGTCAAACTTTTGGTGAACAAGCTCATTCAAGCTTATTCTGTCAACGGGTGAAAGAGTATATTTAGATATAATTATGAAATACGGGTGTTACTCACGTAATGTAGGTCTATTTAGTCGACCGCGGTGTGCAAGAATGGCTGAGACTCAGGCGCGACGTATCGCACTCTCTTGAAAATGCCTAAAAGTATATGTGAAACCGCGGTCGACTAAATAGACCAACATTACGTGAGTAATACCCGTATTTCATAATTTTAATAATGTTAAAAACTCACGTCAGTTTTAATAAAAAGAGTATATTTTGACAAAAATACTATATGCTTATTTGACCGTAATGTTACGTCTACATGCTCAATCTTACTTGCGCAAATATTTACACAAACTGTTTACGCAAGTTAGATAAAAATTGTAGCCGGATTTCAAACTTAACATACGAAATTCAAATCAGAGGTGAGTCAGGAGTGTTTTTCCTACGAACTCATTCTTAAAAACTCTACCATCAGCATAAAAAAACACAGTAAAGTGACCTTAATTCTGCCACCGAAGCAATGATGTATGGAGCGTATAATTTAAAGGTCGTCTGCAGCGGACAGTGTCCGTATTAAAATCATTTGTTGGCATATATTTCATAGTTTCCTGGCATCGTGCCAGAGGTTTAACTGGCAATCACGATAGGGCCTGGCACACCGATGTCTGCCATGTGAGACAGCTCTTAAATTATTTGGCGGTTTTAAAAGAAAATGTATTTTATTTTCAATTTTTGTTATGGTACACTTGGCAGCTGAATTTGGATGATTTTATCTATAGAAAACATATAAAGAGGTATTCAATGCTGATAAAAATATAATGGTTTTTATTACTCTTTATATTTATTTGTATAATTCGACAAAAACGTGATTTTGAGGGGTATAAGGTGGTGGAGGTACATCAATGTTATCAAGATCGATGTTGTTTTAATTCGACATAATTGCGTTATTTTTTGTAGATTACTAAATAGACCATGATACCATGACAGTTTTAAACTAAAGAAAACACAAATTACTCATAATTAAACAAAATCCTCAATATTAGAAAGCGGCCGTGGCGCAATGGATAAAGCTTCGGCCTTACGATCGAGAGGTCGTGGGTTCAAATCCATTACACTATGGACGTGAACTTCCTCCTAACACAAGTGAATTAAGCTTAGCTGTAGGGGGTTAACAAGCATTTTTTGTAAAAAAAAAAAAGAAAAGTTTTCTTTTACGTATTTCTCATCTAAACTCAAAGTTACACCCTCCTTTTACCCTATAAGTGGATGTTCTTGTCAGTATTACTTAATGCCACAGGTGTACACGAAGGGACTTTTAGTGTCGCACTGGGCGGAACAGATGCTATTTAGCAAGAAAAAGACTTCCTCATTGTACTGTCTTGTAAACGTCGAGGACAGTAAGCAAAAATAGCTTATATGAGTGCTATCTGCCTGGATATGACGGTATAAAAATTGCTTTTTATCTATTCTCAGACCTACATATATACAAAAACTCAGTCAAGCATTTTGTGAGCAGTTTGATAACTAACTCAGTGGCACGAGATTTCCATATATTAGATTGTTTTATACAGAGAAAAGGAAATGTAGATACAACGGCTTAGTTGCCTATTTTATATGAAACTTCAGCGTGTAAATACAGAAATTATGTATGCATTTTTGACATTCATAGGTGCAAAAATTTTAGTACGATTTCATGATATTTATGCCTCTCTAGTTGTAAAACAGTCTGTTGTTTACAACCTTTTTGGTTTTATAACTAAGAAATGTTTTTAGGTAGTCTTTTTGATATTTATAAACTACAAATAACTTTAAAATTGTAAACCCATAAACGCACACGTATGTCTGTGTTTCAGAAGGACTCTGTACTTTTTTACCTTTGCAAAACAACTTTAACTAGTTTTTGGGTTTCCTCTGATATAAATAAGATCTTAAACGTGCATAAAACAAAGACTTCTCTACAAGATCTATCTTCACCGTCCTTCTCTAAAATCAAGGGCATTCCCAATCTGAAACTTCAAGAGAAGCCAAATAAATCCAACCATTGTCCCTCGTATTACCTGAAACACTTAAAAAAGAGAGAACAAAAAATCTTCAACACGGTACGGAAAAACCGTTTCGAATGAACAAAAAACTGAAAATGTTCGCAAACAATTTATTATTCTTTACAATGAATTTTGTCGTCTCGTAATTGCTGAGGAGAAATGTATAAGAATTGCATTGTTTTCTGTTATAGAGGCTAAATAAATATATTATACTTAATTATACTTTAACATCTTTTTTAAATTTACTGTTTTGTTTTAAGTTTGCGCATTCTAAGACCCAGTTTCCACCAAAACAGGGATGAGAGGAGATGTCTTTGACTAACAAATCATTTTGTTATTTTCACATCATCTCTCTGCTTAGCTCCAGTAAAGAAACTTGATTGGTTTTAAATTTCAAACATATCTTCTCTCGTTTCTGCTTTGGTGGCAACCAGACCAAATGAAACTTAAGTTTTAATTTCATGGGGTCCGAGTGCCCGCTTATTATTTAAAGATATTTCTAAGCGGTTAATCGACGCTTCACGTGATCCCGAAGGCTGGCTTTTACTTGGCTCAAAGAATTAGCATTGCCATTCAACGTGGCAATGCTGTCAGCCTCCTGAACACGTTCCCTGCAGTCGAGGTCGATGCGGAGGAATTATATGACACCTTACCTGTAAATTTGTAAATAGTTATTTGTTAATTTTATTTTTTACTAACTTATATATAAATATTTAATTTAATATTAATTATAAAATTTATGTTAGTGTGAGAAATTGTAAAATTGTAGTAAAAAATAAATAAATCTGCAAGTTTTAATTTTAGCTATAGCGCAATTCCTTCTTTAGATTAAATATTATTCCTTTGCCATTAAATCAAATCAAATCAAATCAAATCAAATCATTTATTTCCATGGGCCCCAAGGGGCGCTTGAACACGTCAAAACAAACATCTAAACACAAAAAATTAAAATTAAAATAAAACTTAGCTAACTAAATTATAATACTTATTGTAATAAAATGATTTGACACCGGAGCTTAGATTGACTTTAATTCAACTTAGAGAAATTGAATTAAAATCAATCCAAGTACCAGCTCCGATGGGTATTGCATCATGAGAAGAGCTGGTGAGAAACTCATGTGCACCATCTTTTCAAATAATTCATACAATATTTGTTTGTTTTTTGACAATAATTCTATGTGTAAGTTATAGCAACCAAAACAACATTATAGCTAAATATGGTTAAAGAGAAAATAAACTTAAATATAGAAATGCAATTAAATTATTATAAATAAATCCATAGTATATAAGGTTGCAATATCTTACACTTCAAGCAGAAAATAAAGGAGTAAAAACAATGTGTGTATACTACTGTATATATAAGGGTTTCAGAACAGACAAAAAAATATTTATATACTAATAACAAAACTATTTATACTATAAAAATATAAAAATTTAAAATTTAAAAAAAATGTACACACAGATTGCCTTTACTTAACAATATTTGAAATAACATGAAATGAGGTTATACAAATCAAATTTAGTGAGTTAATAAAGAAACTATAAATTATGAATTAATTTTCATTAATCATCATATTAAATAATAAAAATAATGTATCAATTGATATTCATTATAATGTCAAAAGTTGAAACCTATGTCAATAATATGATGTCAAAAATAAATTATGTCAATCTCAATATAGAATATAATATGTCAAAATATTAATAAATTAACCCATTGATACTTAGTTTTATCTACTACAAGATAAAGTCAATATTCTACTCTGCAAGTTCTTTTATTTTTATGTGTTAAAATCTTAAACCAAAGCAAAAATATGCTATGCTGTGCCCCTTGTTTGACAACCATAGAGTTACGGGGTGCGGGGCGCGGGGTGGAGGAGGTGTGAAACACACTACCTTTCCGTACTAACACGGGTCTCGCAAACAGTAAATTTTTTGATAACATCGTGTACAGCCTTCTATTTAATTCTGTCCTAGTACACACATGGCACGTCCTTAAAATTTAAACAAATATTATAACGAGGATTTTTCGTTTGTTCGTTTTTACCGAATAGATTCCAAAGCTACTGGAACATTTTGATGGAAATTGGCGTGGCAATAGTACAGGACCCCAGAAAAAACTTAGAATGCTTTTTATAACTTTCTCGATGGCATATAATACTTTTATAGTGGTATGCGTATGCCTCTCACTGCGAGGTGGTTCGATGCCCGGGTAGGACAAAGTGTTATTTGTGAACTTTCCGTAAGAAATTCACAATAGCAGCACGGAGTTGGAATTGTGCCCGGTGGATGGCGATAGGCTTACCCCCTATCCTATGGGACTTAAAACATAACAGGTAAAGTGTGGGTGGTGTACACCTCTGCCACACCATTCTGGGTAATATAGGCGTGATGTTATGAATGTTATATTACTTTTTATTGATGTACCACACGAGTAACTAGCCGTGTACGGAAGACATTATAATATGAAGATGAAATCAGAAACTGCTATATGTATAAAATAAATAAATGTACACAACTGCTAAACATCGTGTATATTGCTCTCTTACTAAATACATTGTTTGCGTAATACGATACGATTATTGTCATCAAAGCAATTAAGCTGCTTTTGCTCATTTATTAACAAAATGGTGGCTAAATTAGTGTTTATTTGGAGTAATTGGTACAACCGGTTCAGGTACCTGGGGATCATTTGTACAAACTTGAACGATACTGGTGGTAGAGCTCTTGTGAATTAGCTCGAGGGTGGAAACACCACCGTCTCACCTTTAACCTTCCGCCAAATAGTAGAAATATTACTCTGTTCCGGTTTGGTGGTGAGATCAGGCCCTGAAATTACTGGCATATGAGTCATAACACCGGAGTCCTCAGCTGCAGCGACGCATTTACAATCTGCTTTTGGGAATTGTTGGTTGTCCATGGGCTGTATTGCACTAACCATCAGGTGTACTACACGATGGTTCGTAGCAGGCGTAATTAAAAAAAAAAAGATGTTGTCCATTTATTTTTAAAACGCCTGAAAATGTCTTCAAACATATTGTTAAATAACATTCGCCTGCGGTTTTTGTAGCATGTGGATTAAAAGTAGCTATATTTTTGTGTTAATTCAGGATATATTGACGGGTCCTAAGTAGACAAGTGTTTCATCAAGATCCCACAGTTATTAAAACACCTAGATTACACTCATTTCCTTTTATAAAGTTTTATATAATTATAAGAACTTAAACCAGCAATAATTTCGATGCCGATAACATCAGCTTGAAGCGAATACCACTCAATATGGCCGCTTGTCAGTCCGCATCGGCTTCAGTCAGATAAATTGAACCGGTTGGCAAGCAGCCCGGATATGCAATTGAATTTGCAAATGTTATCTATTGCACGAAATACCGCTGGTGATGGTCAAGACTGGTCAGTGAAATACAGTACAGGAAATAGTTGTTAATCAGATTTTAAAGCGCATTAATAGATTTGGCCAGCAAAATAAAATATCAAAGGTTATTTTTATATCTGTGTAGTTGCTACATGAGAACGACAAAATCATACCGGTTGTGACAGTTTTTATAATGAGAGCGAATCATAAATTTTAAAAAAATATAGATCAAATAAAAACCTAAACCAGTAATAATTTACACTCCGGTAACAAAGATAATGTAATATGTCCGGTAACAAATCTCTAGAAGCAAATACCACTCAATATGGCCGATTGTCAGTCCGCATCGGCTACAGTCAGATAAATTAAACCGGTTGGCAAGCAGCCCGGATATGCAATTGAATTTGCAAATGTTATCTATAGCACAAAATACTGCTGGTGATGGTTAAGACTGGACAATGAAATTCGGTTTACGAAATTCTTATTAATGTGATTTTAATAACATTAATACATTTTCCAGCAAAACAAAAGATCACACGGTATTTTCAGATTTGTGTAGTCGCTAGATGAGAACAACAAATCATACCAGCAGTGACAGTCATTTTAATGAGAACGAATCACCAATCATCTATTAAAAATAATATAGATCCAATAAAAACCTAAACCAATAATAATTTACACTCCGGTAACAAATCTCTAGAAGCAAATACCACTCAATAGGGCCGCTTGTCAGTCCGCATCGGCTTTAGTCAGACAAATTGAACGGGTTGGCAAGCAGCCCGGATATGCAATTGAATTTGCAAATCTATTGCACGTAATACCGATAGTGATGCTGAAGACTTGAGACTAAGATATGGTATACGAATTAGTTATAGATGAGATTATAAAGAACACAAAATTAAAATATTTTGACAGTTAAGCATGATTACATGATTAAGTTATGATTACTTCTTGCTCATCAAGATCAAAACAAAGCCTTTAATTAAAATTAGTTTTTATAGTAGTTTCTGCCCGCAGCTCTGCCTGCGTGGTGTGTTGATAAAATTAGCCTATAAATATGTAGACTACTTTTGAGTTAACAAATTAGGGCTATAAGCTACATATGTGAGAAGTTTCATCAAAATCGATCCAGTAGTTTTGGCGTGAAAGATTAATAAACTACTGTATAAGATTAGGATTTAGGTGTGCTTTGTATGTGTGTCATGTATGTTTGTGAACACCCCCGCGACACAGGTGTTATTCCTAGTGCGAGCGTCGTTAAAAAAAAGACCTCGCGGTGAAAGTTGCATAAGCTAACCACTAAACCAACGAGGCAATGAATATTCATAAATCATGAATCTGTAAACTGTCTAAACTGGATGCCAACACAAAAAAAAACAAAGTTTGTTTTTTTTCCGTTTTGTTAACATTACGGACAGATGTTAAACACAGACAGAAACTTTCAATTTTATTATCATAATCACGTACCTATATTTTGAGGAAATCATAGAAAGAATATAGGTATTATTATGTATATCAACTTCTTATTTCTTATTTTTATAGAATTTAGCTATGCTTAGCAAATTATACAAAGAGATAGTTTTTTTTAACTGTTTCTTAGTATAATTTGCTTAGAATATTTATATACCTATATAAGTATTTAAAAACTGTAGTTCAGAAATTATCTTCTCATGATCAAGAATTACTTTACGATTATAATATAATATTTATTTAAGGCCCAGTTTGAACAATTCTTGATAATATTTCAGATAATTAAGTGCCCGTTTTTTTTTTTTTTTTTTCTTTTTTTAAATGCGCACTAGGAATAACTCCTCGTTCATTCTACAAACTTTTCACTTGCCGTATAAGTGCCGAATAGGCTACCAGAGACTTATCTAGAACAGTGAACCTAGGCCCAAATAGATTATACTAAAACTCATATCATAAAACACAGCACTGGCCTCCATCGACAGCTAAATACATAAACGTAACATCCTGGCGACGGGCCAGTACACTGTGTAGTAACTACTGTCTAGAATGTTAGTAAGTGCTATGTGCAATGTTAGTAAATGCTATGTACAATGTTAGTAAGTGCTATGTTGTCTACATAATGGTACGATGTTTGGAGTTTAATCACGTAGCGAATTAATCGCTTTACTTAACAGCGAAGGAAGATATACTGGAGTCAATAAAGTTTAAACGAGCAAGAAAATGTCTGCTGCAAAATTCTTCATTTTGATTCAAAAAAAGTTTTGTTTGTTTTTATTCATTTTTAAAACAAAAGAATAAATAGACCCTGTTTAAATTAGAGATATAGATATAAATATATATATTAAACTAGCTGCGCCTGGTGGTTTCAGCCGAGCCAAAAAGTAGCCTATGTCCAGCCCTAAGGTCCTATCTACCTCCATACCAAATTTAATAAATAAACAAATAAAATAAATATTTCACAACTCACACACAACGCCATCTAGTCCCAAACTAAGCAGAGCTTGTACTATGGGTATTAGAATAACTGATACTAATACATATATACTTTTATTTTGTTAATACATACTTATTATATACAGAAACATTCAGACTAAGACAAACCCCCATGTTCATGCACACAAAGATTTGTCTTAAGTGGGAATCGAACCCGACCTCACGAATTACGTCAAACTCAATCCAGTCGTTCACACGTGATGTCGTGACCAATAGAACAGCCACTCGGCTGTGTTGCTAAGTAGTATGTCATGAACAAAGCGTTTCAAGCGCAGAACTGAGTCTTTCGAAATAAAACATAGCTCCAGAAAAAAAAATTGCCTGGCTCGGGTATCAAACCCTCACGACCAACAGTTGTATACACTAACCACTAAAATAAAACTAGACATAGCAAAACGCCTAATCGACGCTTCTCGCGACCAGAGGGCTGGTTTTTACTTCGCCCAGCGAATAAGCATTGCCATTCAACGTGGCAATGCTGCCAGCCTTCTGGCCACGGTATCCGCTGTGGACAGCGATGCGGAGGAATTTTATGACGCATAATGTAAGAAAAAGAATAAGAATAAGAATTCTTTATTACAGTCCACAAGTACATAAAAAGATATAACAGTAATAACCACACTAGGCAAAGCCTGTATCATGGTTATTGATAGCGTCTATACAGAAATTGGACTTACAAATTTAAACTAAAGTAACAATATATTTATAAACTAGACATAAAACTCGTGAAGTTATTATTTAAAGATGTGATTTATTATTTTATTTCATTTTATTAATTTATTGATTGTATGTGTGTGTGTTATATAGTTTTATTATTAGTCATTATTTATTTTTAGTTAGATAATTTTTCTGTAAATTCCTATAATTTATTAAATAAAGCTTTTACTAAACTAACCACCTTAGTCTAAAACCATAAAGCCTTACTGAATGGCCTTTTACGTTTTTACGTTTTCTTTTTCACACAAAACAAAGCCTTCTTTGTACGAGAACATAATTAATTATGACTAGTCATAAGAAATGCATGCGCCCGACGTGTACGCGAGATTTTGTTGAGGCAGGTTTTTCGAAGTAGAAGTGAGTGAAATGACGAAACAATTATATTGTAAGGTCGTGATACTTTTTTATGCGACATTATTGGATAGGCACGCGTTTGACCACGATCTCACCTGATGGTAAGTGATGATGCGGTCTACGGTGCAGCACGCTTACCTATGAGATACCTATTAACTCTTGCGGAAACACAGACTCGAGCAAGGCGTTCCAGTCATTGGCAGTTTGCATAAGAAATGTAGAGGCGAAACGCTTAGTGCGTATTAGTGGAATATCTGCCTGAGTGCCGTTTGTCTGGTAGTCCGATGGTGAAACGGGGACGGAGGGATAAGGTTGTGTAGTTTCTCGGCACACTCTCCGAAATGTATTCTATAAAAGACCGATAGGCTGGCAACCTTGCGACGCGCGACGGTGCTTTAGACTTTGTAGTCGAGCATCCGTCAGATCGTTGTCGCAGATGATTCTCTCGACTGACTCGAGTGCCTCAAGCTGGTATTTAGCTGAACCGTCCCACAGATGAACGTATGAACGTATGTAGTGAGGTCTTGATTTAGATACCCGGGTCGGGGAAATTTTCTCTTATGAACTTCTTAATAGCACGCAGGTGGAGTAGTACCCGGTGGATGGCAAAAGCCTCACCCTCTATCCGCCTATCACATGGGATCTAAACATAGCAGGTGAAATGTGGGTGTTATACACCTATGCAATACCCTTCTGGGTAACATAGGCGTGATGTTTAGTATAACTTTCAAACATATATACAACATTGAGTATTCAATTTAAATATTAAACTAGACGTGGTCTAAACATGCTTTAAGTTCATTTCCATGACAAGAACTATTTACTTAGCTCCAAGATTGCTTTTCTACTATGTATTACAACAACCTAATAGCCAATTCCATCCCATATTACATCAACAATGTTGCTAATCTCTACATCTAGAATGTACAACAAAAGGCGGCTTACTTTGTCTTGACATAATGACAAAGCACCCTTCTACAACACTGCCTTCAAGCAATTAAATCTCGATATTGCAATAAAACGTATAAGATTCTTTACGATCATTCCTGCATTTGACAGTTCGATAAGGAGCGAAAATGGAGCCATCATAAAAACTAACAACATTGTTAAAAGCGGTATCCAAACTCAATTATATAATATGAGTTTGTATGTTATGTTCTTAAAGCTTTTAACTTCTCAGAAATCAGAAATCAGTAACATCTATTTGTATAAACATAGGTATATAGGTGGATCTTGTTTACAGTACAAAAGTTTGACTATGTTTTACTTTCTAGGGTGTACAAATTTTTAGCAAATAAAGTGAAAAATACCTACAATAAATATTAAAAAGAGTACATGCATAATTTAAATTTTAAAACATCCAAAAAAAGATATGTTAAGAATTGCTATGGTGATTCTGGAAAGACTGGTGGTAGAGCTCTTGTGAATGAGCTCGAGGGCGGCAGCACCACCGTCTCACCCTTAACCTGCCACCAAATAGTAGTGCCTACATTACTGTGTTCCGGTTTGGTGGTGAGATCAGGCCCTGAAATTACTGGCACATGAGGCATAACACCGTAGTCCTCAGCTGCAGCGACGCATCTATAATCTGCTTTTGTGGATTGTTGATGTCCATGGGCTGTACTCCACTTACCATCAGGTGGACTACACGTTCGTTCGCTGTGGGCGTAGTATAAAAAAAAAAAAAAAAACTCGGAAAAACATCAACTAAGCACTTAAAAGATCAAGGTCAGCGTCAGCTATCTTCATGTACTTAATTATACTTTAAAACATAACAGTACTACATGCAGCAGATAAATAATTAAAATTTTAAATATAGAAGCCTTTCCGCTGCCGTAAACACAGCTATTGATCGAGCAATTCTACAGACAGCTATCCATCAACCTATACATTTCCAGTATAAGCTGGTCTTGAATTGCACGGCAAGCCTATACAACGCGAGACCATCTTATTCTGGAAATGTATTGGTTAATCGGTAGCCGTGTGTACAGTTGTGCAATCCATATCTGCTCGTTATATTGTTAGTTAGCAATTAAAGCTCGTTGGCAATAAATCGTTTAAAAGCTCTTCCACTAATCGATACGTGAAAGCTGCGACCGACAGTTCTAATCGGCAATATAAAAATACTCGGATGTATATGTGTTTTATATACAGTGTATTAGCTATAACGATGTTGACTGGTTCTATTAATAGTCTGGTTTTGAAGGCTTCAAGTATTCGGCTGCGACTCTAATATTGGTAACGTTTTAATTATTCTGGATCATTAAATATTTTTTTAAGCGAATGAGCATTGAAAATAGAAGTGTTATTGTTAACAAGCTCTAAAAAAAAAGCACTTTACCTACGCATGCATTGAAAAATCTGACTTTTAATTCATTATTCTTAATCGAATCACGGAATTGCATACAAATTAGCCTTTCTCTTCTCACATTCTTATTTATTCAGATTATGAATGTTTCATATCAATCCGAAAAAATCCGTCTGAACTTCGTATTTCTAAAAATTTCAGTAAGCAAATACACACACTGGATATCAGATAATGAATTACAAATCTGAATTTCCATCTGTGTGAGCCCTCTCTTACTTTAACCCTACCCGCCTTACTTCACCCTGCCGCGAAAAAGTAGTATCATCCGGTATGGTGATGAGATAAGCCCTGAAATGGCCGACACAGAAAGGATATGTCCCATTTGCTACCTTTTGTGTTTGCTCAAGGGCCTTAGATAACACGATTCATACTATGGACTACAATTTCTTGCTATAAATACCTTTTAAACTAATATTATTAAAACCGACGTGAGGTGAAGACATTATTATTGAGAATACGGGTTATTAGTGCGAGACGTCGCGCGACGGCGACGACACGCGATTAATCGCCCAGTTGATGAATCTACGTACTAGCACAGATAATATAATACTAGATTCGAAACTAAACGGCCGCACTGTGTAGGCGATTGTGTCAGTCGCTCTCGAGCCGCCGAACAGTACGGACCTCTCTGTGACGTCATTACGCTGCCCGTTGAATAAACGAAGCTTATAAAAGTAATTGTGAAGTTTTCATTAGAAGAACCAGAATGAGTAATCATGAAGACAACAATTGTGACGGCAGCAATGCTGACGTTTTGATAGGTATCTATTGTCTATCTCAGAGCGATTTTAAAGTTGATTATTAACATATTAAGCCAGTACTAAGTACTTATATATTCGAATAATGATACATTTATAATGTTTGTGATTTTTGAAGTGGCGCAAAACACGAACAAAATGTTTTAAATAAGTTATTAAAAAACTAGCGATTTGCGGTTGAGTTTGTATATTTGATTACCAAAGTCTAAATTATTGTTGCACGAGGTAAAATATTGATAGTGTTATAGTATCACTAGAACTGTTTTCATGTTAAAGCGGTATTTTCTTTGTAGGTACAGTATGGCTGAAATATTACTATAGCGGTGATTTTACACCGAAATATTACAGTGACGGATTGTTGTTGATAGTTTTTCTTTACTACATAAGTACAACTTGGATCTCTTCAAAGCAAAAAAGCTTTTCATAGGTAAGCGCGTTCCACCACACGCATCATCACTTACCATCAAGTGAGATCGTGGTTAACGCGTGCATATCCACAGAAGAAAAAAAAACAGTCGAATGACGTAACCTCTTTGGCGACCGACGGTCGATAGATTGGTGTTATAACATCCTAATAGCCAAAATTAGACCTTTACTTAATCTCTTAGATACAAGCGTACAATATCATACTTTCATTACATTAAAAACAATAACACTACATTAAATGTAAAAACGTAATTCAAATTGTTGCTGCAATTTTCTGGAACTGGTAAGGTTGTCAGGTTTTAGATTAGTAAAGTTGTTTTCTTGTACTAATACAAGATTATAGTATTACGAGGGAACACTGTTGAGATGTTTTCCATACAGAAGTAATATGGGTATAACTATAATATTATTAAGTTTCATATATTTTTATAGACTAATCATTATTATTTAAATTTTACAGTTTGTATGTACTCAATCAATGATTAAAACAATTTGGACAAAATAGCCACAAGAAACATGAAATTTATTGTCTTAGATATGATTTGTGTATAAAAATGTTTAAAACTTAATAATATTTAAGTTAAACACTTATTACGTTAGTATGAAAACACGGCTAACTTATTTAGATTTTTGTGTAATATTCAAGTTATTTTTTTGGCAAAAATTGCAATTACTTTCGTAATAGTTCGTAACAATTATTCGGTTGTTAATGAGAGCTTCCAGATGTTCAACGTTGCTGCATAATAGCTCACTAACATTAATCCATGAACCAGTAAATAGTAGCTAGCTTATACAGTATTTTGGTTGTATCTATAATAATCACTTTATACTGTAACTGTGAACGCGTTGGCAGCGCCCACAAAGATCTATGTAGCTTTCTCAGTATTTGGCAACCCTAGCAGCGGGTGGTTGGAACAAATTGCAGCAAGAAGGAGATGCTGCACTCCGCTGTAGTGCCATTATTACTTTATACTGCGTTATTAATATTAAATATTACAACGTTTTACCTTTCCTACTAGCTGAAGGTGATTGCATTTTAGTTATTCATTCTTTCTTACGTTTTAAGGCACAGGGGGGGATTCTGTATTTTTGAAATTAAGTTTATGCTTATTTGAAATGCTAAAGTAAAGATAAAGAATGTTTGTGTACGGCCAACAGGCACTTTTACAACAAGGGCGCTTTCGATTCAGCAATGCACCCGATCTGAATGCCTCAAAAACTATTTATATTGTACCTATGACAGATTGGCTTGCGTATTTCATAAAAGGACTCACATAAGATTTAATTTTCTATCAACCAAAAATCGACCGTACTTAGGGTCAAGGATACATTAAAATTTCGAAATCAACCGTTTCCTTTACAAAATCGCACCACAAATAGAAGAATCACACTATATCGGACTATAGGCGTCTAGGTTAGGTATCGTAGCAAACGATTTTAAATAACTCAATTTTAGCATTACACAAAGAAATTACAAGCGATTAACCATCCATTTTGAGCCCCAACCAACATTTACCCTTCATACCCGCTATACTATAAATAATTCAGCTGGTTGAACAATCGGCTAATTGATCAGAAACATCGGGTGCAGGGACTGCCAACAATTATGCAGCTCATAAAATTGGCGAACCATTATCCCTCATCTAGTTCGCTAATTAATTGAACGAATAGATTTGCCAATGTCATTATACGTATTGGCGTTAGAATCATTAGATTGGAATTACAATTGAACATTAAATAGGTATACTACATACATCATTATAGAGTTAGTACCTAAGTAGCGTAATATAATGTTGTTGAGAGTAAAATTTATTTATTTTAGTTCATGTAATTATAGGTACTTATACAATGTAATTATACAAACTATCTTTAGTATCGTGATTTAGCAATCAGTTTATTTTTAGAAATAAATAGATTAAGTACATTCGACAGACCTATGAGGCTATAACTAACCATAAATATACGTATAAGTTTATCTAGAGAAATATTGAGATGTTATTCGTAATCATATCACATCCATAGGCTTTTATTGTAAAGATACTATCCCAAATACCAACACACACATCACACGTCGCGGGCAATCTGATAATTCTATCAATATCTGATTTAATTGATCAATCTGATCACGCGGCCGATCACCCGCTAACTCCCGTACTTATAAAACACATACAAGTTTATATTTACTACTGTTTCTTTTAATCTTATTACATTTGTCAAGCGTGTAAAAGGGACGACTGTGATATTTTGGCTTGCGACATTTATTATTGATTCATAGAAAAAAATATCCGTGCATTGCGATTTTTTTTTAAATATTTGACAGAAGTCATGAGATTGACCAGGACAGAAACAGTGATTAACCAAATTACTGATCATTTCACATTTGCCAAATTATCTCGTCCGCTTCTACATTATGTCTGCCTTTTATTACCTCCATGTGAAAAATGACAGTCGAGATGAGTTGAGATGTGATTAAAGAGGTCGGGAGAATTTGGCAAACTTGAATTAAATTATAAAACATTTACTTTTTAACTATAAATAAGGTTATTAATAGTTTTATAAGTTAAGGGGTTAGCGTATCTGACCACTAGTCGGATATCTGACCGCTTGTACAGTTGTTCACGCGGCCGATCCGCAGTCCGCAGTTTGAACTCACTCGTCGCTCTGTGTGAACTCTCCCTGTCACTTTGCTTTACTCTGAAATGATTCTTCTTACGGCTTAACTGACTGAAGCCTGTTTTTCAGCACCAGACGGCTGCTCAGACCTTGGTGAGTGATTGCCTGTATCAGCACTTCTTTTTTTCCTTTTTAAAGCACCGTTCAAACTGCGGTCGGGAAGCGATTACTTCTTTATTTTATCACTACGGGAACAGATGGTATCTCTAAAGCCATTCGCACTGGTACGGTGACAGCAACGCAATGACGATTTCGTGAAAATAATCCCATAAAAACATTATTCGGCGAGCGACGTACAAATCGCCATCGCGTTGTTGTCGGTGTACCAGTGGAGTCCCGGCTTAAGATAGGCAAACGCTTTAGTTTTATCTCACTCTGTCAACAGTAAAGGAAGTGAGATAGTGCTAAGGGTTAGGCCTTGTCAGAATGAGAATGAATTACCAGCTTGAAATGACAATAGAAAGTTTGGATTCTCGACAAATTTTGTTTTGTATTTGATTACTGGTTAGTTATTCAAATGATTAAATTTGACTCATAACTAATGTTATAACCGAACAAAAACTAAAAACTCCTTGCGGTATCCTTGTGTTTAAAATTGAATAAAGCAAGGTTTTTTTCAGTTTTTGATCAGTTTACAATGTTTCCTTTTTTTTTCAAAGTTTGTCGAAAATCCATTTTCCCAATTTTATCGGTCTGTAATATCTGGTAAATGTATTTTAATTATAAAGACACAAATTAGGTCGCTTGTCCACTACGCGACGCCAATCTCCGATACTTTGCGATTTATACGTACATTGCGTCGAAACACTGTACGGACATAGACGTCGCATAGTGTACGGACGCAATGTACGTAAAAATTGCTGAGTATCCGCTGCTTTGGTATCCTGGTAGACGAAGGGGCTAAGCGGTTGCTCGTCCCAAAGCTCTCGGCCGCAATTTGAATAATCTCGTTCTCTCCTTTGCTTCATATTTACGCTTACACTTCACACTACGTAGATTAGCTTTACATAACTCAATTATACATACATTACGCTTAAAATAATTAGGTAGTTAAGATTTTCGCTTTTAATTAAGATATTTTTAGACCTTTTTAAAATTTTGTGTACTCGTAATTTTAATGCTTTTTCTTTTGACTGAAATGATTTAATACTTATCTATGTACACGGTATGTATGTGACATTGCGACAATTATTGAAAACACAGTTTCTAGCTTAGACACGGCATGTGTTCTTTGTTCGTTGTAATTGGAGATTAAGATCAATTCAATTGATTCAGAAAACGAAAATTAAAATTTTTTAATTCAAAATCCGGTGAAAATAAACACTAATCACGTCTAGAATCTGTGTCTGTAAATGTCACGCATCCACCTTGTATAATATAAAAAGTGGCAAAATTTTTCGTTTGTGTAGTATATTTTTTACTGATAGGAAGCTTAATATTTTACAAATAGAATAGCAAATAACATTTAAATGTCAAAAAGCGCAGGTGAGACTCCATCATTTTACGGACTTTATATAAAATAGATTTTGAACGGATTTTCAATCAAATCATTTAGCCATACCTACGTGATAATCTACGTTAGTTGAGGGGATTAAGTTCGCATAACAAATGTCCGAAACCCGATGGCTATCAAAACAACGCGTCATTTTTAAATGGCATACAGATTACTGGCGAGAACCATTGTCAAATGTGTATTAAAATGAAACAAGTTAAAACTTTAGCGATTATATAAACAGTAATATTATTATATTTATCTTTTGGGCTTTTCGGAACAGGTTTCTCGTATGCTAAGAAACAGATGAAAAATTATGAGACCAGATTTTGAACCTGCAACCTTCTGCACTATTAGAGGATCCGCTTTAACCAACCAGCTACGGTCGCTCAACTGTAAGTTACGTTATTTCGTGACGTCACGTTCATCCATTTGTTCCTATCTTAAGTAGGATACAAATCAACATGGCGAAGTTACATTCAGCACAAATGTTGTAAAGAATAAACGCATTCGTTATTTCATCTTCCAATTGATTATTTTTATAGCATTTAGCTATGCTCAGCAAATTATAGTTGAAATAGTCTGACAGAATATTTAGTAGAACCTGAGCATAATAATAACTTTTGATAACAATGACGTACTTTGTGGTCCAGATATAACAATATGTACACAAAGTATGACATAAAATAATACACATATAATTATATAAGTATAACATTTAATGCATTTTCTGAACTTTTATTTATTTTAATTGACGAACATCCCAAATGAAACGTTGCAGCTTTTAATTTATCCCCTTAGGGCTAAAACACAATGAAAACATACACTACACAACTGTGGAAACCGCATACAATGCCATGCAATAGTTTTTGCGTAATGCGCGTACGAACATAGTTATAGACCGTACTGACAGAAGACAATTATTATTATTATTGCGAGCCTATAGTGTCCCACTGCAGGGCAAAGGCCTCCCCTCCCTTTTTCCATCCATCTCTATCTGCGGCTTGAAGAAGAAGATAATAATAAAAAAAAAATGTTTATATTCTACTGCTGTTATAAAGACAGTTCGTATATTTTTTTCTTAATCAATATACAGAATTAAAAAAATACAATTTTATTGTAAATATGCCATGTCTGTCAATAGATTTTATGAGATACAAAAATATAACCACGCTATAATATATTAATAATATAAGATCTATGGCGACTATTGACGACCGGATGGCGGAGTGGATAGTGTACTTGCCTGCAACGCCGAGGTCGTGGGTTCGATTCCCACTTAAGACAAATCTTTGTATGCATGAACATGGGGGTTTGTCTTAGTTTGTGTGTTTTTATGTATAATAAGTATGTATTTACAAAACAAGTATATTATTATAAGTATTAGTATCAGTTATTCTAGTACCCATAGTACAAGCTCTGCTTAGTTTGGGACTAGATGGCGTTGTGTGTGAGTTGTAAAATATTTATTTATTTATTTATTATTTTATATGTAACATTATGGGGTACAATAAAGGCTGAATACTAAATATTTAATATTGAACTTGTTCATCTGAAAATATAGCAATTTAAGTAGATAAATTCAGACAAAGTCCACTCGGTTGATCGCTTAACAAGCTGTATCAGCCATTACACGTGACCTATAAAATCCGCGCCACCAGACATGGCGCGGCCGAGCGTGACCCGTCCTATTGTAATCCTAACTTTATAAATGCCAAATTTGGCTGAATATGGATTTAAATGGATTAAGCATATTTATACCCCCAATTTGGAACCAAATGAACACAATACAACAAACTTTTGGCAAGTTAAATTATGCGAATAAATGTGGAGCTTTATATTGAGTTCTAAATATGGGTACTGTCAGTTGTACTTTACCATCAGTTATGCATGATATTCATTACGCAGAAGTGTGTGTCAGTATATAGATGGTGCACATGAGTTCCTCACCAGCTCTTCTCATGATGCAATACCCATCGGAACAGGTACTTGGATTGATTTTAATTCAAATCTAAGTTGAATTAAGGTCAATCTTAGCTCCTGTGTCAAATCATTTTATTGCAATGAGTATTATAATTAAGTTGTTATTATTTAATTTTTTTTGCTTATCTATCCAATGACGGACTGATTTAATAATAATTAAAAAAAAATCTACTAACCCAAAAATAAATTACTAAAAGCTAAATCTATGTACTTACAAACCTAATCTAAAAGACCGCTACCGCCGGTGGGCAACGTTCCCAAAATGCTGCCATCATTGCCACGTTGTATGTCAATGCTCAATTTCTGGCCATAATAAATACCAGCATTTTAATTTAATTAGTTAAGTTTTATTTCGATGCGTATAAATATTGTTGAGGAAGTTGAAATTATTAAAACAGTTTGTGATAACGTGTACACTGTACTTTTTATAGCGAATTGGCTAATCCTTTCACCAAGATGGCAAGTCAAAATAAAATTTAACTCAGCCATCGACACGACGAAGAAGAAGAACTAATAATGCAGAAAATCATGTGATACGTTTAACTAATAAATAGAGTGAACGTTGTGGTGCATTAACTACATAGATACAAAGTGTACAAGAGTAACTATTATTAACTAGTGGTGAATTAACTCGTTTAATTATGCGGTGTAAACGCGGTAAGTGGAGTTAGGAGTTTGAGCACTCTACGAGAATGTCTAGGAAATACGAAAATAGTGATGGCTTCCGTATTGTATAGGCAATTACTATTAAAAAAATTTAACGCATAGAAAATTACTTCTTTGTCTGCCTTAGACAATCGTCAATTTAATAAGAATTCGAATAAGATTAAAATTTTAATAAAACTCCGTGCTGCTATTGTGAATTGCCTGACGAAAAGTTCACTAATAACACTTTGCCCGACCTAGGAATCGAACCCGAGACCCCGCGGTGAGAAGCGCATACGCTAACCACTAGACCATCAAGGCAGTCTAAGTATATATACTTAGGTTTAAGTATTAGCATTAGCGTAAACATTAATCAATTTAGTCGCAAAGCTATCCACTCATCCACCGGCAATCCCTCGATCAGCATCAGTGATTAACCCGACAACTACGGACAGGGTATTCGCATCTACGCCCGCTAGTGATGGGAATTACTTATATCAGTTAACTCGAGTTATTTTTGTAAGTTGTCCAAGATATAGTTACGTAATTTTACAACAAAAAACCGACTTAAATTACAAGAAATGCTCTAAAAAGTAAGACAATATACCTACGAATATACCTAAGACAATATAAATATTCAACGTCTCGCCTCATCTGTGTATAATTTGAAAGAATGCAGTAAACGGTCTTAAGGTTCCTATATTTAAAAAATATATTCCCGTACTCCTGATCGTTAAGGAGTTATACCATCCAGCATAAACTCAGCAACATGAAATGCTGACTGCTAGATGCAAATATCCGAGTAGCTTTAGGTAAAATACGAAAAACAATAAAGAAGTCTTTAAAATTTGAGGATTGCCCTCGATTTTTCTAGAATTCCATCATCAGATCGTGACCTGATAAAAATGGAACCACATGACATGTTATACTATCAGCCAAAAAAAAAAAAAAAAAAATTTACGCTTTATCTCAATTTCCGGCAGAACTACAAGTCCTACAACAGTAACAACATGATCTATTGTGCTCACATAACCTCAAATTTTTGTAAAAAATTTAAATAACCATTTCTTTTTTTTGTTGTTTTTATTTTTCGTGTAAACTTACCTTATTAATGTATAAAATATTATCGGCACTAGTCGTGAGGCTACATTTTCTAAGCTATATATGTGCCCTGACTGGGTAATTCTAACGTATGAATATTTGGCCCACTAGACTTGTAGAAATATAAAAACATAAAACAAAACAACATGAATTTATATTCAAAAATGGCTCGTATCATTTATATAAATGACTAGCTGACCCGGCGAACTTCGTACCGCCTTAGCGTAAATTTGATGCACTCCTTTATTTTGTATAGCTGACCTATCTTATGTATGCGTACCTATTCAATTTGAACTGGAATCTATAATATCCTCCATATAAAAATGAATAGGTACTTTTTTAAAAAAAAAAATTTCTATAATATCCTTGTACAGAGTATTAGAAAACTACAAAAAAAATCAGCCAAATCGGTCAAGCCGTTTTCATGCTATATCGTGACAACGGAAAACGGGTTTAATTTTTATATATATAGATAGATAATAGCCAATTTACTTTTGGAATTGTGCCCGGTTGTTGTCCCAGTCACACATGAGACCCTAACATTACAGGTGAAATGTGGGTGTTATACATCTCTGCCAAACCCTTCTGGGTTATATTTTGCGGTTGAATGAAACGCTAATTGCGCGGATATAACCTCAACCGTAAAGTAGTTTCCCCATGTAACTCGACTTGAGTGACTCGACTTACTCGACTGGCCATCCCTACCTCCATCGATAATAACTAAATTGCAAGTCACTGGTTCCTGTACAAATGATTAATTCGACCTCTTAATGGCCAGAGAGGGGGGCAGGGTAATTTCACACCCTCTGCGGCAGTAATGTGATTCGGTTACTTGGCAATTCGGACGTTTTGTTAACCAACTTCAAAAAAAAAGGATCTCAATTCTTTTTTTTTGTTCGCCGATTTCTCTAAGATGCATGGATTTGGATGGACCGTGGATTTTAAAAATATTTTTTTGCCTGAAAATGTATATTTGTCTTGAGGTCCCATGCTCATCAAGTCACGATCTGATGATGGGATCCTAGAGAAGCCGAGGGCAACCCTCAAATTCTAAAGGCTTCTATATTGTTTTTCGTATATAACCTACAGCTACACAGATATTTGCATCTAGCAGTTTGCATTTCATGTTGCTGAGCTGATGCTGGAAGGTACAACTCCTCAACGGTTAGGAGTACGAGGATAATTCTTTAAATATTACTTTAAGGCTATTTACTGTACTCTTTTAAGTTATACACAGATAAGGCGAGACGTTGAATATTAAGTATTTCTTGCATTTTATTTCATTTTTTTGTAATGGAGGCCGCATTTATTATTGTAAAATTATTACAATGCGTATTACTAGCTGGATATGTTTTTTTAAGCCTAAAAACGTAGAACCGTGATTAAAAAAATGGCACCTTAAAAATAAATTTGGTGATATATGTATACCTACTTATAAATAACTTCAGGTCCATCAGACTGTCAAAAAGGTAATTTATCTTGGGCACGTTTTCATGTCAGCACGTTATCGGGAATCAATTAAGACTGATATTGAAGTCTAATTGATTTACCAGAAGCTGTATGCGGCCCTTTTTATACCCAGATGCTAAAACTTACAAAATAAAAAAAAAAAATTCTATATACGAGTGTTAACTAATTATCCCTTAATCAAATGGAATTTTTTTTCAATAAAATTGAAATTTTGTCACGGTTTTTAGCTAAGAGGGTTTTAAAGATTTCGAAAAAAAGCTTCTTATTTTTATAAAAAGGGGGGAAATGGGGTTTTTTTTTTAGAGATATACTGATTAGAGTTGCCAATAAAGCAATAATAAAAAAATATTACAGTATTGTCAAGTGGTAAATTATTTTTTTGATTAAGGGTTAAGAAACATCGCATATTTCTTGAATATATTTATCTTATTACGTACCATCACGCTTATATTATCAAAAAGTAGCAAAGGTATTAACACCCCCATTTTACCGTAACGAGAAAATCTCAATAAGCACTTATACCTGACATGAGCATCAAACACAAGAGCTCAATACCACGAGACATAAAAGGCATGATGACTATTGTTTTATTTTCGTATGTAATTGAAACACCTCCCTGATTTTAGAAACATCATTAAAATAATTACTTTGATATCACATAAGCTGCCTGAGATAATACAATTTTAAATTCACATTAATAATATACTTGCCCAAATGAATTTTGTTTATGAAAATGGTTTTTATTACAAAAGTTGCTGTAAATTGTGTGGATAATATAATAAAAAAATATTTTAAAATGGACACCCATGAATTTTTGATTTGAATGATCATAAAATGGGTTAAGATTTATAGAATGTAACTAAAAATGTTGTCATTTATTTTGTTTGCATAGATTATAGTCTAAGAGGTACAACGTTTTTGAGAGAGAACTTCAGGTAGGCCAATTTTTAGATATTCTATCTCTCTCACTCTCCCGCACGTCATATGGACTATCTGGCTGGTGGAAGTGGTTGCGTTCATCAGTGCGCATCCTACCTGCACAAGTAAAATATCGATTTTCTAAATCATTTTAAGAAGTTATTTTTTTTCCTTATTTTTATTGAACTTTCCACAACGTAAATCTAATATTGCCAGACATTTTTATTGCTGTTTTAACTGTGCCAGACGATAATTTCGAATTCAAAATTTTTTTTTTTTCAAAATAATTCAGTTTGGCTAAAATTTCGGAGCTCGTGATTCTTGGGACCGCAATGAAGTTCGGTTCAATCTGTTTTCAAATACTTATAGGTGTAAAAATCAAATGATAATTTTGAAAAAAAACACGTAACTTTGATCCATCAAGCCTACCACCATGCAGAAGTGAATTATTGTATCAGCATTTACTACGAGTTCGTTACGTTACAAAGTTTTGGAGAAATGCTCATTTAAAACACCCGACATCTCTATCAACTCAAGCTTCCGCCTGGACCATAAATATGATTTTGTCTGGTTTGTTGGAGAGCAATTGCCATCATTAGTTGCCGACATTATTATTAAAGGTAAAAATTTAAAATAAAAACCAATAAATTTCTTTGCCGAAATATTATTTAATTTTTCTTATTACAAGAATCCTACTTAAGATAGGAACAAATGGATGAACGTTACGTCACGAAATGACGTATCATACAGTTGAGAAATTTAAGGTTCCGGTAAGAGGCGACCGTAGCTGGATGGCTAAGAGCGACTGCCCGGTGTGCAGTAAGGTCGCAGGTTCAAATCCTGCCGGTCCCATATCTTTTTAACTGTTTCTTAGTATAATTTGCTAAGCATAGCTAAATGCTATAAAAATAAACAGAAGTAAACAAGACGATGACAACCCAAAAGACGATTATGACAATGAAAATGACAGCAGTGATGAAGATGATGATGATGATTATGATTAAGATGCCTCCGTTTTTTGTGATACAATTATCAATTAAAAAATATAATTTTTGTTTATTTTCATACTTGAGATTGATTGTTATCTTAATTTTGTTCAACAATAAATAATTGTTTTGATACTAAATTAATCCACACATTTATTCATTATTTTTTAATTCTTTCTCTGTAATTTATTCGACAACTATTTTTAGACCAAGCTAAATGATACCACATCACTTTCCACTTTTAAATCGGTCTGGCTGAAGGTTAACAACCGAATAATTGCTTGGCAAATTAATTTTAAGTTTGTAGATACTTAAATAATATTATAAAAAAAAATCAGCCATACTGAATTATTTTGAAAAAACAATATTTTTTAATTCGAAATTAGCGTCTGGCACAGTTTAAACAGCAATAAAAATGTCTGGCATTATTAGATTTACGTTGTGGAAAGTTCAATAAGAATAATGAACAAAAAAAAAACTTCTTAAAATGATTTAAAAAATCGATATTTTACCTGTGCAGGTAGGATGCGCACTGATGAACGCAACCACTACCGCCAGCCAGATAGTCCATATGACGTCCGGAAGAGTGAGAGAGATAGGATATCTAAAAACTGGCCTACCTGAAATGCTTGTTTTCCTGACGTTGCTAGCTCTCGTACTATTGCGATAAGGTATTTTATATTTTACTAGCTATGGATCTGTTATTGTCTAACCTGTTACTGCCTCGTTGATCTAGTGGTTAGCGTAGCGAATGCGGCCTCTCACCACAAGGTCTCGGTTTCGATTCTTAGGTCGGGGCAAAAGTATGAAAATTCTCATTAGCAGCACGGAGTTGGAATTGAGCTCGTTGGATAACGATACCTACACCCTATGAGACCTAAACATAGCAGGTGAAGTGTGGGTATTATACACCTCTGCCACACCCTTCTGAGTAATTAAGTCGTGATGTTATGTTATGTCCTAGAGAAAACTTGTCTATTAAAGCTAAAAGCAACCCTTTCAAGGCTGTGGTAATTAAAACAGTGAACAAAAGAAGTGAACACTTCGTAAGGCTTTCGCGGCTATCATGACGTCACGTGAATTGATGACGTGAAATTACCTTGTAATTAAGTAGGAAGCCTTGCGGAAGCTTAATGATGTTATGGGTAAAGTTGAATGTTATTCATTTAAAATGTGTTTACCAACTCAGTGTGGATGAATACGTAAAGCCTTGAACGGACTATGCGTTCCTATGTACACGTAGTTCCGCGTACACATGAATGATAGTCCGTACCTGCAGTACGTGTAAACAATTTGTCTTGTATGATACTACATTGGAACGTTTAGGCCTTGTTTTCGGATGTGCAAGGCGTCGGGCGGCGCTTTAAGCGTTTGGCGTACATCGTGGCATTCATATCGTGGAAAGCAAATCATTGACGTTCCGCCCAACGCTCTCAACGTACGAAAGCGAGACCTTGGTCCGTGCAAGGCTTAAAAATACTAAATGTTTTTGCTTAAAAATTGTAAAGTTATAATCATGATTTTGCAATATTACGAACTCCTTCCAACAGTAAACATTCATCATGAATTTCGAAAAGGTAACATAAAATTACATTTTGCGTGATTTAATCAGAATTACTAAAAAGGAAAGCGGTTTTTTTTTAAGTATGACTAACATCAAAAATGGTAAAAAGAATCACATTCATTGAGTAATGTTGAACAAACTACCGCAAACAAAGACCCATTCATGCATCAATGTATTTATTCTATTGCAATATGGTCGTACGGTATCGGAACGATTCGATACATAATTCGGATAGCTAGCAACCGTCGAATAACAATCGATTCTAGATGATTCATGGGCGCACGGCACGCGACCCGCATCGCGACCGAATCGAGAATGTTTCGAATAATGATGATTTCGTAATCGATTCATAAGTAATTTACTAACTAACTTTAGCAGTTCAGTTTCCGGGCTGTTAATTTGTCATGATTTATATTATTAATCAAATGAAAATACCAACGTTTAGTTAACATTTATACTATAACTACACAAATAATATGAATTTGAAAAGAAAACTAAATACTTATCAAAATCAAGTTTTTTTTCCGGCATCGGTCCAACAAAATCTTGCAGGTATTCTGTTTGGTCGATCAAGTTTACCTCCTATTGTAGAAGCACCTCCTTTTAAAGATCGAGGCACCTCACCTCCCCCAAGACTGTCCACACACCTCTCTTCTCTATGTTTGTGCAGTTCTACTACAACAGTACTTTTGCTTCTCTTGTCCAACAACTCATGATGTAGTTCTTCCTCTGAGCTATAATCTCCCTTGAATTCAATAACGTCCTCTGCTAATTCTTCCAAAGTAGACGCTTTTGCTTTACATTCTTGCACTTTAGGTAATAAGACTCTTTTATCTTCAGGTTTAACATTTAGTTTTTTCTCAAAATCACCCATGTTTTTATCTTGGATATCTAATTTTCTTGCGTAAGAATCCAACATATTTTCATGAGTATCTAACATCCTCTTATGAATATCTAAACTATTTTCATGAGTGTCAATATTTTTCTCATGATTATCCAATTTGTTTTCATGAGTAATTATAATTTCCTCATGAACCACTAATTTGTTTTTATGAGAATCTAACTTCTTTTCATAAGAGTCTAATTTATTTTCTATGCATGCTAGTTTATCTAGAATATTGTCTAGTTTTTGTGAATTGCACTTTACACATTTTTGCACTGTTGTGATTTCAGTATTTTGATTATTTTCGTGTAACTCTAAGATACAATCTCGGATAGCATTAAGTATGGGTTCTTTAATGCTATCACTAAGGAAATGTTTGTCTTTATCATTCATGAGATGTATTTTAAGTTTTGCGTCACCTGACATGTTCTCGGTGGCTACTGCTTCAAAAGATTCTGAAATAGCAAAATGTGATCCAGGATCAACCTTTTTAGAATGACGTTTACTTTTCTTGGGACATTTATTTTCGGATATTTCTGAAAAGGTACAGCACAATGATTGATTGATATTCAAATCATCCAAAGTGTTATTAGAAGACTGACTGATGCTATAGCTTTCTTTTTTGACTTTACGATACGTTTCAACAAATTTCTTAGGTACTTCTTTAATATTAATTGGTTTTTGATGTTCTAAACTTGAGTGCCGAGGTTTATTGTCCTTTTTTCGATGTCCTTTTGCTGTTTTTACTGTGTAGATTACGTCAGATTTATTCTCACTCGGTGGTAAGACTAGTGGAACAATATTTTTGGCAAATCGTATTGTTTGCTCTAATACAGAGTTATCATTATTATAAATTTTATACGTTTTTTCTTTTGAGTATTCTGTACTTTTATCAAAGTTAGACTGTTGGCCTTTATCTTGCTTTGTTTTTTTTTCCTTTTTTGATTTTACTTTATCTTTTTTCTCTTCGTCAGTTTTAGGCTTATCCAAACATTTTTTGTGAACGAATACGACAGAATTGTATGAACGTTTTTGTGGCAAGTAATTGGACAAATTAATACCGTTTATCTGCTTAGGAGACGTTATCCAATCTGTTAGGGAAAAATACGTGACATAATTATGTATATGAACTTAAAAGTTATAGGCAAAACTAGAAATCATTTTTGGAGGCGGATTCCATTTGAAATTTTTGTATATAATAGATACAATGAAATTTTGACTAAGTGACTTATCACTCGTCTAGCTAAGGTATATAATATACCTATAACAATGGCGCAAAAAGAGTTGAGAAATTTTAAATCTAGCTGCATTGCTAAATTGACAAAGCACCTGGGTTATGCAGGTTCAAATCCTGCTGAATTTGTTATTTTTCAACCTTAATATTGTATAAAATGCAATGAAATTATATACAAATACTGAATATATATATGTGCTACAAATGCACTATATTTTATCAAACGTGAAATAAGACGATTGTTGGAAATGCTACGACCGTAGCAGGTGCTACAAACGTAGGCAGTGCTACGAACAGCTACACGCTAGTTTAATTTCGTAGAGCATTCCTCGACATAAATCTACCAGTTCTATAGCTTAGCTGAAATATTGCTTACATTCGGAGACCATTTAGGAACTAGTGGTTTCCAAACTAAGACAATATACTACTACGTACATTCGTAGATAGCATCTCCACTGTATGACACTGAAGGGTGTACTACATTTCACCAGTTAGTTAGCTGCCTTGATAGTCTAGTTGTTAGCGTATCAGAGGTCACGAGTTCGATTCTCGGGCCGGGCTAAGTGTTATTTGTGAACTTTCTGTCAGGAAATTCAAAATAGCAGCACGGAGTTGGAAATGTGCAGGGGGGATGGCGATAAGCTCATTCCCTATCGCATGGGACTTAAACATAACAGGTGAAGTGTGGGTATTGTAGACTTCTGACACACCTTTCTAGGTAATATAGGCGAGATATTATGTTATGTATTTTAATTTACTAGTTATGTTTAGATGTGATGGGGAAAAAATAAAATAACTATAACAAAAAAAAACACTAATAAATACTTTTAGTCGACTAGAAGTTTGAAAGTCGACGAACAATCGCATACAGCCACCACTAGTTTTTTTAGTCTCTCGTTGGTTTAGTGGAGAGCGTATATAGGCGCCTCTAACCGGCTTCAATTCATTTCAATTCAATTTATTTATTCATTAAACAAGTTTAAAGTTGTGTTTGAATATTACATAAAAGGTAGAATAAAAATAAAAATAGAATAAATTAGAACATATTAAAGAAACAATTTGACTCAAACATAGGTATCATACGAGTTTACATGCAAATAAACAACATATACAACATTTAATTGAACTTACTGACTAAATTTAAACCTATAGTCGGAATTTTAATTCGATTTCAGATTTGACAATTTCAGTGTTGCAACGTTATGACAAGTACTAAATAGTAACGTTGCGAAATTATTCGATATGGAAATGGAATATTTCTAGATCGATTCTTCTCGTTTATAATTTTACTCTCGTAAACTAAGTATATCAGGATATTAAATATTTCTGAACCGATAATTTAGTTTTGACGATTAATTAACGATCTGAGACTTTTCTTTTATAATTGTGTGTGAAATAAATAAAAAATGTGATCATGAAGGAACATGACAAATAAAACAGATAGATGTATTATAGATTTATGAATAATTATGTATTTATTTAAATAAAAATCAATAATTTAGTCTTTAATTGGCACACTGATGGCACACACACTGATTGTTTATCGATTTTTGTGTTCATCACTACACTATTATATTATTATGTGGTATCATTATTTCACAAAATGACAGTAGCTAATGTCAAATCTGGAATCGAATTAAAATTCCGACTATAGATTAGAATGTCCACACTATGCCTAATATTGTCCATAGAATAAATTTAATGTTAAATGTCAAGTTGCAATACCATACATCATTATGATTAATATAATAAAATTGTTGGTCATAAAAACTACTAATTCCCGCGTCGGGCACAACTGTTATTTAGCATTTTCTGTCAGAAAATACTCAAAAGTAGCACAGCGTTGGCGGATGGCGATAAACTCACCCCCTTTCTCATGAGACATAAACATAGCAGGTGAAATGTAGGTGCTATACACCCCTGACATTGGTTGGTATGATAATACAATTGAATGAAATCTAAATACAGACACTGAATGAAGCTAAAAACCCAAATGAGAAATCTATTTTAACTCAGACAAAATTAACCTAATTAGCGAGGTTTTTACCACGATCCATTAATTATTAATACATTTATTCTCACCCGAATCCATTCAACTCCAAATATAATTAAATTATATACTATTCTAGCAATTATTATGTAAATGTATTAATTATTGAGGTAAATATTTTAGCAGATTATCAATTTTAGAGATCTGTTTGACAACACAATTTGACGTTGACATTTATGACGTAATATCAGAGACAAAATAGAGTTTATGGATTTTGGAAAAGGTTTTAAGCTATAGTAAAGTATTTATGGTTATTTGTTTGTAAATAATGTTGGTTGGTTTCGGACCTTTCGTAATAAAGGCAAATGTTAGGCCGTTTTCTGATAACACGGTGCGGTAGCAGTATGGTTTAACCGTTCTTAGAAAAAAATTAGGCACTGATGCAAAAACCAAGGGCCTATTTTCTGCCGTTCTACCATCTGCTGCGTTCTGCTGTATGTATCCCGACTGAATTACTCCACATAAGATGAATAAATCATGGAGTATATCAGAATCAAGAATAAGTTCACGCTGAGAGTCGAATGGTTGGAGTCACGCCGCAACGTGAACTTCAATTCTTTTCAATTCAATTCAATTCAATTCATTTATTTTCTGCAAATACAGGTACAAAAGGTGACAAATTTAGTAAATGATCTTAGACCGTATTTCGCCGGCAAGCATGCAAATTATAGTAGGTACATGAAAAATTTATACAAATACAATAAATTAAGAATTACATAATTAATATTTAAAATAGTAAAATTCAAATTCATTAAGACTACTAACTAAAGAAACACAGTAACAAACATATTTTTTACAGTTTTATTTATTTGGTTCCAGAGATGTGGTAATAGTACCAACCAAACATTTGTCGACTTACACAATAGATAATATTATTATTATATTTGATAATATGAGCCCCAATGCCTGATATAAATAAATAAAATAAATATCTTACAACTTACACACAACGCCATCTAGTCCCAAACTAAGCAGAGCTTGTAATACGGGTACTAGAATAACTGATACTAATACATATATACTTTTCTTTTGTAAATACATATTTATGATACATTGAAACACCCAGACTAAGACAAACCCATGCTCATGCACACAAAGATTTATCTTAAGCGGGAATTGAACCCGCGACCTCGGCGTCGTAGGCAGGTACACTACCCACTCAGTCATCCGGTCGTGAAAAAAATAAATAAATATTCTCCTGAAAATATTATACCGCATAGCTTAGTAAGGGTATATCATTAGACAACAGATGTTAGTGATGTTTTATTAAAATTAACGCATAGAAATATGTTAATATTCACAATTATATAATGTTCACACGGTGAGTGAACATGTCACCTGATGGTAATTACCGTCGTGAATATAAACATCTGCCATCCTGCGAAGTGGCAAGTGCTTTTCCTTTAAAGAAAGGTGCGAATGACCTTATGTGTCCGTTTAGAAATGCTATATTAATTTTATTGTACTCCGTCGAAAATGATAAAAATAATATTATTAAATGTTTTTTAATATTAGTAAGTTTAAATAAAATTCAGCAGTGATAGCCGAGTGGGAGACCGTAGGACTGCTCAGTCAAAGGTCTCGGGTTCGAACCCACGGTACACACCTCTGTCAATAAATCGTTTAGATTCGTCTTTTCGAAGATATGTGTGTATTTGGCATAGACATTATCGCTCGCTAACGGTGAAGGAAAACATCGTGAGGACACCTGCATGCCTGAGAGTGCCTAAAAAGTACTCAAGGGTGTGTGAAGTCTACCAATCCGCACTTGGCTAGCGTAGTGGCAATGGCCTAACCATCCTCATCATGAGAAGAGGCCCGAGCCTAGCAGTGGGACATGTATTAGATACAGGACTGCTATTATAATAAATTTCATACTTAAAAAGTTAAAACGTAATACTATTATTGGGTCACCGAAAGTTTTTTTTTGATAGCAAAACAATTGAAAACGCACTTAGTTAACATTTCGCAATAGATTGCTATGAAAAGTAATTTTTATTTTATTTTCATTATAGCTTAGGTATAAAGTTTTTATACCTTCAAAATTTTTTTTACCGAAAATTAAAAATTATCTTCCTTGGATATCGCTGGATTAGTTTAAAATCTTAATTAACCAGGATCCGCTAAGTCAAAACAAAGCTAGACTTTAAATTAAAAAAAAACCGGCCAAGTGCGTGTCGGGCCACGCGCAATAGGCTTCCGTAGCCATCCGTTACAACATATGAACTGAAATGGAGTTAACCATCTGAATTGAACCTTAACAACTTCATACAAGTCAATTTTCATTTGGCACTAAATATGCTAAAAAACTGCATTGTACATTTTTCATAGAATATAGATTTCTACCATTACTAAGGTCAACATATTTAAAAATTACGCTTTGTACTCTGACGAAACAAACAGGGAAACTTTCAACTTTTATAAAATGTCGTAAGTCGGGCGGCCACTGGCTCTTAGGCTATTACCATCTGGTAGACAACACGCTAGCAACATACGTCGTATAAAGAAACATATCATTAATTATTACCATAACCTGTCTAGACAGAGCAAATCTGTGAACATCACTATGTACATTCAATTTCCATCCCAACGCGGACGGCTTAGCTCTCCTTTTCTTTTATTACGTAAACACTTTGTCTATACAGTTGGAACTAAATCCAACCTTAAGCGTAGCAGTTAGAGTCGGATTTTGTTTGCAACGAATGTGTGTCGAGTTTTCTTTGTGTGAAAGTCTGCAGGAAATCCCGAAGCTCTCAAACGTAGCCTGAAAGCGGCTACCGTGAGCTTTCAAAGCTCGTTTGTATTTGTTGATACAGCAGGCTTCGGGCCGTATGTTGTGCATAGCTATTATTTCGACAGCCTGCATAGATTGGGACTCGGTGCTCGTGAATTTTTTGATGCCGGGCCGGTTTATTATTTCTAGATATTATTATAAATCTTCTTCGTCGTGTCGATGGCTGAGTCAAATTTTATTTTGACTTGCCATCGTGGTGAAAGGATTAGCCAATTCGCTTTAGAGAACTCGCAAATTGCCTAGGGTGCGCCGGACGTAGGGTACGTCACTCGGGGAGGCTCCTTTCATGCACCCCATTATTATAAATTAATTATTATTATTTGTGGTTTATGTTACCATATCTCGGGACTACAGAGTCTCGGAACTTTGGTAGGCATGTGTGGGGCCGAAGCCAACAGCACAGAGGCCCGATAAACACTGTACTCTATATTATTATTATATTATTATGTTTATTAGGTGAATGATAGTACGTTTTCAGAACAAAATAGTCTAGCATCATGCCTATATTAACCGGTAGGGTGAAGCAGAGGTGTTTAACGCCCAAATGTCATCTGTTTGGGCTCTCACCCTATCATGCTAGCGTCCATGCGCGAGCGATACCTGGCACCGGTCACATCACGTTGACGGAACACACTGGGTTTTAGTCCGTGCAACTCGGACATAACCAGCGACTCTACCCCGGTCGATGGTATGCGTCAGGCATTTCCCAGTTTAAAAAAAAAAAAGGCTCTCACCCTATCACATAAGACTTACGTCATGAGATAGAGTGAGAGTCTACCGTCATTTACCGAGCACAATACCGACCCCGTGCTGTTATTGCAATTTTTTAAATTTCCCGACCCGGGTATCAAACTTAGCGGTGAGAGGCCGTATATGCTAACCAAATGAGCAACGACTTTACTGGTGGTAGAGCTCTTGTGAATGAGCTCGAGGGCGGCAGCACCACCGTCTTACCTTTAACCTGCCGCCAAATAGTAGTACTTCCATTACTGTGTTCCAGTTTGGTGGTGAGATCAGGCCCTGAAATTACTGGCACATGAGGCATAACTCCTCAGCTGTAGCGACGCATCTATAATCTGCTTTTGTAGATTGTTGATGTCCATGGGCTGTACTCCACTTATCATCAGGTGGACTACACGTTCCTTCGCTGTGGACGTAGTATATAGAAAAAAAAAAAAAAAACGTGGTACTTCACAAAACAAATAACAGGCGAATGGTAGTATTCAATCAATCACATATTACAGACTTCTAAATTTCAGCCTGAGAATCCCACGAAACGGAAAACAGTCTGCCGCAATATATAGGACAGTATTAAAATACGTAATTTAAAATACATGTTACATTTCATTTACTTTTGAGTATAAATCCCCAATTACAGTAGAATTGCGAGTGCCGCCATTAGAGTAGTAAAGAGTCCCTGAAAAATATTAAAAGAGGTAAAAAAGAAAGGAAGGCTTCTTTGTTTCGTGTTTCAGTTTATTTTATTTTATAATACATGAGTTTACGGTTGGCATAGTGGTTAAAGCGATCGCCACGCTGCTTTTAACTGTGCTGGTGTTGTGGGTTTGATTTCCACACGAGACAAATCTTTATGTGATCCGCAAAGATTTGTTTTGACTCTGGGTGTGCTTTGTGTGTGTGAAATGTATGTTTGTGAACACCCCCGCGACACAAGAGTTATTCATAGTGCGGGCGTCGTTAAAAAAAACATTACATGTACCCACATGTAATAAATGAGTGTACAGTGGGACTAAGAAATGGTTCTATTCATTGTAAGTACTCGTTGCAAAGCCCTGTTGATTGGTTGGTCGCTGCATTGGAATACTACCATGCTTACTATGCCCGCCGATATTTTCTGAAAAAACCAGACGAAGAAGTCCTTAAAATATTATTTTTGTCAACCTATACCGTCCCACTACTGAACAAAAGTCTCTCCAAATCTTTTTCAGAGTTTTGAGACTAAATTTGGTTATTTTCTTACAAAGTATTAAATAGAACGGGATATTTACCAACTCCTTATTACCGATAAACTGTTTTCTGATTACCCGCAATGACTTAAGCGATTAAGTTTTAGCTTTATTGTGAACAAAGAGATTGCAAAATCTCTGAAATATAGAAATAACTTGCTACCTACAACAAATAAACATGGTAAATATCCCGTTATTTAGTTAATTGATCTATTTCGTGCCAAACCTATAGTAGACAGACAGTATTTTCATCTACAACTAACTTTTACTTGTGGCTCCATGTGGAACGATGATAAAAAGACCATTTGTTAATAATCTAGGCTATAAGCTACATCTGTTAATAATTGTGAACCTGGTAGTTCTTGCATGAAAGAGTTACAAATATCCAACATCTTCACAAACTTATTTATAATATTTATAGCATTGTGGAAAACCAAAGGATTGTGGGATAGAAGTTATGTCGAGTTTGTCAACGAATAGCTTAATCTAGTTTGTGCCTTTTTCTTTTAAACATTTCCAAAAAGATTGGAAGTATACTATTTGTCTTTTATTTTCATTTGTCTCTGAGGTCTCCTAATAATATTATGTACCTCTAGCGAGTTTTGGGGGAAAGGCTTGTATTGCTTGTAAGCCTAAATAATAAAAAATATAATTTAGTAATGCATTTTTTAAAGAAGAAAGGCTTGTCATTAGTTAATGAATGAAATAACATTGCCTCCTTGCGCATCTGCATTTTTCATATAAGTATAATGCACACATTATGTCTACATATAAAATGCTTTTGTAAAAAGCCACAACGTACATGTTCCATTCATCTGCACAGAAAATCCCACACAAAGCATTTTTCTAAAGTATCCAATGCTAATTAGCAATAAAATTTGACGCAAAAAGCTGTAAGTATCCACTTTCAGTAATTGATGACGGGGAAAAAAGCCTGATACTTTAAAGTATCTGCAAAGAATGGAAATAGGCCAAGAATTTAGGCACCATAGACGAGAAAATTGTTCTTATTGTGTGTGTGTGTGTGTGTGAGATGTATGTGTGTTTGTGAAACTCTCGAGTTACTTTAGCAGAAATTTTTGACCTAAATACAATTTATAAGTGTGTTTTTTTTTATACTACGCCCACAGCGAACGAACGTGTAGTCCACCTGATGGTAAGTGGAGTACAGCCCATGGACATCAACAATCCACAAAAGCAGATTATAGATGAGTCGCTGCAGCTGAGGACTAAGGTGTTATGCCTCATGTGCCAGTAATTTCAGGGCCTGATCTCACCACCAAACCGGAACACAGTAATGGAAGCACTACTATTTGGCGGCAGGTTAAAGGTGAGACGGTGGTGCTGCCGCCCTCGAGCTCGTTCACAAGAGCTCTGCCACCAGTGAATAAATATAAAAAAATAATATCTACTGCAGTTTAGGTATTATTACATAACATAACCAATACAATACCCAGAGAATATAGCAGAGAAACTACACACTTTACGGGTTATGTTTAAGGTCCATGTGATCGAGGGAGAGCCTATTGCCATCTACCGGGTATAATTCTTTACTCGGTGCTGCTACTGACAAATCCGCACAAAACTTTTTAACCCAAGACGGTAAGCAGTTCCAAATTATAAGTTAGACCACAAGGCAGTCGGTTTCTGGAATTTAAAAAAGCAGAATTTTACAAATATTGTTGTTTTGTTTATAAATTCCCTTAACTCCAGCGGCTTGTGGCCGCAGGTGTGGAGTTGTATATGCGCCATGCATTATTCAAAGCTAGCAGTAAACGATTCTTCGACGGTTCACGAAGAATGACAAAGCAGTTTGTTGACTATTCCTTGTGACTTTACATTATGAGATAAAAAGTGAATCCATCTATATGTTTGTTACGCCTTCAAAGCTAAACTACAAAAAAAAAAAAAATACAACCGAATTGAGAACCTCCTCCTTTTTTTGAAGTCGGTTAAAAACCAGTCTCGATGAAAATTGCTTTGGAGACAGTTCAAGGTTCCAAGAAAGACATAGGCTTTTTTGTTGACGTAAAATAAAAACATTTTATTTTAGAATTGCTTTTATATAATGTTAACAAAACGTAAAATCACGCCTATATGACCCAGAAGGGTGTGGCAGTAGTGTAGAACACCCACACTTCACCTGTTATGGTTAGGTCAAATGGGATAAGGGGTTAGTCTATCGCCATCTACCGGGTGCAATTCCAACTCCGTGAATTTCTTGACGAAAAGTTCACAAATAACACTTTGACCGATCCGGGAATCGAACCCGAGACCTCGCGGTGAGAGACGCATACGCTAACCACTACACCATCGAGGCAGTATTCACTTTTTTTATTATTAACCTTAACAGTGCTATTGTTGCTTTTTACTTACTATTAGGCAGTAATTAAAAAAAATAAAACTTTTTAGGGTTCCGTAGTACCTACAAGGAACCCTTATAGTTTCGCCATGTCTGTCTGTCTGTCCACGGCTTAGCGACGAAACCGTTGGTGCTAGAAAACTGAAATTTTGGTTAGACATGTATGTTAACTATACAAAGAAAGTCGTAGAGTAAAATTTGGAAAAATATTTTGTTTTCAGGTAGCTCCCCTACATGTATAGTAGGGATGTTTTTTTTTTTTGTCGCCTACCCCATAGTGTGGGGTATTGTTAGATAGGACTTTTAAAAACGTTTAGGGGTTGCTAAGACAGTTTTTTGATTTAGGGATCCGTTTGCGATATAATTAACTTTAAAGAGCAAATTTTTGTTCGAGTAGGGCGTCCGCCCCCCCCCTCTAAAAGCTAAACTACTGGATCCTAAAATCTGAAAAAAATTGTGTCGGTAGTACATGTAATGAACTTTAAAGGAAAACTATAGCGGATAAGTTCACTTCATTAGTTCAAGAGGAATAGGGGTCCGAAATGTCAGATGCAGTTACTCAGAATATTTCGTTAAAAATTCTTGAAACATAAATAAACATACATTATACATATATAAAATCACGCCTTTATCCCACGGAGGTAGGCAGAGACGATGGAACGCCATGTGCTTCGCTCCTTACATACTTCTTTCGCTTCCTTAACATTCATACATCTCGTCATACGTGCTAGCTGGTTTCGTGTACTACAAACATTTCCTTTCTGTAGGACGCCATTTAGTTAAAAAGTAAAATTAAAAATATTTTTCTATGGAACCCTACTGCGCGTGGCCCGACACGCACTTGGCCGGTTTTTATTTTACTTTAGATAGAACGCCAGAAGCAATTACACTATCCAATGGTCCCAATGACAAGGCCAAATACACACATTCACTCACTCAAGCACACACAGTCTCAGAACAAATACTTGCGAAGACACAAAGATTTGTCCTGTATGGGGATCGAACCCACAACACCAGTGCAGTGGAGAGCGGCGAGGCGACCGCTTAAAATTACACTACAAGTGTAGTGGTTTGAAACTATATGTTACAATCGTTATATACAATAGTCACTGGTTACACTAATTCCCCTTCAGTTCATGGCCCTTCATGCTCGTAAATATTTGAAGTGATAGCTTCTATATAAAGTTAATCTATTTCTGATATAACTTTAATGATTGTTTTATATTACAATAGTTTATTGCACAATAATAAACTAACTGCTTTGTTTTTTTGCTAAGATTGCTGGTTGCTTCTTCTTCTTCGTCGTGTCGATGGCTGAGTCAAATTTTATTTTGACTTGCCATCGTGGTGAAAGGATTAGCCAATTCGCTTTGGAGAACTCGTGAATTGCCCAGGGTGCGCCGGACGTAGGGAATCGTTGTGTACGGCACTCGGGGAGGCTCCTTTCATGCACCCCATGCTGGTTGCTAAGATTTATTTATTTATTCAACAAACAATATTTCCTCTTTATAATATTAGTACAGATTAATGTAGATTCATACAAACTGAAACAGGTGTGTTGCCAACAAAGCTCGACAGATGTCGCCACGTGCATCACACCTTCCCGATTTATTATTAAAACGCGACCCGCCACTTCCCTGCGAATGATTAAATTTTAATTTGCCACACTTGTTTGAGCTAAAAAGCACCGGAAAAAGTGGTAAAAGTCATTTGAAATGTATGTGGCGGTGAAATAAATATACAAAGAGGTATAACAGGTGTTAATATATGCCGTGAATTTTATATCGCTTTTGATTTCAATAGTAGTCGACTCAATTTAGTTGGAAGTAGGCTTGTAGAGAAGTGATCAACATTGTCATCATCGATTTGGTTTTCTCAAGCGATCTGAGCAATGATCCAACTCCGCGTTTAATGTGCTTTTGGCAATTATATAATAATAACTAGCTGACCCGGCGAACTTCGTACCGCCTTAGCGTAAATTTGATGCACTACTTTATTTTGAATAGCTGACCTATCTTATGTATGCGTACCTATTCAATTTGAACTGGAATCTATAATATCCTTCATATAAAAATGAAAACCTTTTTTTTTTATTTTTTTTTCCCGTAAGATCCTTGTACAGAGTATTGTAAAACTACAAAAAAAAATCAGCCAAATCGGTCAAGCCGTTTTCATGCTATGTCGTGACAACGAAAAACGGGTTTCATTTTTATATATATAGATAGAAGCCCTGTATACAAAATATATGTCTCAATGCTGGGCACAGGCCTCTTTGCATGATCAGAAGGATTAGGCCTCTGTCCACCACGCTGGCCAAGTGAGGATTGGTAAACTTTACAAACCCTCGAATACTTTCAGGCTTTCAGGTATGCAGGTTTGCTCACGATTTTTTCCTTCACCGTTAGCGAGTGATAATGTTCGTGATAAATACACACATATCTTCCAAAGAAAGGACGAATCTTAGTCTCAGTCTCCCGTGTAGGGTTCACGCTTTACGTGTATCTCAGTCTCGCTTTAGACGTATGTATAATTATGATAGATCTTTAGTTTAAACTTTATAATGATATGTAAATACAGAAAAAGGCTTGCTTGATCAAATCAGATCTGTAGTCTTTGAGTCACTTTACTTTTAAATATGTTTATTACCACAAAACGTTGGAATTATTATTAAGGACACACTTCCATACTTTAATTACATAAATAACGAGTCAATTAACACCTCAGCGCAATTATTTCTTTACCATTAGCAAAGTAAAATGTCACACACATTTTTACCTTAATACTTTCAACGTTACCTCCACATGCTAAAGAAAACAAAATACTCACGGTTGAACCAAATTCGAGTGTAATTACCGAATAAATCCGTGGCGGCGTACAACGTACAATTTGACAAACATAACTTTGCATTTGGTGGGGGCGCCACGAGTATTAATTTCCTTTTATTCGACGTACAGCTGCACATCAACCTTAGATGGTCTCCTTGCGTTGTTTATGCTTGCCGTGCACTGCGAAACCAGCTTTTTCTAAAAATGGTTAGCCATGTGTACATAATGGAGCAAACTTACTCCTATTCTATCTGATGGTCAAATGCGTCACCATATCGATGGTAATCGATGGTAATTTAAAAAAAAATCGTTTATTTTTCCAAAAAGTAGTGGAATAGGTTCTGAACTTACCACTGTGAGGATTCCGGTAAAGTAAAAATAAGTATGTTAACTGAGAAACAAAAGTGCTACCGACTCTTATGATAATGGATGACATGACACGTCACCTACTATGCAATTGCAGCTCATAGATATTAAGTACATAAAATAAGAGTGTAACTAAGCCAAAGGACTACAGAAGGAGTAGATTATACAAGCTTATTCGCTAAACTCGTCCACAAAAGTACGTAAACTGTTATAAATATTATAAACTGCCTCAAAGCGCTGTATATTTTCATTTGGTTCTAATTTCCCTCGCCCGCATAAATAAATTTGTAACCTGTGACGATAAATTACCTTGCTCGCGTACTGGCTAATAAATCATTTCTTTTAGTAAAACACCGGCGTTTCATGTAAAGAAAAAGCCCTTTTATGTTGGTATTATTTTGCCTAATTTGCGTTCGTTGTATGCGTAATGACTAAATTAAATGTTGAAAAAGATTTGTTGACCTGGTAACACCGTTCTACTTTTTTACAAACGAGGTGGGAAATGAGGTTTAAATACATTCGTGTATGCTTACTGCTCGTTGCCATTTACGGAAGTACTAAATGCCAATTAAATATAAACTAAGATAATATAAATGACACGGATTTTTAGGTTAGATTTAAAACCATTTTTTTAAATATCCCTCGAAGCCTGCACGACACAGGCAGCGTTGTTCGCCAATCCATCACAAAAAATACGAAACAACAAAAACACTCGAATCAAAACAGGCCTGCCTACCCAACAAAGAATCAACCTTGAAGCTCACCCTCTACTCGAAAACGTTATTTTTTTTTCCGAACACACAAAAAACATAAAAATAGCTTAGCACCAGCAAAGATAAGAGAAGAGTCCGTCCGTAAGGATTTTACGACCGGCTCGAAGGACCATGACCTGCACAGTGGGCCAATCCACAAATGATGTAATAAATAACTACTTTCCCTTTTTACTTTGTTTTTGACGGAAGGATTTCGTTGATTTATTTATGTTTTTGCTTGGTAAGGTTCGCTCACGTACGGACTATATTCTTGCAGCTATAACTCTCGAAAGAAGGTTACGGTTTTGGGATATTGACGTATGATATATTTAACGAATACTAAAATAGGAACGGAGTTGAATATTGGAAGATTCCTAAAATATTCGGGGATATTATAGGCACTGCATGAGATTTGAATGTTTCATTGAAACAAAACGGTAGAAATGGACCCACGATTAAATTTCAGACGTATCTTATTCACTCGGGTGTGATTTGTGTGATAGAGTTATCCAATTTCAGAATAGGATAGCAATGTTTAAGGCTATCTGACATGGGATTATATAATAGTCATTTATGGTCTAGTGGTCAGTGTATGGGTCTTGCACCGCGAGTTCTCGGGTTCGATTCCCGGATCAGACACAGTGTTTTTTGTGAACTTTCCGTTTGGAAAATCACAATAGCAGCTCAGAGTTGTTATTGTGCCCGGTGAGTGGAGATAGGCTCACCTCATATCCCTTGGGACCTAAACATGATGAAGTGTGGGTGTTGTATACCTCTGCCATAGACTTTTAAGTAATATAGGCGTGATGTTATGTTATGTATATATATCTATACTAATATTATAAATTTGATTGTCTTCACGCGCTAAAAACAATGGGTCATATTAAAAAATATTTTAGTGTTGAATAGGCTAGGCTACAGGCTATATTACGAAAATACTTATGGAAGAGGAGCAGTTATTTTAAATGCGGGCTTTTTTTATAAAATAGATTTGCAAGGCTTTTTAATATGGTTCTTTGTAAATTTAAATCTTCTCGTTGCATGCTATTTTTAACCGACTTCCCAAAAAGGAGGAGGTTCTCAATTCGGTCGGTATGTTTTTTCTATGTATGTACATCGATTACGTCGCGGTTAATGGACCGATTCGCGTGATTCTTTTTTTGTTCGACGCGAAATAGCTGCCAGATGGTCCCATAAAAAAATCTTTTAGTTCGGTCTAGTAGTTTTTATTTTATAAGCATTATTTGTAATTGAAGTCGGTTTTTTTATTAGAAAATTATCAATCATATAAAAGCGTAATTTCTCTATATATTCTCTTAAAGACATCGGAACATCAAAAAATCCGGTCATTAAAATACCTCAACTTCACACCTAACAAATTCCTATCCACCCAATCAATACATAAGACGTTCCACATCGCCACTCGATACCGGCTTCAGGAAGACCATCGTACAATGTCGTAACATTCTTTCACACACAAAAACCTTCCTTATCTTAGAAGCTTAGAGTACAAATTTGTTTGCACCCCTCGTGGCCTACAATAAGGAATAAGAATGCCCCAAAGTTTCCGAATTGGGTCGCGGGTTGTTTAAAAAATCGCAATGGAGTATTCGGAATAAGGCTGTGTATATAAAGTGCTGATTATTTGAGTTTTGTTAAGATTATTTGTATATTTGGGCTGTAATTTGAACCATTGGGGCTTTTGGTGATTGGATCGGTAATCTATACAATTTCATATCCTACTTAAGATTGGTACAAATGAATGAACGTGACGTCACTTAATATACAGTTGAGAAATTTAGTGCCCTGGCTAGAGGTGACCGTAGCTTAGTGGGTAAAGTGACTGACTAGTATGCAGAGGTCGCAGGTTCAAATCCTGCCGGTCGCATAATTTTTCAACTGTTTTTTTAGTATAACTTGCTAAATGCTATAAAAATAATCATTAAGAAATTGACATTACCTACTAACTATTTCACAATAAATTATATATAAAATTTATATAACATATAGAAATAAGAATTGTGTAGTTATATACATATTTATTTTATTATAAGCTAGAGCCCATAAAGATCTGCCACAATTAGAGAGTGTCCTGAATATAACATAAGATCCTGACCCACATTAGACCTGTTATGTTAGGTCCCATGGGATAGGGGGTGAGCCTATCGCAATCCACCGGGCTCAATTTAACTCCGGGCTGCTATTTTGAGTTTCCTGATGGAAAGTTCACAAATTACACTTTGCCCGACCCGGGAATCGAACCCGAGACCTAGCGGTGAGAGGCGCATACGCTAACCGCTAGACCAACGTGACAGTTGATTGATTTAATTTAAGCAATAATAATAAGCTCACGTCATCAACAATGACTTCACTTATCATTCAAGTTTTCGGCATCACCCAGTCCTTACCAATCTGAAAATCACCATATTTATGTTCCGCGACGCCAAAGCTAGCCCTTTGTCTATGAATCGAACCGTTCACGCTAAGCCCATGGTATGTCCCTAACAGCGAAGGTTTGATCTTATTCTTGAGACAGGAATTATTGACAAGAGGTTGGATTTGACCTCTATTCATATGAAGTGTTGAGACGCAAGCTTAAGTTAAAAGTTGTTTAATATGAATTTGTGAGTTGATTGATTCTTAAATATAGGTATAGGCTATTTATAACTAATGTAATGGAATTTAAATATACCCAAATCAATATCTTCATGTAAATTTATTGAATGAAGAAACATCACTAATTTAGTACTGTATTGAACGGTAGCTATTGATTTTATTTAATAAACTACTGTGTAGTTTGATCTAGGTTTACGTCTCGAAGTTAACATAAAAATAAATAAATGTCGTTGTTTTACACTGTAACTGCGCTAAACGATGACTTTAGTAAAAAATATACAGACAAACGCAATGTTCCCCTTTTTAAACAAATCTCCAAATTTTAAAACTAGTTCACTTCCCATAATCAATTCTAACAAAAATCATATACCTAAACGAATTAAAGCTGCATCGAGCTTAACTTAACATTCACCTATTACGTTACACATTAATATACTTGTCTTGTCGACATACCTTTGCTATTAATTCACTATTTCAGCTTTTAGCAATGATAAATAATATACCACGGGTATGACGTGGCGATCGGGTAGCGTAAGCTAGATATTTTGTTATTTGTGTTGCATTTCAATAATACAATTATCTCTATATTTAGATAATTAATTTATATGCAAGATTATTAAATTGACCGCTATTTTTCTTTAATTCAATTGAAAATATATAGATAAGTTTAAAAAAAATGTTCTAGCCAAACAGTAATTACGAAAATATAAATACGTACCTCCTTTCTATTAAACCTAATTTGTAAGTGGACTCTTATTTGGGGCTAAAGTAGCTTATTATTCATGCGAGGACATCTTAATTATTCATTTCCATATTTATGCCCTTACCCAAAGACCGCAAAAGACTAAAACCGACTCTTAATATAATTCAAATCTCGACAGATATGAATGTTGGCACATGTAAGCACCAGACCCTTGGGACTCATGACTTAAACGAAAGCGGCAAGCCAACATACTATATATTTTATACGACTTGAGCCAACATACTACATATTTTATACGACTTATTACAAGTTGTTCGCGCGCTCTATTAAGCGGCGAGAGATAGCGAATTCATACATTTCTGATAACGGCTGGTAAATTACGTACAATCGCCAAGGAATATCGCTGGATTCTTTCCATAATGACCGAAGTTTCGTGTCGTAAATTAAATACGATATTATTTAGGCAGAATATATGAAAACAGTAAGCTGGGGAATTCTATTTTAGCTTTAGTTATTTAATAGTGTATTTGTTCTAGTATTCGTATGTTTATGCACGCGAAGATTTGTCTTGACCGGGAATCAAACCTGCGTCCTCTGCGTAGCAGGCAGTTGCAGTCTGAAAACCTGCACTATATGTATATTTAAGAGTAAAGTAAAAGCATTATTTATTTTTTTATTTTATTTATTAAACTTTTTGCACAAAAAAAATAGTACAAAGGCGGACTTAAGGGTAGACTCTGCACACATATAAAGATATTGCTGTCTCTATCGGTCTTATATATAAATGTGTGAGTGAAAATACATGTTGATGTTCAGTTGTTACTCAACGGTTCAATACTTAGGATTTGTTGTTTGATAAGTCTGCCGATTTTCAACAAAATTTTGTTGCTATGGTAACAATGGCGAGATTTGTATGTGGAACAGGGATGTTTATTGTTCCACAGTCAGTTGCATTATGCACTAGTCGACCAACTAGTCGACTAAAATCTACTAAATATAGATATTCTATACCTTTAGGCATAATTCAGACTAAGAACTTACGACGCTGTTTTAACAGGCGGGCAGGCAACTAAAAGAGATAAAAGATTTCACGTCGTGTTTTACGCCATCGGTTTTTTTACATAATAATATTATAAGCTATCAGAAGCGGTTTTATTTAAAAAAAATACACGTGGTGATTAATCTAACCTCAATTTAATTTTACTTAATTTTACACATGTAATCAAAATAACAACGATCAAAGATTTTACACAATAATAGATACCGAACGCAAACTGACAAGAGGTCCGCTCCGCACAAAGTTCCGAACAATAATGAATGATCGGTCCGCTTGCTCCGACTTATATACCCTCTCTTAAATTTTATTATTGAGTCTGCTAACAATATTTATATTTATACCTATCTTCATTATGTGGGCCTGCTGGAAATATACTAAAGATTAGCCCAGCAATTTAAAATAATCATGATTTTAATGAACTTAAAAAGCTGATCTGTTTATGTTGTTGCTTTTCAGGTTCATTTGCATTTATCCATACAATTTGTCTACATCTATCTTGGGCTAAATAGGCCATATAAACTGGACGCAACGCGACGACGCAGTGCTTCTGTGTCTACGTCACAGATTACAGATAAATATGAAGCTAGCTAGTCGATGTGAGTTGAGCCTAAGGATATAGCGCGTCCTTATTCTGTAACATGATTTAATTTTGGCGTCCGTATTCAGTTTGATTTTGATGATGATGTACAGTCGAGTTCAAAATTGCCATGAGGTTTACAGCAAGGGTAATTATTGTCGCTTTCGCAATACGTCCAATTTGAGTTCGCGTCAAGGCGTCAAGGCGTCAAGCCTTGCCCGACGCCCACGAGTGAAAATAGAGGCTATAGACACAAATTTGATATCAATACAACTTTGCGTGTTTAGACTTTTTTTTTTTTTTTGAAAAGCTTACTAGCAATTTGCAAATACAAATTACTAGTATTCTTGTTAACCCCCTCCAGCTAAGCTTAATTCGCTTGTGATAAGAGGAAGTTTTACGTCCGTGGTGTAATGGCCAGGATTCGAACCCACGACCTCTCGATCGTAAGACCGATGCCTTATCCATTGCGCCACGGCCGCTTAATTAAGCGGGCTTTGTCAACAAAAAAAACATTAACACTCATCAAGATCGATTAAACGATTTTATTTTGCAGGAACAACAGACCGACAGACATTCAAAGTTACTTTGGGATTTATAATATCACTAGTTTCTTCTGCGACTGCACCCACGTAGTATGTCGATAGTATGTAATTGCATCAAAACATTAGTACTATAATATAATAGTGATAGTACCGTTTAACTCTTGATTCTGAGTGTTTTCTTTATTTAAATAATAAAACAAAGTTTAGAAATGAAACTATATTATTTAGGGTATATAATAATAATATTTAATAATATTGCTCTAATATTTAGCACATTGCGTTTCTCTTGAGACAGTGATAAAAGAATTGCATTATTCTGCAACATGGTATTCGTTATTTATCTAATAATAATTACTTTCTTCAGCTCTATTTTACGTTTAACCTTATTCATTTTTCGCTCTCGTGAAGTATAAGCTGACAAATAGGCCAAGTCTCTTCTTTTCATTCTGCGGTTCACTAAAAATACAGAAATGTAAATAATTTACCTCAGCACAAACTCAAATGACAAAAATCTTTATTACTATGCGGTTTATATGCTGTAAATATATTTATCTTATTTTTGTTCAAATTTGCTGAAACGGTTATGTGTTTGATTGTACATATGAAAGAACAAAAATGACATGCACGATATAATGACATTACAATTTAAGTATTCGTAGATATAATGATATATTTACTATGTAAATAATTAACAATACACAATGTAAAGATTGTTTACCCATATTTAAGTCCAGAGAAACTATTTAAATATTATAATCAACATTATAAAATACAAGTGTGACTTATGACACAAGCGAATTGCAATGAATGACACTGTAATTAGGCCAAGAGCTATGCATTTTAAATGAATATTGTATCTGCATAGTTATTATTATGCATGTAGAAGGTTTTAGGTTCGAAAGCATTTAACGATTATTATTATTACTCCAACTCAAGGATAAATTAACAAGACAATTAAACGTTGTCTTTTCAAAGATAATGTGACATGTTTATATAGATACTAATACTCTGCTCGGCATATTTAGCTGACTATTAATTTATAACAGCCCTTGAAAGTATGGGGTGATTAGGGACGTGATAAAAATAAAAAACAGATTATGATCAGCCTCATCATTTACACATTTTAACAGTCAATCGTTGTAACATTTACACTTGGTCATATATAAAAAAATAATACAATTGTATACAATTGTCTTTTGAAATAATATATAAATAACTATTAATAAGTTATTAATGCAAAAAACAATCATTGTTTTCAACTAACTGTTTTTATTTCTGTTATTCGTCTAGACTTTGGTAGGTACTTTTAACCCATATGCCATGTATACAGCTCAGTCCCTAAATGATTATTTACATAAAAATATAATTCAATTATGTTTATAAAGAACGAAAAGATTCTGCAGCTAGATCTCGGACTATAACTTGTTGCAGTCGTGAATGTCAAAAAAGGTTCAATGCAGTTCATTGCATACTCTCTGGTCGGTAGACTATGGTATGTCATATCTCGGCTTGGTTCGGTATCTCACTGGCACCCCTCCTTCACTTCCGAGTAGCTAACGAATGGCTGCCTCACCCCCCTTCAATGAGTTGAGATAGATATTGTAATTTTCTTTAATTTGTAATATGGTATTTGATGAATGAAAATGAGGTACTTTGATGATAATTATTGATAAAATAGAAAGTACATTATATTTACGAGGGTCCTTCGTTTCGAAAACTTGTAATAATCTGTTGTATAATACTAAAAAAGTCGCATTTGTCAGGCCGTTCAAAACTACGGATGTTTGGATGCCTATAATTTTTAAAATAGGCAGAATAAAGATAATTTGAAATCGAAGGAACATAGATAATCATGTTTTAAATTGACTGTGCAAAAATTATAACATTGTGATGAAAAATGTAAAAGATACAACCATACTCATTTTGTATGAGAATTCCATACCGGGAGTTCCCTCTTAATGCCTGATGGCATTCTCTTACAATCAACCTAGGGTGGTGCAGAGATAAGCATAGGTTGGTGCAGTTCAGAAAGACGAATAATGATAGATATGTAAATAGAAGAAGTACATATTATATAAAATACGTAATAGAGATACATAAAATAAAAATTGAAAAATAAATATTGTTATCTAAAGGGTACTACTCTGTCCAAGAATATCTGTCCGACAAATCATTATCTAATCTGTAATTTACTTTTAAATTTCAACATGATTTACTAATTTGTGTTACATAAATATATGATTAATCTAATTTATCCTTTTGACATTGCATGAAATTTAAGTAAATATAATTTTACTATTGTTAACATAAAATTTTGCATGATTACTACATGATTATTACATGAACCAAAGCTAGCACAGTAACTTTCGAATCCTCCATGCCCGCCCTAACATCACCAGTCACTTTGAGGAGTGCGGAAACTGTGCTGTGCCCCGGGCGGAACCCAGACTGTAAGGGACTTAAAAGGTTATGCTGATAAACAAACCGGGACAGCTGCTTGTGCACGCAAGCCTCGAGGACTTTGGATAGGAAAGGAATATTACTTATGTATATTCATAATATGAGGTCATGATTTGATGATAGGATCCTAGAGAAATCATGGGTAACCCTAAAATTTCAAAGGCTTCTATATTGGTTTTCGTATATTACCTAAAACTACTTGGATATTTTCATTTTAAGTTGCTGAGCTGATGCTGGAAGGTACAACTCCTCAACGGTTAGGAGTACGGGGATTATTATTAATAAGTTTTCCGTCTCAAGTAACCGTCGTCTCCTCATTCGAGAAATATTCTTGCTCGGTCTACCCATCACTTAAAATCGTAAAATAAAATAATTTTTAACAAAAAAAAAACCGACTTCAAAAAGTAGGTAAACTAAAAAGCAAAAAATAAATTTACTTCGCACAAAATAATACGTTTTTTCATTTAGTTAAATAGAAATTATTAAATAAAAATTTTATAATTCTGAAGTCGGTGCCAAGAAAACAATAACTCTGTATAGATAATATCAATCTTTCTAACAACTATTTTCTGACTGAATATTAGTTCTTAATTATCCGATTTACTTGGCACCGACTTCAGAATTATAAAATTTTTATTTAATAATTTCTATTTAACTAAATGAAAAAACGTATTATTTTGTGCGAAGTAAATTTATTTTTTGCTTTTTAGTTTACCTACTTTTTGAAGTCGGTTTTTTTTTGTTTCAGTTATTTTAAAACCAATAGTCCAAGCTTTGCTTAGTTTGGCACTAGATGATGTTGTGTGATATTTATTATTATTATTTGTACACAGAATAAAATTCATATATTTACCATGAGGAACCGCACATTCTACTGCATAAAAATGGCGGTGCCTCATTGCCCGGGCTTATCTCTTACACGGTATATCATAATTGTGTGAACTCAACACATCATAATACTATAATTTGTCAGTCTAGTAAGTGCGTGCCTTAGACTGTTCACAGTGAGGTCCATGATTTGATGTCCGTTCTATGTTGTCGTACTAAAATTGTCAGTAGCAACACGGAGCCTTGAATTTTGCCCTGTCTTCTGTCCATATTACATGGAATGGAACCAAATCAAAATAGATAAAATGTAGGTTTTATCTCTGAATATTTTTTATAGCATTTAGCTATGCTTAGCAAATTATACTAAGAAACAGTTGAAAAAGATATGGGACCGGCAGGATTTGAACCTGCGACCTTACTGCACACCGAGTAGTCGCTCTTAGCCATCCAGCTACGGTCGCCTCATACCGGCACCTTAAATTTCTCAACTGTATGATACGTCATTTCGTGACGTAACGTTCATCCATTTGTTCCTATCTAAGTAGTAAGTAAGGTCGCAGGTTCAAATCCTGCCGGTCCCATATCTTTTTCAACTGTTTCTTGGTTTTATCTCTGTTTAGCCCTTCTAGTAAACAAGGTTCAAACAACCATACATTACTCCTACACCTCGGCATCATAAAAATGGCGGCGCCTCATTGCCCGGGCTTATCTCTGTCACGGTATATCACAATTGTGTGAACTCATCAGCACATATCATTTTAATGTGCACTTTCACATTGTGCCAGTTCTGGGGCATTTGACTAATTGTAATGGACAGAAATTTAAATTGCTATATTTTCTGTTTAAAGTGTTTAAATTTATTAAGACTATGCAGTGTATTAATTTACGACGTAGTTATGATTTGAACATCTATGGTAGTAGACAACTAGCCTAACAAAGAGTATTGTATTATCTCGTACTGGGTTGTGGAGGTCTTATGGCAGTCACTTCACCAAAATACTGATACTTAGCTAAATCTGTTAGACTAAAAGCCGACCACAATGTAATTAGGAAAAGACTCGGACGATATATTATAATTTATGATGTATGTAGCAAACGGGCTTGTCGTCCACCAAAATACAAGTAGCAAGTGTAGCATCTACAGTTTATGAGGATCCACAATAAAAAAAATAGATTTAGAACTATTACCATTATCTTAAGTTCTTATTAACTTATTTCTAGGATCTTTATCTATCGATTTATCAATATAGACATGACAATTACATTGCAATGTAACTCTTTCTTTTAAAACCGTAACTTGACATTCATGTCGACATTACAGGTATATACACGCTCCTTGCAGTTGCACAAAGACAATTTCCTAGAGTCTTGGCTACACCAAAGACCTTATTTGTAATCTCTTTGCTAATCTCCTGTTAAACATGACTGCAGTATCTTCTTATCTTTACACGAATTGTCTGCAATAATTTGTGGTTTATCCGATGGCTAACCTTTAGTATCCATAGCTTTAATACTTTTAAGACTAACTCTTTGGTCTAATAGGTAATAAGTATATAGCCTTACCATTCTAGGGTTGGCATTAGTGATTTTTGTGTTATCTTAGTAGCTGCACGCAGTCTACAATTGTTGCCGGTATATAGCGATGGCTCGCCCCCTATAAAAAGGGATCTTAACTAACTAACGGTGGTAAAACACCTCTGCTATACCTTTCTGGGATTTTATATGCATTTTCTTATTCTCTAACCTTGTTTTAATCGTAAATCTCTCCAGTAAGTCTGCATTTATGTCTGTGAATAGTACTGACTGCGGGGAGAAGCAATTTCCTCAATAATGAACGTGTCAGTCAGTGGTAATTGTGCTATGATGTTAATTACACGTAATACAATAGAACAACTTAAGGTACGATCCACCCGAGGGCGTTATTAATAACCAGCCATTTAAGACTTTGGTTAACACATTAAAGATAATATAACAGCCTCTTTAATATGAATTTTAAACACAACAGGTGAAATATGGGTGTTTTCCACCTCTGCCACACTCTTCTTTTTAACGTATAATTTCTTCTTAATGTTTACGAAAACATAATAACAAAATTATACTTCATGTTTAAGCTAGTCTTAATCGTAGTCCCATTTTATATTTCGGTCGCTTGGCTTTTATACCTGTCAATGAATATTAGTATTAAATAAATAAATAAATACACACAATACCATCTAGTCCCAAACTAAGCAGAGCTTGTACTATGGGTACTAGAATAACTGATACTAATACATATATACTTTTTTTGTAAAAAAGTTTGTCTTAATCGTAGTCCCATTTTTAACACGCTTATATTAGCTTCACCTGTATGTTTGTTTGTTTGTTTGTATGTAACCGACTCCTTTGGACTCGATTTTGACCCACTTTAAACGGACAGATTTCATTCAAATTTTGCACACCTGTCAAAGATCGATGACAATGCAATAATTCGATAAAAAAAATTAAAAATATATAAAAAAAAAAAAAAAAAAAAAACGCTCTTATAAATAAACCAAACTAAAAAGTAGAAAATAAATAATAGTTTAAAAAAACTAAAAAACACGCTTTTAAAGTACTTCTAACTAAAAAGTGAAAAATAATTCCTAATATAAGCTGAAAAAAGCGTGGGGCGCTCTGTGCCATATTTTTCGTCTATCGAGCAACCCACGCTTTTTTCAGCTTATATTAGGAATTATTTTTCACTTTTTAGTTAGAAGTACTTTAAAAGCGTGTTTTTTAGTTTTTTTAAACTATTATTTATTATATTTCAGCCGCTTGGCTCTTATATTTGTCAATGAATATTCACTTCACTACATGGAGAAGCTATTACCTCAATAATAAATGTGTCAATCAGCGGTAATTGTCCTATGATGTTGATTACACGGAATACAATAGAAGCACTTTAACGCACGATATACTCAATGGGGTTATTAATAGTCTGCCATTTGTTACTGAGACTATTCAATTGGAATACTTAGTGTATAAAATAAGGAATACAAGGGTATAATGTCGCAGTGCACGGTTGGCTAGGCGGTTAAAGCCGTCGCCTCGCCGCTTTCAACAGCGCTGGTGTTGTGGGTTCGATCCCCACATGGGAGAAATCTTTGAGTGATTCGCAAAGATTTGTTCTGACTCTGGGTGTGCTCTGTGTATGTGAAATGTATGTTTGTGAACACCCCCGCGACACAGGAGTTATTCCTAGTGCGGGCGTCGTTTTTTTTTAAAAAAATAGACTTTACATGTAGCGTCGCTTTTGCAACAAAAAAATTGCAGAGCGGTCTTTATTCTGCAATGTTTTGATCCTCGTTAGATGATAATGCACAGCAGCGATAGCCGAGTGGGAGACTGTAGGACTTCGAAGTCGAAGGTCTCGGGTTACGGCACACAGCTCTGTCAATAAGTCGTTAAGATTCGTCTTTTTGAAGATATGTTTGTATTTATCATGACAATTGAAGACATGAATCGATGAAGGGGTTATGTAACATTTTTTTAATAGTTATTTATGCAACTGTTCTATAATGAGGGGTATTAAAACACGAGTGTGGGTTTATCACACGAGGCGAAGCCGAGTGTGATAATAGTATCACATGAGTGTTTTAATACCTAATTATAACAGTTGCATACAAGACTTTATCTACACCCATGATATGAATCCTCTATAAATGTTCTGAAACCATAGGGTATTAGGGTACAGTGTTGTAAGAACTCTATGTAAATTCATGGAAAGTTTAAGTAGTGAGTATCTAATACAAAAAAACTATGTATAGGTAATAATATAGTTATTTATTGTAATAATTATTTACATTTTGGATCGTACACTTATTAAAAAGTATTTTTTCAATACTATTATTGAACAAAAATGGCGGGATACGACGTCAATTCAAAAATTCGAATAAGTTTTTTATTTTAATTACGGCGCTGTGGTAGTGAAACGCGCGTGCATGACATGTTCTTTTTTTGAAATTCATAAAGATGCCATGAGAATGTGGCTGTTCGATGAGTAAAAAAGGAGTTGCATAATGAATTTCAGTACAACATTATAACACCCGTTTGGGTGTTATAATGGTTATTATGACACTGGCTGTTTTAATGTTGGCAATTAGCTAACTGTTTCAAGAACGTTTATAGAGGATTTATAGCATGGGTGTAGATAAAAACTGTTTTATACGTTGTATAAAGGTGTTATGTGCCTACAAACGATATTAAACTTATAAAAGCGCAGTTTAAGCTTAGTTTTAGAAATACCAAGTAATGAAGGGGATATGTACCAACATAAAATTATAATAACAAACTTTGGTGCCCATTATCTCCATATTTACAAATTGTATCATTTCCCCTTCATCCACTCATGTTTTCAATTATTGGTCGCTAACGGTGAAGGAAAACATCGTAAGGTAATTCTGCATACCTGAGTGTGCCTAAAATACTTGAGTACTTCACTGTGTGAAGTCTACCAATCCGCACTTCGTGGACTATGCCTTCTTCTCATGAGAAGATACCCGTGCCTAGCAGTGGGGCATGTATACATGTATGTACATAAAATATATTATTATAATATGTACATGTACATATATTTATATCTAACTCTTCTATTATAAATAATAAAAGTCTTTATTATCTATATTAGCCTATCTAAGATAGTAAAAATAAGCGGTCGTAGTGCATTGATTGATAAGGCATCGTTTTTACGATCGAGGGGTTGTGGGTTCGAATCCTGGCCATTACACCACGGACTTGAACTTCCTCATAACACAAGTGAATTAAGCTTAGCTGTAGTAAGTTAACAAGAATACTTTTCATTTATATTTGCAATTTTAAATCTGAAAGGATTTTCACGACTTTAAAAATAAACCCTAATTAAACAATATTGTATTTTCATACTGATTGTGCCTGGTGGATGGCGATAGGCTCACCCCCTATCCCATGGGACCTAAACATAACAGGTGAAGTGTGGGTGTTGTACACCTCAGCCACACCCTTCTGGGTAATATTGGCGTGAAGTTATGATATGAGCAAATTTTAATTGAAAACGGAAGTATGCGAGTGTTACATCCACTAAAGTATTTATCAAGCTCCAAAATTTTGAGGATTCTCGCAGCGTACTGTTTAATCCAGATTTCTACACAAACTTGGTACAATCAATAGAGTTGAAGACTCCAAGAAAAGGAAATAAGTGTAACTTTAATTGTGTTGCGAACATCTTAGAGAGTTAAAACTGCCTTTCATTGACCGAGTTTTTGAGCTACTGAATAATATATTTTTAACCACACCAGCTCGAAAAAGATTGCTTGCCAGAATTCTGTGAGTAAAAACCGTTTTTACTCACTCGTGAGGTAAAGTTATTTAAATTTCGAAACAAAATCCTTCCAATGAGCTGAAAAAAAAACAATAAGCCACCATGTAGGTTAGTAATAAACATTGACATCAATTTTATTAAATAACTACTAACGATACGTTTTAATTATTTTAAATTATATAATTAATACACGCTTATTAAGTATTTTAATGTTTTTATATTCGTGATTGACCATTAAATTAATTAAAATCAGGTACTTAATATTAGACTCTATAAATAAATGTTACAGAACGAATTTCCGAACGCATTCTTAAAAAAAAAGTCTGTGTCTGTGTCAGTCATCGCGGGCAACTATATTGTTTTCAGTTTATGTTTAATTGTTTACTGGAACTTTTTATCAAAAAAATTATGAATCCAGTGATGGAGATCTTTGTGGAACTCCAAAAGAGTTGCGACAACTTGTTTCTAACACAGGAGTTTGCTTTTTTATCAGAAAAATCACGTGAAAAGTATTTGAAAGCGTACGACATATTTAATTAGTGGCGACTTACAAAAGGCCCTAAAACGCATTCTGAATCGGTATTACTGTCGTATTTCATGGAATTATTCCAGGTTAAGCAATCGAGTACGAGTTTATTTAAATCTTAATATTTTCTCACTGGAAGAGGTGAAAAGTTTTATATGTTTTTAAACTTTCGCGATTTGAGAACATTTTTCAAAAATTAGACAACGGGTCTGAATCGCGTAATTATTATAAAGGTAAATAAATACCTATGCTCGACGTTTCGAAAAAAATACCTTAAATTGCTACTAGTTACGATTAAACATATTTATCATTACAAAATTAATCCAATCTACGCAAGCGTCGTTATTTTAGGGCTAAAATATTTTACAATAGTTTCAGCAATTGAATTTTAATTAAAATTTCGTTTCAGTTAGAAGTGAAATTCTCAAGTATGCAGGTTACAGAAACGGTTATAAAATTTTACTGTTTTTTTAATAGCAAAATTAAGGTAAATAAATCTTAAATTTATACTTTCGCTGTGAACTGCCTCGATGGTCTAGTAGTTAGCGTATACTATATCTCTCACCGTGAGGTCTCGGATTCGATACCCTGGTCGGGCAAAGTGTTATTCGTGAACTTTTCGTAAGGAAATTCACAGTAGCGGCACGGAGTTTGAATTGTGCCCGGTTCATGGCGATAGGCTCACCTCCCAACCCATGGGACCTAAACATAACAGGTGAAATGTGGATGTTGTACACCTGTGCCACACTTCTGTTATTTAGGCGTAACGTTTTATTATGTACGTTTTGTTAATACTTTAACCATGAATTAGATAAAACGGATTTATTACGCACCCATTATTGACTTTAGCCATTAAACATTACGACTTTATAATCTAAAAATCGGTTTTAAAGTCCGGAAGCTTTGACTTGTTTGACTCTCTGACTTGACGGCAACAACTACACCTATTATGTTTCTAGCTACTATCTAGAATAAATATATTAAAATATATAATAAATATATTCAAATCCCTTACAGCTGTTCCCCTCTAGCGCTGTAGTTGCTCTATGGTTATTTATCTGCACGGTTTGTGTTGATAGACCAGTGTCGATAATTTTTAAAACCAAAAAAAATAATAGTAGGATGAAACCCATTAGAAAAGGAGGAGAATATTATAAAAATTAAAGGAAAAATAATTTACGGGCGATCTGAGGTCAGGAAGGGGAAGAGGGGGGGGGGTTAAGGGTAAAAAACGTTTTTCTCCATTTCCGGCCAAACTAAAAGTCCTATGGTTATGTGAAAAAAGTGTAAATACAAAAGTTTTAGATCTATTTATTACCAACAACTTTGCTATTCAACTTTTTTCCATAGGACTTTTAGTTTTGCCGGAAATCGAGAAAAACCGTTTTTACTCTTAAAACCCTCTTCCCCTTCCCGAGCTCAGATCGGCCGTAAATTATTTTTCCTTTAATTCTTATAATATTCTCCTCCTTTTCTAATGGGTTTCATACTACTTTTATTTTTTTCACTTTTATGATTTTTAAAGGCTTTTACCCTGGTCTATGAGGTTAAAGCGGTCCTCTCCTGCATCAACTACTACCTATTTGTGTGACGTGACGTTGTATGGTCAAAGTCACGTCACGCCATGAGACAGAAATGAAGACAAGATAACTTGTGTTAATAATAATATCATCATTAGTTAACATACCATTATTATTGATAAGCCATCGTATTATTTGACTACAGGTTCTACAGATTGTCAATGAATATCGGTGCTCTTCGAAAATCGTCTCCATCAATTTAGTTTAGTAATAAAACTTTGAACTAATATTCATTCTAGTATCCATAGTAGTCGTACCCAAAATCATTAATTAAATACTAAGTTTTAGTGCATTAATCTCATGTTTAGAATATCTAGATTATTAGAGCATGGTCTAGATCTGACTAGTGTTTATCTTTGACCTAATTTAGTGTTTATATTCCTTGTGAAGCGGGCGAGCTGTACCTATTAAATATAACACTAGTTATTGAATAATTTTAGTATTTGTTGAATAATGTGTGACCGATAGATGGTGCTGTACTATGTTTTTATAAATATTACAGCAAATTTATCTTTGATTTTCCGTGTTTTTGACATAGCAAGCTGTGTTTTCTACCTGAGAATATTATATATTTTGATAAAATATAATGTTGTCTCTAATAATAGATCTGCTGTTCGTGATATTAATATTCTATTTGCAGCGCATTCCTGTTTTAAGTTAAAATATTTTATGGATCTCTTATAAATTTTAAAGCTACTATAACTATTTTAGATGGTAGCTAGATTTGGGAAAATTTGCTGAGCTATAAATCTTTTATCTTTAGATTCATATCTTGAAAAGCATTAAAAGAGTTATGAATTCTTAGTCACCAGTAGTTTAATAACCCAAGGTGTGGTCAAGTTTGTTTAATAAATATTATTTTGAGTGTTAATTAATTTAATTTCATAAACATTCTTAAAGTAAATGTATCATAAGTTGTGAATTGTTACAACAATCTGATTTAGATTATTTTTAGCCTAATGGCAATCAAAACAAATTTTGATTTAAAGTTGTTGCACTGAACTTTTTTAGAATTTTGTGTGTCAAACTTTTAAAAAAATAGGAAAAATAATTTGTCATTTAGATTTGTTAAATGATTAAATTTTAAAGTAAACTAACTTTGTCCGCATATAATTTGATATCATAAAAAAATCTCGCTAAAAACAAAAGACATGATAATATGTGCCTTGATCAAAGTTTCAAATTTTTAACACTTATAGAAACATGACTAGACATGATCATTTTGCAAAATTATTTTTATTTTCTTAATGTAGCAAATAATTAAATTAAAATAAACTTTTAACTAAGTACGAGTAAATACATGAAAGTGCTTTTAACCGACTTCAAAAAAAGAAGGAAGTTCTTAATTCGATTCGTATATATGTTCCTTTTTTATGTTTGTTTACGGCTAGCTTCGACGTTTTTTGTTTCACAAGTGAAGGCTTTTAAATAGTTCATAATAGCGTTAATGATATGACTTTCTTTTAAACGATCCTTAGTAAAGTTATTTTTCTTGAAATATCTAACTACAACTACAAAATGTTGAATATGAAGCTTAGAACCACACTATTTAAAGATACTTGACTGAAATTTGTAATAACTTAAACATTCATTAAATGCGTTAATAATATTAGGATTTGACTGATTATTTGGACCTATTAAAGCAAATATAATCTTCTATTCTATCCGTAAAATAAATTGAGCACTGAATTAAAAACCGTTAACGTTTTTATTCGGCCCTTAATGGCCGATTACATTACCGATTCAAGAGTATATAGCTTTAAAGTGGCATGTAGTAATGGGCGTAGGTACTAAGCCATTATTGGCAGTACTGGTGATGGCAGAGACATTAAGTGGCATCGGTGGCAAAATTATGGCACTTATCTTGAATTTCTGTTGGAATATTAAGTTATCTTGATATTCATATAAAAAGAGGTAACATTTATTCGCTTGTTTGTTCGTACCCAATAGGCTGGGAAGCTACAGGATTCATCTAAATAAAAATTGGTGAGGAGAAAATTCAAAACCTTAGAAAAAAACATAGCTTAATAAAATCTTGTATCCGTAAAAAAATAAGCATTGAATTAAAAGTCGTAAACGTTTTTATTCGGCCCTTAATGGCCGATTACATTGCCAGTTCAAGAGTATATAGCCTTAAAGTGGCATGTCATAATGGGCGTAGATACTAAGCCATTATTGGCAGTACTGGAGATGGCAGTGACATTACGTGGCATCAGTGGCGAAAATATCGCACTTATCTTGAATTCTGTCGAAATATTAAGTTATCTTGATATTCATATAAAAAGAGGTAACTTTTATTCGCTTGTTTGTTCGTACCCAATAGGCTGGGCAGCTACAGGATTCATCTAGATAAAAAATAGTGTGGCGAAAGTTCAATACCTTCGAAAAAAACATAGCTTACCTTTAATAAAATCTTGTATCCGTAAAAAAATAAGCATTGAATTAAAAGTCGTAAACGTTTTTATTCGGCCCTTAATGGCCGATTACATTGCCAGTTCAAGAGTATATAGCCTTAAAGTGGCATATCGTAATGGGCGTAGGTACTAAGCCATTATTGGCAGTAATGGAGATGGCAGTGGCATTGGTGGAAAAATTATGACACTTATTCTCCGTATATTTAGCTATCTAGATATTTATATTATGAAGGGGTAACATTTTGTTTGTTTGCACTGATTATGCTCTGAAACTACAGGACCTATCTTATATATAAATAAATATATATCTCCCAACTTACACACAACGCCATCTAGTCCCAAACTAAGCAGAGCTTGTACTATGGTTATTAGAATAATTGATACTAATACATATATACTTTTCTTTTGTAAATAGAAACACCCAGACTAAGACAAACCTCCATGTTCATGCACACAAAGATTTGTCTTAAGCGGGAATCGAACCCGCGACCTCGGCGTAGCAGGCAGGTACACTACCCACTCCGCCATCCAGTCGTCAATCTTGATTAAAATTGTTGTGTATATCATTTAAAAGCTTCAGAATATATCATAGACTTATTTTTTATCGACGTACAGTGGGCCTAGGAGTTAGGTATGCAGGACAAAATCTTCTTAGTAATAGTGAAGACTTACTACACCAGTTATGGATTTCTGAGTTACATATCTAAATAGTGGGTAAATTACACTTATTAAATATGTAATTTACACATGCATAGCTATTGCAGTCAGTTTTTACCATTCCGTAGAAGATTTTGCCCTGCATAGCTAATTGCTTGGCCCATTGTACCTCGCGTAAGGGAACCGCGGACGAAAGCAAGTGATTGATGAATCTTAAAAGCAAGGGTCGAAATAATTCAAAAACAATTTTTCAACAAATTAATAAAAATATCTTCGCTTAGCTGTGCACAGAACTAGCGCATGCACTCTTAAATCTGCGTATTCGTATCATCTTTTTACGGCATATAATCTCACCCACACGCCCACCACTGTGACTCCTGTGACGCCAGGATCTACAGCGGTAACCAATCGAAAGGCACCGTGCATGACACACGGGCAATCCCAGGGAGAGTTAAAATTATATATATTCGTATCATCTATCTGTTTCAATCATTTCCGAAGACCGAATATACATAACATCACGCCTATATCACCCAGAAGGGTGTGGCAGTATTGTAGAATACCCACACTTCACCTGTTATGTTTAGGTCAAATGGGATAAGAAGTTAGTCTATCGACATTCAACAAATATAATTCCTACTCCGTGCTGCTGTCGAGAATATCTCGTCGGGAAAAGCCAAAATACCGCTTTTGCCCAACCCGGGCATTTAACCTGAGACTTCACGGTGAGAGGTTGCATACACTAACCACTAGATCAACTAAGCAGTTATATCGAATATAATAATGCAATAAACTAAAAACTTTGTTTGTTTGAACGCGCTTATCTCAGGAACTAGATAGTAGGTACCTACTGCCTTTACAAATTTGTATTTTTTGCGTTTGATAATGTCGTTCCTTGGCAAGGCTAAACTAATGTTTGCTTTGTGTTTTTAATTATGATTATTATTATTTATGTTTTTTTCGATGTATTAAGAATTATGGACCTAAGTTGTCTTAATAAATAAATAAATAATCTCACTGAAGCACAACTTGATAAACTTGAGCGCCTTCAAAACTTTTGTATATGATTTATATTTGGCTTACGCAAATATGATCATGTTTCCGAATTCCGCAAAAAACTCAAGTGGCTTCCAATTCGCTCTCGCCGGAATACTCATATTCTTACTTTCCTTTATACCATCTTGTTTAACCCAACGACGCCTGTTTATCTTAAATAGCGTTTCAAGTTTGTACATGACACGCACACAAAGTACTTGAGATCATCTGAAAACTTTAGGCTGGAGATGCCAGCGCACACCACCGATTTCTATAGTAAATCCTTTACTGTCGAAGCTGTGCGCCTATGGAATGCGTTACCTTTGGCTATCAGACAAGCCAAATCCATTCAAATTTTTAAAAAAATGTTGAATGAGCACTTTCTTTCCTTATAGTATTATGTATTAGTAGGTATAATAATATATATATATTATGACATATTTATATATCTTATATATATCTTATATATATTTTATAATATGTAATTTATTGATATAATATATTATATAACAATTCTTGTTAAATATAAACTGCAAATAATCTCAAATTATCTAAGCATAAACTACCACTTTATTTTCTCTTTCCGAAATGTCCATCCTAAGGTTGCCTGGAAGAAATCGCTTTAAGCGATAAGGCCGCCCTTTGTACATTTTTTTTCTGTTACTTTCCTTTTGTGTTACCTCTTAAGTTTTTCCATGTGAAATTATGTACAAATAAAGTATTTTCTATCTTCTATCTATCTATCTATCTATCTAAATTAAAAAAATAATAAAAAAAAAACGTTATTTACTCGAACTACTAACATGAAGCAGACATATTTAAAGAAGGTCTAGCGAACAATTAGCTTTAAGATGGCCAAATTTTTGTGTCCTGCTTATCCATATATAACATACCATACATCCAACATGTCGAAAATACACACTCAAAACAGTCAAATGGTATAAGAGGTGAGTTATAGAGCAAATATGCCCGGTGGATGGCGATAGGCTCACCCCCTATCCCATGGGGCTTAAACATAACTGGTGAAATGTGGATGATGTACACCTCTGCCACACTCTTTTGAGTAATATAGGCGTGATGTTATATTATAGAGCAGGACCGGCAAATTTTGCCTACTCAAAGCGAACGCGCAGTGATTTGTATGGATCTTAGGTCATATTTCATTTTCTCGTGAGGAAAACATCAAGCAGACAAATTATAGGATTAGATAACAAATTGTTATTGACTATCCTCCTTCATGTTACGTACGGCAAGTGTGATGGATCCATCGGTGACGAATGACGGATCGTTATTTGAAAGAAAGAAATAAAAATCATTTATTCTGTCATAATAAAAATAGAATACATTATAATACATCTAAAACTAAATAATTTAAAATACTATTAATGGGTGAATTGCACAAGCAATAAAAATACATGGCAAACCTGAGAATGGTAGCGCAATGTGCTGATTTTTTATTTTATATATTTTTTCTCAATAAAGTAAGTACTTCCCTACCTGGGCAAAAAAAGTATTTGTATTTGACACAAGGATCTCTAAAACTGTATGGTTTTATCATTTCGGAGATACATTTCATTCCGGTGGACTGTAATTGGTATAATAGTCCACCGAATCCACTGAAATGATAACAAGGAGATGATAAAATAGAGGTTAGTTCTACATTTACTCCGAAATAAAATTATTAAAAAAAATATGAACACTACTCAAACAAAACAGTACTTACGGCGAATATTATATAATACACAATTTTGAAACAAATTAAACGAAAATAGCACGAGCTATAACAGCCACCGAAATGAGCATATTTTTGTCCCCATATTACTGAAATGATAAACTTACTTTTTTGGCGGGAAACTGCAAGACGTTGGGGCCGGTGCGTACGCGCCGAGAGCTCGAGCCGGACTGATCCGAAGTGAAGAAAGGTGAGAGGGGCGTAACAACGCAATTTTGACGTGGTTATTTTACTAAAACTTACTGTCCTCCAAAATGATAACTTTTTGCCGGACAAAAGTTGACTGCCTGTCAAATCCATGAGAAAGAAGATAAACAAACAAAAATGGTTTTATTTGATCGAATATATTATCATATTTTATATAATATGTACTTCGTCTATTTACATTTCAATAATTATTCATTTGTCTTATCTGCACCTACCTATGCTTATCTCTGCACCACCCCAGGTTGACTGTAAGAGAATGCCATAAGGCATTAAGTCCGCCTATGTACTATTTATTTGTGCAAAAAGTTAAATAAATAAAAAAATAAAAAATAAATATAATGATTAGTCAATATCAGTTAGTTAGTAGTTAATGATAGTCAAATAGTTGATATGTTGTATCTAAAATCATTTGATATACTACTCAAAAGACAAAATAAATATTTATAATATGATAAAAACGCCTAATTAAAACTTATATCACGGTTAATAGATTTATCATAGAATTTTTTATCATAAATACTAACCTGTGCAACACTTGGCATCTGTCAATTGAGCCCGACAGAACCCCTATTGATGTGGTATCTATTTCTTGGTGGTTAAAAAAAAATAACCACGAAAGCTAAAGCGGGATAGGCTAACCTGTCCTAGGGGTGCTCTGAGTCAGGGTTAACCATATTGAAGGGATTTATATATATTTTAAACGTTATACCTAATGATTTTCGATTAAGTGAACGTTATATCTGATAAAATTATACGAAATAAATAAGTACCTAAATAAAATAAAACGTTATATGAAAAAAAACTCAAAAGTAAAAAATAAAATATTCGCTAAACTTTGCTTACCTTTATATTAATTTGTTTAAAACAATAAACCCAAATAATTATGTTATACCAATTAATTATATTTTTTTGAAGTCGGCGCCATCATAATTATCAGAAATTTAAAGCTTTCTAATAGCGCTTCGTTCACTCTTTTTAAAATATAAAGTAAATTAGTATTAGTAAGTAAGTAAGTAAGTAAGTAATCTTTATTTGTATGAATATGGTACATAATAGGTGACTTAAACTATTTACAAAGTATCATCATATTCTGCCAATCAAGGCGTGCAAATATTAGTAGGTATATAAATTTTAAATAATTATGATCAGCTGCTTATCTTAATGTCAGCCTCTTCCACATGCAGTTCAATTAATTTCATTCCAGAATTACAAGTTAATTATTAATATCAATGTCAAAATTAAAAATTTTATAATCATTATGTCAATGTCATAATTCAAAATAGAATAATCTTAATATTCGTTTAATATTAGTTCATAAACATACAAAAATATATATGTATGGTTACGATACGATACAATTTTTCAACATTTTCACCCAACAATAACCACTAAAAATAATAAACATTACATTACATTAATATGTTATATATATAATTATTTGAGGTTATTGTAACCTCAAATAATTATATATATATTACTAACTGTAATATCTGTATATTAATGATGATATTAAAATAACTGTGTACTGTCCTGTCTAAGTGTTTATCTAAAATTAGTTAAAATCAAACCTACCTAAGTACGGAACCCTGGCTGCCCGGCATGGTTGTTCTTAGCTGTATCATTTCGGTGGATTTAATTCATTCCGGTGCACAGTCTATCATTTCGGTGGGTATTTTTATCATTTCGGTAGACACTTTTCATTTCAGTGGACTCTAAAAAATTCATCCTTTAATATTTATGTAAGTTTTGATGTTATTTGATGTCCACTCACACACAATGTTATAAATAGACTAAAGTTTAATTTTTCACTTAAAATATATAGATAGCATTGAAATTAAAAAAGTCCGCCGAAATGACAAAAAATAGTCGCTTGTTGAAATTGACCCTAATAATGCCAGAAATGGTACGCATCTCAGCACAATACTGCAGCGCTAAAAGCACCGCAGCGCTGATAATTCTGATGCGCCCAGTGAATGAGTAAAAAGTAGTGTGGCAAAAGAAAAAATAAAATAAAAAATAATAAAAGCAATAATTAAATAAATAATTATTTCACAACTCACACACAACGCCATCTAGTCCCAAACTAAGCAGAGCTTGTTCTATGGGTACTAGAATAAAATAACTGACACTAATACATATATACTTTTCTTTTGTCATTCATATTAACATAAAAACAGCCAGACTAAGCCACTTAAGAAGATTTGTCTTAAGTGGGAATCGAACTTACAACCGGCGGCGTCGCAATTACAATTATATGTAGGTACATGTTAAATTTTTTTGTGCCACAAGGAATAAAAATAATATAAATACAATATATAGGTGAAAATCCAAAAAATACATCCTCACTGAAATGGAATACTTTGTCAACTGCACCAGTACACACGGCTACACATCAACCCACAGATATAGATCTACATAGATAACGCAAGTATCACGATTTGTATTGAAACCAAGCGTGCCGACTTTTTAATACCTTTTGTGACGTCACAGCCGAAATTTAGTGACGGGAAATCCAAACCGATTCAAAGACACCGATGCCGCCGATGCCCATCCGCCCAGTACGTTCAACTGGAGCCGTCCGCTATGATTTTCTCTGACAAAAGACGCGCGTTGACTGAAGTTAGCGGCGACCAACCTTGACGCTTGGTCGGGGTTCGGACACGCGAAGTACATGCATTTGCGTTATCTATGTAGATCTATATCTGTGCATCAACCTAAACATGTCCAGTATAAGATGGCCTCGCGTTGTATAGGCTTCCAATGCAATACGAGATCAGATTATACTGGAAATGTATATGTTGATGTGTAGCCTTCTGTGCGATCTCCTCATATCTCCTGCATTCCAGTGTTGTGGATTGGGTTTTGTTTATACTACGCCCACAGCGAACGAAAGTGTAGTCCACCTGATGGTAAGTGGAGTACAGCCCATGGACATCAACAATCCACAAAAGCAGATTATAGATGCGTCGCTGCAGCTGAGGACTACGGTGGTATGCCTCATGTGCCAGTAATTTCCGGGCCTGATCTCACCACCAAACCGGAACACAGTAATGGAAGCACTACTATTTGGCGGCAGGTTAAAGGTGAGACGGTGGTGCTGCCGCCCTCGAGCTCATTCACATGAGCTCTACCACCGGCAATGGGTTAAGGCAAAGAAACCAGGAATAAAGGAAATAAATTATATCAGGAAAATAGGAAAATAAACTAAAAAAGAACACTGAACCTAGGAAGTTAACCAAAAGACTGACATGAAACTTAAATGTCAAAAACAATAGCAAATTCTTATAAAAAACTAAATATGTACAAAAAATATACAAAAGGTCCGATTGGGCACATTCCAGTAACACGCTTTTATTTTGGTTATGGATTGAATAATAGGTTAAAGGCTTATTTTTTACTTTTAAGTACTTTTTTACCAAAATAAAAGCTTGTTTTCTTATTTTTTTTTTTTAATATGTTATTGTATTTGTTATTTTTATCGTAAGTATTGTAATCGTTAGGAAAAAAATACTGCTAAAGAGAGACTATCTATCATTGATCTTTTTGACTGCCGTATGCTACGTAAATTGTTATTTTATTGAGGGACCGCATTTAATCGATTGTGAAGGTACATCTATAAAGTACGGGACGTAATTTATAGATGTACTATATACTATATACAAAAGATAGAGTAATACACAGTTGTAAAACACATGCATTCCAGGTGGCTACTTTTACAAACTTTTCTTTACTGTTACAGCATTTCAGAACTTTCACTAAAGGCTGACGCACTCAAAAGCTAAAAATTCAATGTGTTTGCTTAATGGAAACGCCGTCAAAAACCACTGCCATCTAACACAAATGCCATACATCACTACAAAGATTAAAAGCATTGAAAATCCATAACGATTTTTGAATATTCATTTTCACAAAAAGGGCTTGATATCGTGAAACAATTTGCGAATTAATCGGCTACATATTACCGAGGTGTTGAAATACTGCCCTGAATGGCCGATGGCCGGCTGCGATCGGCCATGATTGCTTTTCAAAGCAATTTTACAGCGTTTACACTCGTTTATATGTGGCGATACGGGGCGATAGTATCGATATAATAGTTCGTTTTCGATTATTGCTTTTGTAACAGCTATATATTTAATTAAATTTTTTCCCTTGACGAAAGAGCGCGAATTGTTTTATATAATCAAATGGATTTAAAGGTCCAATGGACTATCACGCCTAAAAGACCTAAAAGGGTAACACGGAGTTGGAATTGTGCCCGGTAGATAGTGATAGGCTCACGCCTATTCTTTAAAACCTAATCATGACAGGTGAAATGTGGGTTCTATACACCACTGTCACACCCTTCTGGGTTATATAGACGAGATGTTATATTAACATGATGATATTCTGGACTCCATGCGCATTTACAAATCTGAATCATCTCTTATCTGGAATCACTGCCATCATTCTAATTCCATATACTTATCACTACAAGGATTAAAATTATTAAAATCCCTAACGATTTTTGAATATTCATTTTCACAAAAAGGGCTTGATATCGTGAAACAATTTGCGAATTAATCGGCTACATATTACCGAGGTGTTGAAATACTGCCCTGAATGGCCGATGGCCGGCTGCGATCGGCCATGATTGCTTTTCAAAGCAATTTTACAGCGTTTACACTCGTTTATATGTGGCGATACGGGCGATAGTATCGATATGATAGTTCGTTTTCGATTATTGCTTTTGTAACAGCTTGTATTTAATTTAAATTTTTCCCTTGACGATAGAGCGCGATTATTTGTTTTATATCATCATCATCTGCTGTATCTTTGGCCAATTGTATTGAAGTCGGCTTTTAATTTAACTGATTGAGCTGAATATCAGTATTTTATGTGGAGCGACTGCAATCAGACCTCCACAACCCAGTACGAGGTAATATGATAATATTTAGTAGACTAGTTGCCAGAATATCTGGCCTCGGACAACCCGTAACGACTGCCATAGATGTTGAAATAGCGACTGGAACCGACGGCTTAAGCCTTTAGGGGCACGGAGGAAAGAAAACTCTTTATGTTAAATATGCTGCCGTCATAACTGCAGTAATCGTCATTTTTGCGATTTTCACTTTTTTGCAAACCTGACACCTTAAGGGGCTAATCTTTACATAAAAAAATAATTTTCATGATTTTTTTTATTATAAACCTGTTTTTTATATAACAAGATACGCAGTACTTGCACCAAATTATTACTTTTTCTAACAGGATATACAGTACTCAGCATGTGCTAGAAGGTTGTGCAGTACTTGCTATGTTTACTGCAACTTTATTTAACGTTCTAGTACTTTGCAACGAATACTAACTAAAGCTTAGCGCAGTTTTCAACATTGCTGCGTGTGAGAGTAGCAAGTATATTATAGAGCTTTTCTTGCGCCACTAAAACTACACGCAGTATTCGACAATGCCGCGTTTGAGGTAAAAGGTTAATAAATCTTTCAACTAGTATCAGGCATGATAATAAGACACAATTAATTAATAGAAACGCAGTATTTAACACGTGCTAGGTGATTTTGCAGTAATGAACACAAATACTGCCTTTGGGCTTAGTGATACTGTCATGTTCACAAGTCTAGATGGTAGAACAAAATGCAGTAATGCGCATTTTATCCAAAATAAATAATAAAGTAAAGAAAAAAATTGATCAATACAAAGTTTGATTTTTTTCTTATTTTTCTGGTATATTTAAAACATTATTTAATTCAGACTTGTTGTGCAGATATCACAAAACACGTTTACCGCGTTTATCTCGGAACCGCCAATTTGCGAGTACTGCATTTACAATTATCAGGGCAGTATGGTCACCCATCCACGGACGGCTCCGGTAAGCACTGCTTAACCTGCAAGATCGATCGGTCCTTAGCCACGAGCTTTTCTTTTATGTAGTCAAATTAATTCAAAGAGCTAATTGTCCACCTAATAGTAGTATTAAAATGATATTAAAATTTCATAAGATCACACCTATATTACCTATAACTGCCTAAACGAGTATGGCAGAGGTTTATAACACCCATGTTATGTTATAATTTAGACGGGAATTAACGCGAAACATGCATATTATTTACCTTTTGGCTATACGTTTCGGCAACGGGTTACACCGGCCGTTTTCTATAGCGTACTATAGAAAACGCTATAGAAAACGGCCGGTGTAACCCGTTAAAAATTATAATAATAATCATGCAACTCGATAGTTTAAAAAAAAAAAACAAAAAACATGTTTCACTTTAGGTCTCGAATAAAAAAAATATTATTAAGATTTTTTTGTCAGGAAATTCTTAAAAAGCGCGGCATTTTAATTGTGCCCCATTGATGACGATAGGTCTCACCCCCTATTACATGGGACTTAAATATAACAGATAAAATGTGAGTGTAAATCTCCTCTACCACACCACACCATACATAACATTACGTCTACCCTTCTGGGTAGACGTAATGTTATGTAAATAGAAAGAAAGAAAGAAAGAAAGAAAACATTTATTCTGACAAAAATTAATCACAAAATAAAACAATAAAAACTTATAATATTAAACAAATTATTGCCAGAAGTGGACACCATCTCAGCTAAATGCTGCAGAGCAACACAGCCCTGCAGCGCTGATTTTCAGATGGCGCCAGAGAGAGGACGGACGATATCACATAAAAATAATAATAATAATAATAATTAATTAAAAACTTGAGTACACATATAAACATCAATTAACAAAAAAAAAGGTTAGATCTAAAATTAAATTTAAAAGATCAAAAAACAGAAACTAGAATAAAACCTCACAAAACAAAACAAAACAAAAAAACACTAAAAAATAAAATAAAAAATCTCACTGCCGTGCCATTGTCGTGTCGTACCGTAACGGTACATACAAGTTGTTGTGTACAATCGGATTTTTAATTAGAGCCCACTATATTCGGTCCCACGTTAAAATATTTTACCGCGATTCATTAAAATTAAATTAATTACCGCACGGAGAGGGTTTGAGGTGATCAACATTACCCGAATTACTCAAATGCGGGTAATTTATTTGTTTCATAATTCTCGTTGAAAAAGGTCCTTATGTTTGTTCTATCTGTTTACAGCAATTATGTAAATTACCGACGATATTCAGTTATGGTGGCCAATATTTTACTGGTGGTAGAGCTCTTGTGAATGAGCTCGAGGGCGGCAGCACCACCGTCTCACCTTTAACCTACCGCCAAATAGTAGTGCTTCCATTACTTTGTTCCGGTTTGGTGGTGAGATCAGGCTCTGAAATTACTGGCACATGAGGCATAACAACGTAGTCCTCAGCTGCAGCGACGCATCTATAATCTGCTTTTGTGGATTGTTGATGTCCATGGGCTGTACTCCACTTACCATCAGGTGGACTACAAGCTCGTTCGCTGTAAGCGTAGTATAAACAAAAAATATACAGTTGTAATCTTTTGCGGTTTGTATGCATTTTCATAATAATACGACTACGGCCTGTTTTACAACAGCCTAGTAGCCTTTAAATGCCTGCGTATAACACCCACAGTTCACCTGTTATGTCAAGCTTCCATATGTCGCCTCGCCGCTCTCCACTGCACTGGTGTTGTGGGTTCGATCCCCGCATGGGACAAATCTTTGTGTGATTCGCAATGATTTGTTCTGAGACTGGGTGTGCTTGTGTGAGTGAATGTGAGTATTTGGCGTTGTCATTGGGACTATTGGATAGTGTAGTTGGTTCTGGCGTACTATCTAATGTAAAAAATCCAAATTATTATTATTATTATATACGGGGTGAGCCAATTCCCATCTTCTAACAAACATTTGTAACACAATTATTTTCCACCCGGGAATCGAACCCGAGTTCTCATCATATGCAGCCGCAGATAGTATCTAAAAGTGCTTTCAGACCGTGAACATTCACCAACAATATAATGTTGCAGATTTAATTTTAAGCAAAGAGGTTGTAAATAACTCTTTTACAAATAGAGACATATAAATATCAATAAAGCGAAGTAAAATTTTTGCACATATAAATGTCAAAATTTTACTTTTGATGTCAAAAATGCACCTATGAAAGTCAAAAATGCACACATAATTTCTATATTTATGTGTGTGGGTGAAGACACGTTGACGTTTCATATAAAATAGACAACTGTGCCTTAGTATCTATAGGCTGACCGTTTAACTGGCGTATCGCCCGCGCGGTGAGAAGGGAGCGGGGCGAGATGTTACCGGGTGGGTGAGAGGGGTGCGCGGTGCAAAGAGCTCACGTCAAGCGCGGCAGTGCGCTGGCAGTGCTCGCAGCGCACGGTTGGTATTTTTGTTACGGACGCTTGGACATTGACGCACAAGGTAAACGGTTTACCAAGATTAATCCCAAGATGAATCGCTCTTCCTGTTTTGCAAAAAAAATCAACAACACGGACTTTTGGACACGGCACGCATCGTCAGGAGGTTTCTCTCTCTGGAGCCCTAACCATCGGCAGCTTGGTCCCTGCACCTGATGTCGGTGGGACACTGTTTTTATATTTTTAAATATTTTTTTGTATTTTTTATAAATCATATTTAAAAATATATAAAATAAGTTAAGAGATAAATAAAGAAAATAATAATAATAATTGTAAAATTTAGAAAATGTTATTTTTACTTTAATAAGTTAATTTTTTCTTAAAATGTTCATTTTTTCTTTAAAAATACAGATACTACAATTATATTTTTTACTTTGCCTACAATGTCTATCTTGAGATAAATCTTTGGATCAATGACTCCGTGTGTAGCCGTAGTAGCAGCCGTAGTTATCTTCGAACAAAGGTACATCGCGCCGTTTGTATGTACGCGTAGCGCTTGCCACGCCCCGGGTTCATATACGTACGCACGCACACTACGCCGCTAGGCCACTCACTCGGTGACCGGTAGTGCGGGCCGTGCCATTACTGTGAGCGGTCGGTGTTTGTTTAGAAAATTAGGTACGGTTACGCGCTGCACTGCAAAATGTCTTCGCGAGTCAAAAGATATTATTGTGCAGTTTATGGTTGTTCAAACGACATTATTTCAAACCCAGAATTAACGTTCTTTAAGGTACCCTCGTATTTGATAATAACTACTAAATACTTAATAATAATGTAGGTATGTTTTTTAAACGCCGCCGTGCCGTTGCCTCTTTGGTTTATTTATTTCACAAAATGGATGTTACATTATGAATATGATGCGCAATTTTGTGATGTGTTATTAAATTATTTTTATTTTAACCGATATTAAAAAGGAAGTTCTCATAGTCTGTATGTATGTTGGTCTGCGATTATCTCTCATTTGGCTGGTTTTAATGTAGTTTTCAGAAGAGAACCTATATGTTAACCTGTATGTACTTATAAGATATTAAGTTAGAGTTTTTGTTTTATTTGTACTGTGTTAATCTATTTAATAGTAATAATAATAATAAAAATATTTTTCTGTCACAAATTTGTAATTTTTTTTATGCTTGTTTTCATTAGTAGCATAAATAATTAGCATTTAATTTTACAGTTTAGATTTTTTTTTTTTTAGATGTAAGTTTTGATGTTATTTGATGTCCACTCACACACAATGTTATAAATAGACTAAAGTTTAATTTTTCACTTAAAATATATAGATAGCATTGAAATTAAAAAAGTCCGCCGAAATGACAAAAAATAGTCGCTTGTTGAAATTGACCCTAATAATGCCAGAAATGGTACGCATCTCAGCACAATACTGCAGCGCTAAAAGCACCGCAGCGCTGATAATTCTGATGCGCCCAGTGAATGAGTAAAAAGTAGTGTGGCAAAAGAAAAAATAAAATAAAAAATAATAAAAGCAATAATTAAATAAATAATTATTTCACAACTCACACACAACGCCATCTAGTCCCAAACTAAGCAGAGCTTGTTCTATGGGTACTAGAATAAAATAACTGACACTAATACATATATACTTTTCTTTTGTCATTCATATTAACATAAAAACAGCCAGACTAAGCCACTTAAGAAGATTTGTCTTAAGTGGGAATCGAACTTACAACCGGCGGCGTCGCAATTACAATTATATGTAGGTACATGTTAAATTTTTTTGTGCCACAAGGAATAAAAATAATATAAATACAATATATAGGTGAAAATCCAAAAAATACATCCTCACTGAAATGGAATACTTTGTCAACTGCACCAGTACACACGGCTACACATCAACCCACAGATATAGATCTACATAGATAACGCAAGTATCACGATTTGTATTGAAACCAAGCGTGCCGACTTTTTAATACCTTTTGTGACGTCACAGCCGAAATTTAGTGACGGGAAATCCAAACCGATTCAAAGACACCGATGCCGCCGATGCCCATCCGCCCAGTACGTTCAACTGGAGCCGTCCGCTATGATTTTCTCTGACAAAAGACGCGCGTTGACTGAAGTTAGCGGCGACCAACCTTGACGCTTGGTCGGGGTTCGGACACGCGAAGTACATGCATTTGCGTTATCTATGTAGATCTATATCTGTGCATCAACCTAAACATGTCCAGTATAAGATGGCCTCGCGTTGTATAGGCTTCCAATGCAATACGAGATCAGATTATACTGGAAATGTATATGTTGATGTGTAGCCTTCTGTGCGATCTCCTCATATCTCCTGCATTCCAGTGTTGTGGATTGGGTTTTGTTTATACTACGCCCACAGCGAACGAAAGTGTAGTCCACCTGATGGTAAGTGGAGTACAGCCCATGGACATCAACAATCCACAAAAGCAGATTATAGATGCGTCGCTGCAGCTGAGGACTACGGTGGTATGCCTCATGTGCCAGTAATTTCCGGGCCTGATCTCACCACCAAACCGGAACACAGTAATGGAAGCACTACTATTTGGCGGCAGGTTAAAGGTGAGACGGTGGTGCTGCCGCCCTCGAGCTCATTCACATGAGCTCTACCACCGGCAATGGGTTAAGGCAAAGAAACCAGGAATAAAGGAAATAAATTATATCAGGAAAATAGGAAAATAAACTAAAAAAGAACACTGAACCTAGGAAGTTAACCAAAAGACTGACATGAAACTTAAATGTCAAAAACAATAGCAAATTCTTATAAAAAACTAAATATGTACAAAAAATATACAAAAGGTCCGATTGGGCACATTCCAGTAACACGCTTTTATTTTGGTTATGGATTGAATAATAGGTTAAAGGCTTATTTTTTACTTTTAAGTACTTTTTTACCAAAATAAAAGCTTGTTTTCTTATTTTTTTTTTTTAATATGTTATTGTATTTGTTATTTTTATCGTAAGTATTGTAATCGTTAGGAAAAAAATACTGCTAAAGAGAGACTATCTATCATTGATCTTTTTGACTGCCGTATGCTACGTAAATTGTTATTTTATTGAGGGACCGCATTTAATCGATTGTGAAGGTACATCTATAAAGTACGGGACGTAATTTATAGATGTACTATATACTATATACAAAAGATAGAGTAATACACAGTTGTAAAACACATGCATTCCAGGTGGCTACTTTTACAAACTTTTCTTTACTGTTACAGCATTTCAGAACTTTCACTAAAGGCTGACGCACTCAAAAGCTAAAAATTCAATGTGTTTGCTTAATGGAAACGCCGTCAAAAACCACTGCCATCTAACACAAATGCCATACATCACTACAAAGATTAAAAGCATTGAAAATCCATAACGATTTTTGAATATTCATTTTCACAAAAAGGGCTTGATATCGTGAAACAATTTGCGAATTAATCGGCTACATATTACCGAGGTGTTGAAATACTGCCCTGAATGGCCGATGGCCGGCTGCGATCGGCCATGATTGCTTTTCAAAGCAATTTTACAGCGTTTACACTCGTTTATATGTGGCGATACGGGGCGATAGTATCGATATAATAGTTCGTTTTCGATTATTGCTTTTGTAACAGCTATATATTTAATTAAATTTTTTCCCTTGACGAAAGAGCGCGAATTGTTTTATATAATCAAATGGATTTAAAGGTCCAATGGACTATCACGCCTAAAAGACCTAAAAGGGTAACACGGAGTTGGAATTGTGCCCGGTAGATAGTGATAGGCTCACGCCTATTCTTTAAAACCTAATCATGACAGGTGAAATGTGGGTTCTATACACCACTGTCACACCCTTCTGGGTTATATAGACGAGATGTTATATTAACATGATGATATTCTGGACTCCATGCGCATTTACAAATCTGAATCATCTCTTATCTGGAATCACTGCCATCATTCTAATTCCATATACTTATCACTACAAGGATTAAAATTATTAAAATCCCTAACGATTTTTGAATATTCATTTTCACAAAAAGGGCTTGATATCGTGAAACAATTTGCGAATTAATCGGCTACATATTACCGAGGTGTTGAAATACTGCCCTGAATGGCCGATGGCCGGCTGCGATCGGCCATGATTGCTTTTCAAAGCAATTTTACAGCGTTTACACTCGTTTATATGTGGCGATACGGGCGATAGTATCGATATGATAGTTCGTTTTCGATTATTGCTTTTGTAACAGCTTGTATTTAATTTAAATTTTTCCCTTGACGATAGAGCGCGATTATTTGTTTTATATCATCATCATCTGCTGTATCTTTGGCCAATTGTATTGAAGTCGGCTTTTAATTTAACTGATTGAGCTGAATATCAGTATTTTATGTGGAGCGACTGCAATCAGACCTCCACAACCCAGTACGAGGTAATATGATAATATTTAGTAGACTAGTTGCCAGAATATCTGGCCTCGGACAACCCGTAACGACTGCCATAGATGTTGAAATAGCGACTGGAACCGACGGCTTAAGCCTTTAGGGGCACGGAGGAAAGAAAACTCTTTATGTTAAATATGCTGCCGTCATAACTGCAGTAATCGTCATTTTTGCGATTTTCACTTTTTTGCAAACCTGACACCTTAAGGGGCTAATCTTTACATAAAAAAATAATTTTCATGATTTTTTTTATTATAAACCTGTTTTTTATATAACAAGATACGCAGTACTTGCACCAAATTATTACTTTTTCTAACAGGATATACAGTACTCAGCATGTGCTAGAAGGTTGTGCAGTACTTGCTATGTTTACTGCAACTTTATTTAACGTTCTAGTACTTTGCAACGAATACTAACTAAAGCTTAGCGCAGTTTTCAACATTGCTGCGTGTGAGAGTAGCAAGTATATTATAGAGCTTTTCTTGCGCCACTAAAACTACACGCAGTATTCGACAATGCCGCGTTTGAGGTAAAAGGTTAATAAATCTTTCAACTAGTATCAGGCATGATAATAAGACACAATTAATTAATAGAAACGCAGTATTTAACACGTGCTAGGTGATTTTGCAGTAATGAACACAAATACTGCCTTTGGGCTTAGTGATACTGTCATGTTCACAAGTCTAGATGGTAGAACAAAATGCAGTAATGCGCATTTTATCCAAAATAAATAATAAAGTAAAGAAAAAAATTGATCAATACAAAGTTTGATTTTTTTCTTATTTTTCTGGTATATTTAAAACATTATTTAATTCAGACTTGTTGTGCAGATATCACAAAACACGTTTACCGCGTTTATCTCGGAACCGCCAATTTGCGAGTACTGCATTTACAATTATCAGGGCAGTATGGTCACCCATCCACGGACGGCTCCGGTAAGCACTGCTTAACCTGCAAGATCGATCGGTCCTTAGCCACGAGCTTTTCTTTTATGTAGTCAAATTAATTCAAAGAGCTAATTGTCCACCTAATAGTAGTATTAAAATGATATTAAAATTTCATAAGATCACACCTATATTACCTATAACTGCCTAAACGAGTATGGCAGAGGTTTATAACACCCATGTTATGTTATAATTTAGACGGGAATTAACGCGAAACATGCATATTATTTACCTTTTGGCTATACGTTTCGGCAACGGGTTACACCGGCCGTTTTCTATAGCGTACTATAGAAAACGCTATAGAAAACGGCCGGTGTAACCCGTTAAAAATTATAATAATAATCATGCAACTCGATAGTTTAAAAAAAAAAAACAAAAAACATGTTTCACTTTAGGTCTCGAATAAAAAAAATATTATTAAGATTTTTTTGTCAGGAAATTCTTAAAAAGCGCGGCATTTTAATTGTGCCCCATTGATGACGATAGGTCTCACCCCCTATTACATGGGACTTAAATATAACAGATAAAATGTGAGTGTAAATCTCCTCTACCACACCACACCATACATAACATTACGTCTACCCTTCTGGGTAGACGTAATGTTATGTAAATAGAAAGAAAGAAAGAAAGAAAGAAAACATTTATTCTGACAAAAATTAATCACAAAATAAAACAATAAAAACTTATAATATTAAACAAATTATTGCCAGAAGTGGACACCATCTCAGCTAAATGCTGCAGAGCAACACAGCCCTGCAGCGCTGATTTTCAGATGGCGCCAGAGAGAGGACGGACGATATCACATAAAAATAATAATAATAATAATAATTAATTAAAAACTTGAGTACACATATAAACATCAATTAACAAAAAAAAAGGTTAGATCTAAAATTAAATTTAAAAGATCAAAAAACAGAAACTAGAATAAAACCTCACAAAACAAAACAAAACAAAAAAACACTAAAAAATAAAATAAAAAATCTCACTGCCGTGCCATTGTCGTGTCGTACCGTAACGGTACATACAAGTTGTTGTGTACAATCGGATTTTTAATTAGAGCCCACTATATTCGGTCCCACGTTAAAATATTTTACCGCGATTCATTAAAATTAAATTAATTACCGCACGGAGAGGGTTTGAGGTGATCAACATTACCCGAATTACTCAAATGCGGGTAATTTATTTGTTTCATAATTCTCGTTGAAAAAGGTCCTTATGTTTGTTCTATCTGTTTACAGCAATTATGTAAATTACCGACGATATTCAGTTATGGTGGCCAATATTTTACTGGTGGTAGAGCTCTTGTGAATGAGCTCGAGGGCGGCAGCACCACCGTCTCACCTTTAACCTACCGCCAAATAGTAGTGCTTCCATTACTTTGTTCCGGTTTGGTGGTGAGATCAGGCTCTGAAATTACTGGCACATGAGGCATAACAACGTAGTCCTCAGCTGCAGCGACGCATCTATAATCTGCTTTTGTGGATTGTTGATGTCCATGGGCTGTACTCCACTTACCATCAGGTGGACTACAAGCTCGTTCGCTGTAAGCGTAGTATAAACAAAAAATATACAGTTGTAATCTTTTGCGGTTTGTATGCATTTTCATAATAATACGACTACGGCCTGTTTTACAACAGCCTAGTAGCCTTTAAATGCCTGCGTATAACACCCACAGTTCACCTGTTATGTCAAGCTTCCATATGTCGCCTCGCCGCTCTCCACTGCACTGGTGTTGTGGGTTCGATCCCCGCATGGGACAAATCTTTGTGTGATTCGCAATGATTTGTTCTGAGACTGGGTGTGCTTGTGTGAGTGAATGTGAGTATTTGGCGTTGTCATTGGGACTATTGGATAGTGTAGTTGGTTCTGGCGTACTATCTAATGTAAAAAATCCAAATTATTATTATTATTATATACGGGGTGAGCCAATTCCCATCTTCTAACAAACATTTGTAACACAATTATTTTCCACCCGGGAATCGAACCCGAGTTCTCATCATATGCAGCCGCAGATAGTATCTAAAAGTGCTTTCAGACCGTGAACATTCACCAACAATATAATGTTGCAGATTTAATTTTAAGCAAAGAGGTTGTAAATAACTCTTTTACAAATAGAGACATATAAATATCAATAAAGCGAAGTAAAATTTTTGCACATATAAATGTCAAAATTTTACTTTTGATGTCAAAAATGCACCTATGAAAGTCAAAAATGCACACATAATTTCTATATTTATGTGTGTGGGTGAAGACACGTTGACGTTTCATATAAAATAGACAACTGTGCCTTAGTATCTATAGGCTGACCGTTTAACTGGCGTATCGCCCGCGCGGTGAGAAGGGAGCGGGGCGAGATGTTACCGGGTGGGTGAGAGGGGTGCGCGGTGCAAAGAGCTCACGTCAAGCGCGGCAGTGCGCTGGCAGTGCTCGCAGCGCACGGTTGGTATTTTTGTTACGGACGCTTGGACATTGACGCACAAGGTAAACGGTTTACCAAGATTAATCCCAAGATGAATCGCTCTTCCTGTTTTGCAAAAAAAATCAACAACACGGACTTTTGGACACGGCACGCATCGTCAGGAGGTTTCTCTCTCTGGAGCCCTAACCATCGGCAGCTTGGTCCCTGCACCTGATGTCGGTGGGACACTGTTTTTATATTTTTAAATATTTTTTTGTATTTTTTATAAATCATATTTAAAAATATATAAAATAAGTTAAGAGATAAATAAAGAAAATAATAATAATAATTGTAAAATTTAGAAAATGTTATTTTTACTTTAATAAGTTAATTTTTTCTTAAAATGTTCATTTTTTCTTTAAAAATACAGATACTACAATTATATTTTTTACTTTGCCTACAATGTCTATCTTGAGATAAATCTTTGGATCAATGACTCCGTGTGTAGCCGTAGTAGCAGCCGTAGTTATCTTCGAACAAAGGTACATCGCGCCGTTTGTATGTACGCGTAGCGCTTGCCACGCCCCGGGTTCATATACGTACGCACGCACACTACGCCGCTAGGCCACTCACTCGGTGACCGGTAGTGCGGGCCGTGCCATTACTGTGAGCGGTCGGTGTTTGTTTAGAAAATTAGGTACGGTTACGCGCTGCACTGCAAAATGTCTTCGCGAGTCAAAAGATATTATTGTGCAGTTTATGGTTGTTCAAACGACATTATTTCAAACCCAGAATTAACGTTCTTTAAGGTACCCTCGTATTTGATAATAACTACTAAATACTTAATAATAATGTAGGTATGTTTTTTAAACGCCGCCGTGCCGTTGCCTCTTTGGTTTATTTATTTCACAAAATGGATGTTACATTATGAATATGATGCGCAATTTTGTGATGTGTTATTAAATTATTTTTATTTTAACCGATATTAAAAAGGAAGTTCTCATAGTCTGTATGTATGTTGGTCTGCGATTATCTCTCATTTGGCTGGTTTTAATGTAGTTTTCAGAAGAGAACCTATATGTTAACCTGTATGTACTTATAAGATATTAAGTTAGAGTTTTTGTTTTATTTGTACTGTGTTAATCTATTTAATAGTAATAATAATAATAAAAATATTTTTCTGTCACAAATTTGTAATTTTTTTTATGCTTGTTTTCATTAGTAGCATAAATAATTAGCATTTAATTTTACAGTTTAGATTTTTTTTCATTTTTCTATGTCTGTTCTAGTACCAGTATGTATGCACACATTGTTTTTACTCCTTTTCCTTTCTGCTTTAAGTGTAAGAGATTGCAACCTTATATACTATGGATAATTTTATTAATATAATATTGGTCTATTTGACAAAGAATTTAATTTCATAGTATTATTCTCTCCATAACCATTTCTAGTCATTGTATTTTGGTTGGTATAACTTACACATAACAATTATTGTCAATAAACAAACAAAATTGTATGAATTATTTGAAAAGATGGTGATCATGAGTTTCTCACCAGCTTTTCTCATGATGCAATACCCATCGGAGCTGGTACTTGGATTGATTTTAATTCAAACCTCAAAGTTGAATTGAAATCAATCTAAGCTCCGGTGATTCAAATCATTTTGTTGCAATTAATATTATAATTTAATTAGCTTAAGTTTTATTTAAATTTTATTTATTTGAACGTTGATGTTTGTTTTGACGTGTTCAAGCACCTTTTAGGGCCCATGGAAATAAATGATTTGACTTTGACTTGACATAAATAAATGCTTTGTTTTGTAAAAAAAACGTTTTTTATAATTAAAAAAATGATTTCTGTACAGGTAATTTAAAATATCAATCTGACAAGTGCCAACCCTACGCCTCGAGCAAGTTTAGGTATCGTGCGCTCCTAAACGCCGGGAGTTGGCGTACTTATTTATTTTTACTATGGTAGTAGTCCGTTACCTACCCCCGCTCACTTCTTACGTCGCAGGCGATACGCGCGTTAAACGGTCGGTCTATACTTCTACTTTTCTCTGATTTAAGGCGTCACGATACAAACTTCCTCCCAGACTGACAAACATTCATCTGAAATGTATTTTTTTTATTAAAAAAAAAAATATTTTTGAACAGCACCTTTCACTCGAGCTACGAAGCTCTTGGCTCTACGTCGTAGCTCCAAACCCCTACGTCGTAGCTGCAATGTTACCACATTACCATTTCTTTGTAAAACAAAACATGCAAATAACTGCTCCGAAACGTTTTACAAGCTTCTGTACTTTCAAAAAACTGTTTATTTTAAAAGTAATTGCAAAGTGATAAACATTTTATTACACGATATTATTATAATATTGAAAATTAAAGATATTTATAGCTTTTGAGTGCACGGTTAGCGAAGTGGTTAAAGCGGTCGCTTAGCTGCTTTCAACTGCGCTGGTGTTGTGGGTTCGATCCCCACATGGGACAAATCTTTGTGTGATTCGCAAAGATTTGTTCTGACTCTGGGTGTGCTCTGTGTCTGTGAAATGTATGTTTGTGAACACCCCCGCGACACAGTAGGCATTCCCAGTGCAGGCGTCGTTTTTTTTAATAAAGGAAAAAAATAGTGAGTTCGCTTTATTTAGGACAAGACACATCCAATGGTTAAATCTCGAATTCACCAAACTTAATTATCTACGGCTCCAATAAACACGACTATATCTATAGTCTATTGTCATTTTTAATTATACTTCGTAAAACAGAAATTAACGTACTTTAATTCAAGAGTAATAGCAACTTCTGCCCGTACCTCAAATGTCTGAGTTACCATAAACATTGAAGTCTTCTTATCATTTGCAAGAAGCTATCTATGAAACTTTTTACATTTCCTGATCCGTCCGCCAATGGGCAAGGTTGCTACGAAAATGAAACTCGTTTCATTTCAGCTCGGATTATAATATGTTTTGTGTTCTGACTTGAAATTACACTGACTTGAAATGACTACTATATCTTTGGAAATTATATTTTTATATATCTTTTACACTTTTTCTGTTAACATATCTATTAGGACGGGTTACCACTATCCAAAATATGCAAAACCAAAAAAAGTAAGAAACATACTCCTTCTTATCTCACTTCTATTATATTTAACTTACCTTTGCAACTTCTTCCCGTACCTCAAATGTCTGAGTAACCATTAACCTTGAAGTTTTCTTATCATTACCAAGAAGCTATCTATAAAACTTTTTACATTTCCTGATCCGTCCGCCAATGGGCAAGGTTGCTACGAAAATGAAACTCGTTTCATTTCAACTCGGGTTATGGTTTGTTTTGTGTTCTGACTTGAAATTACACAAATACTACTATATCTTAGTAAAACATGCTTTAATATATCTTTGATATTTTTTTTGTTTACTTAGCTATTGGGACGGGTTACCACTAACCAAAATATGTTGTTTTGTTTTTGACTCGATGTTACATAATAAGTGCAGTATCAGCTCATACAATGTTTATTAATTTTCAAAATATTTTTTTCTTCATTGGGGTCGACTTTCAGCCTAAGGGTTCGTTTCCATTATAGCGAAGTGGGGTGAAGCGGACCGTATTAGTCAATCACAGTGCTTGAAAACGTATAAAACCACTCTACTCCGACTTACACAAATTACCCTCACAGCTCAGTACAATATATATTCAAATATTCAAATCATTTATTTTAATACGTTCCAGGGGGCGCTGGAACACGTCAAAACATAACAAATAATAATATAAAAATAAATATAATAAGCGGCCGTGGCGCAATGGATAAGGCATCGGTCTTACGATCGAGAGGTCGTGGGTTCGAGTCCGGGCCATTACACCACGGACGTGAACTTCCTCCAAACATAAGCTAATTAAGCTTAGCTGGAGGGGGTTAACAAGTATACTAGTAATCTGTATTTGCAAATTACTAGTAAGCTTTTAAAAAAAAAAATATATATATAAGTAACACTAAATTGTACTAATGAAAATGATTTGAATAACCGGGGCTTACATTATTATAATCGAACTGTTGAGAATCAGATTAAAATCAATCTAAGTACCAGCTCCGATGCATCATGAGAAGAGCTGGTAAGAAACTCATGTGCACCATCTTTTCAATTTTACCACCACAACAGACTTAACCAACAACCGCAACAAAATTTGGTGGTAGGTTAAAGATGAGACGGTGGTGCTGCCGCCCTTGAGCTCGTTCCTAAGAGCACCACCATTTATATCTACTAACCAACCCTTTCAAGCCAGTTGTATGCTTATTTCCCATCTCAGTGATTTAAATTAACACCCAAATGATATAATCAGAATACATTATTTACTCTTTTTAGTCACATGTTTCAAATATACACAAAATTTGCAGTGCCTTTACATTTCTTCATATCATCAGGTGGACTGTAAGTTTATTTTGTGCATAACTAACTTACTGTACATTCGGCAACATTACTTAATTACTCACTCATAATATTCTTATCCTATCTTAACAAAACTTCATCAAAACCTTTCAAGTTATGTACTTAATAATGTACACCTTGCAGCTACTTCCCAACGAAATAAGTTACATAATAGCAAATGCACAGAACTGCACAGATGCACAGTACTGCACAGACACAAGATGTTTATAATTTACGAAGTACTTCCCTCAAGTATATGGGTCACTCAGAATAGCCCAGTTTCATTCCACATTATGTTTTCAGTTCCAGAGTACTGTGAGTTCGTAGTTTGGACGATGGTTAGTGCCGCATCTCTATTTAGGCCAAACAATAGTGAACGAAACATTTTTGTTGTAAATGCAGCTGCGTAGGAATATAAATTATGTCGGCTTGTGTATCCCGAAATAAAATATATATATTTTTTTAATTATTGACCATTTTTATATGGGGATAAAGATGCGCAAAAAAATCGTAATCGACCGTTTTATTTACAGAATCGTTCCACCGGTTGGTCGATTACAATGAGTGAAATATCAATTAAAATAAATCGGCGCGACGTTCCAGATATTTTTGTTGTATTCTATCACTGTCGTAACCAAGTGCCTGAACTAAAATCCCTTATACTATACTATGCTTTTAACCAGAAACTTTGTCCAAATTTCTAGTTGAAACTAGAAATTAAAACAGCATCTATGCGTGTTCTGCTCAAGGAACAAAATTTATTAATTGTTTTTGTCACTAAAGAGTTTTTATTTTGGCCCAAAGACAAAATCCTAACCTCCTTTCTCATTTCAGCACGGCAACGCGACGACGTCGAGCGAGACCTCCGTGGGTACCAACACGGCGCCGACGACGGCCACGGCCGGGCCCAGCAAGGCGCCCCCGCCGGCCGCGAAGTTCCGACATGGTCTCTTGCAGCTCATGATTCATACCATCGATCCGATGCATGACGGTGAGTTAGGTACGCACCGCGCTTTGCTTCACTTACACTATGCTAAGATTGTGCGCTAAGTGGGTGGTGATAGAAAGAAGATTATGATTGACATGATAGACCTCAGTTCAGACTCCTCGGACCACATGTGCTCCAAATTTCCAAACATAATCGTCAAAATAAGTGAAAATCTGCAAAAATAAACTTTACCATGACATACTTTGTTTTGCTAAAATACAATACTACAGAATTTGATTTACGCTAATTTCTAGCAGGGACAAAACAGGAGTCTTACTTTAGATTTTGTAATTTAAGATGGCTGTTATGAATTACTATTATTGTTTCATTTATGATTTGCGACGAAATGATGAAAAGCTTTGCTGGGAAATTCTAAATGGCCTTAAATTAAGCACTAAACATAATATGAAAATCAATTACAATTACCTGGCCTCCTCGCGGTTTTAGCTGTGGCAAACGTTACTGCTTTGATGCCATTTATCGATATCGAGATAATATAATCTTAAATTAAAATCCCTGATTTACCTCTTGTGACCCCAATCTCCATGAGCCATTGTATGATGTAGGCATTTATTTTGAAATAAAAGCATTTTAACTTAATTTCTTGTTCCAAATATGATGGACTTCCATTTATCCTTTCAAATCCTTATTGGAAATCCCTACTCAGAGCGCAACATTTTTGAGATCATCGATATAGGCTTTGCGTTAATAAATTAATAATAAACAATAAGGTTTCATTCCAGTCCTTCTTGAAATAACAAATTATATAATAAATTTTAATAAGACATTTTTGTTTATAATGTTTTTTCTATCACCACTTATCCAAGCGTACCCCATCCCAATGCCTTACGTGAGCAGCGCCACTATGTTCAGCTGAACCATTAAAAAAAATCTGCCACCACACAACATTGTGTCGCTTGCATTACTCACCTAAGTCAGGGAAATTAGAACATAAGTTAGAAAAAATATAATAAGTAAGGAAGTAACGACGATCTTATTACGTAATTAAAGACTGGTTATGAAGTTGCTTAGTCTCAAAAAGAAACTGTCAATTTCAAAACCAAACCTGTCGTTAACTGTCACATTTTCTTTTACTGCTGTGACGCTTCATATCAATCTAATTTATCGTATTTGGTCAAGCCACCGTAAAATTGACAATTACAAAAAAAGCTTAATCAAAACGATAAAGAAAGTTGTAGACAGTTTGAATCTTTGTGTTTTGACAGTTCTGGTTTTGAAATTGAGCCCGAATACTGGTCTCTAGTTACGTTATCAGATCGCAGGTCTTATACAAGAAAAGTTGCGATCCAATATTGATGAGAATAATGTATAATGCACAATGTACTATCGATCCAAATGCACTTCGATTACATCTCAGAGATATACACCGCGCTTCGCAAACACTACACTCTGAATGCTGAAATAGATTAAATATTACAAGCCCCTCAAAGTAGGGCTTCACTGAAATGCAGCTGTACACTGAGCCACTGCATTTTGTTACTAGCTTGGATCGAAAACAGTGCAATGTATAATAAATTAATTTTATGTAATGAATTTTCTGTGTTTTGTGTATTTTCACAGCATATTTTTTTTTTAGATAAAATTGAAAACTACCTACTTGTTAAATACTTTTGATACACAAATGTTATAAAAACATGATACACAAAGTATAAAATACATAGTAGTCTGTCGTAAAATATTTGGTATCGGATTTAAGGTAGATAAATAAAATTTACATTGAAGAACGTATGTAAATTTCGATATTAAAGATTTTGAAAACTCTACACAGTTGAAAAAATTATGGTTCCGGAAGGATTTGAACTTGCGACTATTTGCACACCGGGCAGCTGCTATATAATGTAACTTCGCCATGTTGGTTTATATCCTACTTAAAATAGGAACAAATGGTAAAACGTGACGTTAGGAAATGACGTAACATAAAGTCAAGAAATTTAGGCAAATGGATCAGAATGTGTGCCGCAGGTTCAAATCCTGCTGATCCCATATTTTTCAAAAATTTCTTAGTATAATTTTCTAAGCAAAGCTAATTGCAATAAAAATAATACATAAGAAAATGTCAATAATAGTTTATTCGCTATAAACTGTAAATATATCAGTTAATGTACCTACTACTTCTCTATTATCTCTGCACCACCCAAAGGTTGACTGGTAGAGAATGCCCTAATGCCACCATTGTACAATTTCGTGAATAAAGTTTATTAAATAAAAAAATAAACATTACTGGTAATAATGTAAACAAGAATGTAAATCCAATCATTTTTATTCCAGGCATCGAGGCCCATATACATAAATACCTTAGACTAACATACATAATATTTAATTATTGTTTTAATGTGTTGCACGTTGATTCGGCGACGCGCGGCGCTGTGTCATGTAGCGTTCCTCGGAAACGCCGGAACACGACACCTCTCAGTCAGAAGTCCACTTTTGTGTAAAGTAAAGTACCACATTCGAGAAGCACATAATAATAAATTATCAGTAATAAAAAATAACAAAAACAAAAAATGTCATGTCATAGTATTTGTTGCCGAAAACAAAACAAATCTATTCAATAAGCTTGTTAATACTTCGCCGTACATTAACTCTATGCCAGCGAGCCAACTCGCAGTGTCGTCAAATATATACTCAACAAGAACAATTCAGCAATAATTTGGAAGTATGCCAGTTCCACCGAAGGAAATCTCTCAAGGATTAAAGCCTTGAATAAATGGGCGAGGTCTTAAGAAGTTTTCATCTCAACAGTTTATTGTTTAACTGAAAACTGATGCTTATACTTACGATATTCAGGCCTCCCGATTACTTTAAGGAGATATTAAATTAACTTTTCAACTCTGCAGCTCGAAAATTTGTTATTCGTTGCTTGAAAATAGGGGGCAAAACTCGATTTTGCTTCGAGTTTTGTCCTTGTTAGAAGCAAAATTGTGTTTTGCTCACTGCTCGACCTTTTTTTTATGTCACACCACGTGATCTAGTCTCAAACAAAGCAGAACTTGTACTATGTGTACTGTTTCGAGCTACTGTATTAACACAACATCACGCCTATATTACCCAGAAGGCTGTGGCAGAGGTGTGTACAACACCCACACTTCACCTGTTATGTTTAGATCCCATGGGATAGAAGGTGATCCTATCGCCATCCACGGGGCACAATTCCAACTCCGTGCTGCTATTGAGAATTTCCTGATGGAAAGTTCACAAATAATACTTTGCCCGACCCGGGAATCAAACCTGAGCATTCGCGATGAGAGGCGCCATACGCTAATCACTAAACCATTGAGACAGTTTGGTATTTTATCTTAAAAACAATAGGAAATGGAAATTGGAATGAAAAAAGTCCTAGACTTGCGGCTCCTAGACGGACGATCTGGTCAAGATCGTCCGTCCGGGGAGTCGTTGGTTTCAATCGGCCAAAAACCGCGCGCTGTGGAAATGAATTGGTGAGGCCTATGTCCTGCAGCTGACGTCTCTGCACTGATGATGATGATGATGATGAATGGGAAATAGATTGGTGATAAATCTGATATGTTAACGACGCGACGGAAATACCTAGGAGTATCCTCTTTCACAAATACTCTACAAACAGCAATACCGTTCGTGGTGTGGATCTAATTACAGGGCGTGCTACTCGTCCGTCCGTCAAACAGCGATTGGCCGTCTGGCACGCAATGTAGTGCTACAATGTGTGTACTACACAAGGTCTGCTAAATAGAAAACGGTTATTTAAGCTTTAGAAGTGAGTTTTTGAAGGTAATTTTGTTTTAATTATATGTATTTATGGACCGTATACATAATACATTATGTATACTTATTTAGGTAATACGGTAGAATTAAGATAGTAATAGGTATACATTTTCATCATTTATTTTCTCTGCGTTGTACACTTGACTTGACCTTTTCCATCATTATTTCCTCTAAGTCTCAAAGGTTTGCTGTTAGAAAATTCATATTGAATTAAGCTCGCCTTTGTACATGAACTTTAGTATTAAATGTTATCATCTGTTTTTTGTGTGTGCAATAAAGAATTAAAGAATTTGAGGAATCAACACCATATTATTTAACATGACACCAAAAATAGTACTTGATCTCTTTAATGTTTATTTATTAAAATAATAAAAAAGAAAATGAAAATGAAAACGACGCCCGCATTATTTATAACTCCTGTGTTGCGGAGGTGTTCAGAAACAATATTTCACACACACAGCACACCCAGAGGTTGCTGTTAAATGCCAATGGTATTTTTTTTTTACTTTTACCGGACAAATTGAACCTAGAAAACATTCAAATTGTTCGGCAAACGTGGTTTATTTTATTCGTAAAAAAACACCACTGGTGGATATGAACGCCAACCACGTCTTCAATCTGTGATTGATGTTCCATCCTGTTTAGCAATCTTACTTGCTATAGAAATTAAGTTTTATATTTAAAAAATTCAAAATACTTTAGGCTGTGTCTTAGAATATCTACATACAATTTTGTCATTTTTAAGAGACTTTATATTACATAACATAACAAAGGCGTGTGGCAGAGATTTACAACGCCCACATTTCACCTGTTATGGGTCTCATGTGATAGAGGGTGAGCCTATCGTTATCCACCGGGCCCAATTCCAACTCCGTACTACTATTGAGAATTTTCGAACGGAATGTTTACAAATTACAGGGAATCCAACTCAACCAACGAGGCAGATATATTAGTTAACCTGAACAATTTACACTCGTATAAATATCGTCGTTTCATTGGCCAAAAGTGTACAATCATCACATTAAAATAAATAAGTTATAGAATGAATTGATGGCCAGCTGCCATATTTCCGTTGAGTCATTTGTACCTGACAGTTTTATTAGAGACTAGCAGTCTAGGTTGAAAAGCAGACGGACTCTTAAGCCTTCAATTATATTAAACTACGCCTAAGGCCGTCTTTTTGCTCGTAAAACCTTTCTATTCGCGTGTAGAGCTGGGTTTTTCGAACAATAACATAGCAACGCATTAGCCTTACAAACGTGCGGACATTTTTAAACGAACTTCTTGCTCGCATTAATGACATATGCAATTAACCTTTTAAGATCGCAAGTTTGTAATGCGCGGAGTACAGCTTCCGCACGCGCCTCAGTCCGCGTTTTGCGTGAGTAAAACACATGAAAACATAATCAGAAACTTTCGCATTTATTTTATTTATAGATCTACTTTACCGTGAGTACTTACAATTAAAAGACTTACCACATCCGTACTTTAACCTTCATGTAAGTACATAGTACATACAGCAAATAAAATATCTGTCTTTTTGTCCACAAATGTAACGTTTGTCGTGCGTGATTCCTGAAGGGCAATGCGCTGTAGTCACGACAATGTTATGCTTACTCACATTCTGTATTACTCAATAGTTGGACTCTAAACTATAAAACCTTTAGAGTTGGCATTTAAAATGGTCATAGATCATTCAATCCTATTTGCGCCACAAAAGCCGGAGGACCGGGCTCCGGCTTTCGCATCCAGACCCCTCCAGCGACCTTCTTCAGGTCGTTAATCCTCTGTTTTGGCTCTCGGTCCTTCGGTTTCGGTTACTCCAAAACGAGTGAAAATCCTATATCGACTCCGAGACCTGCACCACCTGCCATCGAGGCAGTACTACATCCAACTATCAATAAAAAATATGGCCTTTGATTACCCTCTAACCTATAACTTAGCGTTGTTTGGATACAGCCCAAAAACTTTGAGCAGTGGTGCCAAAGAGCCCTCTAATTGTTTTCTAAAAGGTCAGTCTTCTACAACAGCCATGACATATTTTCATCGCAATGCCCTGAAAGACATTCAGGTTAGAAGGGTTGGTTTAAATACCTATTTTACTGCTCACGAATATAATAGAAGAAAAGGATATTACCTACATAAATGTCCTAGGGTTATGGGTTCTCGTAAATGTTATAACTTTCATGTCATTTTCAAGAGACATTCTTTGGAAATACAATCTTCCACTCGTGCTGCGCATTTTTGCTGTTCGTTCCAAGGACCTAGAAAAATATTTGTAGCTATAATGACAATAAGTTTCATAATCTAACAGTATCTTTGGCCCGCCCGCATAGGGCAAGTAGTTTATCAGCAAAGTTAAATTTTCTCGATGAATCGAACATGGAATTTAATTTGTCTTATTTTTTCCTAAAATCAATTGAAATAGATTCTTATGGAGTAACATATTCTGAATAAACTACTTTTAAGCCTTTAGTAAAGTAAATATAGTATTGCTAAATTTTCATGAACGTCATCGAGAGAAGAATTCAAAAAAGAAGACAAAGAAGACACATGAAGAAAATCAGCTGCATCCAGGGATTAGTAATGTAAAGCGTACAAATATTTTATATATTTGTGTACTTTTGTTACTACAGCCCTGTGTGTACCGCTTTCTTCTATCAAGTCAGCAAGATGTGAAGAAGTCAGCATATGGAATAATACTTTCTTGCATATTTATTAATTTAACATTTAAGGGTGTTATTAAACCAACGGATCGATGGTAGATCGGTGGCATCAATCGACATCGAACCGTTGGTGAAATAACAGCCTAAAACATGCGTGTATTTCAATCATTGTGAAGATTTTTACATTTTCAACGCTCTTTATTATTCTGAATTATTTTGTTTATCAAATTTGTATACTTATATTAGATATTTAAGAAAAATATTCGAGGCGTCTTTATAACAGCAGAAGAAGCCGAAATGTCTTTCTATCTGTATGTTCGTACAGACATCACGTAAAAACTAATCCATGGAGTTGGATGTGGTTTTTACAATTATGTAACTGGAGAACTAACTTATAAACTAGTATATGTTTTATATTTGTATTTTGTCCATAAGTCGTCAATTTTATATATAATGCATGAAATTTGGCACATAGGTTCCTTATATGACATTAATGAACTTTAAGACATATTTTTGGATATATCTCTCTCCCAAAAGGGATGAATTAGGGGTTGTAATATTATACATATGTGAACTCTGACAATTTTGAAGAGAATTTTACGAAATTCTCTACATTATTGAAATAAATTAATTAAAAAGATCGATTTTTGTAAGTGTATTAGAAGTTCTTTAATTTTGTTTGGAATTCCACGCGGATGAAGTCACGAGCAAAAGCTAGAAACCCAGGGGTTTAAGAAGGCTCTAGCTTTAGTTCGGGACTTTTAGTTCAGGAATTAAAGGATATTTTAAATAGAACTGACAAAATAACACTATGGGCTGCTATTTAATAACTTTCTCACCGTATTTCAAGTGTTTTAGAGGGTACAATCGATATCGTGTTTCCTTCACTGCCGTAATCGAGTTGTAATTTTAAATTCTCTCTTTTTTTTGTCGTGAACATAATTATCATATCTAAAACACTAAAATGCGTTTTTTTCGTGGCTTTTGGTCTAAACGAATATTTTTATTCTTCGGTTTGTATGTTAATTATTGAATGATAAAACAATTTTGTCAAAATAAGCACTAACAAACATGCATTTTATACATAAAAACTTAATAATATGAAAGTTACAACCTGATAACGTTTCTATAGAAAACAGCGTACCAATTGTTCCCTTTTAAATGTGTATATGCGTAATACCATAACAATTAATGATATGATTTTTATGGCGACCGGATGGCGGAGTGGGTAGTGTACCTACCTGCGACGCTGAGGTCGCGAGTTCGATTCCCGCTTAAGACAAATCATTATGTGCATGAACATGGGGGTTTGTCTTAGCCTGGGTGTATCTATGTATAATAAGTATGTATTTACAAAAGAAAGTATTCATGTATTAGTATCAGTAATTCGTGTACCCATAGTATAAGCTCTGCTTAGTTTGGGACTAGATGGCGTTGTGTGGAAGTTGTGGGATATTGATTTATTTGTTTATTTATTGCGATACATGAATACTATTATTATTTTTGAAATACATACACATAACAAAGATAAATTAAGTTCTTAATATAGTTCGATACATAAACATATTAGTGGTTAAATCACTCCACAATGTAAGGACTCCGGTCGCAGTACGAGTGGCTCCGTGACCTCCCCTTGACCCTAAGGTCGCTGGGGTATCGATTCGACGGTTTTCGTACGGCGAATAAATACTTTGGCATATTTTTACTATATTGTGTATCAATTTTCGGTGACGAACGACTTTTTTGCTGCAATGGTTATTAGAGCCGATTGAATATGGTAACGTGTGTTCAGAACACTGTCTCGTCTCGCATATTATCTTTGACGACCGGATGGCGGAGTGGGTAGTGTACCTGACTGCGACGCTGAGGTCGTGGGTTCGATTCCCACTTAAGACAAATCTTTGTGTGCATGAACATGGGGGTTTGTCTTAGTCTGGGTGTTTCTATGTATAATAAGTATGTATTTACAAAATAAAAGTATATATGTATTAGTATCAGTTATTCTAGTAGTATAAGCTTTGCTTAATTTGGGACTAGATGGCGTTGTGTGTGAGTTGTGGAATAATTATTTATTTATTTATTTATCTTCAGTGTGTAAATGACATCGTGACGGAGCTCCTTACCGGTGATTCAATACATGATTCTAAGATCCCGGAAGAAAAAACTATCGAAATGATATTTCCAAGGAAAATTTTAGTTTGCATGATTTACCGAGTGATTGTGGAAAAGTTACGTTGATCTAGACTAACCCAATACATTTGTGATTGCTCGGTGCATTTTTTTTTTTACATATACAGCTTTGAAAGTGATATACTTAATTACTAGCAAGAGTTTTCGCAAGCTTATTTTCTTATAATATTAAAGTTGAAAAATTAAGATTCCAGCAGGACTCGAACCTGCACCCCCTGGGTATACGCCCCAAGTGCTTTGCCAATTCAGTTATGGATTCGTATTCGTTCTTTTTCTGCCAGCGTCATTCTTAATTTTTCAACTTTAATATTATAAAAAATACAAAAAGGCATAGCAAAGCTAAAATTTGCTTTAAAATATTACAAGCTTATTTTCATACATTAGTATTTTTTTATGACGTCCAAAATTTTTTCTCAGATTGATTTCCGATGTGTGGAAATTTCCCGTGAAATAATTATGCACCCATCAGAATGATGTACTTAATCACTTCGTCATGATGTAATTTACAACCTGAATAGTAATATTATTAGGAGGAAAGATTTTTTGGAGAGAATCACATATGAGTTTGTTTGTTTGTACCTTTTAGGCTTTGACAAGACTAATCATTATTCAAATTATGAAATACGGGTGTTACTCACGTAAATTCCCTCATTACTCACGTAATGTTGGTATATTTAGTCGACCGCGGTTTCGCCTATACGTCTAGTCTAGGCATAATCAAGAGAGTGCGATACGTCGCGCTTGAGTCGCAGCCAGTCTTGCACTGCGGGCAGCGACGCGTGCCGCGCGCTGTGACGTAAAAGACTAATCATGATGAAAATTAGTAAGGATAAGTCAAGAATAAGGATAATTCAAGACCCCAAAAATAACATATTTAGAGATTTATCGACGCCGTTTTAATAAAAACAACGTTGAAAGTTTCAAAACGTCACGTTTCTTATTTCCACAAGTAGAATGTATTAGTTTTTTAAATCCTTTTAAAAAGGAAATTTTGCTGTATATGTACCTATAAACAACAAACACTTACTGTCAGTTCAACAAGAACTTAATAAGTTCTATTTCTTTATTAAAACGAACACACGTTGTCTTCATTAATTTCAATTGTACATGCAACATTGAACATGCAAATTTATAAAGCATCCATTTATAGGATAATATTAATTTCGTTCGTTATAATAACAGAGTAGAGCGTAGTCATTTATACTTTGTCTAACTAACATGAAAAGACTTCTCTCTCTCTTTCTTGCAAAATTGAGGCACTTCCCTTGAGGAGTAGAATTGCCAGAAAAACTAAGGAACCAATGTGCAGAATTGCATGCATTAACCTTTAAAATTGACGAACGTCTCTTATAAAACAATACCAGTTTTTAAGTTAGACCTCCACCTAAACAACTGTCAAAACCGCATCAAATTCTATGCAGTAGTTCTTGCGTGATGCGCGTATGAACATACAGACAGGCAGACAAAAATTAAAAAAAAAATGTTTTGGCTTCTACGGCTGTTATATATGTATTAGCTTAAAATTTTTAATTTTATTATATGTATCGATACATATCTATGCAGAATGTTATCTTTTTAGCATCAATACTCAAGTGTGTATCAACAAAAATATCGTTTGTGCTTAGCCATGTAATTAATTTATGTATACTACATGGAATATTTCCTGACAAATTAAAGTATACAATTATTAAACCAATTTTCAAGAAGGGAGATAAACAAGATACAAGCTGTTACCGACCGATTGCACTTGTGCCTGTGATTGCTAAAATTTTTGAAAAAGTTATTTACGAGAGCGTCTACAATTTTTTCGACTCTAATAATTTATTCTGTAACGAACAAGTGGGTTTTAGAAAACATAAAGGCATCAACTTGGCTATTTTCAATTTTCTTCAAACTATAAGCACTAATCTTGATAAAGGCATTCAGTCATGCGCGTTATATATGGACTTAACCAAAGCATTTGATCATGTTGATCACAAAGTTTTATTTGACAAATTATATGCTTATGGTATCCGTGGAAATATCTTAGAATTAATTAAATCATACCTGAGTAACAGGATGCAATCTACGCAACTTACTAGAATATGTCCTTTGAGTAAAACATTAACTAATTACTTGTCAGACTATAAAAAAGTCACGTTGGGTGTTCCACAAGGTAGTTTTCTAGGGCCACTACTATTTATTATTTATATAAATGACCTCCCTAAGGTAACTACCCACAAGACGGTATTATTCGCTGATGACAGCACAATTGTATTTACAGGCAACGATGTTGCATACATGGAACATGACATATCATCAACTTTGTCCAATATAATAGAGTGGCTAACATCAAACAATTTAAAAATTAATTTGACTAAGACCAACTATATGACATTCCAAAATAGAGTAAACCGGTTGACAAATATCACTATAAAATATAAGGACATAAACATAACGCAGGTGGACGAAACAAAATTTTTGAGCTTACAAATAGATCGCAGTATGCAATGGACATCACACATTGAAACATTATGCTCGAAACTTAGCCAATTTTCTTATGCCCTCTACATGTTATCCAAAACAGCAAACACACCAACGGTCTTAACGGCTTATCATGGTCATGTTACACCCCTCTTGAGGTATGGGGTTATGTTCTGGGGCAATTCTACTAATAAGGACGTAGCCTTTAAGGCTCAGAAAAAATGTGTACGTGCAATATTTAGATTAAAACAAATTGACAGTAGTAGACCCTTTTTCTTAAAATTTAAACTACTTACTCTTCCATGCATCTATATCCTTGAAATTGTTTTATTCGTAAGAAACAATATGGATATGTTTGAAAAGTTAGCCAGCCGTAGACACAATTTGAAATTAAGGTTTCCATCGAACAGAACTGCACTACTTAACAATAGTATATTTTGCATGATTCCACGAATATACAATAAACTTCCAAATTCAATTCTGGAAACCTGCACTTTATGTATATTTAAGAGTAAAGTAAAAGCATTATTGTTATCTAAAGGGTACTACTCTGTCCAAGAATATCTGTCCGACAAATCATTATAAATCTAATCTGTAATTTACTTTTAAACTTTAACCTGACTTACTAATTTGTGACATACATAAACATATGATTATTCTAATTTATCCTTTTGACATTGCATGAAATTTAAGTAAATATAATTGTATAATTTTATTATTTTTAACATAAAATTTTGCATGCTATGTAGCTGATTATGGTGATACCAAATGTAATAATATTGTGACATCCCTTGTACCCATATTTCGCAAAATAAATGATTGATTTGATTTGATTTGAATGATTTCGACGCTATACCTCGGACAGACGGACATGGTGAATCTATAAGGGTTCCTTGTGGGAACTAAGGTACCTTAAAAATCTTCGAAATTTCGCCTACTCGTATTGCATCATTTTAAGTATGGAAGGAAAATTAATAATATTTGAGCACCAACTTAGCACGAACGGTAGAGCCGCTATTACAATGCAATATTTATTTTACAACAACATACGAACAACGGTATCCATTCTTATATGTTCTAATATCTAGTGAAATAAAATGTCAGCAATATAAAAAGTTATTTCATTTATTTTGCGAGTATGTTCTGAATAGCTTTCTGTCGTGTTAAAATGTGCTTATTGCTTGAAAAAGTAAACTTTTATAATATTGGCCACGTAGGTGTTCCTACGCTTGGAATATGTTTTTTTTACATAAAGGATAAAGGTGTGTAATATTAGTGTGTTATATCTATTTTTAAACCGCCTAGTTAGTCTAGTGGTTAGCGTATGGGTAAAAATTTTATTTGGGATTGTTCCGTTAGAAATTTCTCAAATAATATTAATAAATATCACACTTTCATACAACGTCATCTAGTCCCAAACTAAGCAGATCTTTTAGTATGGGTATTAGAATAACTGATACTAATACATATATACTTTTTCTTTTCTAAATACATGCTTATTAACCTCCATGTTGATGCACACAAAGATTTGTGTTGAGCGGGAATCAAACCCGCAAGTTCTGCGTAGCGGGCAGTTGCACAACTGACTCCGCTATACGGTCGTCAAATAGCAGTACGAAGTTTGTAATGATTAATAATAATTGCCTCATTGTCTTAGACTCTTTTTGAATACTCTTTTGCTATAGTCTCTTGAAAATATCTCCGGTGAAATTAATGAGACGGAAGCAAAATATATATTATTATGTATTTTATTTTAATGATGTTTTTAAACAATTAAGTACGTCATAAAGATGACACTATGACCTAAGTTACTAAATTAATTTATGCTAAGAATTGTCCATTAACACCTATCTTTTTGTCTCTATTATCGAAAATGACATTTTAACATAATATGAGGCACATTTTATTTATGATTGTTTCGGATACAGAGTACAACTTTTAAGCCAGATCACAAACTACTATTGCTACATAACCGTAGCCAGGCACCAAGCTAGGGAATCAAACACCACTCATTGCCAAGAAAATTGAAAAAAGTATCTTTATTAAAAAAACTATACTTTTTTCTGTGCCTGAGTTCTGTTCTCATCCCATCTTAAATATTACAGTCCATAATTGTTACTTTAATTTTAAAAAAAGCATACAAAATCTATACATATATACAGGATTGCCCTGTTTAGAACGTTAATCCGAAATTGGGTAATAGGATAAATTATAAATAGTAAAGTCCCATACTTGAATAATTTTAATACAATTTTAAAATAGGCGCCACCCTTTTTTTCAAAATTATTATTTTAATTTTTCAGTTTGTATGTAATTTTATTAAAATTATGGAACACACAACACAACAAATATGGAACTTTTGGATTTTCAAATTTGGAACAAACATGCATGTTAGTGGTTTAGATATGATTGGTCTATAATAAAAGATAAACACTTAATAATATTATAGTTAAACCCATGTCACTTTTGTATAGAAAACAACCAACCAATTGTTCCCTCTTTAGTCTGGGAAAGTCGCAGGCTGGCTACATAGTTAGCTATTATGAGCGTAGCTAATGGTGACGATTTGTAAGTCTAGACGAAAGTGACGTAGTGGTACTAATGGACAAGATTTTCTGCCCTTTTCTGTAATGGAGATTGTTACGGCCCGTATACTTTGTTGTTTATATTTTTAATGTAAGATTACCTTTCATTCATTTTGATGTGGGTTAACTCGTGCTCATCAAACTGCTTGGGGTAGTTTTACTACATTACTTTGGCTTTATTCTGGTAAACTTGAAAACATTTTGATTCTCCTTTATCTAATACATTCCTAATTATTGATTATTTTTATAGCTATGCTTAGCAAATTATACTAAGCAACAATTGAAATAATTATGGGACCGGCAGGATCTGATCTCGAGGGCGACTGCACTGCCGTCTCACCTTTAACCTGCCGCCAAATAGTAGTGCTTCCATTACTGTGTTCCGGTTTGGTTGTGAGATCAGGCCCTGTAATTACTGGCACATGAGGCATAACACCGTAGTCCTCAGCTGCAGCGACGCATCTATAATCTGCTTTTGTGGATTGTTGATGTCCATGGGCTGTACCCCACTTACCTTCAGGTGGACTACACGTTCGTTCGCTGTAGTCGTAGTATATAAAAAAAAAACAAATCGAACTCCTATAACACTTTGGCAGACCTGGGAATCGATTCGGAGACCTCGAGGTGAGAACCACTAGCAAAGTAATATTTCCAAAAAAAAACAATTTCACAGTTAATTTACGTCTACAAAAAGACATTAGATTGATAGATACTAAAATACTGCTTATAATAACATAATGTAAGTACATAAATATACAAAAACAAACAAACAAAAAAACTTTTCTCTTTATAATATTTTTAAAAGGTAGACAACTGTATCACATAATAATATAGTGGTTAATTACTCCTTCAAACAGATAGTTCATTAAGCAACAAACGGTAAAAGCCTTTGGATTCAGCTCTTCAAGGCATAGACTCGAATAGAGATGAGATAAATACCATATTTGCAAATACGAGTAGGTATAAAAAAAATACTGTGTTTGGCTAATACGAATATACACTTTGCTAGCAGTTGAAAATATAATTGTATAATCCTTGTTCGAAAGTAAAGACTATACAAAATCACCAACTTTGCTCAGAACTAAAATAAACTGAGGATATATTCGGATTTGGCAACAAAATTGGCCTTTTGACACCGTGGTAAATTATCTTAGGGCAAGCAAGTGCAATTTCATAAAATTGGATCTATTAATCTCAATACGGTCTACCCTCCGCATATATTTTGTAAAAAAATATCATTTTCTATTTAGCGAATACGAATCCGACGAATATGAATACATACTCGTATTATATTCGTCACAACACCAGTCCACAATATTTTTCACAAACACGAATCACTTAGCCAACCTAGTTCAAATGAAACCACTTGCGGCCTCAAACTGGGTGAAACAGAACATGTCATTACTTTTTCAAAAATAGGTCAAAGCACCAACTGTAGAACAAGTCAGAACAACTAGTTCTTCACAGATACACAATGAGATTACTGTTGACCATCTCTAACTGTATCCAACAGTGGCGATTAGTTCTTTTGCAGTATTTTCTATCCTATTATTTTAATCAGCTATTGCTGATGTAAAAGAGGACCATTCTGTAAAATGCGTAAACATATTTATTTATTTAGACTTTATACACAATGGTAGGTAACTATAGACGGACTTGATGCCAGAAGTAATATCCACCAGTCAGTTAAAATAGGGATATCAACTCAAATATTGTCTCTAACAAAGGTAAGTTTAATATCTCAACTGAGCCCATCCCACACAAGGTTTTCTGGTCTCCAACTGCCCGTAATTATTGTTGAACATGCTCTCTAAAGCACGGATGAAGACATACCAAGTATCGCTAAATCTGACGCCCTGGATTTCCGGCTTTGACTTTACGACGTGCTCTTTGCCCAAAACCAGCACCAGTATTAATAAACAATATTAATCCATACGACCCACCTCTTGTTCACAGGCAAGGTGGACGAGAAAGCCACGCAGCTGCATGCCATCGCGTCGCTGAAGGTGCTGCTGGAGGCGACGAGGCCCACCGCGGGCGGGGCCGGCGCGGCAGCCGCGAAGCACTCTGCGGCTGCCGCGCAGGCAAAGGAAACCCCGCTCGACCTGCCCAACGGCGGGATCGCGGATGTCCAATTAGATGCTATAGAAGAGGTAAGAGGCCTTTTAATTTTTTGTTTTGTGATACTATTTTTTGTTTTTTTACCCGACGTATGTATAGTTCGCCTGATGGTAAGGGGTAAGGGGGGGGCGGATCACCAATCCACAAAAGCTGATTATAGATGCATCGCTCCATCGTATGTTGTGATGCCTCATGTACCCGTAATTTGAGGGACCCGATCGCGCTAAAAGTTAACAGTTAAAACGCAATTGGATTGTTACCAAATCACAGCTTTTTGGCGGTTTCGTATCGCGCTAATGATTTTGTCTCAAGTTCATACGCAAAAGCAACGCTATTGGATTGTTACAGCTGTCAAACTAACGGTTGTGAAAAAGCTAGTAAGACGCTACGTTTTTTCGACCGTTCGGATCCGATCGCACGACGAAACCGTAACACAGTAGTGCAAACACTAGTATTATAATATATAGACAGTAGTGCTGCCGTCCTCGAACTCGTTCATAAGAACTCTACCAACATCAAACTCGTGATTTTTTTTAAATTTCGTGACTATAACGATCATAAATCCTTTGCTTTGTTTAGATTTGATATTAAAATCACTCGCCATGCTCGTGATTTTACTGTAGGCTTCTTTGCGAGCTTATAGTTTAAAACAGGCACTCGCATCAAAATTACAAACTTTGCCCACTAGTACCATGAATAACCATTTATTCTTATTTCAGTAGCATGCGAGCACAAGCAAAATCTAGTCAAAATTCCGCTTTATCGAGGTCTGAAATAAGAGCGACTTAATTAAATTCCTGTTCCGTCTCGAGTGCGTTCATAAAATTAATATCCTGCTTTTGCCTGACAGCCTAACATTCTTGGTGGCAGCTTTAGAAATGTCGAAATCTGTTGTGTAAATTTTTTGACACATTGACCTTATTTCAGTGTGCGTGCAGTAAACACAAAGTTGTATAAATTATAATACCTTTGAAGAAATGTTCTCTCTATCGTAGAAGGGCGCAAATCGCTTAACGCCTCCTTGCACGATGTTAAAGGTTGCCGGATATGTCAACCGAAACGCTCGATTGAAGCTTTTGCTTGTAGATTACAATATAAAATGGCTAAAAGGTATTTATGATAATACCTTTATCGCAACCATAAAACTTCGACATGACTGTCAAAAGATTCAATACATTCAAACGACCACAGGGAGTGTAAAAAATGCACACTAACACCGTTTTATCTGATAATACCTATACCAAAAACCTTTATTTGCTCACCTCAACAAAAGATGAACTAAAAACGATGATCCTGATATCTGACATACCAAGATAACTTAGTCTTTGTTCGGACAAGATTTATGGCTTGCCATGCCCATCTCTTTGTGTGCAAGTACTAGGCATGATTAATTGAGCTGATGGCCTGAAGGGACAGCCCCACCAACCCCCATGCGTGACACGACCTACGTTTTTGTTGAATCTGATTGCTTCTCGGCCTTAGTGATTTTTGGAGCGAAAGCGGAAGAATTACCCGGTAATAAGTTTTTGCTAGAATGTGATATGTGCGTTATTATCTTCCCTATTTACTATGTGATTGTTTTTGGATAGAAGTTCTTTATCGCGCGTAAGAAAGGGGGCTAGACGGAAAAAAATTGGGACGAAAAGTTGTAACGACACATTTCGTAGCAATTCTCTTAGCGGCGTAGTAATAACATGCTACGTTACAGCTACGGTGCTACATCATCAGACACACACAGAGAAAAATGCGCACGCCGCAGGGCGTGCGCATTTTTCTGTGTCTGTCTCTCTCTCTCGCTTATAGAAAAAAAAAAGATAAAATAAACTAAAAAAAAACTAAAAAGAAAAAAAAATGACTAGAGTTGAGATAAAAAAAAATATTATTATAACTTAAAAAAATATTATTTTTATAACTTAGAAAAATAAAAATTTCTTTACTAATTAATCGAAAGGAACTTCGTTCCATCCGGGTGTCCCTTGACACCTCAGTAGTTTTTTATTTTAATCCAAACTGTGCCTACATGTCATCCTTTGTTTGTTATATAAAATTATACGTCCTTATCACTAAGCTCTTCTTAGGGCTTTTTTCCACTGTGCAGCTAGTTGTGAGCGACTGGCCCGATATCTTTTAGCCACTTAGTGGAAATCCAGCCTATCGTCATAGAACAAAGAGGATCTAATGTCGCAAATCTACCAGTAAATCTCACGTAAAATGGGTGACCGATGGTGTTTACCTCACTCACGATACCTATGGGAGTTAAAAACCATTGAAAGGTTTTGTCTGTCTTAAAGGTGCTTTCGCACGGTGCGTTCTAACACTTCTGACAAGTCATTAAATAAATGGACTCAGCTATTTTTCTCTGTTAAGTAACTAATTGAAGAATGGGGGAATTTGGCTTTTTTATGGTGTATAGGCATGCTTCCACGATCACACCTGATCATAAGTGATTATGCGGTCTACGCATCGTACGCTTACCTATGAGATACCTAATTACTCTTGCTTGTCACGGACGAGACCGATAGGCTGGCAATCTTGCGACGATGCTCCAGGCTTTGAAGTCGAGCATTTGTCAGATCGTCGTCGTTAATGATTATATTTTGAATGGGAACTGAATACGGAAATTCTTGTTTATTATTACATACGACGTATAAAATCATGTGAAATTTCAGTTCTATCATAACTATTTTCCTTTTAACTAGTCTTGCGACAAATATTTTTTGAGTGGCCCTCCATAATAGTTTGTCGAAATAGGTCGTGAAATTGGGTCCTCAGCGCCCAAAGCCTCCCTTTGTGTCCAAATTTATTGTCAAACCTCGCCCGTTGGACGCACAGTTTATTAAAATAGTTGTAATTATGGCGAAACTATTGTCAAACTACCTTGTCAGGGATTTTTGTGTTACATATATTTATGGAAATTATTGCTACAGGTGCTACAGGTATGTCGGATAGCCTTTATAATTGGAGTTACATAAAATTATGTAGTACATAATGATTGTTTATTTATTTATAAAATAAGACAATATAGTACGTGTAATTTGTAATAAATACTGACACCGTAATAATGTTTTAGTAATAACTAAGGTTAATTATAAAGTCCCTCTACGTCAGCTAAATGTAAAAAACAGTTATGATTATAAACGAACAATTAATCATAACATAACGCCTTTATTATCCAGAGGGGTGAGGCAGAGGTGTATATACGATAACTAACACTTCACCTGTAATGTTTAGATTCCATATGATATAAGGTCAGCCTTTTGCCATCCACCGGGCACAAATCCAGCTCCGTGTTTTATTGAGAATTTCCTGACGGTAAAATCGCAAATACCACTTTTGCTCGACCCGGGAATCAGACCTAAGATCTTGCCGTGAGAGGCGCATATGTAGGGCACTTAGAGATTATAGTTTTCCAAAGGGGGCGGCAACAGGTCCAAACGACGGGTGTTATGACGGTCAAAAGCGGCGGAGGGCGTTGGATTCTCTTTATCTTGCAAAGGGGGCGGTAGTCCAAAAAGATTAGGAAACTATGCATAGACCAACATGGCAGTCTAACAACAGTCAATCAATCCCTATAATATAATACTTGTTTCTAAACTTGCTAGCGTACGTGGGCTTGAGCTAATTTTTTAAATTAAACTTCAATAAACAGTTCTATGGCCATAATTCCAAAGTACTTGAAAGGTAACATATCCAAAGGGAGGTCGACCGTTCTCTGCAACGACCACTTTTCCTCTACCTTCCTTTCAGTATAATAAACGTATACATTACTAGCTTTGCCCCGCAGTTCCGCCTTCCTGAATCCATGATTCATATATCTATATTCTGCACGGTTTAAAACGTAATCTAAATTTTATTTTAACTTATACTTTTATTTTAACGTAACAAAACAGTTTAGTCAATATTCATTTAGTAAAACAAGTGGTATACTAACAAACATTGGCTTCAAATGCTAAATAGTTTAACCCAGTTAGTTGTTTATGGCTCAATACATATTAACGTAGTCCTTAAATACAGCTATATTTGCACAATTTACTTTTACGATTGTAAATGTGTACCTGAAAATGAGGTGGACTTCAAGCCCGTTCGTTCCGCGAACTTTTTATTAATAATAAGGCAGAACTATTACCACACACTGTAATATAATTTGTATCGTTTTAAGCACATATATATTTATGTATGTATATTATTCATTATATCTATTCAAAGCTAGGATTGATATTTTATGTTTTTAATTTAATTTGTTGTTTTACTATCTTTGCACAATGACGTGACTTCGCCTACTTTGTTATCTTTGCACCACCTGAAGACCAGGTACACTGGTAGAGAATGCCCTAAGCATTAAGTTCGCCAATATACAATTTATGTTGTATATTAAATTTTATGAATAAAAAATAAAATATTAAAAGAAAACCATTTAAATAGCAATTTATAAATACAGAATTAGGCAATGAACCAGTAAACTCTGTCACCGGCCGTAGCCCCCGTGACTCAGTGACATTGAGCTTTTCATATCGCGATGCCAGCCATCCAATCTGCAATGAACATTAAATTCATGACTTGCATAGCTAATTATATTAAGGTGCTCCCAGACCGCCAAGCATTTGCCTGTAATGTAGCGCAGATTCAATTTTAAGCATTACGAGCCTTCGCCTTAAATTTGAATGTGCTCACCTACTGTAATAAATAATAATAATAATAATAGCAGCCCTGTATCTAATACATGTCCCACTGCTGGGCTCGGGCCTCTTCTTATGATGAGAAGGGTTAGGCCATAGTCCACCACGCTGGCGAAGTAAGGATTGTTAAGACTTCACACACCCTCGAGCACTTTTTGGCACTTTCAGGCATGCAGGTTGCCTCACGATGTTTTTCTTCACCGTTAGCGAGCGATAATTTATATGATAAATACTCACATAATAATCTTCGAAATGACAAATCTTAACGATTTATTGACAGAGGTGTGTGCGGTGGGTTCGAACCCGAGACCTTTGACTTCGCAGTCCTACGGTCTCTCACTCGGCTAATATGCTACCTACTGTATTGTAACGTTACATATTCAAATATCAAACGGATATGGAAGGTAATTTGAGTATTAAAGTGTGCAACCAGTAATAATACAATTCAAATTTAAATGTATACTGCTTTGTTGGTCTAGCGGTATAATTTGTGTATCGCTCACGGGTCGGGCAAAGTTTTATTTGAGATATTTGCAAATTCAAATTCAAATTCAAATCATTTATTTTCATAGGCCCCAGTATGCGCTTGAACACGTCAAAATATTACAAACAAATAAATATAAAAATAAATTATAATTACAATGATTTGAATAACCTAAGATTAATTTCAATCCAACTGTTCAGAATCAAATTAAAATCAAACTAAGTACTAGCTCCAATGGGTATTGCATTATGAGAAGAGCTGGTGAGAAACTCATGTGCACCATCTTTTCAAATGAAGTGAATAAAATGTAACAATTATTATACATATTGAAAGTTACATAAAAAGAGCAGTTCATTTCCAAATACTATAATCATTGCGTCCGGAAATTGTCAATAGCAGTACGGATTTGTTATTGAGAACTGCTACTACCCTATCCCATGGGACCTAAGCATGACAGGGGGTGGGACTGTGTGGGTGTTGTACACATCTGCCACACCCTCCTGGGTTACGTTATGTTAAATTAAAAATTTTATTCGACAAAATCATTTATTATTGGTGAATGATTGCCGGTCTGGGAGCGCATAATGCAAGCTATGATTTCAATGTTCATTGCAACATTACATGGCAGGCGGTCTGGAGGTGCCTTTACAGCAATTACAAGTTGCGCACTGATATATTCAGTTTGTCTTCTATTATATTATATTATATATAATATAATATAACATTACATAGAATGCTCGCGGTCTAGGAGCACCTTTAAAAGAACAAAATTCTTGTAATTTTATTTGAATGTGAATGGTAATGAGTGTCATTTCCTTTTAATAGGCCGTTTGCGTAAATTGAGATCTTTTGGGCAAATGTGACCTAAAAGCCAAATTAACTGTTTCGGACTACGAATTAGTTTGAAACATTTTAGGTATTAAAAAAATAAATAAAAAAAAACTACCACGCAATAGCAAAATTAAATTAAATATATTTAATTTTAACCTTCATAATCTGTAATATCTAAATGTATGTTTAAATACAGTCTTGATTTAAACCAAAGGGCCTGTATCATACACGAGACTTCAGCGACACACACGCTAAAGCTTTGATTTCCTAGGAAAGCGGTGTGGAATAATGCGGCCGTAATATTATTACCGTGACACGATTAATATGTAATATGTTAGGTCGATCACCGCTCTCTAGGAAATTGTTTTTTTGTTTTACATAGGCAACGTTCTAGTGACGTCATTGTACCGTTATCTTTACGACCGCATTATTCCACACCGCTATGCTAGGAAACCGAAGCTTAACCACTAGACAACGAGGTAGTACTCATATCATTGTCCCTCAAAGCTCATTTCCCATAAGTTTCATACAAACACACTGATTCAATTAGAGCCTTCCCTCACTAACACAAAGTTCCATTCACAGATAGGAGACCTAGAGGACGACACGACTCCGTTGGACATGTCGTGGCCGTCCGGTTTCCGAAAGCGGCTGACGTACTTGCTGGTCGCTCCCATTGTCTTCCCCTTATGGATCACCCTCCCGGACACCAAAACGCCGAGAGGTAGGTCTCAGAGCAATAAACCAACCGGAGCAGTCATTGTCCGGCATTCACCGCTGCAAATACAAACAAAAACATACAAAACTAGTTGTCAAATCATAAATGAGTAGAAAAAATACCTCCCCACGTCCCCCGCGAGTTTTGGCAGACATATTTGCAAGGATTTTAGCTTATATTTCCTCTCCATATTGGTTAAATGCTCTTTGTACGCATTTGTCTATTTTACATAAGCCCCGATATCACCAAACTTCTTAAACAACGGTTGTAATAAACTCGTATTTTCATCTCTCTCATCACAGGATGGACGGACGCATCGAAAGTTGAAGCTTAGCATTAACCTAGAGATTAACACTTTACTTGGTAAAATCGATACTAAAGATACGTTAAAAGGACGGACATGATGAATGATATATGTTGCAAAGTGATTATAATAATTTTTTTGCTGTTTCTAAAGTTGACAGTTGAATTGACAGTTGACAGTTTGACGACCGGATGGCGGAGTGGGTAGTGTACCTGCCTGCGACGCCGAGGTCGTGGGTTCGATTCCCACTTAAGACAAATCTTTGTGTGCATGAACATGGGGGTTTGTCTTAGTCTGGGTGTTTCTATGTATAATAAGTATGTATTTACAAAAGAAAAGTATATATGTATTAGTATCAGTTATTCTAGTACCCACAGTACAAGTTCTGCTTAGTTTGGGACTAGATCGCGTTGTGTGTATGTTGTGTGATATTTATTTATTTAATTTTCAAAATGCTTCTTATATTTTTATAAGCAAATGATAGCTATGCTAAGCATTATTTTCAAAGATGTGGGTTCTAATCCCACTGGATTTTTTATTTTATGAACTCAATTAGACACAAATATATTATACCTTATTTTAAAACATATGTAATTTATCTTAATTTCACTTAAACTAACATATTTATTTTTTGATGTTTTCCGCATAATTATATACAGTGACGGTACTTTACTTATTGACTTGATTGATTGATTTATCTATTCGGACCTAATGACAGATATTTAAATGCTTAAAAAAACCGTACTTGTTTATGAAAAAACTTCCTATTCCACGTGGTATTTAAGGAACTAAATGTGCCCACTATACTTTTCACATGAAATGAAATGTAATAATGATATAAATCGCTTGTGGCTGCTTGTGGTGTCTCTTTTGCTCCTGTAACACTGTAGTCCTAGCATAGAAGCGAAGGATTCGTTTAGAACACCACAAGCGACCGAACGTACCAACACTACATTTTATGTTATTTAGTTAAGTGGCTTTGTATCTGCATTTATTACTAAATAAAGATTATTATAATTATATTATTATAAATTTCTCACGAGATCTTTTTCTGTTTCAGGAAAGAATTTGTTCCCTATAACATTTATAGGGTCTATAGTTTGGATAGCTTTCTTCTCATACCTGATGGTGTGGTGGGCGAATGTGGCGGGGGCGACCGCCAGGATACCCCCTGAGGTGATGGGGCTAACGATCCTGGCCGCGGGGACCTCGGTGCCGGACCTCATAACGTCGGTCATCGTGGCCAGGAAAGGGTTCGGCGATATGGCCGTGTCCAGCTCAGTGGGCAGCAATATTTTTGATGTTACTGTTGGGTGAGTGGAAATTTGATATTTATGTTTTATAGACTTGTAAGACACATAGTGACCTCCATAGGCATAGAGTCCATGAGGATCCCTCTCATCACTATTCCAAAATATAATGGACTGCATCAAAGATAAAATTAATTAAACTAAGAAACAGTTGAAAAAGATATGGGACCGGCAGGATTTGAACCTGCGACCTACTGCACACTAGGCAGCCGCTTTAGCCATCCAGCTACGATCACCTCTTACCAGAACCCTAAATTTCTCAACTGTATGATACGTCATTTCGTGACGTCACGTTCATCCATTTGTTCCTATCTTAAGTAGGAACCAAATAACCATAAAAAATCCATATCTTTTTCAACTGTTTCTTAGTATAATTTGCTAAGCATAGCATTAAGCTATAAAAATAATCAACTAAAAATTAATTAAATTTGACTTTACTTCGCATAAAATAAATTCCGTGTCTGAAATATAAACTCAATAACAAAAGAAAAGTGTGATCCACGGATATTCACAAATGGCGCAAGCTGCCAGATTACTGAGATTTACTGTACTTACATAACATCACGCCTATATTAACCAGAAGGGTGTGGCAGAGGTGTACAGCACCCACACTTCACCTGTTATTTTTAGGTCCCATGGGATAGGGGGTGAGTATATCGCCATCGGGGGCACAATTCCAGCTCCGAGCTACCATTGTGAATTTTCTGACGGCAAGTTCAAAAATAACACTGTGCCCGACCCGGGCATCGAACCCGAGACATCGCGTTGAAAGGCGATACGCTAACCACTAGATCATCGAGACATTTCTTATCTCAATTAAAACATTATTTAGGGAATCTTGCTTAATTTAATCATTAATAAAATTAGACTTGTAATATTTTCTTTTTTAACAACATTATTTTAGCTGACATTAACTGGACATTTCATAAATTCATTGACATTATAATTATGTATTTATCTTGACATTATATAATGAATTAATATTTAACTAGAATTTAATTTTGACATTTAATTACTAATTTTAATATGCTACTACTTAAAATTTACTTACTACTTAAAATTAATTACTAATTAAAATTTGCACACCATTGTTGTTATGGTAGAATGTCACAGTGTCTTAATATGTAATGTAACACCTATGTACTACTACATTCTTGTGAATAAATGAATCTGAATCTGAATCTGAATCAGAATTTGTATTATTTCCGTAGATAGTTTACATAAGTTCAAACAAACGTCGCAGTTTTTAACATGGACTGAAAACAAATAAAGTATTACATAAATATTCATGTCTGAAGTCTTATGAAAGATATATTGTTTCCCTCGAACAGGAAACTTAACCGATTTTAGACGAAAGATAAGTAAACTGTCAGGAATAGCAGCAAGCGATCCATTTCTCATTCGGACATGATGTCTGGCTCCTGAGGGATAGCTATTGTGACAAACACATTTACTATTGTGTACCTATGTATTGTCTATTTAAACATATGTTTTGGTTGGTGGTTGGGCTGAGGCCTTTGACCGCAAGGCCTCGAATTCGATGCCCGGGTTGGGCAAAAGTTTTATTTGAGATTCTTCCGTTAATTTTTTTAATAGCAGCACGGAGTTGAAATAGTTCCCGGTGGATGGCGTTTTTTTTTTTTATTCCTACTTCAAGTGTCCTCTAACAGAATCAGAGACCTTGTTGTGCCGTAATTTTTGTTGCAATTATTTGTTGTTTGTTTATCTTGTAGTATGTATGTATTTTAAATGAATTTATAAAAAGAAGAAGAAGCTATTCAATTTGTTGAAATTATTATTATAATTTTGCCAGTTGTTTATTTGAAACTATTTTTTTTTATTAAACGGTGGATGGCGTTAGGATCACACCCTATCATATGGAACCTAAACATAATAGGTGAAATGTCTGTTCTATATTTGATGTTTTTGCTTTAACAGAAGGCTTACAGACTTATAACATTTTCGGATATAGTAAGTTTACAACTAGGAAAACATATTGCTAATTACAAGCCTCCACAATAAAATAATATTATAAAAAACAAAAAAGTAAGGCAAAATTAAAATGTTTTACAGTTTCACACGTTCTGTGTTGATTATTAATCAATCAATCAATCAATCAAATCATTTATTACAGGCATCAAGGCCCATATACATAAATACCTTCGACTAACATACATACTAGCTTATTATTTTAATATATTGTTTAAACCGGTTTAAGTGCCGCTACTGTTCGTATGTATCTAAGATGTACTCATTTGCTCACCCTTTTGGGTTATGATGCTCGATGTTATGGTTATATAACTGGCAGAGAAATAATGGCATAGAAATCCCCTATAATATTAACCAAGCAGCCATAGTACTGGCTCCCCATCAGCCTTGACAACAGACCTACCCTTGAACTTTACCTATCGCCTGCCACCACGACCTTGCCACTTGCCATCCGACCTCCAGCTTGATCATTCGGTACAACTGATTATGTACAGAAATATGGTTGCGTAATATCGAGATTATGCGGTAATTACTACAAAGAAGTAATAAGCACGAATTAACTAAAACATTTTGCAACAAAAACTTGAATTTTTCAAAAATTAGACAACGGGTCTAAATCGCGTAATTATTATAAAGGTAAATAACTTGCATCACCAGTCGGCTCGTGACGTGACCTAGAATGATGCAAGTCATTCGAAACGTCGAGCATAGGTATTTATTTACCTTTATAATAATTACGCGATTTAGACCCGTTGTCAATTTTTTTTAAATGTTCTCAAATCGCGAAAGTTTAAAAACATATTTTATTGATTTTATGTTTCTTAAAATGCCGATGGAATAACAGGGAGACGCAGGCCGAATAAAAGATGGATGAAGATATAAAAGAAAAGACAGTGTGTGATAACGAGACGGCTGACCGAGGAGAATGGAGGAAAGATACGTTTGCGCCGACCCAAATAAAATGGGATAAGGGCAGGGAGAAGAAGATATATAAATTGAATCAGCAGCTGATATACTTAAAATGTAGATATTATTGAAATAGTGCAGTTTGACGACCGGATGGCGGAGTGGGTAGTGTACCTGCATGCGACGCCGAGGTCGTGGGTTCGATTCCTACTTAAGACAAATTTTTGTGTGCATGAACATGGGGGTTTGTTTTAGTCTGGGTGTTTCTATGTATAATAAGTATGTATTTACAAAAGAAAAGTATATATGTATTAGTACCACTTATTCTAGTACCCATAGTACAAGCTTTGCTTAGTTTGGGACTAGATGGCGTAGTGTGTCAGTTGTGAAATATTTATTTATTTATTTTATTTACATTTCACCCGTTATGTTTGGGTCCCAAGCCTACCACCATCCACCTGGCCCATCTTCGTGCTGGAAAGTAAATATCCTGACGAAAATATCCCTAATCGTACCCAAGACCTCAGTGGGGAAAGGCAAACTACGCTAACCACTAGAATAACAAGGCAATTCGAAAATAAGAGAGATGCACCTACCACTTTAAACTCTGCATCACCCAAGGGTTGACTGTTAGACAATGCCTTTGGCATTAAGTCCGCCTTGTACATTTTTGTCGTGCTAAAGTTAAATAAATAAATAAATAAAAGAGTGACTTACCTGAAAAACGTGATTTTTGTCGAATATTTAGCCATTCGTGCTCCGGTTTATTGTCAGGCGGCCCCTGCACTCAAATGTAAAAGAGCGCCGCTCTTGCACGTTGTGACGTTTTCATATAAAACTAGTTATCAGATCGTAGATGCACGGGAAAACTATCCCCCAACCCTCGCGAGTTTTGACAGACTTGTTTGCATATATTTGAGTTAATTTCGTGTCCATATTGGTTTATTAGTCTGAGATTTAAGTTAATAAATTTGTTATCTGAATAAATATAAATACATAGGTGTATTTGAAAAAAATTTGCAATCTCTAAAAGCAGAGTTGCAATAAGAATTCGTATTTTTTCTATTACGAAAGAGGGTACATTTCTGTTTTACAGTGAATTAAATTCCACCGCGTACTAGATCTTGACAAAATAGTTGCGTAACTTAAATTCTTTTACCTGAGCATCTGGAGGAAATGTTAGGCAAATTAGGTTTCATGTTTTGTTTATTGTAAATTCTACAGCTTTTTATTTATATTTAATTAAATTATATTACCCAGAAGTGTATGGCAGAGGTGTACAACACTCACATTTCACCTGCTATGTTTAGGTCCCATGGGATTGGGGGTGAGCCTATCGCCATCCACCGGGTACAATTCCAACTCCGTGTTGCTATTGAGAATTTCCTGACGGAAAGTTCACAAATAGCACTTTCCTGACCAGGTAATCGAACCTGAGATCACGTGGTGAGAGACGCATATGCTAACCACTAGACCAACAAGGCAGCCTATCGTCATTTTTATAGTCCTGTCACTAATCTAGTCTAAATAGAAATTTATACTGAATATGAATTTATACTAGAAATGAACAGCCTGATGTGTAGCGGTGTGTACGTTTCGTGTTAAATGTTACCACTTGCCAACTTACAAAATACAAAAAGGACAAGAAGTAGTCCATGAATGTTCTTCTAAGTATCTTAATTAGTGTAAAGTACCGTCTTCATTAAAACAAGTAACAATAACAACTCTTCTTTTGCACTTGCAGCCATCACAAGATGCAGAAAAACCCTATTTCGTATCTTTCTATTTCTGGCAACATTCCAATCACTGAGCATTTAAGATGGCGCATTTACTCTAGGTCCCTTAAGCATCTGAATATTAAAATCCTATCTTTATTGTTTGATGCTGTAGATAGATGGTATGTCACCATCTATCTACTTTAATCAATAAAGATTGGGGTGCATGAAAGGAGCCTCCACGAGTGACGTCCACAACGATTCCCTACGTCCGGCGCACCCTGGGCAATTCGCGAGTTATCCAAAGCGAATTGGCTAATCCTTTCACCACGATGGCAAGTCAAAATCAAATTTGACTGAGCCATCGACACGACGAAGAAGAATAAAGATTGGAAAGTTTTTTTTCTAATGTTTATAAAATATAAAAAAAAACAATCTACTAACCTAAAAATAAATTACTTAAAAGCTTAAGTAAACAACTATGTACAAATCTAATCTAAAAGACCGCTGCCAGTGGGCAAAGTTACCAAAATGCTGCAAGCATTGCCACGTTTTATAGCAATTCTTAACTTCTGGCTGAAATAATTACCGTAATAGATTGAATTCAACCAATGTTCGTAGCGACAAAATAAAAAATGTATAAGACTGATTTCATGAATCGTATATAACACAAACCATCAGGTGGACCGTTATACCATGGATGTACGCAGATGATAGTACGACATTTACTACGCTGCTTACATACCCCTTTAGCTTCAAAAACATTAATACATGTCATTATACATGCCCGCCTGTTTCGTGTACTACGTACTTGTCTTTTTAAACATTCTTTTAATTCTTAATCAGCTTATTACCCATCAGGAAGTTACAAAACACATAACGAGGCAGAAATAGCCCATGAATGTCGTGGTAAGTGTCTCAATTAGTGTAAAGTACCGTCTTCATTAAAACAGGCAACAATAACTCTTTTCTTGCACTCACAGCCATCACAAGTTACAGAAAAACCCCTATTTTGTATCTACCAGTTTCTGGCAACATTCCAACTACTGAATAGTGCTTAAGATGGCGTGTATATTAAGGTCTTGCTTATTTTTACGCGACTACGGCGAAGCCAATACAATACCATACAATACAATTCTTTATTGATAACTCTATGTTACATGTCAGTTATTTACATTTTCATATAATAATAATTATATGTTCTACTTCTATAATATATTTAATATATTATGCTAGTTCAATGCATGTGCCAGTAATTTCAGTGCATATCAACTAAAAATCGGCTATACTATTTGGTGGCAGAAAAGGTGAGAATACGGTGAACCCTCACTCGATTTCGTTCAAAAATGCTTTACCACCATTATATAGTTACAAAAAACCCCTATGTCGTAGCCACCCATTTCTGGCAGCATTCCAACCATAGTTAAGATGCCGGTTATTTAGGGTCCCGCATGAAGTTAAGAAAATTCTTATCTAAGTGAGCAACTTACACAAAGTTTATTTGATTACGTTATTTATGTTTTGCAGATGGTGGCACTGCTTGGCTTTTAGTTTTTTTTTATTTTGGCGTATGGTATGAATATTTTAGTTTCTTCTCGTCTTATGAATGCCTAGTTTTGTGTATTTTGAATCCCAGAAGTAGAGTTTTAGTTATAAGCCTTATCTCATTGAGCATTCTAGAGTCAGAGCCCGTGGTTGGCCGAATTACGTCACGTCATTTTATAAAAGCTGAATGTTTTCCTGTATGTGTCTTTAACTTAGGTAAGATGGACCACCAAATATGGAATTTAGCTCTGAAAACATACATTACATCACGCTTATATTTATCTAGAAGGATGTGACAGAGGTATACAACACCCACACTTCACCTGTTATGTTTAAGTCCCATGGGATAGGGGGTGAGCCTATCCATCCACCAGGCAAAATTCCAACTGCGTGCTGCTATTAAAAATTTCCTTTCTAAAAAAGTGACACTTTTTCCGACCCGGGATCGAACCCAAGCCCTCGCGGTTTGAGGCGCATACGCTAGCCACTAGACCAAAGAGGCACTAACAAATATTAAAAAAAATACAGAAAATAGTTACGTCATAGTAAAATGCGAAAATGTTTAGATGCTGTTTATGGTGATGGTAGAAATCATCTCTCACCATCGGCAGACATTTAGCATGGTTTCAACCCAGACAGACAACCAAAAAGTTCAACATTTTTAAAAGATTAACTCTTTTTATTCAACACCATAAACAGTGATCCCACATTAATCCTTTCACCACGATGGCAAGTTAACACCATGAGAATATAACTGCAGCCATCGACACGAAAGAAGAAGAATATTACAGGGAAATTTTCAGATTTAGTAAAATAACGTAAATCTATCGCCCACGATCTCCTAGTCTAGTCTATGACGTTTTATTATTCTTACAAAACTACATATATGAATTTGTGAAATTCACAATAGCAGCACGAAGTTGGAATTGTGCCAAGTGGATAGCGATAGGCTTTCCCCCTATCCCATGGGACCTAAAACATAAAAGGTGATGTGTGGATGTTGTACATCTCTGCCACACCCTTCTGGGTAATATAGGCGTGATGTTATAATACAACATAAGTATCAGATAAAATTAAATAACGGGCGACGCAACTAACAAATAGGGTGGGCCGAAGAAAAAAGATAAATAGATAAAGCACATGAGCTGCGAGAGTTTCTGTAAGATTATAAATACCAGCATTTCTCATTTGAGGAAATAAATGAAGGACATAAAGAGGCGCGTTTTTCGCCTGTAAATAATACGATATATAAAGGATAAGAAGAAGAAAAACACGTGGGAATTCTCCAAATGGTGGAGATTTAAATCTAATCATATTCAAGCCAAAACGCCGTTTGCGGTATTTTTAAGGGACACAGTGTATGGCGGTCACAGTAAGTCAATGAGAGAGAAATCAGTTACGCAAATTGATTGCAAAACGCACGGCTAAAATGCATTTACTATTTCGAGCTCGTTCAAAATTCAAATAATATCAAAGATGAAAAAAAAAATCTCATTTTAATTTTTAAATTATTTAATGTTTAGTGTTTGTTTTTATAGCGGCAACATAACATAGTTATTATTGTTCATTAGATAGAGTTTGCTGACAGAAAGTCGGAAGGACATCGAAGTACTAACAGGGTTCCTAGCACCCTTAGGTATGGAACCATAATCTTCATACGTATCAATACTTACACAACAATACCCAAATATATTGCGTATAAACATTACATCACTCCTATTATTAGGCAGAGGTGTACAACACCCAGACTTCACCTGTTATGTTTAGGTCCCATAGGATAGGGGGTGAGCCTATCGCCATCCACCAGGCACAATTCCAACTCTGTGCTGCTATTATGATATCGCGTATAAATTATGCAAATTGCTACCGATTCTAACTAAACCCCTTTAACTACCACTTACCATTGACAAGCATAGCCATATTTGACCACAATCATACGCCACTACAAGCTGCTTATCAACAGACTACAGTGACCATAACACAACAATAATATCTCCTAACCACAGACAGTAATGCTTACAACGATATCGATAGAAATATCAGCTTTAGCAGACGTGCTGTAAGTGCTATACATATAAATACGTCAGTAAGAAGGAGTGTGTAGTCGATCCGGTAACTATGAAAATTTTAATTTACAAGGATCAGCTTGTAACCGGCAAAAAGACCTGGCCCCCTTTGAATCAGATTCATGTGTTAAAATTTGTACCAAAATTTACATTTGAATCAGATTCAATCGCAAAGGGCGCTGTTTGCACAAACTGTCTGTGCAGGTAAGATGGAGCATGTAGCCGGCTCCCTAGAAAGGCCGCCATTTGTGACGTGGCGCTAAATACTAGTGATTGCATTACTGTGCTCTCGTTTGGTAGTGAGATAAAGCTCTGAAATAGCTAGAACATGAGATATCTCATACCTCGAGTTTTCTCGTAGCCCTGTGATCTGCAATATTTTGTGCAATGTTGATGATCATAACTGGTGTTATCACTAATCATTAGGTGAGCTGCTCGCCCGCTTGTTCCATAATTATATCGTACAAGCTTCAACCAGCGTGATTCATCGATAAAATAACTAATAACTGATATGTTAATCAAAACTATAAGTTACAGAAGTTTTTGCGAGAAAGAAATACAAACATCCAGACTCAAAAACTTAATCTTAAAAAAAATGTGGCATGAAAATATCTGCGAAATATCATCATTGGGCAAAATATTTGGCAGAACGTCTAATGTGTTTGGCATTATGCACCAAAATACATTTGGCATGGCGCAGACACGTCATACACACTTTGGCAATGGTCTGGAGTCGCTGGTCGCTACATAATTCGTCATAAAATAAGTTTCACTCTTGGCTTTATACGAGTACCTACGTTATTTTTGAAAAGTGTTTATTTTTGAAGCTGTTCTGGATAGTAAATCTCTTCTGAAAGCGCTTTTATAAATATTGCTGTGAACTTACTTACACTGTGTTACTCTGTGAAGTGTTCAGGCACATGCTGTACACTATTGATTTTTTCTTGCTATAATGATTTAGCTAGGATTATACCGTGATTATATTTATACGGTTGGCGTAGTGAATAAAGCGGTTTAAACTGCGCTGGTATTGTGAGTTCAATTCCCACCCGAGACTATTCTTTATATGATCTGCAATAATTTATTTTGACTCTGGCTGTGTTTTTTGTATGTGAAAAGTATGTTTGTGAACACCCTCCGCGACACAGGAGCAATTCCTAGTGCTGACGATGTTTAAAAAAGGAATATATATATTAATTGCAAATCGATGATTCAGCTACTTTTAATTGATTATTTATTTTTATAGCATTTAGCTATGCTTAGCAAATTATACTTAGAAACAGTTGAAAAAGATATGGGACCGGCAGGATTTGAACCTGCGACCTTACTGCACACCGGGGACAGCTGCTTTAGCCATCCAGCTAAATTTCTCAACTGTATGATACGTCATTTCGTGACGTCACGTTCATCCATTTGTTCCTATTTTAAGAAGGATATAATACAATCTACAATACAATCAGCTACTTTGTTAACCTATCTTTCCCATCGATACATAAACTACATAAATATAACCATCTACAACCACACTCAGTTAAACTACTGTATATCATCTGCACTGTGCCGTGTCCTCCAACAATTGTACATCAAGGAACCGCAATATAAATCCTTGGCTAACGTGGTCCGGATACGAAAGCAGCTAGAGAAACAATGTATTTCTATAGACATAAAGTTGTTATTCGTACAACATTCCCGACCTATAGATCACAAAAATAAAAGCTGTTCTGTAAACAGTAAGGAGCTATAATAATAATAATTCTTTATTTCAGATTTACATCCATCCATAAAAGTTAAGGCAAAATTCACCATCTTAAGATTAAGACTACAGTTTAATTAAATAAATCAATATCTCACAACTTACACACAACGCCATCTAATCCCAAACTAAGCAGAACTTGTTGTTGTTATATACATAAATAAGAATAAAATTTTCCAAACTTCAATTACAATAATTTTAGATTTATATGGTTTTCTCATGGGTGCCATTGTCAGAACTGGACCAAATTGAATTTATGATGAATATCAAATAAGAGAAGAATCATTAACATCGCTTTGTCCAGTCGAAAGTTATGAGGTAACAAATATATTAAAAAAATATAGACGAATTGAGAACCTCCTCCTTTTTTGAAGTCGGTTAAATAGTTATCACTGAATATCTTAGACCAATTTATTCTTGAGATTAATCTTGAGTTTAACACGTTGTTGGTGAAACCGGCTCTTAGTGCTCAGTGCTGAATTAAGATGGATATCGCAGCAACTCTTGAACAATTTGCAATTTATCTTTAGTATTTACATTTAGGTCGGGAGTCGACAGTTCCCGAAGTGACCTACTTCAGTAGTGTAGTTTGTAAAGGATTTGCGTTAATGCAATCACAATTTTATACTGCTTCTTCTTCTTCGTCTTCTTCTTCGTGTCGATGGCTGAGTCAAATTTAATTTGGCTAGCCATTGTGGTGAAAGGATTAGCCGATTCGCTTTGGAGAACTCGCGAATGGCCCAGGGTACGCCGGGCGTAGGGAATCGTTGTGTACGTCACTCGGGGAGGCTCCTTTCATTTTATGCTTGCTTGATCTTTGTAAGTAGTTGTAACGAGGTAAATGTTGAAGAGTCATTTATTTGCTCAACTCTGTTGAACTTACTTCGTTAACATTTGTTAACACACCGGTAACTTTTTGCTTCACTTCACTCAGTGTTATAATCTAAAACTGTATCCTATACAGAGAAAAGAGAACTACCGAGTTATATATCTTTATATAATCGGTTGGCACGCATCACGTGCTTACGTCTTGTAGATAAGATCGCTACAAGAACGCTACAAGAAGAAGAAGAAGATGCCGCTGCGAGGAAGGAATAAAAAAAATAAAGTTTGAAACTCAATTGTGGTACATAGTTAAAATTTTACTGAAGCAAAAATCTTTTCTGACTTCTGAATGCCTCGATGGGCTACTGGTTAACGTATGCGCTTCTCACCGCTAGGTTTTGAGTTCGATGCCCGGGTATGGCTAAGTGTTATTTGTGAACTTTCCGTCAGAAAATTCCAATAGCAGCACGGAGTTGGAATTTTGCCCGTTGGATGGCGATAAGCTGACTCCCTATCTCATGGGACCTAAAAAATAACTGCTGAAATGTGGGTGTTGTACACCTCTGCCACATCCTTCTGGATAATATAGACGTGACGTTTTGTTAAATTTTCTTTGTTTGTGAATCTAATACAGATTAAAACGATTACCAAATTACGTAAGTCAGGCGACCACTAGCTCTTTTGCTATATCGTGTACCTTGCTGTCTTTTATTATTTGAAAAAAAGAGGTCGCGTCAGATTGATTACTCCATAGATATAATAACTTTTAAACTTTCACGTTGCATATTTACTGATATGATTTCAACAGGAATTAACGCACATTATCAGTCTGCTTGACCCACCGTGATGACAGACCATGACGAAGTGCAACCTTGTCGAAACGTCAAGCAACGAAAAGTAAAAATTAATCGCGTTAATTCCCGTTCAAGTCATATCAGTACTCTATAGATATTTTTACCTTGCCTATACTCGCCGCCAATATTCAAACTGCCGAAAACCTCAGCAAATATGTAAGAACCACAGCTAATTCCTACAGCAGTATACTAAGAAACATATGGTACAAAAGAAGAATACAAAAAAAAATAAAATGACGATAACAAATAACACATTTTGAGCACGTCACACAAATCCTGTAGAAACGAGCTCCAACACGAACAGCATTTATTTTACTAAATGTGAATTTAAAATGGCCGACTTTATGACATTCGTGTCCGTTATGTTACATTAGAAATTGCAGCTTTTCTTGACAAATAAGATTATAACCTGAATACTGGTATATGGAATATAAACCTGGTTTAATACTTTTTTAGGTTTACCCATGAGAATAGTAAATAAACTTATTTTATATTGTAAGGCCTGTATGTCAAAAATTAACATAAATGGCACTTCACCATACCATTTTTTTATGAACATAGGTCTCTAATTTATAAAAAAAATGGAGTTCCTGCCAATTTTTTTAACGATAGATACGTAACTTAATTCTTATTTTATTTTTCAAGATTGTCAATTTTATTGCTTATTCATGGACACAAAAGACAACAGTTTAACTAACAATAAACATGGCTATAAAGATATCATTCGGTTATTGTAAACATCGGCTCTGGCGTAAAACAAATAGACACGCATTCAATTTTGCCATAAAATATTGCGATCCTATAAAATTGGGGTTTATCTACCAATGTATTCTTTATTTGCTTATTAGTTATACACTGAAATAACTGCTGATAAATACACACATATCTTCGAAAAGACGAATCTTAACGATTTATTGACAGAGGTGTGTGCCGTGGGTTCGAACCCGAGACCTTTGACTTCGCAGTCCTACGGTCTACCACTCGGCTGTCGCTGCATCTCTACCACTTGGCTATAGCTCATCTCTTATCAAACAAATTATCGCTTGCTAATGGTGAAGGAAAACATCGTGAGGAAACCTGCATGCCTGAGAATGCCTAAAAAGTACTCGAGGGTGTGTGAAGTCTACCAATCCGCATTTGGCCACCGTGGTAGACTATGGCCTTACCCTTCTCATCAAGAGAAGAGGCGCGAGCCTAGCAGTGGGACATGTATTATACTTCAGATAAGGAAACGAGATAATTTTCATGATTTACAATTATAAACCCAAGTTACAGGTCATAAAGTTTAATTTCTATTGCAATTGATATTGTTTAGGAGTTTAACAGTTTTTATTATACGAAAATCAACTTAAATAATAAAGCAATAGAATTTATATTCGTGTGATTTGTAATAACATAAATTTATCTTGTTTCGTAGGCTAGTATAGATACAGGGCTGCTATTATAACTGCTGACCACGCAGGCGGGCCTATCCCCAATTTTTTTTGTGTGTAAACGACAGTTCACGATTCTGAGACCCTGGGTGCATACAATTTTCACCGGTCTTTTCCACACATTGGAATATCGATTTTGGAAATTGGTTTGGCGTTTTAAAAACAAATCACTTATGTTTGAGAATAAGCTTGCGACAACATTATCCAATGATTAAGAACATTATTTTGAAGTTATAGGTGTAGATCTTTTTATCGGATAAAATCAGAGTTGACCGGGAAATTAAAAAAAAATGTATTTAGATTGTCTAGGATAGCGTTACTCTGTCATAAACATTCGGAGATATCGCCGAAAATTAAAAAAAAATCTCGGAAATAAATTTATATGATGAACCATCATTTCAAAATCATGTTCCTTCGAGCCAGATCGGTGATTTTCTTGCTATCTTAATTTAGCAATCATTTAAATTCCCCTTAGGAAATTCAATCCTACATTCGACTTTAATAGCCTCGTACCCACATGAAGATATTGCGTACATTTGTGATGCGTTTAAGTATACAATATTTTCTTATTACCAAGCTTTCACAGAATGTTTTGCCGTTTTCCAACAAATGTAGGTAGTTGGAAAAATGCCGGTATCGTGTTTATGACTTGAGCATCATGCGCTCGTTAAATATTTTAGCGTTTTGTATTCTAACAGCAATACTGACCGTGTGCCGTAAAATGTGTATTCTGATTAAAATACATATTATATTATTGTGACAACAACAGCTAAAAGAAAGGTGTTAGTTAATTATTAAAACTTTTTATGGTGGTAGAGCTCTTGTAAATGAGTAAATGAGCAAGGCAACGGGTCTCTATAGCAAAAAACGTCTTTGCAACCCCTTAGATAGGTGTTTTTAAAAAACCTATCTAACGATACACCACACTATAGGGTACGTGTCTGAAAAAAGAACATCCCATATTAAAGTTGAAAAATTAAGAATCCAGCAGGACTCAAACCTGCACCCCCTGGGTATACGCCCCAGATGCTTTACCAATTCAGGCTAAAACCAAGTAAGGTTCGTCTAGCTAAGGTATATATATATAAATATACTTATGACGCACAAAAGAGTTGAAAAATTTCGAGTCTAGCAGCATACGAATCCATAGCTGAATTGGCAAAGCACTTGGGGCGTATACCCAGGGGGTTCCGGTTCGAGTCCTCTGCTGGTCTTAATTTTTCAACTTTAATATTATATAAAATATAATAATGTGTATAAAAACGTGTATACAAAATCTATAAATATTATACAGTTATGTTATATTATACTTAGTGAAATATAAAAGTATATTATACGACTTTCCCATGCCATAACGTAGGGTAAAATTTACGATAAAAATATAACATTGATATTTATCTGGATAATTCAGCGCGAGACCTTGTCCCAGTTATGGGGTCGAACAAATGCCAGCAAAACTACCAAAATATGTATGTTTATGTGAAAAATTGATTTTTTACATTGTAAGCCTGAGTTTTGCTTACAGGCACGATATTGAATAACTTTGTGAATGTGTTATATAAGCCTTTTAATATTCACACGAACTTATTTCTAATACAGAGAGTAAATGACATCATGACGAAGTCGCGTAAATAATGATGAACTTTTAAGATCAAGATAATTTTGCTGATCAATACGCAAGGGGCGTATTGATCAAATGCCTTACATTTCCTAATATTGTGTAAAAAAATTCTAAAACCAATTTTTGGCAAAAAAAAATTGATTAGATTATCATTAATAACTCGTTATTTTTCAATTTCAGGCTGCCTCTCCCTTGGCTCCTGTACGGGCTGATCTACGGCGAGCCCGTCCAGGTGAACTCTAAGGGCATGGTCTGCAGCATCGTGCTACTCTTCGCCATGCTCATCTTCGTCATCATCAGCATCGCCTGCTTCAGGTGGAAGATGAACAAGGGCCTTGGCTTCACCATGTTCCTCCTGTACTTCGTGTTTGTTGGAGTCAGCCTCGCGCTAGAGTATGGCTACCTTCACTGTCCAAGCGAATAGACTGTTCAAGGCTTTTGTTGAATTAAGAGTTGCATCTTTGGAAATGGTGTGATGTTGGTTGTTTATTTTGTAACGAAACACTAGTGTAGTCTGAGAGTCTTGTATGACCTGGTGACTAGAGGTATAGGTGTCCATTTAATGAGTCTACTGATGTTCCTATTTTTTCAGTGTCGATGGTTAGAGACGGCAAACGCTGCCGCAGATTGCAACTAGTGACTCGAAAGCTTCTCTCTTTATTGCAACACTCAGTGTACGCTACACTCGAATTGTATGAAAGTCTACAACTTATGGACGCGTTTATTGCAACCACTAGTCGCCTGCCCCGTTAGCACGACTTAACACTTTTGACATTGCGATTCGACTACGACGTACTTGTCAACATAGAAACGTGAAAATAAGAAAATGACTTTGACTACGTCACAGTTGAATCGTAATGTCAAGAGGTGCAAAGCGTGCTTAGAGGGCCGATGTACGATCGCTCTTAGACTCCAAAAAAAATAAGTTGAGGAAGATAAATTAATAATGAGGTGTAATTTTGAATTGCAGAATTTATTTGCCGTTGAAAGTATATATTTAGATATGGTTTGTTGAGGAAATGAGTAAGGATTGATTTCAGAGTGGATAATCTAAAATAAACAACCAACTTTATATGATATTGGTAATTGTGATCAGTTGCAACAACATTGCATTTAAAATGTGACATTAGAAATATTTATTGTGGAGCTAATCATGCAGAAAGAAATCTTTAACAGATCATAATTAATGATCAAGAGGTAGATAGAAGACACGGATAAATTGAAATTAAATTTTTGAAATGTAATGGATGAAATAAGATAATGGCTTGCTTTTGGGAATGATGAAACGTAATTTCAATAACTTTAAAATAAAAAAAGAATACTAGCTGCATGGTTTGCTTAGTAATAAAGTGAACCTCAATTTGTGAATTGCGTAACAAGACACCAAACACGTCAATTATCGTGTAAAGAACACGCAAATCAATAAAATAATTATTTTGTTGAAATAATTAAATAAAACTAATGATTTGACGAAAGATATTGAATATAATATTGCTGCAACTGAAGCCAAAGAAATATAAAAGACGTGTAAGTATTATTAAGAAGTTACTTTAGCGTTGTGAACTTTCTTTTGTATTTTAGTTGTAGAAGTCATAGCACAAGCACTAAGATATTGCTCAAATACTCTTTTCTTTGACGATTACTTTGCGGGTAGTTTCGTTTAGATATTTTTAAAGAAATGCTTTTATTAGAAGCGTTTTTGAAGTGATGAGAGACAAACGAGCACCAATATACATAAGAGAAACTTAAGAAAGTAGAAATATTAACGAAAATTACATTCCTATGAAAATGCAATAAAGAAGCTTTGACGATTCTATTCATATTATTAAGAATTTGCATTGTACATTATGACGGTACAACATTTTGTATCAGTAAATATTTAGCCACGATAGAGACTGTAGTTATTTATATGAATGTTAGTTGTTTAATTCGCTTTTACGAAGTTTTAAGGCTAAGTTGATCTATGAAAACGTACGTCGAATGTTTTTGTAAATATTCAGAGTTGTGTTGGAATTGCGTTTCTACAATGCGTTTACTGTACGGCCGCCTCGGCCCTCGGTCCATTTGATAATTTGGATTTTAATGTATCGTGAAATGAACGTTATATAAGTGTGTGTCGGTCGCACAAAGAGCTAGTATGTACATACACACGAAGAGGGAGAGAGAGCGGGGCAAATGTCAAAAGTTTTAAATAAATCTCATTCCATAAAATGTGCCTAAGAGTTAACAAACTCAGTAACATTTAGCTTCGATTTTTATAAATTATCAGATAAAATGTTGAAGTCACTTTGTCGTGTATAGCGGTGTGCTTACATTAGTGTTATAGGTATCCGCGGACGCATCTGTCCCGCTCTATTATCGTAGTTAGAGTTTACACTATCTCTGTCGGGTCTATGTGTAATTGTAATTGAATCTCCATGTACCTTCGTTCTTATATTGACGTTTGACAAACGATTGGATAGCATCTGACAATTAGTCAATTCTTAAAATAAAGTCTTTAAGAGATTCTTCTTCTTCCTTCGTATTTAACGGCACGGTTGGATAAAATCTATAAATTTAAACATCTTGATAACCGTCCATAGAATCTGTTTAATTAATTTCTGCTTCTGCACGTGATACTTCGTTATCTAATAGCTGAATACTCATGAAACTTCTAAAAAATGATGGTAAGTTCAATTGTTGATATCCCACAAATTTGTATACAGGGTGTATAAAAAATCTTAATTATGACATGATTACTAGCAATTCAGTTTATGACTTTTGTATTAGTAGTAGTATAGAGCTTAATAAATAACTAAGCCATCTTTAAAATTACAAAAATCAGTTGCATTGCTAGTTATTATGCTTGAAGGACAATGGTTTTTCATACATCCAGTATTGATAACCCGCCTATCTGACATAGCAATAAATAGTCTAGAATAGATAGTTAAATATTATATTGTTAAGCTTTACCACTTCAGACCGTGAGTCGCTCAAAAATGATGATGAAAGCGTTATTGGAGCTTCCACGGTCTAGAGGACTTATGGTGTCACATGACAGACCCGTACCATGGCCTTTTCCGCTTAATTGTTAGAGAAAGAAGAAAGAAAGACACATACTTATTCTGACAATAAGAGTAAAAAAATATAAGAATAAATTTGCCAGAAAAGGTCACCATCTCAGCCATAAGCTGCAGTTCAACAAAACCCTGCAGCGCTGATTTTCTGATGGAGCCAGTGAGAGGATGGAAACAAATTAAAAACAAATATATGGTGAAATGTCAAAACGAACATAAAAACGATCGTTATGAATAGCAATTGATTGTCATTAAAGGTCATGGTACGCCAGAAAGTGTTCTTCGAAACAGCTCCCTCGACAAAGTCCTCCACACCGTGGCCTGACAATCTTCATAATATAATACGCACAAGTATTCCAAAATCCCTAAAAATCGCTTCATACATCAGAGAGTTTTTGTTCGTCTCTCTTCATTATAATAGAGTTTTATATAATATATTATATAATGTTGATAGTTACAAAGGTTTGCACAAATGTGATAATTTGAAACATTTGACAGAATATATATATATATTAAAAAGCAATATAATGTTGAACTTCAACCAATATATATTGAGCTTGTGTTTAGAATGAAGCATTAAGATAAAATTACCTTTCTTGTTATAGTACAAACAATGTCAAGTCGTCGAATAGATTAATATATAATATTATAGCATATACATATACATACATAATATATTTACCATTGTTTTTATCAGACAGTGCAATAATTGATATTCATATACATAAATGTCGATAGTAATAAAATATAGTATAAAATAAAATAGATATTATAATATTTATGTTAGTATAAGTTACATGAATATAAATCTACTTTGCCACAGTAAAAAAACATTATGGTAATACAAGGTGCCTTCCTAACGGGACACCCTGTATAATTAATAATTAAATGTTATGTTCAGATGTTCATAAATATATGCAATGGCCGCGAATGTTTCAAAGTAACACATAGTATATAATATTTACATATTAACGTTGATTCAATGACATTGAGACCGCCATATCGGTAGAAACCGGACATTTAGGTCATAATCTGTGATAAGGGCATGCTTATGACGTATATATAAAGGTATTTATACTAGCATCATCTCTCTTCAAGTTTTCATATAGTATTATGTATGTTTAAGCTTGAATTTGATCGTCTTCTGTAGTTCGTCTAGCGATGCCACTACAAGACAGTTACTGGATAATGTATTTATTTTAAAAAAGATTTTTTTAAATTTATACGCAAAATTATTCAGTTACAAACAGCCTGCCTAATAAAATACATACAAACAATATAAGGACGTATACATCCTCTCTCGACGTTTTTTTGCCATATCCCTGAATTAGGAACAAAGGATGAATATAAAAACATGGGCACGCAATATATTCAGTGATAAATATAAAATAATACAGACAGTGACACAAAAGAGATGATACAAAAAACAAATCTCTGTTGTACTGAATTAAATAACGTAAACACAGCACTCAATTTAAGTGCTGTTAATATCGCTGTTTTTAATATTTTTTGCAAAATTTTCTTCATAAAACAATTAAATAAACAAAACAAAACACCAAACTGTACGATGTAGTGGCCGATCTATAAAAAAATAAGAGTTTGAATCTTTAAATGTAATTTTAATTCCAATTGCATATTTCTTTACGGTGATACAAACTAGAGTTGGGAAAGCTCATCAAAGTATCCTAACAAATATTTGGCGCACCCTGTACCAAAAGTACATTATACTATAATGAGGTGTTCCTGAGATGGACTGTATGATTAAATCAATTAAAAATGTAATCAAATTTACTTTTCATAAAAAGCACCTATATATCATTGTAGACTTGAAACATAAACAATGTACAAAAAAGAAAAGAATAATGAAAAAAAATATAATTTAGGCATCAAATAATACCGCCGCATCTACGTGCCCAAAAGGCTGGCGGCATTGCCACGTTGGAAGGTGATGCTGATCCTATGAACAAGATTGAAGCCAGCCTTCTGGGTCACATGAAGAATCAACTAAACGTTTAGCTAATTCTGCAAATATTATATTTATGTTAGCACGAGGACCCCACGGCCCTAGCGTGTCGACCCTAAACAGCTAAAATACATAATTCCCAATGAGATTATTGTATTTGCACCGCTTGAGAGTCTCCGCTGAAGTAAAATCAACATTAAATAAAATAAAAAAAAAACATTTTTCAAAAATTAGACAACGGGTCTGAATCGCGTAATTATTATAAAGGTAAATAAATATCTACCTATGCTCGACGTTTCAAATGACTTGCGATTCAGACCCGTTGTCTAATTTTTGAAAAATGTTCTCAAATCGCGAAAGATTAAAAACATATAAAAAAATAATGTTTATTTTCGTCGCGATTATATAATTCATGATATGGAAAAATTATAATATAAAAGAATATTGCGAAGCTTTCAAAGAAATGTATGAAAATTAAAGATTTTACATGCCATCTTTGGAAACCTCATGACGTCTATATGCTAATGAATTGTATAACTATATACACTAGATTTCTATCTAACTCTTGTATAATGTAACTAGTGTTTGTAAATTAAACATCCTTCCAAATTGGTTTGTTCATTAGTTATTGAACTGATTAAGGACTATTTATAATCATATCACCTGGTTCTACTCTAAAATTTGGCATAATATTGTGAAAACAGCCACGATCACACCAAGGCAGCATTATTTGATAAAATATCGTTCTGTTATGTCACACGCGACATTTGTCTTATGTCGTGTCAACAACAGGCCAACAAATGAATTTGTTAGTCCTGTTTGGAGTAGATTGGACGGCTTAACGAACGCCAACGATCGTTCGTAGGCGTTTGCTGAACCACCAAGACAGGTCAACGAATCCAGTCATCCATTGCAAGATTAAATAACTGTTATTTTCTGCATCAACTAATAACAGGTATTTTCTCTCAAATATTTTTTTGCATACTTACTTCAGCCTGATTAGCACATCTTAGTTTTTGTGATCTTTTTCATCGATACGAAGTTGTTTCCATAATGTTTTGCCAAAACTGTTACCCTCTTTTCTAATTCGCCTATTTGCATGTCATACCACGTAGTTTCATTAAAATTGCATTTGTTCAGTACCAAATAGCACGAGCCGAGCTAGAACTCATTAAATTTCAAAATTCGTTTAACTATAGTGTCTGTAAGAGTTACAATTTATATAAATCGGTATCGAATAACACGTAAATATCCTTTATAACTTCTTCATAGAATAAGATCTAGGCTTAATCGCTATCATTAATATAAAAATGTTTATTAATAAAAATTGAAATATGATATCCAGGTAGAGATTGTTACTAGAAAGATGGTTTTTATATAAAATTATAAAGTAAAAATTATTGCAGATAATAAAAAAATATTGCTGATTCCGCTTTTTTCTTAACGACATATTATGAACACCATATTAATTATTTAGTGGAAATAAGTATTGTGCCCTCTCTGACAATTTCAGCTTTAAAATCGCTCGTAAAGAGAAAAGCTGGATCGACTTTAAATTAGTCATCCATTTTGTTTATAGCTGGCCAGTCTCGATTTCGAGTGACAAAGTGTGAAATGTGTAAAATATTAGTTTGCACTTGTTAAGCAAATTTCTTTCACAGCTTTGAAATTCATGAAAACGAGCAATAAATAAATCTATTAAAAATAAATAAAAAAAACAATTGGCACTGTACAAACTCCATTGAGTAGCGTGGGTTCGAAACGTCATGATAATATTAGTGTATAATAAATGTGGCTGCCATGAATATAATTATACTTAATATTTATATAAAAGGTAGCAAAGTTATAATGAATGAATTTATAAAGTCATCGAAATCGAGATCACAGCGTAGGTTGTTAATAGTGATATTACAAATTAGGTAAAAGTAAAAAAAATGTTATTAATTTTTAAAAGTGTAGATAAGTTTTAGGAATTTTCATCATGTTGTAACGAGGTCAAAGATGGGAGGAGCAAGCTCTTGTTGGGTTCTCATTTAATTTGTCGGTCAAACGATATGCGATTGTGGTTTTGATAAAGTTTTAAGCAGTATTATTATATTTACTTAGATTATTCAGCTAGTTTATTTCTATTGGATTTACGTGTCTTTATAAATCTCGATCGGAAAACTGTCCGTACAAATTGTCGTTTTTAAATGTGATATTTTAATCTGCGTTTGGAAGGATTTAAAAAATGCAGTTCTTAAATTTACGTGTAATTTTCCAATTTTATTACTTAGTTGTAATGCACAGTAATAATTTATTATTATTAAGATATAAATAGATAAAGATATAATATATATTTTCCGATCGAGTAGTTGTTATTATATTCAAAGCTTCTAATAATTGTTGACCGTTGAATTGTGATAGTTTTAATGAATTCACTAGTTTATTGCATACATATCGTGAAATAATTTGGTATATTTGTTAGTGTTTATAATTTTGGCGTATATAAAGAGCATCGGCGTACCCAAGCGTCGGCTGTCGACGGTATTATGAAAAATTACAATAAAAATAATAAAATAGTGAGTGAAAGTTGTCTTTTATTGATATTCTCCTTGATTTCTATTTTACAGATCATTAATAAATAGTCTGGAATTGACATAAGGTTCTTCAGCCTGAAACTTTACATACTACGCAAGATGATCTGCTTTTGTACATAGTACTATTTTTTTTGGGGGTAGCAGCATCGCATACTGTGTAGTTAAATCTAAAAATGGTCTCGAAAATGTTTTATTACAGTAAATAAATACAGTCAAATTATATTTTTTTGTCCATATTAATAAAAAAATAATGAACACCACAAGGAATAGTCTCCAGGAATTCCACTCGTTCTCCCAAAAAAACAGATTTCCGAATCAAAAATATTTAATAATTTTAGTCTTATTACAAAAATAACTCTAAATACTTGTTGTATCACATTATACATAACATATTATTTTTGGCAATAAGCTGAAATACATATAGATAGAAAAGTTAAACATATTAAAATGTGGCACTATAACAAAATCTACTGCACACGTGATTTTCACGAATATAAATGTATAATAATATTGAGACATAATTATAAAAGTTTTATTTAATACAAAATTGTATCGTCTACTTCCAAAAACTATAAAAGCAATAAACCGAATAATAAATTCTAAGAGTAGTAGATCAGTCAAAACCGGTTATAGTTGACGCAGCCAACTTTGTCCTGCGGAATTGCCGAGGTTCTAATAATATTTGTCCCACAATAATGACAAAATGGATCAGATACGTGGCCACTTTAGCTGGGTGTCTTAAGGAAGCTCAGAGTAACAAAGCTTACGATGGAAAGAGCTAAGCTTGGTGTTTCCCAGCGTGGTCGAATCAGAAATGAGGAGATCCGTAGACGATCTAAAATTACCGACATAGCTCACCAGATTGCAAAGCTGAAGTGGCAATGGGTGTGGCACATAGCTGGCAGAAAATATGGCCGTTGGGGCAGAAAAGATCTCAAGTGGCGGCCACAAACCGGCAGGCGCAGTGGATGGGAGGATGATCTTGTTTAAGATTGGCCCAAAA